>OU696572.1:8378628-9101520 GCA_916048095.2 Sacculina carcini
AGTCTAGAAAGAGAGTTGGAAAGAAAATAATAAATAAATAAGAATAAATAATAAACCATCATCCGATAACAATCCATAATGTCACTATACACATACATAGCACACACACACACACACACACACACACATACACACACACACACACATACACACACACATACAAACACACACACACACACACACACAAACACACACACATACCCATTTGATTCGGTAGATTTCATCTGTGGTTTCATTTGCTGCTTTGTTCAATAGCTTTCATTATACTGACTACATTTTCATTTCTCAAAGCCTCTTTCTTTCTACATCTTCACATGATACATGGGACCACAGCAAGGTGGAAATTTAGCACAAGGTGGTGCTTGCACTCTTCCCATATCACTACATTTACCTGTAATAGTAAAAAAAAATAATAAGACACATAAGCCCGCACAAAACACACACACACACACAGGCATATGTGTGTGTGTCAGTATGTGTATTTATGTATGTATGCGTGCGTGTGTCAGTATGTGTCTTTATGTATGAGTGTGTGTGTCAGTATGTGTCTTTATGTATGTATGCGTGCGTGTGTGTGTGTGTCAGTATGTGTCGTTATGTATGTATGCGTGTCAGTATGTGTCTTTATGTATAAGTGTGCGTGTGTGTGTAAGTATATGTCATTACGCATGTCTTTGTGTGTCAGTATGTGTCTTTATGTATATGTGTATGTGTGTGTGTGTGTGTGTGTGTGTGTCAGTATGTGTGTTTATGTATGTGTGTATGTATGTATATTTGTATGTGTCAGTATGGCACCAGGCTGCAGCGGTAGTTCGTTTCTGAACCACTCGACAGTGAGCCGCGTATCGCCCACGGGAATCAGCCGCGTTTCCAGGTGCAGCGTGGCGCGCTCGCTGACACGCACGTCACGCATCGGCTGCGTGAACACGGGGGTCGTGCGTGACGTCGTCGATGTCTCGTGCTGTGTTGAAGCCGACGACGCCGAGGTCACGTGACGTCGCTCGAGCAGGACCAGTTTGTCCAGTGCTGTCTCGTGAAGACTGGCATTGTCAACGGCGTCGCGTGCTGTACATATATCAACACACACACACACATACACACATTTATATTGTTTATATTTGGGTAGAATTAGAAACGCGCCCGACACCAAAGTCTCTAAAGAGCTCAAGACATCATAAATACATGAAAAAAGCATTGTTCAAGTCAAGACTTGAAGAGAGTAGAAGAGAAATGGTTGAATTATATTAGAGTACAGTAGGGTCCCTGAATAAAGATCTCGTAAGTGATGCACAATAAGTATATCATATACAATATGACGTAAACGCAAGAACTCCCAAGTAGTACACGATAGACATAGCGTATACGACAACAGAGAACGTCATGATAAGTAAACATACAGGTAGACACAATACTATTAGTAAAACACAGATTAAAAAAATATAAGTGTTATCATGGACAGAGATGAGCAAAAAAAACACACACAAACGTAAAAACACACACACGAAAACACACACACACACACAACGCAGACACACACACACACACGAAAAAAAACACACACACACATACACGGAAGGACACACACACACACACACACACGGACACACATACACACACCCAGAGACACACCCAGAGACACACTGACCGACGCAGCGCAGTGACGCCTGGGTGACCGCCTCGCCGACGGCGTTCAGCGCCTTGCACGTGTAGACACCCTGGTCGTCGGCACTCGTGTGTCGGATATCCAGCGACACGTGGCCGAAGCTGTGTGTCTCAGTGAACCTGCCCGCCCGCCACACACACACACACACACACACACACACACACACACACACACACACACACACACACACACACATACGCATGTGTATATTGTTATACATTCAAGTCGTCAAATTCTCGGTTTTTGGCGTAGTAGCAAATGCTTAGAAACTATCGTGGGAAATTACACGAGTCCTCAATCTACATAAACCACTCGTATGGGTGTGTGTGAGTGACAGCGTGTGTGTGTGTGAGAGTGCAATTAACACACATCTAACGTTATTTTATGCATGCAGAGGCACAAAGCAGATCTATCAGGTAATGTGGCGGTAATACGTAGTTCGAGAGCAATTATCGACCTCGAAGCTTCATATCGTATTTTTTGCGAACAGCTACGCCGTTATACCGTCTGTGTATGTGTGTGTGTGTGTGTGTGTGTATGTGTGTGTGCGTGTGCGTGTGTGCGCGCGCATGCACGAGAGAAAGGTACAGATCAATAGAGAGGAATAACAGAAATGAGATGATAAAAATCTTACAGTCAACAAAAATAAATGAAATTAGCATTGCGACAGGAAAAATATTGGTATCTACTCTTGGTTTGGTTTATCACAGATTGTAATAAATACCCTTTATATATTTTTGGCCATATGTTTCTAGCGGCATGTATTTGAAATTGTGTTAGACTTAAATGTCAGTGATAACAGGAGCAGGAGTTATCTTTACACCCTGAAAATGTGTATTGCAACTGCTCTGTTTTTATTATGAACTGCTATTTTATACTTCTTTCTATGTTCGTGTGCTAATGTATTTGTTTGAAAAAGGCGGTTTGCCGGGCGGTCGCACCGAGAGCCAGTGGTGACGGGCGTGTTGTTGTGCAGCCATAGCACGCGCATCGTCCGATCTGACACTGGAATCAGCCTGCACTGCAGATGAGCACGCTGTCCCTCGCGCACCGACACATCGCTCAGTGCCGACGTGAAGACGGGCGACTGCGTACTGGCTCTTGCGCCGCCACTATCCTCGCCGGCCCTCACCACATTGTCCTCCAAACCACCCCCACCTGCACACACACACACACACACACACACACACACACACACACACACACACACACACACACACACACACACACACACACACACAAATACAGATATACACATATTACAGCGCAAAAACTTGTATATGATCGACTTCAACAACCGAATGTGTTCTGAGCGCCGACACACACTCACGCCTACACATACAAACACACAGACAAACACGCACACACAAATACAAATAAACGCATTAACGCAAAAAACACACACACACACATACACTCACATACAACACGCACATAAAACAAACAAACAAACACAAACAAACAAAAACACACACACACAAATACACTCACATGAAATACGCACATATAACAAACACACACACACACACACACACTCATACAAACACACACACACACACACACACACACAAACAAACACACACACACACTCACACACTCACACAAACACACAAACAAACACACACACTCACACAAAAAACACACACACACACACACACTCACCGAGCACCGACAGAATGGCTGCCGTCTCGTCGACTCCCAGCTGGTTGGTGGCGCGACACGTGTACACGCCGCCGTCCTCGGCGATCACGTCGACAATGTCGAGCGCCACGTAGCCGAAGTCGTGCAGCGGTCGCACGCGGTGACCTGCACGCCACACACACACCACACACACACACGCACACACACACACCACACACACACACACACACACACACCACACACACACCACACACACCACACACCACACCACACACACACACACACACACACACACACACACACACACACACATACATACACACCACACACACAGTGCCGTAAAACATGTATGTGGGTGAGAGCGCGCCTATTTGTGTGTGTATGTGCGTGTGTGTGTACGTGTGTGTGTGTACGTGTGTATTGTGTGCGTGTGTGTGAATATTTGTGTATATGTACATATTCTTTGAAATTGTACTGAAAAACAAACTTATTGGTGTGTTATGTAACAATTTACCTACTTAAGGTACACACACATATACACAAACGCACGCACACACACACACACACACACACACACAAACACATAAGCACGATCAACCACATTGGGAAAATAGGCCCGTAATTTATCTGTGTATATACGTGTGTGAATAAGTGTGCGTGTGGCTGTGACAGAACGTATGGGTGTGTATGTATGTATGTGTGTATGTATGTATTAGTATGCGTGTGTGGGTGTGTGTCTGAGTATGTGTGAGTGATGGAGTGTATAAGGGTGTGTGTATATGAGTGTGAGTGTAAGTATACGTATATGTGTTGTACGTGTGTATGCGTGCGCATTAGGTGTGTGTGTATGTGAAAGAGTGTATAGATGCGCGAATGTGTGTCCATATGTATATTGTTCATTTGAATACGAATGAATATAGACATTGAACTCAAAGGTGAACGCGCAATAAGATGAACAACAAAACAAACCAGAATTCAAAATGCATATTGAAGTCCATCCGTCATTACAACACTTGCACAGGTTGTAATATAACTCATTACATATACAGTTATCATGTCTGTAGTTTACTTTATGCTATGATTAAAAAGTCGAGTCGGTGTATTTTATTCATGCAAAACAGGCGCCATTTGCGAGAATTACAAGCGTCAGTAGGTGTTGGTCGCCCAGGCAAAAACTCACCGATCGGCACTGGTTTGCCGTCCTTCAGCCATTCCACGCACAAGCTGGCATCTGTGACCGGCTCCAGTCTGGCCTCGAAATGCGCCGTCGACCCCTCCTTCATTTGTTCCTACCACACAACACACACACACACACACACACACACACACACACATGTATACACATACGCACACACACACACACACACGCACACACACTAACACACACGCACACACAACCCTCACATACAGCTTAATGCCATTGTGAATGTGCGGTAACTTCGTAGCCATTTTCGTTTGGCATATCGAATGAAAAAGTATGCGTCTATGTATACACACACGCACAGACACACACACACACACACACACACACACACACACACACACACACACACACACACACACACACACACACACACACACACACACACATACACTCAAACACTGTCGCACATTTCACATATTAAAGACTGTGCAACAGGTACAAAATAGGTAAGAAACATTGAGGAAGGTGAAATAAAATGAATAATATAAACTTGTGCTAAAATGTTTGAAATACACACATTGTACTGACCCGCATATATAAGTAACAATAATTCGTTCAAATGCTATCAGGTGCAACACCACAGTGTTAGAGCTTAAAGGCCTAAGTGACAGCTGCTACTCAGGCCAAGGCTTATGAACACACAGGTGTGTCCCGTGCAGCTCGCTGTCACCGCAGAGCCGACCCTCTCCACGCTATGGCGCCATAAGGACGTAAGGCGTGTAAGAGAGGACCACCTCCCCAGAATGCATGACACAACACATGACTGATATTTGGTACCATCATTTTTTGCTGGGTGGACAGGGGCTGTTGGATTATAGAATTCGCCCAATGAAATTCTCTTCCGCCGGGTTTCGAACCACGAACCTCCCGCTTGTGAGGCGGGTGTGCTACCACTACACCACGGAGTCCAAAATGTTGGTCTAGATCAATTTAAGACCGTATTCCGAATGTGTTTTGCGTCTGAATCCGGCCAATTGTCCGTTCCACTTAGTAACCCACCACCGATCACGTTAAATAATAATAATAAACACAGTTCAGAATGATAAAATGCACGATTTAACACCGCTATTGCATAACAATACATCTCTACATAGCACGCCATGCGTAATATCTACTATGTACTACATATAACATAATATAATATATTACGTAATGCAAAATATTTAATACGTAATATTTTACGAAAGATATATATTACGTAATGCACATATAATACACATTCCGAAATATTAGGCATGTGGGATCACCGCAGGGCGAAAATAGCGAATACACTATGTCATGTCACTCGACTTGCCTTTAATTAATAACAATAATATTAATAATAATACTCGATTGCGAGCCTGCAGAGGATCAATGCTGTGACACAGTCTCAATCTCACCAGATGACTGATTTGCGAGAGAAACTTGGGTCTGGTGGTGGCCTGTTCCTCTTGCCACTCGCGTCGCTGCAGTCTCGAGCTGTCCTCCATGTACTGTATCTTCTGCAGTGCCTCGGGGTGTTCCGTGTAAATCTCCTTCTTGGCTGAGTGACACACACACACACACACACATTTATACACACATAACTAGGGCTGTCAAAAGTTAATAAAGTTACTTTTTCACCTAAAGGTCACTTTTTCATAAGCTACCTAAAACTGCATGAAAAAATTGTGTACGATAATTATTAACAAAGTTATTAGGTTACCAAAAGTTACTTTTTCATCGTTAGGTTACTTTTTTCCTTTTAAGGTTACTTTTCTATCGTCAGGTTACCTTTTGTTATTATTTTTGTTATTAGGTAAGTTTACCACGAAGTTTGGTGACTTTTTGCAGATAAGAGGCACAAAAACGGCATATATGAGGATAAAATAGGAAAACAGATGGAATATTAGGTCTGAAGATCAAGAAATGTCAACATTTCTGCTGTTAGGATTTAGCAATTGATATTCATCTTAACCCATTACCCATTAATGCCGATAACACATATCCGTGCTAATCGATATGTATACGTTTTTGGGTACTCAGGATAGTGTAATTCCATTTTAGGAAATGTCCACGAACCGGAGGGTGTCGTGAGATGTTTGGAGCGTGGTATGGTACGATGTGTGAGCTCTCTTTACCAGATACTGCACTGTAGCACTTGACAGTACGTATTTACTTGAACAGGAATTTGCACGTGATTTTCAGGGCGTGAGATACCGCCATTATCCCACGTTTGACATATGGGAGGACGGGGGGCATTCACACATGCAGTGTTTACGCTACTGTAGTACGTGCTATTTGATAAAAAGTTTCATTGAAAAAAATATAAAGAACATTATTGCGACCATTACTAAAAATATTTACATTTGCAATTAGTGTATTTCGCATTTGTATGAGCTTTCCACTTAAAATTATATTTTGATGGTTATGCTCCTTTTTTCGATGTTAGCTAAATTATGTTAAGTCACTTTTGGTTGTTTGTTATAAAAATGGTACCAGATCGGAGAGGGTGGAAAAGTCGTACCAACTCGGAAAGAGGATAAAAAAGAAGGACTGGTGTATTTTCTTCCTTCAGAACTGCAAACAGAAATTGACCTTTTTTGAAGGAGGTTATTTTTAGGTTACCTTTTTATTGGATATTAGGTTACTTTATATGTTCACAAACAAACAAAAAACAAACCGTGTATTTCACATAGCGCACTAATCAGCAAAGGCGTGATAAACATGTGATAAAACGATACAAAAGTGATAATAACTTTAAAACTCACGTTAGTTTTAGGTTACTTTTTTAGGTTACTTTTTCTCGAAAATAAGGTTACTTTTTTCTGATTTTTAGGTTACTTTTTTGACAGCCCTACACATAACACATACATAAACACACACACACATTCACACATACATATATATCCACATATATACACGCATGCATACACACACACACATATATATATATATATATATATATATATATATATATATATATATATATATATATATATATGTATATACATGCATACACGCGATATAAACACACGTGCATCCAATGATGCTTGAAGCTTTCTGAAGCTGACTTCAAGCAGTCAGCTTCAGAAATAGTCCACTGCGTCTCAACTATCGAAAATTCCTGGACATAGCAGCAGTTTGATTTGACAGCGGTGTGTACACAATTTTTAGCACGCATTGCCGTACCATTGTCTGGTGCTGGTACACGCATATATTTACCAAATCAATTAATTAGTATGATGCAATGCAATGAAAAACAGCACTTTTGCTTGCAATCCTGGCCGCATCTAGCTAGTGGGTGTCGTCTGGTGTAACCGTGAAGTGTTTGAATGTGCGTGACTGTGTGTATGCCTGTGTCTTTGTGTGTGTGTGTGTGTGTCTGTTTGACCCTAGGCGTATGTGTATGTACGTGAGTGTATCTGTATGTGTGTGTGTGTGTGTGTGTGTATGTTAGTTCATACATTTTTGCGCGTGTACGCTAGTTTGCATGTGTGTGCGTGTGTATTTGTGTGTGTGCGTGTGTATTTGTGTGTGTGTGTGTGTGTGTGTGTGTGTGTGTGTCTGGATAGGTGTATGTATTTTAGTGCGTAAGTTAACTGCCACAAACATCCACATACACAAGCACGTACACACATACACGTATGCACCAAATATATCTACAAACAAGCGGTATTTCCCTACACGTCAAGGTTAGTTTTAGGACAGTCCAGTTTGAGATATTTGCATTTGAGAATGGGGAAATTGTCACAATTATCACGTTGTCTAATATAACATGGATATAATACCAAACACAGTTACATCGAGATGAAAAACAACCATGACACACCATCAGCTAAGTGGCAACAACAATTTAAATCAAGTAAACCATATGCCCAACCTACAATTACATGTGTACTCACCAACTATTTTTCTGTCTAATTGGTTCCATTTTCACGCTCCTAATCGGGAAACTACTTTTCATGTCCCTTCGTCAATGTGTCTTCGTTAGTTTTCTTAGTGTCCTCTACGCACATTCCCTCGAAAAAGTAAGTCTATATAATCTGTACTGGCAATGCCATTCATGCATCTGTATATTTGAACTAGTCACCTATTTCTCTCCTCTCTTCAAGCCTCGGTAAATCAATATGCCCTCAATCTGTCCTCGTAAGATACAGCTTTCAAGTGTGATACCAATTCGACGGCTATAGCCCAGCAGTTTGAGCCCAGCCGCGTAATTGTAACACACAAACACTCACAGATGACACGCACACACGCCGAGCTTGTCGTGTGTCCGGCGGCGTTTGTGGCGCGGCAGCTGTAAATGCCGCTGTCGTCGGGGTATACGCTGAGTAGATCGAGCGCCACGTAGTCGAAATCGTGCGCCGGACGATATCGGTGTCCTGCGGTGAATAAAACACACGGGCAGGTGGCAGTAATAATATATCTTTGATAAGCCGAAAATTGTAACGAAACGAAACTGACATTTAGAAATTATGTATATAAATTATTTATAGATGCACTATAAACTATATTTTGTTCATTAGTTACATTTCAAGTACCATTACTTCAATTATATTTCAACGTTAAAAAGAGTAAAAATCAGCCATATTGAGTGTTTAATTGTTTCTAGTTTGGCACACAAAAACTGGGTTGAATTCTAGTCAGCCTATGGCCAAACTGAAGCGGCTCGACGGAGATGGGCTCTCATCAAGCGGCCAGAACAACAGCCGAGTATGAACTGACCGCATTTGAGCGGCCGATCGTTGAAGAACCACTCAATCAACATGCTCGTGTCGCCCGTCGGCTGCAGTCGCCCCTCAAGATGAACATTGCACCCCTCCAACACCTCCACATTGCGCAACATCTTGACAAATGTCGGCGCACTCTGTATGTAGTACATACATATAAAATCATGTCAAAAAGTAATATTTATGAAGATTTAAAACTGCATTAATGAATTCATTTACTAATTCTGAAAATATTCTATCATTCATATATGAGAAAAATCATTTCTGTCGAGAAAAAAAACAATTAAGAAAACATGTTTTTTTAAATACCACTTGGTTTAAACCAAACAAACCCTGGTATGTACCCATCAACACACAGACACACGCACACACACACATATATATATATATATATATGAGTACACATTAGCTCAATTGATACATACACAAAGGAACGCTACGCAATATCTGCATAAACAATGAACATTATTTGGAGGATGATTGAAAAATCAAATGTCTATTTTTCGAATTTCACATCCTCGTGTGTTGATTATATTGGAAAAAGCACCGGAAAAGCGCGTAAGGAATCTTTTAGGGAATCTTGTATTAAAACAATGGAACTAATTCTAATAAAACTACTTGTTGAGTGGGAATTTCGACAGCACACGGATGCCGCAAAAATATACGTTGCACGTTGAAGACCACACTATAACAAACCTCATACTATAGCATGGACCAATCATCTAACCAATTCATACTAAAATTATTGTTCCCGCAAATCACACAGGTACTTCACTCATCAATGATAGCAAAATTGAATTTTGCACGATCATATCAGATCAAATCACATACTCACCGTGGATATGGTGGTTTCAGATTCGGCGTGGGTTTTCAACGAACTAACATCCTTTGTGCTGGTGTGTTCCAGGATATCTGAGCTTTCATTCACAACATTGGCACTGGGATGAACCTGTCATGCAAACAGTCAAAATTATTAGTCCCACTACATTTACTTAGACATTGCCAAAACAACATTCTATGCATTGTGTAGATAACAACAAAAGTTTAGTATATTGAAAGAAATAGCTATTGCGCTCAATAAAGGCTGCACACTCACCCACACACACATACACACACACACATACACACACATACACACACACACACACACAAACGCACTCACTCACATACACTGACACACGGAACACAGATTTAGCCAAACGTGTGAAATCAAACAAAATCACATTTTAAAACAGCCTGCTGCATGCGAAAGTGTTCACTGAAATAAATAAAATTATTCTTTATTAAGCCATAAGAGGATTGAATAATAATATAACAATTTATACATATATGCATATTGAGAGAGAGAGAGCGCACAGATGATTCTCCTGATTGTAGAAAGATCAGTATCAGTTATCAAATTACTTGATAACTGAGTGCTACTGATGAGGGACTAATCCGATACTACGTTTGCCAATCAGGACAATACTGTGTGCGCTCTCTCTCTCACACACATATATATATATATATGCCACATATATAGGCCACACCTGCACGACGGTGGACGTTTGAGCGCTGCCCAGATGGTTGGTGGCGTAGGCGGTGTACTGACCGGCGTCGCACGCGCTCAGGTCGCCAATATCCAGTGCCACAACGCCGAAGTCGTGGTAGGTGCGGAAGCGCGAGCCAATGGTGAGCGGTCGGCCGTTGAGCAGCCACTCGACGCGCATGCTGGGGTCGTTGAGCGGCTCGAGGCGACACTGTAAGTGCAGCCCGACTCCCTCGCGAGACACACCAGCGTCCTGCCAGCGCGTGAGCATGCATGTACTCACCAGGTTATGCCAGGGAATATGAGATCAGGCTCCAACTGTCCTCTCTCTTAACCATCTAGTTTGTTTGTATTGAGGAATTATCTTAAATGGCACAGACTTCTCGGGAAGCGTATTCCACTCGTTGGTGGTTCTGTACGGAAAACTACTTTATAATGTGTTTTATACGAGGTTTGTGCCAAATTGGAGATTATACGTGTAATTACAATATGCATTAATATCATATATTTTGCTCGACATTATGAATATTCACAATAATATCTGATATATTGAGGAAAATGTTAAATAGGCGATTATATTGCTTCGTTTTGTGTGACTTATAATACATCTTACCCCTTAAAATAATCACTTTGACTGAGAACACGTCAAACAATCAGGGGTGGATTAATCTACAAAAATACGTTACTGCAAAATCTTCACAAATAACAGGAAACCGCATCTACCTTGAGCGGAACCGAAAACACGGGTTTCGAGCGGCAATAATCGGTCACATCGCGGGACGACGATTTGTGTTTGGATTTCTCCAGCAAAGACGTTTTAGCCATCGCCGAGCGATGCAGTGAACTGGAGTCTACACTACTGGAAGCTGGGTACACAAAGCAACACCACAAACACAAATGAAGGAAAAAATTATAAAACGCCGGTTATTGTAGTACTTTTGATGGTAGCAAATTATCCATTATTATAACTATTAGTATGCATATTACTATTATTATATTTACTATATTTTTATTATAATTATACCGTACTCCACTTCCACACGAAGGTCCAGGCATATATGCGTGTTATTTTTAAATAATTAACCTGTAGTGACGTGTGTCATACATCGGTCCTGTTAGTACAGCCCAAAAATAGTTTGCTAATAATACTTTCCCTCTTTCATGTGCATATAATTTTCACTCTAATTCTCACAGTGCATATAATTTTCACTTACATGACATGTTAGCAAGTGTATGTACAGGCTCATGCGTACGTTTGTGTGTTATGTGAATGTGTGTTTTGTTTGTACTTGTGTGTGTATGCGCGTGTGTGTGTTTGTGCGTGTATGTGAATTTGTCTTTGTGTGTGTGTGTGTGTGTGTGTGTGTGTGTGTGTGTGTGTGTGTTTGTGCGTGTATGTAAATTTGTGTTTGTGTGTGTGTGTTTGTGCGTGTATGTGAATGTGTTTGTGTGTGTATACGGATTCGTAGGAGACAAACATTGACACACACACACACACACACATACACAAACACACACTTGCGTGTGTTCAGCAATTGATACACACGCACACAGATACATACACACAGACACACGGACACACAGACACACTGACGTTCCACGGTGAGAGTGCAGTGTTGCTCAGCCTGTCCCAGCGCATTCGCGGCCGTCACTGACACGCTGCCCGAGTCCTCGCGCACGGCGGCCAGAATGTCCAGCGCCACATAGCCGAAGTCGTGGTGCGTGTGAACACGACTGGCCGTCGGCACCGGTGCTCCGTTCAACCGCCACTCAATCTACACACACACACATACACACACACACACATACACACACACACACACACACACACACATGACAGGTTATGAAGAGAGATGAAATATTAAAGGAAGACACGGATTGATCTAGTATATATTTATAGAAGCATGATAGAAATCACAGCTCGGGAATAGATTGGGTTGATGAAGTGAGAAAAATGAAAAGGGTACGGTAAAAAGCTCATAAAATATCGGTGCAAAAAAGACGTAAGGAAGTAAAGTGTTTCCTTTGAGGCGAATCAACATCTGGAACCAATTACATGAGACTATTGTGGACGTCAGAAATAAGAGGGAGTTGTAAGCACAATGGCATATACAATGGGAAAGAGACAGGACAGTCACAACGCAGCTCATGTCCTGTACCACAGTTTGGTGAGTACAACTAGGTAATCACTAGGGCTGTCAAAAGTTAATAAAGTTACTTTTTCACCTAAAGGTCATATTTTCCTAAGCTACCTAAAACTGCATGAAAAAGTTGTGTACGATAATTATTAAACAAGTTATTAGGTTACCAAAAGTTACTTTTTCATCGTTAGGTTACTTTTTTGCTTTTAAGGTTACTTTTTTATCGTTAGGTTAACTTTTGTTATTTTTCTTGTAATTAGGTAAGTTTACCACGAAGTTTGGTGACTTTTTGCGGATAATAGACACAAAAACGGTATATATGAGGATAAAATAGGAAAAGAGATGGAATATTAGGTCTGAAGATCAAGAAATGTCAACATTTCTGCTGTTAGGATTTAGCAATTGATATTCATCTTAATATCCGTGCTACAAGATATTTATACGTTTTTGGGTACGCAGGATAGTGTAATTCCATTTTAGGAAATGTCCACGAACTGGAGGGTGTCGTGAGATGTTTGGAGCGTGGTATAGTACGATGTGTGAGCTCTCTATATCAGATACTGCACTGTAGCACTTGACTGTACGTATTTACTTTAACAGGAATTTGCACGTGATTTTCAGGGCGTGAGATGGCGCCATTATCCCACATTTGACATATGGGAGGACGAGGGGCATTCACACATGCAGTGTTTACGCTACTGTAGTACGTGCTATTTGATAAAAAGTTCCATTGAAAAAATATAAAGAACATTATTGCGACCATTACTGAAAATATTTACATTTGCAATTAGTGTATTCCGCATTTGTATGAGCTTTCCACTTAAAATTATATTCTGATGGTTTTGCTCCTTTTTTCGATGTTAGCTAAATTATGTTAAGTCACTTTTGGTTGTTTGTTGTAAAAATGGTACCAGATCGGAGAGGGTGGAAAAGTAGTACCAATTCGGAAAGATGATAAAAAAGAAGGACTGGTGTATTTTCTTCCTTCAGAACTGCAAACAGAAATTGACCTTTTTTGAAGGACGTTATTTTTAGGTTACCTTTTTATTGGTTATTAGGTTACTTTATATGTTCACAAACAAACAACAAACAAACCGTGTTTTTCACATAGCGTACTAATCAGCAAAGCCGTGATAAACATGTGATAAAACGATACAAAAGTGATAATAACTTCAAAACTCAGGTTATTTTTAGGTTACTTTTTTAGGTTACTTTTTCTCGAAAATAAAGTTACTTTTTTCTGATTTTTAGGTTACTTTTTTGACAGCCCTAGTAATCACATACAGCCACACACATATCTACGTACAAATAGGGTGTGTTCGCTTCACAACTTCAGAAGTAGGAACTTCCTAAGTGAATGAATCGAACACTTTCAGAAGTACGGAATTCATTATCGTTTATCAGTTAATTGTGGTGTTGTCTGTTCCGCTCGCTGTTAATATGTTTGCTTACGTTTTCATTTTGTCTTCATATTTCAAAACCCAGTTTAGTATTGTCACAATTCTCAGCGAATTACGCTCGAAATAAAAGCCCGAAAAACAAACACGCGCCAAATGAATGCCTGCTCTACGCCATGAATGACAACTTCTGATTCACTTCTGGATTCACTTCAGAAGTACTTAGAAGTATTTTCGAATTACTAGTGAAGTTGAATCAAGCATTGAATTAAACAAACTGCATCCCCCATGTCCCGCTCTATTACTCTAAGGCGCAGTCACACACACATACACACACACACACACACGCACACACACACACACACACACACACACACAGTAGTAAGGGGAAAGTGTACAGTAGTTCAGTATCGAGTGAGGTGCCCCAGGGATATATGCTGGGAACAATAATGTTCTTGGTGAGCATGTATGTTATGTACAGAGGTATCAATAGCTGCGTGAGCTTGTTTGCCGACTATGCCGATATAATGAAGTTATCACAGGTGAAAACAGCTGTAAGGAGCTTTAGTAGAATTTGGATATGATAGAGCAGTGTGTCTCAACCATTTTCTTGTCATGACCCCCTCAACACTATGCGAATCATTGTGCCCCCCCCCCAGAAACAGCCCGTGGTCCTCCTAGAGGTCCTAATCGCCCCATATACACATGGATTATCGTGTCGAGACTTCTCCAGAGCTCATATAAGCCGGTGAATATTCCCACTGACCACCAAAACAACGCGATGACCTTGCGTACAGGTGGAGTGAGCACACATACATAGGCATATCACAAGATTTAAATGTACAACATCGAAAATATTGATGAAATAAACTTTCAACGTGAATGTTTCGTGACTTCTGAGAAAATATGATGGCTAACCATTTTTTATATTTTGTTCTAGGGCCCCTCAAGAAAATCCCACGGTCCCCAAGGGGGCCACAGGGCCCATGTTGAGAAGCAATGGTATAGAGGGATTAAGCAAGGCATGAGGGATGTAGTTTAATGAGAGTAAGTGTCATGTTATGGAGATAGGTGAAAGTGCAGAAAGGCCTTCCAACAACTATAAGTTAGTGGAATATAATTTACGGAAAGTTAAAGATGCAAACGATTTAGGGATAATTGTACAGAAGAATCTTACCCCAGATAAACACATCGGGAAAATAGCAGCATTGGAAAATAGAACGGTACGGAATATTTGAAGAACTCTTAGATACCCAGATGAGTTAAACCTGAAAAGGTTTGTCGAATGAGGAAAGACTAAAAATGCCTTGTTTGTATTGTTTAGAATAATGTGGGCTACGGGGGACACTTTATTAATGTATTCAGACATAGAATGAGTATGCAAACACTTAATAGGCATAATTGTATTATGTGGCAAAATTCAGGCAAGAGAGGTCATAAAAATGTAAAACTGAAAAAGACTGGATGTTTGAGAGATGTTAAGAAGTATATTCTCCATATAGGTGTGTTGATGTCTGGAATAAATTGTAGCTAAAAGGAGATAAGGAAAGTTCAAAGAGAGATTGGATAATGTGAAATACTGGGAATTAAAGAGAAAGATGGGCTAGCGGTTTGATTGTAGACAGGACAGCACCAACACAGCGCATCTCCTACGCTAAACAAATAGGTGAGCACAGACACACACATACACGCAGACACACACAAACAGACGAGCATACAGACGCATGAGTAGAAACCTTGATCGTAGAGTCGTTTTGTGGCTCGAGACGCGCTTCAAAATGCGCCGTCTGTCCCTCGCGCACCACATTTGTGCATTTGATAGGCCCGAGAAATTTGGGTGCCATTATGGCCGACTGAAGGAGCTCATCCTGCGTGATGGTGGTGCGATGACGACTGGGAATAACACAGAGAAACACATAAAACACCGGCACAAACACCCACCCACACATGTATGATAAACTTTGCACAATTAATTGACGCCAAGTATAAGTTTACATAGGAAACAGAACGAAAAAAAATTACAAATTCTACCCATGATATTAACTATATTACTTACGAATTATTTGATATTTGCAATTGTTTGATAAAATGTAGTATTTTAATCAAGCATTAGCAATATTTCTCAGCATCATGGTGTGCTGATGCCAGCGTTGAGTGTCCGCATTCTATGAAAGCGATTCATTTTTATTTATTATTATTGAACAAAACGAACAAAGTGACACAGGAAGAGCGCAAGCGCTATAAACTGCATCATGCAGCCCCTGCGCACTTTGAACGTGGAGAATAAGAGAAAGAGAAAGAGAAAAAATACACAAAGACAATATGACACACACAATCATGACAGATTTCTTTCTTTCTAATACATCTTGCTCCTCAGACTCTGCAGCGTGGAGATAATCAGTTCTGAGATGTCAGTTAGTTGTAAACGGAGTGTCATCTGATACTGCCAAGTCTATACTTCCTTACCGTGTGTGTGTGTGTGTGTGTGTGTGTGTGTGTGTGTGTGTGTGTTTGTGTGTGTTTGTGTGTGTTTGTGTGTGTATGTTTGTGTGTGTGTGTGTGTGTGTGTGTGTGTGTGTGTGTGTGTGTGTGTGTGTGTGTGTGTGTTTGTGTGTGTCTTCCTTTCTTATCTAACTTCATCAATGCTTCTTTCACTCATGGGCAATTTCTGGCATGTAAAACTGCCAGTATTCTCCCTATACTTAAGAAATCTGATCTGGACGCTAACACGCTTTCTAACTATAGACCTATCTCTAGAATTCCTTGGCTGTCCAAAGTTCTTGAAATGGCTGCCTATATACAGCTATCTGACTACCTTGAGTCTGACAATTTGTTTCTTCCTGAGCATTCTGGCTTCCGTCACTTTCACTCTACAGAAACTTCTCTAATATATCTCTATGATTCTATTCTCAAATCTACTCTCTCTGGCAAGGATGTTCTACTTATACAACTAGACTTTTATGCTGCTTTTGACACTGTTAATCATCTGCTTCTTATTGATACTCTGTTAGACTTAGGCATTAGCGACACAGCTCTTTCTTTCTTTCGTTCTTATCTTTCTGATAGATCTCAATACGTATCTACCTCTGCTGATTCTTGTAGTGAGGCTTGCCCACTAACTTGCGGTGTCCCTCAAGGCTCTGTCTTAGGCCCTCTCCTCTTCAATATCTATCTAACCTCTGTAGGGGAAGTACTTCGACGTCACGATGTGTCATTTCAAATATTCGCTGATGACATTCAAATCCTTCTCTCGTCCGTGTCTATTTCTCGCTCTTCAGTCAGTTCTATTCTATCTGATATTGAAAGTTGGGCGTTCACTCGTCATCTCAAACTTAATCCTGATAAGACTAAGTATATTCTCTTTCCATCTTCTAATAGTACTACTTCTCTTAGTATACCTCTATCCTGCTCTGTACGTAGTCTTGGTATCATTTTTGATAGCTCTCTTTCTTTTGATCCACACATCTCTGACATTATTAGGTGCTGTAACTTTCAGCTCAGGCGTATCTATTCCATTCGTAGATATATAACTATTTCTGCTGCTTTCAAGTTAGCTAACTCATTCATCTTTAGCAAAGTTCAGTATTGCTGTTCTCTTCTACTATCACTCAACCACCGCCAGCTTAGGAAACTTCAATCTATTATTAATAAAGCTTGTCGTATGATATTTAATCTTCCTTCGGGTTCTCATGTTTCTTCTTCTCTACACAAACTTAAGTTACTTCCAATCAAGGCTCTTATTGAGTATCGTATTTGTTTAATTATTCATTCAACTCTTCATCTTCGTAAGCCTACGTATCTGTTTGACCTTCTGTCTTATAAAACCTCATCTCTTTCTCTTAGGTCTTCTAAGGATCATTTTCTACTAGTTGAACTTCCCTTTCCTTCTAGGCATTCTCACTACAATCGCTGTTTCTCTATCTTAGGACCTCGCATCTACAATAGGCTATCTCCCTCAATACGCTCAATCAAATCTCTTTCTCTTTTCAAAAAACACACTAAAATTTTTTTCCTAAGTAAGTCTTTTTACTGTCTTAATAATAATACGTATATTAGTAGTGATTACAAGGTCTGATAGTTTCCTCTTCTTGTCTACTAGGTATAATATAAATTGTTTGTGTGTGCATCTATGTGTCTCTCTATCTTTTTTTATGTATGTCTTCCCATTGTATGTTCTGTCTGTGTATTGTTCTGTGAGTTCCGCTATCTGTGTTTGTGTGTCCCTCTCTGTCTGTGTGTGTGTTGCGTTCAGTTTTGTTTGCATTAATGTGTCTATTGTTTTGTGTGTTGTCAATCTGAGCTTATGTCCTTGTATGACTGATGTGTTGTCTAAATGTGTTATCTGCTGTGTAGTTTTAATATGCTATCTGTAAACGTGAATGTATTGTTTATTTTGTGCGTTTATGTACTTATCTATTGTGTTTATGTGCGTGTGTGTGAGTGCCCTTGTCCCCCTCTCTCTTTTTTTCTCTTTGTGCGCGCGTATGTGTTTCCTGTTCTTGTGTATGTTTGTTGTCCCATTCTATGTCCTGTCTGTGTATTGTTGTGTTTTTTGTTTTGTGTTCTGTGTTTTGAGTTTTTTTATGTTTTTTTTCTTTTTCTTTCACTGTTTTCTTTCTGTCTGTGTGCATGTGTGTGTGTTGGTGTGTGTGATTGTGAATGTGTATGTACTTTGCTTGAGTGTGTGTGTGTGTGTGTGTGTGTGTGTGTGTGTGTGTGTGTGTGTGCAACGCCTTAGAGACCCTCTAGGTGTAGGGCGCTATATAAATATCTTAATGTAATGTAATGTGTGTGTGTGTGTGTGTACATTACGGCTGATAGCAGAATATTTCGTTAGTTATACACAGATAGCTTTTCGTAGCCTAAGCCAGCTGTTCTAAAGTCTCAACTTTTCAAAAGTTTAATTCATTTATTTGTATATTTGTATTGCTTTCACATTAATATTCTATGTATTAATTCTGATTTTACATAATTATTTGATATTACTCAATCTGTTACACGTTTGCGTATACGCACTTTTATTTAGCTCACTGATTTAGTATTTTCGTTTGATATTTTTTGCTGTCTTCATTAGCCCTCATCTTCATGACCAAAGTCGTATTTCTCAAACTCTCTCTCCCTCTCTCTCTCTCTCTGTGCATCTTTTGGGCGCTTGCGGTAAATGGGGCCACCGCATGGTGGTAATACTGCTAGCTCTCTTCCCATACCACTAGACTTGTCTGCAACTGCCGTATAACCCGGCCATTAAACCCATTCCACATTTCGGACCTGAAATACTTGGTTTTTAGTAGTACGGTCCAATAAGCCAACCGAAATATGCACTATTGTCCGGTAGAAGTTTCCAAATGCTCTGTTTGTTCCGCATATACATGTTTAATAATTCCGTCATTTCCTATTATTTACGTGTTAATTTACGCTTTTCATCCAACTATAGCGCATATTCGTACTTTATCATCATTGATAGCTCATTAAGCTCATTAAGCTCACCATGGAAAATATGGAATAGAATTTGAGATTAAAACATGGGATTAGAGGCGGGCACCTACGGAAATTATAATAAAATAACAAATACAACTGAGCTACAGCTGTTGGACCGGTGCCATCGCAGGCCAGCACGCTCACCTGCTGTGTTCGAGCCGTCGCAGCTGCTCGGCACCGTTGTTCAGCCGGCCTTCAGTGACGGCGTCGCGACGCACAACACAGTCCAGCTGACAGCTGCAGCTGGCGCGGCCGCCGGCATTGCGAGCCACGCACGTGTACACGCCGGCATCGCTGGCCACCAGCTGCTTCATCGTCAAACTGACGTAGCCGAAGTTGAAGAACGTGGTGATGCGCGAACCTACACAGTCAGCCAACGAGCAATAAGACAAAAGCGAACGCATTCACAGGGCTGCTTCACCCGTATAGGGCGATAATTTGAAAGCCCGAGCATGTTATGATATGTTGGATGTTGCGTGTTCGCAACGTTCGGAGTATATGGATTAACCCATACATACCAAGCGTTGCCCCAGATTTACTAAAACGGCTTCGATACTAAAGCGGGCTGCAGAAAGAGGCGGAACTGTGAGTATTACCACCTCGTTGTGGGAGAATGTTAGGTCGGCAGAATACAGTCTGCTTCCATTCACACGTTTATGAAAGATCCCCGACCAAGAGCCTAAAGACCGGTCAGGAACGTTCAAATTGAATAGACCCACGGCCTGAGCAGACTGGGTGCACCTCTGCTGTAGCACAAGAGTATGAGTCGCCTACGTGCCACCTATCACCGGCTTATATAAATACTCCGCACAATGTACAAATCAGCATTATATTGTCTACCAGTGTCTGATGATGGAGATAGCGAACTCTGAAACGAAATCCGAACTCCGAACTCCGAGCTCGAACACAATATCAGTCATGAAACGAATCAATAAAAGCGACCAACAACTCGCAATAAACACTGAAACACCGAGAAAGAAGATTATCAACTGCAATGTGAATGTTTAATACGTGTGGTATCGTTTGAAGTATTGACTCACTGAATTAATATATCAAAAAACGACTATTTAACATAACGAACTTTGTATTCCGACTATCGCACAAACTAAGAACAACAGTGGATAAAGTATTGTATTAATGCTGCAGATGAAATCGACATTTGGACGTCAATGGTCAATACTTGTCAATACTTTCTCAGTGTTACAATATGCCAACGTTACAATATGTCAATATTCTGGATGTATTCCCGGTTGTTTCAATGGGTTCAGTATGCTACAACCGGCACATTAAACCAAGATCTGCTGGACCACGAATGTTGTTGAGGATTTTGGCGGTAACATACGGGTAGATGGCGGCTAGTGGTACGTCAGATCTTGCACGTGACTTATGTCACTCACATGCCTGTACCAGAACTAGCTAGATTCTGGTTGAAGTGGTTCCACTCCTGATCATTTCTCTATGATAGCTCATGATTGGTCATAGGCTCTTCCAAGATGTTGAACAGTTCATGAGGCTGTTGCTGGCTATAACTCCTCAAAGGCTGGACAAAACAGAGACTCCACCTGGTTGTTGAGACATTGTAAATCTCGCTGATGTGGCTCAAATGGTATTTGAGGCTTCACCAAGTGGTTAAGCTGGTCGATATTATTCGCATATGTCGATTCAAGGCTTGTCAGAGGCTGAGCGTAGTTGAACAACCGTTGTCCACTTGTGTCACGCAGAGAACAGCTTGCCAGTGGCTGCTCAAGGAGGCTGAGCTGTCGTTAGTCGTTCGTTTGAAGTAAATCATCATTATATAAAGTTCATTATAAATTATTAGTTGACTTCTGGTTCATTTGCTTGTGGCGATACATACACCGCCTGAGGCGCACTCTGAAACGCATTGTCGGTATGCTTTCGAACTATTCGATATGGATTTTTGCTTTCTCGGAGAAACTGCGCCCACTCGTCACTAACAAATCCTTCCTTGTGTCTTGCCCCGCTGAGTCCGCGTACGAGATCATGAAGCAAGATATTGCGAGGGCAGTGCTATCACCATTAGATGATAACGCACAATTTGTTGTTGAGACTGACGCACCTGAGAACGCCTTGGCAGCGACATTATAACAGGATGGAAACCCGTTACATTTTCCTCCAGGACGCTCAACCTTGCCTAAAAATATCACTCACCCATTGAGGAAGAGGCAGCCGCAATAGTTGAATCAATTCGGCGATGGTGATATCTACATTTAGGTCGCCATTTCAGACTAATCATCGATCAACGGTGAGTCCCTTTTGTTTGACAAAATTTATCGAGACAAAATCAAAAACAGCCAAATAGCCAGGTGGAGGCTTGAACTAGCTGCCTAGAAAGTCAAGAAAAAGAGTTAAGAAAGTCAAGATTCAAGAAAGCAGAATCACTGGTCCGGTCCCGTGAAAATATTTCTGTGACGCATACACAAGTGTTATTTTTGTGGAAGGGCTACTCCCACCAGATTTGATTGTCCCGCTCGAAATGTTAGTTGCGCTAAATATCATAAAATAGGTCATTACGCTCGTGTATGCAAGCACGGCAACGATTGCCGCACTTTAAACAAGCCACTTCAGCCGCAACAACCGGTCCAATGATCGCTTCTTCTTCAGGCGTACTGAAAAGCCTCTCACCCGCTGTTACTCCAGTGAAGTTTAGCAATGGTGATCCCATTGACTTTCTGGTCGACACCGATACCTGCAGAAGTTTCATACGCACGAGCGTAGCAAAGCGCTTGAGATTAGCAGTCGCTCCTTCGCCTGGTCGAATTTCAATGGCTTCCTCAAGACAATCTGTTGAAATCAAAAAGTGTTATGTAGTAGGCATCATCGTGAAGGGAAAATCCTATACAGGCATCTGTCTTCACCTGATGTACGACCTTTGTGCGCCTGTGCTGCTGGGTCACGACTTTCCAAGTCAGCATCAGAAGATCACGGTGAGTTTCGGAGATGGTCAGCCTCCACTTGAGTTATGCAGCCTTCTCGACGCTGACATTGAGCCTCCAGCTATATTATCAAGCCTTCCATTTGATTGTTGCTCTATCCAAATAAAGTCCAGAAGATATTCAAAAGCGAATACTCATAACATCATAGGCGAAGCGTACAGTTTGTTCAAACTGTTCATTGTTTGCGAATTTTCAATACATAATATCTCCAAGCCATAGCCCATGGAGGGCCGTGCTCATGGACGTGATCAGCCTAAGAATAACTTTGGAGCGGCTATCGCATAATATAAAAAATTCGCCAATTAATCGAAGCGAGAACTTTTCCTCTATCCGATGACGTTACAAGGTCGCTAAAGAAATCGAAAGGAGAAATTGTCTATGCTACTTTGACCGCCATCGACGAGAGTGCTATTTTCACAGTCGAAATAGACACTTCCGCCCATTCCATTGAAGCTTCTCTGACTCATGAAGGAAAACCATGGAAAAATCAAGAACGAATAAATGTGTTGGTGATTGGAGCTTAGCCGTTTTACGTACGATATCACCTATCGCCCGGGAAGATTGAACCAAGTTGCTGATGTCCTCTCCATAGCAGCATGATGCACTGCATCTGTCTCTCTGCCAACGATCTTGTAAGTATCCATGAGATATTGTGTCATCCTAGCATTTGGAGAATGACTCACATTGTGAGGTAAAGAAACCTTCCTTTTCTATAGGAGAAATCAGAACGATGCTCCCAAATGCCACACATGTGCTTCCATAAAACCGAAGTTCATAAGATCTACAGAATCATATATCAAAGCTACAAGACCATTCGAGAGACTGTCCATCGACTACAAAGTCCCTTTGCCGTCAACTTCGAAGCACAACTACATTCTCAACATCGTAGACGAGCACAGTAGATTCCCTTTCGCATTTCCAACACATTATATGTCTGCTAGCTCAAGCATAAAATGCAATTCCGAACTCTTTTCCACTTGGGTATTATTCATTCAGACCGAAGCCCCGAATTTAACTTTTAACAAATGTATGGGCACCAGTTACTCGTCGGCGTATAATCCTCGTGGTAATGGCCAAATTGAAAGATTCAATGGCACACTGTGGCGCAACATAAGACTCGCACTGTCGTCTCGTTCGCTCCCTGTGGTAATGAGGAAGGCAGAACTACTGGACGCACTCCACAGTATGTGTTCCTTATTGTGTATCGCAACTAATCAAACTCCTCAAGAACGCATGTCTGCTCATCCACGAAAAGCTACATATGGTCAACCTTCATGGCTATCCTCTGATAATCAGGCTTTGCCAAGGAAAGCGTTACGGCATTTCAAGTTTGACGATGAAGTAAAATTTGGCCTTCTTCAGATGAATCCGCAATGGGCTCGCGTTGCACATCAGAACGATGAAGAATCCACAGTGTCTGTTCGACGACTGGCACCAGCAACCCGAACGACATCCTCGGTAAGAACGCCCGAGATAGGATATAAAGTGATGCACCAACACTGCGGAGAGAACGTGGGCGAATATTCAGCAGAACGTTCAGAACCTCACATTGTTCCAGACACCTCTTCCAAGGGCAGAACCGACGGTTGTGCTGGAGATGTTACCACGACCCAAACTGAGCCGCGTACGAGGTAGCCCCCGGCTATTGAAGAGGTACGTCGATCAGGATGAATTAGACGTCAAACTGCCTATCTCTCTGATTAATGTCGCTCATGATTGAATTCGATTCTCTCATTACGATTACTAGCTTTCTATTCGTTGCATTGAAACATTAATCATAATGATATATCAACTGTGAATGTATTGGATATTGTATTATGTTATTGCCAATTATTTGGCTGGCAGGTGAATATTCAGTGGAGGATAATTTGGTGTAAACCATGAACGCATATGCTGTCTATTATTGGAACTATGCACGCCTATGTTGTCCATATATATGTTATGTGTAATTGTGTTACTATAAGTAATTATTCACCGTGCTTGTGTGTGTGTGTGCTGGTTCTATGTCTGTGTCTGTGTGTGTGTGTGTGTGTGTGTGTGTGTGTGTGTGTGTGTGTGTGTGTGTGTGTGTGTGTTCAGTGGACTTGACTGTGTGTACGTTGTTCTTGTTTAGTTCTTGTGTGGTATTAGAGTTGAATAAAGCCAGCGCTCCTGAAACAGTTTATTGGTTACTTCAGTTATATGACCCATGGGAAGGATGGGGACCCCAGGAAGCTCAACAGCCTAGTTGATCGCCTATACGGCCAACAGCTACAAACGGCTGTGATATAGTACATGCGCTCTTCAACGTCTGACATGTCCAGAATATTTCTATAATAGGAAGACCGAGCAAAATAACAACAAAAGTGGAGAAAGTATTATATATTAATGCTGCAGATGGAATCAACATTTACAAGTCAATACTTTCTCAACACCGTGCATACATTATGCCAATTCCCTTGATTTATTCTCGGTTGTTTCATTGAGTTGTTTCATTTCATTCAGTTTGCTACAACCGGTTCTTCAAATCAATGTCTGGCTGCTGAATCAGGCTGATTTTGGTTAGTATTTTGGCGGTAACACACGAGTAGATGACGGCTAGTGGTAGGTCAGATGTTGCACGTGACTGATGTCACTCACATGCCTGTACCAGAACTAGCTAGATGCCGGTCGAGATGATTGCACCCTTACTGATTACTAATAATAACTCTGTGAAGGTTCATTACTGGCCACAAGCTGCCCAAGATGTTGAAATCTTCATGGGACTGTGGCTGTTGAAACCTTTACAGAGGTTGGACGTTACAGTAGAATTGATTTTCGTAGTTTTCATAAGGCGGAACATAGTTCGTTTTGGACTGTTCGAAGCTGTTATATTGACTATGGCTGCTTATCTGTGGCATATCACTGATATTCTGTTGGAAGCAACTGGAATGTTGCTCGGCATCTGCTTGTGACGGCTCATTCACCGACAGAGGCTGCACCAAGTATTCGGTGACTAGTTGGTAACTTGCCTCTGGCGATATATAGCTGGCCAAAGGCTGAACGTAGAAATGGAGCTCTTGTTGCTCGTCTGTCTGAGGAAATGTCCCCAGAGGCTGTTCCATGTTGTTGTAGTGATGTTTCTGTTCATTTAGTTGTGGAGGTCCAAAACTCGCCTGAGACTGTGAATTATTATAGACCGGTGGCTCGTTGGTATTGGGCGAATCATAGCTCTGCACGTAGCTATTTCGATGTTGGTAATCTGATTGTACAGGCTCATATTCCGCCAAGGGATACACGTAGCAGTTGAACTGCTGCTGGTATCCTGCTTGTGGCAGCTCATATCCTGCCTGAGTTTGTGAGTTGTAGGGGTTGTGATGTTGATTTGAGTGTGGATGAGAATAATTCATCTGGGGCTGCTCAAATTGGACGAACTGCTGTTGGTGGCTGGTTTGAGGCAGTTCATCACAATATACAGGCTGTTCCACGTAATTAACCTGTTCTGGGTCATTGGTCTGTGGCGGGACATCAGTCTGAGTCGGTTGAAACGTCCCCAGAGGTTGCCCACAGTGGTCGCTATGGTCTACACCAGTATCCTGTGACTGTTGAACGTATGTCATAGGCTGTATGTAGTTGTAGACATACTGATAATATTGATAGTTCGCCACTGGCTGGTCAAATAGGATTAACCGCTCTTGGCTGTTGGTTTGTAGTTCATCCCTAGGAACACGTACGTAGTTGACCTGCTCCGGGTCACTCGCCTGTGGCGGTAAAAATTCTACCAGAGACTGTGTGTGAGCAAATCCCGCTACGGGCTCCACTTGGTAGCTCATATCTTGCTCATTTGCTTGATGAGTTTCAAACGTGCCCAGAGGCTGTACTGCGTAGTTGGCCTGGTCTAAATCAGTAGCCTGTGGCGGTTCAAAGTTTGTCAGAGATGGGCTGCATACATACTGACCATTCTCATAGTTCACCACTGCCTGATCAAAGCGAATGAATTGCTGTTGATGATTGGTTTGTAGTTCATCACTAGGAACAGGTACGTAGTTGACCTGTTCCGGGTCATTTGCCTGTGGCGGTACAAATTCTGCCAGAGGCTCTGATGTATGGTTTGGTTGTTGATGGAAGTTGGCATACTGTGGAGCGTAGTTCTCCCATGTATACACATAGCAGCAGAATTGCTGCCCGTTGCTTGCCTGTGAGGGAGCATATTCCGCCAGGGGCAGCACATAGTACTCAGTAACCATCTGGTAATTGGCCTCTGGCAATATGTAGCTTGCCAGAGGTTGTACGTAATAGTTCTGAGGTGTTAGGTTGTTTGACATTGGCAGGTAGCAATCTACCATAGGCAGCGTGTAGTTCGGAGGCGCGTAGTAATATTCCATAGCGTTGGTGTTGATAGAGGCAACAAGACTTGTCGTGAAACAACAAAGCTGTCACTTCAGTCAAATCCACGATACAATTGATTGTACAAAGTTCATTGACCTACCGCTCGGATAAAGCAAACAAATAAAACGTGATACCTTTGTTAAAGATCTTGTAGGAATATATTTGTATTTTGTGTTTGAAATTGTTTGCTCTCAAGTGGAGGTATTTTACGATATATTTAAGCATGCAATATGCAATAAAGTTCCCATATTTTGCTTATTATAACAGTAAATATATTTGTGTAGATATAATAAAATCAAAGATCAGCATAATTTGTAACCTGTTTCGGTAATGTCTGGTAAGTCTCATACAATTAGTATTTTTCCTCAGGTGTTACTTGTTATTTTAATAAGTTGTTATTGCTATTGTTCCTGTATATCGTTGATTAACAATTTTATCTATTGCTTTTACCTATTATATATCTTATCTGTTGGAAATGATAGAGTAGAAAGTTTAGTGCAATAAATTGATGTCTGCTTAAAAGTTGTCGTCCAATGTTTCATCGAGTTGCAATAACGTCTGTGACATAACTCATAGCGGAACCATGATTAATTGAAGAAATACAAACATGATTACTGTAATTATGTGTATAAATAATTAAGTTACATTCATATTTCATCTTACTATTACACGTTTGTGTATATGCACTTTCCTCAGCGTTTTGATGTATAATTTTTTATTTTTGTTTCTTCCTTCGTTAGCTTTCTCTTTCTGACTAAGCCCGTATTTCTCAAAGTATCTTTCAAAATCTTTTCACGCTTCTGATACATGGGGTCACCGCATGGTGGCAATAGTGCTTGCACACTTCCCGTGTCACTTAACTTGCCGGCAATTAATAATAACAATACAAATGGCTGGTCTGACAAATAAAAATCAACAGCAGGACAAAATTCGGCGAAATCACGAGCCAGATTTGCTGGCAACCCACCTGCCTCCAGCAGTTTGTCCTGCTTGTACCAGTCGACGGTGAGTGCGCTGTCGCCCACCGGCTCGAGCCGCGCCTCGAAATGCGCCGTGCCGCCCTCCACCACACTCATACTGCCAGGCATCGGCTGTGTGAAGTTGGGCGACTCAGAAGACACAGCCTCGTCAATGGGCGTCTAGTAGGACAGAAAGTAACATGCGTCACTATTATCACTGATGTCACAATTGTCCATTCATCAAAACCGATATCACAATTATTCCCGGCCATATTATATGATATATAATATAATATAGCACATACTCTTCCCATTCCATTCTGTTCTTCCATTTTAATCATAATGAAACATAGACAAATACTTACGCATGCTTTCAAAACCAAATATCAATATTGTATGCAGGCTATATTATATTAATTCCACTTTACCGTTTGATAATTGTCAAATTTATTTAGTCATTTATTAAATCAAATTTGACGTCTACAATTACGTTATATTTCTGCATTTCATCAATTTATTCGTTCATTCGTTTCTCTATTATATTCCAGCAAATATTTTCCCATTTAGTTCAATTCAGCACCCTAACCAGTAAGCTGCACGGGAAGAGACCAGTACACTGTGCGTACACAACGCTTTGAGCGTATAGACTCCGCCCACTGAATTCACGCAGGTGTGCCCAGAGGAATGGAGATACATCGCTGTGTGACAAGAGTTTGTGAGCATTCATTGCAGATGATGAGGGCAATGATTCAATTTGACTAGGTCAAATGACGCTACATTGTATATACCGCACTCAAGCGAGAGCCAGTATAACAGTGCATTATGCTCCTGCAAACCCTCCCCCACCAATCTTCCTCATCCCCGCGGGGGAGTAAACACGAGTACACTTGGCCGTCGGCGCCCACCTGTTGCTGTGTCGACTGCTGTTTGAATTTCTCCAGCTGCTGCACGGATTCAATGTAGGCCCGCTGCTCGGGAATACCCAGGCTGGCCGTGACATTGTCGCTCTTCACGGCCACCGACAAGCAAGCATCACTGCGTGCCTCGCCCGTCTGTCAAGCGGCGCGAAAACATGGCGCCAAACCGCATTCATTCATATAAAGAGAAAGAGAAACACACACACGCACACACACACACAAACAAGCCACCACAAGACACAGACACACACACGCACACACACCACCACAAGACACACCGACACACATAAACATATATTATACATTATATATCATATATTATTTTATATATTATTACATATTTTTACATATATATTATTTATTTTAACAATTACATTACAATTACATAGCGTAATAATTAAAATAAGTTAGTCCATTATTAGCATTGTGAACATACATTATTATCCTGATTTGATCGAGGCAATCTATTATTAAATTAATTGTAATTAACCCATAATTAGTACATCTGTAACTCATATTTAGTAATATTTAGTAATCATAATCTGTAACTCATATTACATATTTAACATCATAATTAGTACATAATTAGTACCCATAATTAGTACTGCCCTACACCAAGCAATGGCTGGCGGTAAATGCTTCACACTTGCGCATTGCTTACACGCAGAGCCGTTGCGAGGATTTATGGGCCCCCCTCCCGAAAACAACACTTGGGGCCCCATTATAAATATAGCACCAAGCAATGAATTTATTTATCAGATATAATCACATAATACAAGCTCTGGTGAAAACCTCTGAGCAAAAAGGTAAAAGCTATACATAATAAATATGATAAATTTTAATATTATACGTGAAGTAACGGGGCCCCTCAACATTCGCCCCCCCCCCGGCCGGGGGATACGGGGGCGGTTGCTACGGCTCTGCTTACACGGGCCTACCTTGTTGATGGCCCGCACTGTGTACGTTCCAGCATCATCGCTCCTCACACGACTGATAGTTAGACACACGCAGCCAAAATTGCTCGAGCTAGTGACACGCGAACCTAGCCAACACCGAAAACAACATTCAATATGACAATATTACTTTCAACAACAACACATATTTGGCTCAAACATTTATAAAAGTACACCGAGTTATAAAATAAAGCACATTGCGCAAATTATAAATTACCTGCAATTAGAAAAGTAAAATAAAATGCAATATGTACAACACAGACAATTCAACACTGCACCTTACACATTTTCGTCAAAATATAAATAAACATGCACAGTTGATTTGATTTAACGACAATATAATTTGTTAATATTATTAATTATTTTATTATATTAAATATAACTTCATGTACGATATATAAAAAAGTTTAAACATATGCCAACATAAATTCCAGACAATTTCACCAAAACATATTTGCGGCAGTTTTAAAAATCTCACCACGAAGACAACCAACTTCATAGACAATACAATTGTACGCATATACATGAGCATGCATACATACACACATAGGTATACACACATTTAGATACAGGCATACAAACAAACTAGCAAACACAACTAGCAAACACGCACACCCAAAAGGACACACACATACACACAGAGACACACGGATACACTGGAACACACACACACACATACACACACATAGAGACATATACACAAACTCACTGGCAGTGATAGGTCGTCCGTCTTTGAGCCAGTCAATGTTCATTTGCGCATCATCAGCCGGCTGTAGCACAGCCTCAAAGCGCACACACGCATCCTCGCGCACGTCGCTCATATCGACAAGCGCGCGCACAAAACGAGGAGCCGGCGCCGGCGGCCGCGCCACATCGGCGGGCACGCGACAAACGTCGACACGCTCCTCCAGCCGCCGTAACTGCTGCGCCAGTTCGACCCGGTCGCCGTCCAACTCTGCACGCGCTGTGTGTGTGTGTGTGTATGTGTGTGTGTGTGTGTGTGTGTGTGTGTGTTAGTGTATTGACTCAAACAGCATATTAACAATATGACAGCAATATGAGACAAATAGCTGAATATTGCGGTGATAGTTGGTCCATCTGACGCTACTGGACCAAACGATAGACATTGTGCAATTACATCAATCAATCAATAATCAATCAAGTTCAATATAATCATAAAATACTATAATCAGTTCACTCAAGGACCGTGTGTATGTGTGCATGTGTGTATATGTGTGTGTGTGTATGTGTTTGTTTGTGTGTGTTCGTAAGTGTATATGTGTGTGTATGTGACTGAGTGTATATATATATATATATATATATATATATATATATATATATATATATATATATGTGTGTGTGTGTGTGTGTGTGTGTGTGATTCAATTCAATACAAAACATCGACAGTGTTCGAGAATGCATCAGAAAGAATGTATGTGTAAAACACACACTCCTAAGTAAGGCAGGTCAGTTAGACTCCAACTCAGATAGCTGCCGTTTTCAAACACATTACCCTTGCAGCAATTAAACATCCACTGCTTCTATAAATTGCCGCATACTGCTCGCTTCAAGCAGACCAACAACAAGACTACTCCAAATAGCCACACACTTTTTGGGAAAACCACATTATATAATGCCATTATTTCAGTGAATGTATATTTGTGTGTGTGTGTGTATGTATGTGTGTGTGTTCGGGTGTATGTGTGTGCGTGTGTGTGCATATATATATATATATATATATATATATATATATATATATATATATGATGTTGGTGTAGCCAGGCAGTAAATTTTCGCGCTTGCAAACGAGATTAAACTGGATTGCTATTTCACATTTAGCAATTTTCTTTTTGGTCGATTCCATGTCTCTAGCCAATTTCTGATCGCTTCTATTCAGACAACTCAACAACTTCCCTATATTTTGTAACGTTTCGGAGTTACCAGACTCCATCATCAGACACAAATCACATGAGAACACAATAACAACGCAAATATCAACACACAATCACTACAACATTCAAACAATAATTCACAGACTATTTATGTCAGCAACCAGGTGTCACTCCTAGGTGTCATTGTCTGGTAGGTGTGAAAGTGGTGTTGGCTGGCTGTCGCAGGGGCGCGTCGAGTTTCGCTCCAACGGGTGGGCTCGGTGAGTTGGCAGAATACCGTTTTCTTCGAGCTGTATATTCAGCGTCGGCTTCAGCTGGGTGATATATACCGCCTCTAACATGCGCAATCGCCGTGCGTCGTTTTCGCGGGCCAAAACCTGTGTTCCTTCGACGATGTCTTGACGTGTGATTTTTCTGTCATGCGCCGAACTGAAATGCCTCTTGATTGCACCGTTGTTGAGGTGGCAAGTCAGCCGCCGCGACAGCGTCGTCGTCGTCATACCAATATATGTGTGAGGTCCACACCCCTCGACGTTGCATTGAAATTGGTACACGACGTGATGCTGCTGCAGCTGCGCGGGCTTGTCACTCTCCGGCTTGTTTCGAAGAACCAAGTTTGCTGTTTTTTGTGTGTTGTAATAAATAACAAGTTTTACTCGAGTATTGTCGTCACAGGCTGTCACATTTTTGGTCACAATATCTCTCATCACACGCTCGTCCACTCTGTGTGCTGTCGACATAATGTTTTTGCAGTATAATTGTATACACTTATCGTTTGGACTGGTTGACGCGTCCGTCTTGAAATGTTTGTTCAACGTCTCAGATATGACGTCTGATATGTCCTTGTTGCAATATCCATTGTTCACCAAAACTTGTGTGATTCGCTCGAGCTCGTTGTGCGTCGATTTCCATGATGAACAATGCGTCAGGGCACGTCGGACGTACGCAGAAATCGTGGAGCGTAAGTATCTTTTCGGACACTCGCTCTGACCATTCAGGCACAAACCTGCGTTGCTGGATTTGGTGTAAACACTGGTGATTGTTTGTCCACCGTTCAACTCAACTAGCACATCGAGGAATGCCAAACGATCATTCTGCGCACATTCTTTGGTGAGTTTAAGTGATGTTTCACTTTCAAGTGCCAATTACAGGTGTTCAATTTCATTCGGTGATGTGACTCTGATAAATATGTCATCAACACACCGACAGTATATTGCCGGCTTGCTGTTTTTGAGCACATTTGTCTCCGCTGCACCCATGAAGAAATCAGCGAAAAGAACACCCAAGGGACTACCCATCGCTATTCCATCCACCTGCTGGTATAGCTGCCCAATGGGACTGATGAAGGGAGCTTCCTTGGTGCAGACACGCAATAGAGCACGCAATACTCTCTCAGGTGTTTTCAGTGGTTGCGTTTTGTCGCATCTGTACACGCGATCCATTATTATGTCGATGGTGCGGTCGACTGGGACGTTTGTAAAGAGGCTTTCGACATCTAAAGATGCAATGATATCACCTTCCTGATTTTCTGTTCTCAATAATTCGTTGTTATTGTGTTCTCATGTGATTTGTGTCTGATGATGGAGTCTGGTAACTCCGAAACGTTACAAAATATAGGGAAGTTGTTGAGTTGTCTGAATAGAAGCGATCAGAAATTGGCTAGAGACATGGAATCGACCAAAAAGAAAATTGCTAAATGTGAAATAGCAATCCAGTTTAATCTCGTTTGCAAGCGCGAAAATTTACTGCCTGGCTACACCAACATCAGATTGCACGACGAGACAGCCAGAAACACCGACATTACTCGCCGCTTCAGAATGGAGCTGGTTGAACAGCAACTGGAGAAGAAGAAGTCAACTTTGAGTCGACTACAAGGTGAGCTCTCTGTTTTACAACAAAAGTGGATAGCCACCAGCATTCCGGCAGACCTAAATTATAATATTGAACGACAACACGACATTCTTGTTGAACAGCACAAGCAGGGCGCACGATCAACAGTGCAGAACAAACTTATCAGAATGAACGGAGGAAAGTTGAATATTCCACATAAAACTGAAGCATTTTTGAATCTTTCTGATGAAAATTTATCCGAAGATCAAATTTAACTACTCAGTATGGGCCTCAATTGCCACTACTCAACTAAAGCCAAACAACATCAGAAGAGAGTTGAGATTGAAGTGCTGCTAGATGACATACAGCGGAGGGAAGAACGAGGTGAGTTGAAGACAACATCTGAACTGAATTCTCTTCTTCTAGCAGAATCAACCAAGACTAGAGGCTCGTATCAGAGTCAAATAATTGGCAAACGACTGAGAAATGCCGCAAACGAACTACGCAGCAACCCAAACATTGTCATACGCCGTGCGGATAAAAGCTCATCGTTTGTTGTGCTGAAGAAAGACGATTACTTGAGAAAAATTAACGAAATATCGAGCGACAGCACAAAGTTCAAACAAATCCGCAAAAATCCCACAGATGATATCAAGAAAAAACTCAACAGGCTGATCGAACAGTTTAACAAAGCTGACGACACACACAAACTGGCCACGTTGACTGGCGAATTCGCACCTGGATACGTATATGGCAACGTCAAAACGCATAAGCCTGGTCATCCATTGAGACCAATAATTTCGCAAATCCCGACTGCCACCTACAATGTTGCAAAAAAGCTAAACCAAATCCTGCGACCATACAGATTACAGCGTCTGATTACAGCTTAAGCAGCTCGCAGGATTTTTTGGAATTATTGAGAACAGAAAATCAGGAAGGTGATATCATTGCATCTTTGGATGTCGAAAGCCTCTTTACAAACGTCCCAGTCGACCGCACCATCGACATAATAATGGATCGCGTGTACAGATGCGACAAAACGCAACCACTGAAAACACCTGAGAGAGTATTGCGTGCTCTATTGCGTGTCTGCACCAAGGAAGCTCCCTTCATCAGTCCCGCTGGGCAGCTATACCAGCAGGTGGATGGAATAGCGATGGGTAGTCCCTTGGGTGTTCTTTTCGCTGATTTCTTCATGGGTGCAGCGGAGACAGATGTGCTCAAAAACAGCAAGCCGGCAATATACTGTCGGTATGTTGATGACATATTTATCAGAGTCACATCACCGAATGAAATTGAACACCTGCAATTGGCACTTGAAAGTGAAACATCACTTAAACTCACCAAAGAATGTGCGCAGAATGATCGTTTGGCATTCCTCGATGTGCTAGTTGAGTTGAACGGTGGACAAACAATCACCAGTGTTTACACCAAATCCAGCAACGCAGGTTTGTGCCTGAATGGTCAGAGCGAGTGTCCGAAAAGATACTTACGCTCCACGATTTCTGCGTACGTCCGACGTGCCCTGACGCATTGTTCATCATGGAAATCGACGCACAACGAGCTCGAGCGAATCACACAAGTTTTGGTGAACAATGGATATTGCAACAAGGACATATCAGACGTCATATCTGAGACGTTGAACAAATATTTCAAGACGGACGCGTCAACCAGTCCAAACGATAAGTGTATACAATTATACTACAAAAACATTATGTCGACAGCACACAGAGTGGACGAGCGTGTGATGAGAGATATTGTGACCAAAAATGTGACAGCCTGTGACGACAATACTCGAGTAAAACTTGTTATTTATTACAACACACAAAAAACAGCAAACTTGGTTCTTCGAAACAAGCCGGAGAGTGACAAGCCCGCGCAGCTGCAGCAGCATCACGTCGTGTACCAATTTCAATGCAACGTCGAGGGGTGTGGACCTCACACATACATTGGCATGACGACGACGACGCTGTCGCGGCGGCTGACTTGCCACCTCAACAACGGTGCAATCAAGAGGCATTTCAGTTCGGCGCATGACAGAAAAATCACACGTCAAGACATCGTCGAAGGAACACAGGTTTTGGCCCGCGAAAACGACGCACGGCGATTGCGCATGTTAGAGGCGGTATATATCACCCAGCTGAAGCCGACGCTGAATATACAGCTCGAAGAAAACGGTATTCTGCCAACTCACCGAGCCCCCCCGTTGGAGCGAAACTCGACGCGCCCCTGCGACAGCCAGCCAACACCACTTTCACACCTACCAGACAATGACACCTAGGAGTGACACCTGGTTGCTGACATAAATAGTCTGTGAATTATTGTTTGAATGTTGTAGTGATTGTGTGTTGATATTTGCATTGTTATTGTGTTCTCATGTGATTTGTGTCTGATGATGGAGTCTGGTAACTCCGAAACGTTACAAAATATAGGGAAGTTGTTGAGTTGTCTGAATAGAAGCGATCAGAAATTGGCTAGAGACATGGAATCGACCAAAAAGAAAATTGCTAAATGTGAAATAGCAATCCAGTTTAATCTCGTTTGCAAGCGCGAATATATACATATATGTATATATACATATATATATATATATATATGTGTGTGTGTGTGTGTGTGTGTGTGTGTGTATATATAAGTATGTGTGTGTGTCCGCACGTACACGACTATTCTCAAGTATAAAAACTGGCGTTGCCACAAAAAATGACGTTGTACATTCCTAAACTTACACTCAATCTCTTTATACTCAATCCCTTCACATTTCTGCCACCATACATCTGTCCAATGTTAATTAGTCTCATTTTAAGCCTTTTAATCTCCATCTAAAGCTGATAGGATTATAATTTTGAATTTATTAGTCTCACTTTTGGGTAGAATAGTCTCAACTTTATGTTAATTAAACACGCATTTATGTCAATTAGTGACACTTTATGCTGAATAGTATCGTTGTTTGTTTAACAGTCTCATTTTTAGCTTAAATGGTCTCAGTTTGAAGTTGAACTTCGTAAATACGCAGAAACAATCACACATACATATACACAAACCCACACACGCAAATCAACACAGAAACAATGCTAGGTAACTGGACACTAGGTGGCGCCACACTCACGTTGTACATTGACATGGCACGAGGTGATATCCTCGCCGCAGCGGTTGACAGCACGACAGGTGTAAGTGCCCTGGTCCAGCTCGCTCACAGTCAGAATGCACAGCGAAACATAGCCGAACTTGTGTGTTTGTGTGATACGCGAACCTGCGACCACAGCGAGATGAGACACATGATTAACTGTAGTAAATACGACCAATAGGGGACTTGACTGTATGGCGATTGACTGTATTTTCACATGTATAAAAGACACATTTCTGGTCTAAACTTTCACTTAATAAATAGGGTATATCTCATACGTGCGAGAAAGTCTCTTAGCACCAGTATGTAATGGTATATGTGATAATTTCCATGATGAATATATTTACTTATTACTAAAAAACAATTTCCAGAGTTTTTGCTTAAAAATTGACTAAGTGTCTTATACACAAATGTCTATTATACAAGAAAAAATAGAGTAATAACACGCTGCTTCATAGACATATGGCTTGAACACACGCTTCACAAGCGGCTGATACGGGTTCCATTCTGGCCCGGTGAAATGTTTTCACTTTGCTTTCACTCACACACTTTTGTACACGCACACCGATTTCGTCATGAACCATGTTTTATGTGCGCAGCAGACCGACAAACACAAAAAACATACAACACAAAGAAACATACACAAACACACAGACAGACAAGCCGACAAAGCATATTCAGACGCACAGACACACAAACAGACACTAAGACAATGAAACAATCAAACAAACAACAATATATAGACAGATCGACAGACATACACACATGTATACAGATACGGTATAATATGGCAATGACAATGATATGGCAAGTGAGTGTACGTGTGAGTGTGTACACTGACTGGCCACCAGGGGTTGTCCGTTGAGACTCCAGTACAGTTGCAGGCTGGAATCACTGACCGGCTGCAGCTGGGCTTCCAGCACCAGCCTGCCTCCCTCTAGCACCGCCACTGCCGCCTGCAATGGTACGGTGAAGCGCACGGCCGCCGGCGCCGCGCTATCGGCCGTGTCAGTGCCAGAGGCGCACTCAGCATCGGTCGCAGCGGCGGCGGTGGGGCGCACGCACTCCATATGACGCAGATGCACCACCTCTGGCGCGGCGGTCGGCGCTGGTTCAATGACCTGAACTCAGTCAGATACATAAACACACACACACACACACACACACACACACACACACACACACACACACACACACACACACACACACACATGAATACATGCATACCCAAGCACACACACACAAAGAAAATTGCTGAAAAATATATTTATATATTCAACAATTTATTCCTGCTGTTCAGTCTTAGTTATTCCTTGTCTGCCTATAGCTAGGTTGTACGCTCTCAGATCACCGACAACACATGCCGTTCAGTAGAAATATCGATTCATAGGTCCACGTGTATTAACGATATATACACATACATACACAGGCATACACACCGGCACACCATACACATACACTGACATACACACTGAAAAGTCACATTTGGAGTACGTTAAACATTACTTTATTTAATTTGAGCACACATACATACACACACACACACACACACACACAATCGCACGAACAAACACACACATATAAAAATATAGGCGCACTAAAAACACACAAGTGTAGTACGTCGAACACTACTAACTTTAAATCCACACCTATACACGCACGCATAATACATAACACATCTGAGCTCCCGAGTAGCTCAGCGGTTAAGCGTTGACCTATCGTGTGTCAGAGGTTCGCAGTTCGAATCCTGGCCCGGCTTCGTTCATCAACACCGCTTGAGTATACCGGGAGTCACCACTGTAGATGGGCGCACAGTGGGGCGCGCCATATAGTCTAAACTGGCTGGTGCGCGCTTAAAACACCAATAACAACATAACACATCTGATTGCATGCCTGTGTGCTGAACATTGTGATCACATTGTTTGAGACTGGCACCTTGCTAGGCCGCGGCAGGTGCAGTGAGGACGACTGAGGTGGTGGCGGCTGATGCAGCGAGTTAGCAGCGCCGGCGCCGGCGGCCTCGTGTACACTCAGTCTGGCCCTGGTCGACGTGGTGCCGGCGGCGTTCTGCGCACTGCACTGGTACCAGCCGTCGTCATCGAGCGTCACACTGGCGTCACAAACACAACACAACACAGCACAGCACAGCACAGACACACGTGAGCACACATACATCAATACACATGCATTAAAACATTTAGATCGCGCTTTTCACCCGAGGGTCTCAAAAACGCTCACACACACATGCACACACTCAATTACAAGAGTCAAACACATACACATATCATCGCACACACACACACACACACACACACAAAGATACACAAACACTGACACAAGCATACAACAGACATACATACGCACAAACACATACACACAAACACAAATGCACGTTTACATATGCATAAACACAAACATACACATACACACACACACTAAAAGGCCCCACTTTGAGTGTAATAAACGCTGTTTACTTACAGATATACACACACATAAATACACACACACGCATAAAACACACAAAAACCACCTGCCACCGATCAGCTCACAGTTTGGCCACCAAGGGACGCTTGCTGATTGCATCATGTGATAATTGAAACAACTGCCGGATTGATTATCAGCACATTAACTCTCACTGTTGAACACAGTTGTATTTCGCCACCGACCACCTACGAATACGACTTAACGTAGATGCCGGCAATAAGAATTACACTCCATATTTTCTACAGTGGGCTTAATGGCTGTGGCTTAATTGTAATGGCATAACAATGTGTGCATGGGAGTGTAGGTGTGTGCATATGGTTGAGTGATTGTAGAGTGTGAGAGGTTTGTACTTGAGTGAATGGATTCTTTGTGCATGTGCTGTATTGCAGCGAGGAGTGTGCAAGATTGCAAGTGTCGAGTGTCAGGTGTCGTGGTGGCGTTGGTTTGCTCTGCATGTGTATGTGAATGTGTGTGCGCGTATGCAATGGTGTCCTTTTTTTGTCCTCTGAGTTCGTGGAGGGAGTCGTATTCGGGCGTGTTCGCTGTGTGGTGTGTTCTTGTAGGCGCGCGTGGGACAGCGATGTGTGCATATGATGATGTCTTTTAATACATGTGATATGATGTCATTTAATACATGTTGATACAATGGCCAGAGCCATTTCAGGGTTGAAAAGATTGAGTCTGTCAAAGTTGTAATTATCCAAAAGAACAAGCCTCATTTTAATATGAATTATATAAATGCTCATAAAATACAAATATGTGCAATAGTTTGATGATAAACGTAAATTAACACGTAAATGATGGGAAAGGACGATATGTTTTCAACATATTGTGCATGTGGAACAAACAGAACAATAGAAAAATACTACTGGAGAAAAGTTAAAAGTTGGACGGGCTTAATGGCCGGAGCCTGCGGTGTATTCACATTTAGCACCAGCGTGCCGAATGACTATCACATCTTTCAACATGTTAGTTACAACATGTAAGTTACAGTGTAATTACTGTACTGTAGTGACCGCGCCAGGAATTTTCCGGTGGGGGCTGAAAGTGGCAGGGGCTATGGAAAAGACGCAGGTGACGTGTTTGGCGAAACATGAGGAACTAAACTCAAATTGTTCATGGTGATGACGTTTGAAGGGTTCCAGGGGAGCAAAAAACAAACACGCGCTCTCTCACTCTCAACAGGCTAATATTCCAAACAGCCCAAGATAAGTCAACATACACACAAAACCAGCAATGATTCACACAGCGAAAACACCTCATATATAAGCTAAATCGTCACAAATTACCAAGAGCCTAGATATGTGTCGAGGCTCTGGGGATGACAGCCATCAATCATTAGTACAAGCAGGCTCAGTTGGCCAACCACATGGGACACTCAATCATTTCATACCTACTCAATTACAACACCCATACTTCAAGGAAAAGTAAATTGCATATAATTGCATAAACACACACACATACAAACACACATATACAAACATACACACACACTTTTGGTGTATTGCTACTTTTTTGCTATGTTAATTGTGATGACTAGAGTTGGGAATTTTATGTGATAATTTTTGGCGTTTTATGTTTTTACTATGTGACGAAAAATGGCCAAATATGTTGTCAAAAGTCTCAAAATATGTTATTCAATTTTCATATAAGATGTAAACTTTGGAATCTTTCGTAGATTATCTGCATTTTAAGCATGTATCCAGCGACATCACAGGGGAGCCACCCTCAGGGAGGCGAAATTTTCATAGTACGTGGCAAAAGTTGCACCTTGATTGGGCCCTTCCGATAATGTTGGAGTGCATTGGCGGCACCAGGACTCTTCCGGTGGGGGAGTTGAGGGGGCTAAGGAAAAATATGTGGGGTTATGCGAAACATGAGAAACCACACTCGAAATGTTCATGGAAGAGATGCTACTGTAGGGGTGCCATTTTGGACTTTTGCTGCGAGGCACAATATTGCATGATTCGATGCTGCATGTATAGTTGATATGATATTTTTCGAGTGAGCGACCGATTTGTTGTGTTGATCGAGCTGTAACTTGTGACCAGCGAACACGTTTTTCTCACATGCAACGCAAATCATTCTCTTCCTATCAGACATGTTTTTCTGAGAAAATTCGACATCACGCTGAATTCCTTTAACCCTTTGAGCGTGACGATACAATACAGACCGACGCCATTTGAGGGATTTGTGTCGAGTAATGTCCGAAAATGTAAATATGAACATGAAGTACATGTATGATCCTAACTCCCCAAAAAGCCAATGACACGTGTATCTAGCTTGAAACGATTGAATCACACAAATTAAACCGCAACACATACGATAGTTAATCAGGAATATAACACCGTGCCACGCTCCTCGTGTCCAGACTTGAGAAGCTATTAGGAACGTTGCTATATTTCCCTTCTTAATGTTGCTGGCGTTAATATTAAACCTATATACAATGTCCGAGTGTATCATAACATGTTGAATCCGTGATATGTTATTACAGTTATTAACAAGACAGAATAATTAAAAGCACAACATACACAAATATATATTTAGACATTTTTCTGTGAAAACGGTATTTTATGTTATTTTCGCTTAAAACGGCAATTTACGTGGAAAAATATGTTTTATGTGATCACTAGGGCTGTCAAAAAAGTAACCTAAAAATCAGAAAAAAGTAACTTTATTTTCGAGAAAAAGTAACCTAAAAAAGTAACCTAAAAATAACCTGAGTTTTATAGTTATTATCACTTTTGTATCGTTTTATCACATGTTTATCACACCTTTGCTGATTAGTGCGCTATGTGAAATACACGGTTTGTTTGTTGTTTGTTTGTGAACATATAAATTAACCTAATAACCAATAAAAAGGTAACCTAAAAATAACCCCCTTCAAAAAAGGTCAATTTCTGTTTGCAGTTCTGAAGGAAGAAAATACACCAGTCCTTCTTTTTTATCATCTTTCCGAGTTGGTACTACTTTTCCACCCTCTCCGATCTGGTATCATTTTTACAACAAACAACCAAAAGTAACTTAACATAATTTAGCTAACATCGAAAAAAGGAGCATAACCATCAAAATATAATTTCAAGTGGAAAGCTCATACAAATGCGAAATACACTAATTGCAAATGAAAATATTTTTAGTAATGGTCGCAATAATGTTCTTTATATTTTTCAATGGAACTTTTTATCTAATAGCACGTACTACAGTTTGTATATTAGTGTGAGCGTAAACACTGCATGTGTGATTGCCCCCCGTCCTCCCATATGTCAAACGTGGGATAATGGCGCTATCTCACGCCCTGAAAATCACGTGCAGATTCCTGTTCAAGTAAATACGTACTGTCAAGTGCTACAGTGCAGTATCTGGTATAGAGAGCTCACACATCGTACATTGTACTATACCACGCTCCAAACATCTCACGACACCCTCCGGTTCGTGGACATTTCCTAAAATGGAATTACACTATCCTGCGTACTCAAAAACGTATAAATATCGAGTAGCACGGATATTAAGATAAATATCAATTGCTAAATCCTAACAGCAGAAGTGTTGACATTTCTTGATCTTCAGACCTAATATTCCATCTCTTTTCCTATTTTATCTTCATATATACCGTTTTTGTGCCTCTTATCTGCAAAAAGTCACCAAACTTCGTGGTAAACTTACCTAATAACAAGAAAAATAACAAAAGGTAACCTGACGATAAAAAAGTAACCTTAAAAGCAAAAAAGTAACCTAACGATGAAAAAGTAACTTTTGGTAACCTAATAACTTTTTTAACAATTATCGTACACAACTTTTTCATGCAGTTTTAGGTAGCTTATGAAAAAGTGGCCTTTAGGTGAAAAAGTAACTTTATTAACTTTTGACAGCCCTAGTGATCACATAAAGTTGCCAACTCTAGTGATGACAATATAGCCAATGAACTGAGCTCAGTAGAACTATCGGGGGGTAAATTGCATATTCATACCCGCCGGCCAATTAGTCGAGAATGTATATACCCCAGTATCCGGGAGTGTATATACCCCAGTATCCGGGCCCATGCAAATTGCACAATAATTTTTTTTTTTAAAAAGACAGTTAAGCGTACAGAGTTGCCACTTGCCTGGCAATATCCAGCACCGACGAGCCGGCCTCGGTGTTGACAGACACACGACCGCCAGCCTGCTGCGACAGCGCGCCGCCGTCCTTCTGCCAGAGCAACCGCGGCGTCGGCGTGCCCACCGCCCGACAGCCAAGCGATACGTGCTCGCCGCACTGCACGCGACACGCTCCGAGTGGCTGCACGAAGCGCGGCGCCATCAGCTGCTCGCGCGCCACCACTGTCAACGTGGTCTACAAGAACAGCGCCAACAATGGTAGATGTAGAGGTGAGCGTAAAGGAAATTGTGGATGTGAAGGAATTGTGAAGGAAAAGTAGATTAAGTTAAGTCAAGTAGAGGAAAATTTGATTATTAAGGTAAAATTTATCGCAATAAGTAAAGTAAGTTAGTCAATGCGATGAATCAGCGCTTTTAGCCCGTCAGAAATAGCAGTCACACCCACAAACACATACACACACACAAGCACATACACAAACAAACACATACACACACAAACACATACACACACACACAAGCACATACACACACAAACATATACACACACACAAACACATACACACACACAAACACATGCACAAACAAACACAGATACATACACACAAAGTTTGTGTAAGTTTGTGTTGGTCAGTGACAAAGTGCGGACGTGTGTGTTCTATTCGTGGTTGAGTGAAGCAAAGGATTTCAAGGTCAATCTATAAACAAGTAAGACAATATGAGCAAATCTAACAAAGGGAAAATATATGAGGACAAATTGGAGGATATACAAAATACTGTGTTATGATATATATGTAATTATAAAAGTGGATCAAATCGAATCGGAATTAACAACCGTGAAGAAAACATTGGAGAAAATAAAAATCCAAAATGAAAAACTGAAGAGAGAAAATGAGGCTAAGGATAGTATTATCGACCAACTGAGAGAAGAGATAGCTGCAAACGAAGAAACAATTGATGAAGTAGTGAAGGCTGCTGAAAGCGACAAAAAAGAGCATAGGGAAAAACTACTGCAATCTGAGAAAAACATCGAAACGACAGTTGCGCATCTAAAAGGGGAATAACAGCTGCAAACGCAAAAAACTGAAGAACTAGAAGAGAAACTCGAAGAAAACCAGAAACATGAAGAATGCAAAAAGACTTTCGCAGAAAATATGGGAAACCAAAAGGATATAGATTCACAAGAAAAAAGATATAATAAGAAAGAGCCCCAAATTCATCAGAGATGCTGATGATATGAATAGATCAGTGGTAATTTTTGGCGTTGAGGATAAGGACATGAGAAATAGAATTGAAAGAGATAAGACTAAAATGGAGAAAATAAGAATATCATGACAGTGGTACTTGGAGACGAAGAAGACGAACATATCGAGAAATTGTTTCGCTTAGGGCAATTCGAAAACGGTAAAAACGGACCATTAAAGGTGACTCTTTCATACTCTAGCAAAGTTGAAAATGCAATTTGGAACGCAAGAAACATAAGAAACAAAGAAGAGCTAAAACATATGGATTAGGAGATGTATGAGCAAAGAAGACCGAGAAAAAGTGAAAGAAAAATTGAGGAAGCAAATTGGAAATGACGCGAGATCAAAGGAAAATCGCGAACATTTTTTTGTACAAGGTCATAGGTCTACAAGTACGAAAATGGTACATAAACAAGGTCTACAAGTACGAAAATGGTACATAAACAAGGAAAAACATCGAATTAACATCCAGCGAAGAACCCAGAAAAGAATTGAACTACGATGATCGACTACTAAAGATAAAACTGCCATCTCTAGAAGATAGAAGAATTAGAGGAGACTTGATTCTCCTATCTGAGTGTATAAATGGCAAAGAAAAAACAGATTAAATGAATTTCAATATATCGAGGACAAAACGAGACAACAAGTACAAAATTCGCCAAAAAAGGGTAAGAAGAGACGTGATGAAACATAGTTTTCCGCGCAGAACGGTTGAATTATGGAACAAACTGTCATCAATTGTGACAACACAAACTACTATCGGAGCTTTTAAACAGCAATCTGACGTCTGGAAGACGGGAGCAACGAGTCTGTCACTCCATCCCGCAATGTAAAACTCGGTGAATACACACGTAATCACACATATACACGCACACATATATGCAAACACACACATATACACACAGATAAATACAGATACACCCACACACACACACACACACACACACACACACAGATACACATAGCTAAATACAGATACACCCACACACACACAAAGGAACATACACAATCGCACACACGCTCACACACAGACAGACAGAAACACACCCTCACACGACATATACACAGACAGATACACTCAGACAGATACGCACACGCTCAAACAGACAGATACAAACACGCTCACACACAGACAGACAGACACACCTGGTGTTGAGCGAATCCGGCAGACATACAGACAGACAGACAGACAGACAGACACACAGATAGACGGCAGACAAACACACACACACACACACACAGACAGACAGACAGACAGACCTGGTGTTGAGCGAGTCCGGCCGTGTTGCGAGCGAGGCAGGTGATCAGTCCAGCATCATCTGTGTGGACGGCAGTGATGAGAAGCGAGTGATGGCCGGCCTCGTTGACGAGCAGCTTGTGTGTACTGTCGTCCAGCACCGGCCGGCCATCTATCAACCAGCTAACCTGCACGAGCACACGCACACGCAAGCAGACGTACAGTTAAGTTGAGCTGACTTCATTGACCGCAGCATAGCAAAACTAAATGAAAGTGGCACACAAATGAAATGGCCCATAATAAATATTGAGTATACGAGAAGAGAATGGCAAAATATCACACTACCGTTACCACACTACAAGCACATCGTTTTAGCGCCAAAATACATAATGAACGTGTTTGCAATATTTATGCACAACAAAGAGAACAGCACGCACCAGATTGCAGTACTACGCTATCACTGTCTGTTATGTCTTTCTCTACGTTGACTGCGATCTGTACATGCTCGTATTTGCTCCTATCTCTCCTTAATAATTGATTGCTAATCGAATCCGTGAAAAACATATTATTACATGTTGGTCTAAGAGCAGTTGCTCGACGAACATAGCCGTATGTCCGTATATTATTTTCTGATGATTTTCGTGTGAACCATTTTCCAGGCAATGCATTTTCAATATACAATTTAGAATTAAATTTACAATTTACACAATAATCACGTGTACAGTGCTCGTGAAAAGTTTGCGACCACTGCTTCGGGTGGTCGTGGAATTTTGACGAGAACAGATGGGTGTATTTGAAGGCCTACTATTATTCAGAAGATACCTGCTTGCATTATAGGTGACTGCATTATAGGACACATATACCTGATGACTCATAGACCCATGCAATATTGCACGGGAAACTTGCAGTGTGCTGCAATCATTGATATTGAATGGTTATCTGTCACGCTACACTTCGGAAATAGTCGCTCTGTTTGACGAGTCACTGGTGGTCGTATGCGATTATTGCCATTATTATGCCTGAATTGAAAGATTTTGCAAATGAAAGAGGTGCTCAAATAAATGTCTCAAAAGTTGCTGGTCACAATATTGAAGAACTTTGCGAGCTAACAGGTGCCTGATCCGCTAGTGTGAAAGCGTTTGTGCGAAGATTCAGAAAACGGAGGCAACAAATACTTGCCAATTATCAAGCATCGCTCTGAAAAACAAGGAATACTTCGACACGAGCAATAATCATACTGAGTACCTCTTATCCAAGCACATCAATACTGGCCGCCATATTCTGCTCTCTTCATGCCTGAATGATTTTACCTTTGTGATTGCCTAGATTCTGGTTCCGAACTGTTACATAATAATCAAATCATGTTTTAGTGTGTGTTTGCGAGCAGTCCTGATTCTGCTTCAGCATATTTCATCTGCAGTGTGCTTTCAATTTCTAAAGTTCTTGTTCTCTCTATCTCTCTCTCTCCATGTCTCTCAATGATCCACGCGCATGATAATTGCAGGCATGCAATTCATAACGTTCACACTATTCCCAGTTCATCTTGTCCATTTGACTTTAACTATAGCAACAATGTCAATTACAATGCAATTTTATGTATATTATTATTTTAATTTTATTATGTTTTTTTATTTTATTTTATTTTATCATCTCCTCTTTTCTTTAACGAATTTCCTTACCTCATCGATGCTGTCTCCTCGCGTTTCTCCAGCGACTTCATCGTCGTAGGGGATTTCAATTTCTGGGTTGACTCCCCATCCAATAATCCTTACTGTCAAAACTTCATTTCTCTTCTTCAGGCACTCGGTCTATCAATTTTGAATTCTTCTCCTACTCACATATCTGGTCACTCTCTTGACCTATTTCTCTCTCCCGCTCCCGCTATCTCCTCAGACCGTCCTCCTCCTGATGTTTTCACATTGCCTTCTGATCCAAATATTTCTGACCATTGCCTCTTGATTTCTTCACTTCCTTTCTCCCGTGCTGCTTGTCCTCCACCATGCTCATATCGCAATTACAAACAGTTTGATCCTGCTAAATTTACTTCACTTTTATCTTCCTTACTTCCTCTCGACCGCTTCTACTGGCTCCCTCTCCGCGATATTTTTCCAGCCATTTCAGATGTTCTCTCAGGTATAAATGATTTTTTGTTTCCTTTGGTCACTCGGTCTAAACCTCTCACTTCTTCTCCCCCTTGGTTCTCCTCTCATCTTCATTCTCTTAAACATACTCAGCGGCGTGCCGAAACTGTCTGGAGAAGAACTCGATCTTCACAGGATTGGGAGCTACTTTGCTCTGCCCGGTCGTCTTATGTTTCTGCATTACATATTGCCAAACAAGATTTTTACAAATCCAAACTTGCTTCCCTTTCCCGTTCTTCTAAATCGTTTTGGTCCTCTCTCAATTCTCTCTGCGGTCTCCGATCTCCTTCTACCTCGTGTGATCTTACAGCCTCTCAGTTTGCGTCTTTTTTCTCTGCAAAAATTGATTCTGTTCTAAAGAATATCCCTCCTTTCCGATCCTCCCTCTGTCATACTCGCACTTCCGAAAATTTTCCTTCATTTTCTTTTGTCGCGCTTCCTGACATTCTCCACCTTTTGTCTTCAATCAAGATGTCCCACTCTCCCTCGGACTCAATTAATTTTCGAGCTATTTCTGTGTCTCTTCCTTCTCTTGTGCCTTACCTTCTCCACCTTATCAACTCTTCTTTTCTGCATGGTGTTTTCTTGCCAGACAATCATGCTATTGTTCGACCCATTATAAAAAACCTACTCTTGATCCCGCTGCTCTCACCAATTACCGTCCTATATCTCTCCTCAGTCTTCCCTCCAAACTCCTTGAATCCGCTATTTCATTGCAACTCTCTCCTTACATCTCTAAATTCCTTGACCCGTGTCAATCTGGTTTCCGCTCTGCTCACTCTACTGAATCTGTACTTATTTCCTTGTGTAATGATACCCTTTCACACTTCTCCTACCGTCAATCTGTCCTCTTGGTATTACTTGATCTGTCCTCGGCTTTTGATCTTGTTAGTCACCCTATTATTATTCGTGATCTTTCCTGTTTGGGTCTATCTTCTTCCGCCCTTTCTCTTCTGAAATCTTACCTCACTGATCGTACTTACTCAGTTGACTTCAATTCCTCTACCTCTGCTCACTTCCCTCTTCGATCTGGTGTTCCCCAAGGTTCCGTCCTTGGCACACTATTATTTAATCTTTATATGTCTTCTCTTTGCCCTGTTCTTCGAAAACATTCCATTACTTTCAAAATCTATGCCGATGACATCCAATTCCTCATTCCTGTCACTCCTGATACTCCCTCCTTTCTCTCTGATATACTTTCTGAAATTTCCTCATGGGCCGCCTCTCGGCAGTTGTACTTGAATACTTCTAAGTCTGAGTTCATCGTCCTTCATCCACCTCGTATTTCACCTCCTCTTCTCCCATTTCCTATCTCAACTGCTGTTCGCAATCTCGGCTCTATCTTTGTCTCTTCGCTCTCCTGCTTTGACAATATCGTTTCTGTCGCCCGCACTTGTCGTCTTATTCTGCGCTCTCTCTACCCTATACGTCCCTATCTTGATAAAAATTCCGCCATCACTCTTGTTCATACTCTCATTTTCCCCAGGTTAGACTACTGCAACTCGCTTTACTTTAGTGCTCCTCGTTCTCATCTCTTAATCCTTCAGCGTGTGATCAACCAATCTTGTCGATTTGTCTTTCATCCTACCTTTTCTCGCCACACGTCTCACCTACTTTTTCAACTCCACTGGCTTCCTATCATCCCACGAATTCATTTTCGCCTTTGTTGTCTCATTTACAAGCTTCTGCATGATCCTCACCAACCTTGTTATCTTGCTAATCTTTTGTCTCCCACTGACTCACACTCCTCTCGTCGCCCTCTTCCTCTCGCTTGTCCTCGTGCATCTAATGAATCTTCCTGGTCCTCTAAATCGTTCTTCTTTTACGCCCCTCGCTTGTATAATTCTCTTCCCTCTCATATCACCCGCGCCTCTTCATTTCGGTCATTCCGCCATCGGCTTCGCCTGTACCTTTTTGACATTTCATTTGATCCCGTCTCTCACTCTCTCTCTCCTTTCGCCTCTCTGTGATATTGTTTGAACTATTTCTCCGTTTCATGATTGTTTCAATTCTCGTTGTCTTATTTTTCCCTGTCTTGAGCACAGTTACTGCTTCCTTTCCTTCCTTGCTGCTTTATTTATTCTATTGTGAATGTTCTCTGTAATAATTCTCTGTCGATTTTATTGTTTGAACATACCACTTGATTTTTTGGAACTGTGCCCTTTGTGCTTGTGCTCGCTATTTAGCAATTTTGGTTGTTTTGTGACTTCTCTTTCTTTTACTTGCTCATTTCTCCCATATTCTTTACAATTGTCGTTTTATCTCAATTGATGTTTTCTTTTTTTCGCGCTTGTGTTTTACCGGCGCTATAGCAAATACACGTTGTCGTTGTTGTCGTTGTATGTGTGATTGTGTGTGCGTCTGCGTATTTGCTTGTTGAGTGCATATCTGCTTTTCATATTGAGTTGTTTCCATAAGTTTACATGTTGTGTATATTATGTATTGCTTAGGGGTTCTTACGTGAACTTAGGACAGTGGTTCTCAAACTTTATGAGTAAAGAGCGGATTTTCAGTTGTGATGAATGAGTTGTGATGAATGATGAGACCTGATCTATTTTCTCGCTGTCAATATATTCTACAATTCACTCATATACTATATTCCATTCTCGGATGAGTATATTTTCAAGCTTAATTTTCTGGTGTCAAAACAAAAGGTTTCATGGAGTCTGGATGGGCGGGATGTGAAAATATACTTCCACACTATAAATATGCTCCAATCACGTTCGTAGACGTTGAGAGAAGTTTTTCACTTCTCAAGTACCTGCTCAATGATCGTGGACACAATTCGACTTTCGCCAACATTGAAATAATGATTGTTCTGTGTATAAACACTGGTTAGCATGTGTTAGCAATGTAATTCATCAATAATAAAGGATTGCCTCGGTTTTAATAAATGCCCATATTTGCCTATTTTACTGTTTTATCGTGTCTGTCTATCCGGTATTTAGGCATCAGTATTGATATGGCGATGCCTGGCGAGACACACGAGCACGCATACACACGAGGCGAGTGAACTTGCACCGACCAGTGCTGGATCAGCTAATAGTGTTGGTCTGTCTGTGTGTGTGTCTGTATGTATGTATGTGTGTGTGTGTGTGTACGGGACAGGTAGTGTTACACAGGAAGCAAATGCATAAGTGCTGATTCAGGAGAGACACAGTTGTGCAGATCTTGTGAGCGTCATTGGGAGTCTTGTGTGAGCGCATATTGTGAGCGGAGTGTGTATGAGCGTTGTAAAGTGTGATGTGGTTGCGTCATGTAATGTTCACTGTGAAAAATATATAATGTGTTCTGTGTAATATACAACAGAACAAAGTGGCGCAGTCGCAAGGACAGAATATTACATTTTGTGTCATTGTGTGCACTAACTCGACGCCGTGACCCACGTCTTGTCAGATCAACGACCAAGTCAGGCTAAGAGCGACGTCTAAAAACCGCATCGCGAAACAGGAACTGTGATTTCAGCTGAGTCTACCGCCATATCGGAAGAGACCAGAGAACTGATCAAACTGCTAAAAGAGCAGATGCAAGAAATGCGGCGACAACGCAGAGAAGACCAGGAAGAGAAAATGGAGCTGATACGCCAGCATAAAGAGCAAATGGACGCCATCATGCAGATGAAGACGCAATCAGCTACCAACATGCACCCTGCTCAACCAGTTTCTACTCCCGCGTTTTCACCGTTCGACTACACGTCTGAACTGTGGACGGATTATTGGGCAAGATTTTGCACATTCGTGGGAGCTAATTCCGTTCCCAAACAACGAGAAGCTCAGGTGTTCTTGACGAACCAATCAAACACCACCTACAAGCTTTTGTCCAACCTGGCAGCACAGCAGACTCCGCCTCAAAACATCAATCAACTGTCAATTGAAGACATCGTCTCTTTGATGAAAGATCAATTCGATCCCAAAAGATTCGTCGTTCGAGAAAGATTCAGATTTTGGAGCGACATGCAGCGGAAACCGGGCGAAACAGTGCAGGAAATGGCAGCGAGAATTCGTCAAGACGCTGTCACCTGCGATTTTCCTTCTATCAAGGACGCCCAGGACGACGCTCTTCGGACGCGGTTCATGTGCTCCGTGAACAACGAAGCAGTCTTGAAAAGTTTATTCAAGATCAACGACGACGAGCTCACATTCACCAAAGCAGTCAATATTGCAATAGAGACTGAAGAAGCGGCAAAAGTGGCGAAAGAAACAGTCTACAAAGCAAAACCATCTCCAGTGAACAAAATGAAGGAGCACAGTCGGGCTGCTGCAAAAGTCCAGGCTGAGGAAACGCGAGTAACACAGAAAAGTAAGTGCTACCGTTGTGGAAGAGACAACCATTTAGCCAAAGACTGTCGTTTCAAAAATGCAACATGCAATTTCTGCAAAAAACTTGGACACATCGAAAAGGCTTGTATGTCTAAGACTAAGAGATCAAAGGAACAGTCTGTCAAGATTATATCGCAAGAATTGGTCAACACAGTGGACAGTGACGACGATGCACTCCCAAAAATGGAGGTGCAGATCGAGATAAATGGTCACAGCCACGTCATGGAAATTGATACAGGCACAAATGGGAATTTCGTGACAAGAGCGTTCTGGGAGAAAATAGGCAAGCCCAAGCTTCAGAAACCCACGTGGAGATATGAGTCGGCTACAAAGCACGATATGCCGGTACTCGGAACGTTCATTGGAGCCACATTGCTACCAGGAGCAAACGTGAAGAAACACATCAAGTACATTGTCTCTACAGTGAACGGATTGAGTCTGTTGGGAAGAACAGCATCGGACAAGCTGAATATTTCGCTTGATGAAGCACTTGAACATGCGAAAAGACAAGTGAATGCTGTGTTCGACAATGTGTCACCGGACATACATCTCCAAGATGAATGTAGAAAATTGTGCGACGAGTTTCCAGACTTATGGAAAGATGAACTTCTAAACGGAAGACAGATCCGTACCAAGATCGACACTCTTCTGCCCTCACCAGCTCACGTCGCACAGGGGAAACAGGCAGATAATGCTACCAAGTCGCAAGCGCGAGAGATATCCAAGCTCGTGAGCGCCTACGCCGTCGGATATCCGGTATATGCAAAATACTACGGACCGAGGCGGGATCGTGAGCCACGATGGGTGCCAGCGATCGTCACCAAACGGCTGGGCACTCGGAGCCTGAACGTTGAGGTTTTTCCACGAGGACCGACCTGGCGCCGCCATGTGGAGCAGCTGCGGCCCCGCCACGCCTCGAAAGAAGACGAGGAGCCGGGAGAATACCTCCAGCAACAATCACCGCCACAAAATGGCGATAAGACGGTAACCTCTCCGAAGGTGGACATGGCGACAAAAAAACACAATTCTGCTGTTCAAGATACAAAGGACAAGAGTAGTAAGCCGGACGCTGAACATCGTGGATTACGGCGATCCACTCGTGCGAGGAAGCCACCACAACGTTACGCCTACTCAACATAACGCCCTTCGGACAACCTCAGGCTAGGTGGGAGGTGATATGGCGATGCCTGGCGAGACACACGAGCACGCATACACACGAGGCGAGGGAACTTGCACCGACCAGAGCTGGATCAGCTAATAGTGTTGGTCTGTCTGTGTGTGTGTCTGTATGTATGTATGTGTGTGTGTGTGTGTACGGGACAGGTAGTGTTACACAGGAAGCAAATGCATAAGTGCTGATTCAGGAGAGACACAGTTGTGCAGATCTTGTGAGCGTCATTGGGAGTCTTGTGTGAGCGCTTATTGTGAGCGGAGTGTGCATGAGCGTTGTAAAGTGTGATGTGGTTGCGTCATGTAATGTTCACTGTGAAAAATATATAATGTGTTCTGTGTAATATACAACAAGTATTGGTACCCTTTTCAAATCAGCAGTCATTCCCCCTGAATTATTGATAGGTGTATGAACAAAATACACATATTAACGACAAAATAACAAAACCTTTTATCCAACATTCATTCATACAACTATTATTCCTTAAAGTTCCTTCAAGTTGCCTTCAGGTTTTTTCCATAATATAAAGCAGAGGTAAAACATTTGTTCCCTAATTTTTAACAGGAATTCTCGCACGCTTCAAGGATCAGGCTCGCACCAAATAGAAACGCGATCACCCCCCTTGTAATAAACCCCTGATTTAGGGCTTCTACTGTAATCAAATCTAATTCAACTCCTTGCTACTTTCTTGATTGAATCAATGTGTTAACTTGACTTAAACAATGTGTGTGTGTGTATGTGTGTGTCAGTGTAGGACCTCGGGAGTGGGTTTGCCAGTGAGTCGACACTGCAGTCGCACGGGTCGTCCCTGCTGCACGCTCTCATCGACAGGCACCTGGACAAACACGGGAGCCAAACACCTGGAGTCCTGCGCCTCACCGCCAGCCTCCTGGCTCGAGCTGCAGCCGACACAAAAACACACACACACACACAGTCAACAACACCACAAAAGTCGCACACAAGTCACAAACACACACACACACACATACACACACATGCAAACACATAACACACAAGATATCTACACAAACAAGCACACACGCACACACAATACACACGAGACATAAAAGACGAATACAAGAAACACACACACACACGCACATGCACACACACAAGACACAAACGCAACACACCCACACACGCACACGACACACACGACACACACACGACACACACAGACACACACACGAAACACACACGACACACACACGCATTACATTACACTACATTACAGACACACACACACACACACACACACACACACACACACACACACACACACACACACACACACACACACACACACATTACACTACAATACAGGGCTAGCAATGGGTGGTGCTACTGGAGACAGTAGCGCAACGCAAACATCAGCGCAGTGTTCGACGCTGTTCTACGTGACAATGACGGTGAAAGGAGCCTCGAACGACGTGCCAACCACAACTGGACATCGAAACCCAGGCACCAAAAAAGCAGTAATTATTGTTTCTTTTCAAAGTAGTGCAGCTGATATTTATATTTGTCTTTATCATGCCTGTTCCAAACACGCATGATTTTGACAAGTATTTATGTAATACTGACTCAAGTCACATATTTAACAGCATCAAAAATTTCAGTTTACCCACCACAACTAGTATTTTTGCTGACAGTTCTCCGCTTGACAATCACCAATATGTTACACCAAATTTAACATATGTAGTATGAATATTAGAAGCATCCCTAGAAACCAGCAGTTGTTTCAGTCTAGTTTCAGTACTTAAATAAATAAAGGTTAAATGCCTAAGTGGCAGCTGCTACACGGGAAGAAGCCGAAGCTTATGAACACAGAGGCGTGCCCCGTGCAGCTCGCTGCCACCGCAGAACCGACCCTCTCCACGCTATGGCGCCACAAGGACGGAAGACGTATAAGAGAGGGTCACCTCCCCAGAATGCATGGCACAACTCATGACTGATATCTGGTACCATTTACTGCTGGGTTGACAGGGGCTGTGGGATTGTAGAATTCGCCCAATGAAATTCTGCTCCGCCGGGTTTCGAACCACGGACCTCCCGCTTGTGAGGCGGGTGTGCTAACAACTGCACCACGGAGTCCACTGAAACTAGTACTAGTACTAAGTCTAGTACTTACTGAAACTATACTTGACGATGATATTGAGAAATTATATAGACTACCGGACTATGATCTGCACACTTAGAATAGAGATAGATAGGGTGGTGGTGTATCTGTGTATGTCACGAGACATTTGAGGATCATGTTCAAGAACAAGTCAAGGGCCAGTAGGGTATTGGAGAAGACCTGGAAGCTCTCACAGACATATAAATTCAAAAACGTATGGGTAAAAGAAGCTCTCGGCCAGGACGAACGTATAGAGAGAAGTGAATTGTATAGTGAATCGAAGGATAAAAATGACCAAACATCGGGAGAAGAAAGGTTGATTTTTACTGGAGAGAGCTGGATGGGAGGATCAGCAAATGGTACAAAGCGAAACCTCACTCGAGTCCGGAACAAAGGATCTGAAAAGGGAGGACGAAAATAGCGATGAGTTTGCAGATTTGAGTTTGCTACACAAATTTGGTTGGTCTTTTATCATGCGAGCTAGAATTAGGGGAATAATTATTTGAGAAGTCAATCTCCAGATGTGATGGGCTTGGTAGAAACGAAACTGAATTCAGACGTTGAAACCATGCACCTTTAACAGGGGGGTATAGGCATTTTAGGAGAGACAGGGAGGGCAAGCATGGCGGAGGGTTAATGATTTTATTAAGGAAGGATATAAACTTGAAATTCGTGTGGAGCAGTGAGGGTAAGGCAGAAGTTCTTAGGGTAAGGCAGAAGTTGCATCGGATTAGATGTGGGATGAAAGACTAAGTGATCAAGGTGCCTGGGTTGCCATCTTTAGAACAACGTAGGACAAGGGGCGACTTGATTCATGTTTAGACATAAAAAGGGTATGCAAAAGTTAGATATGAAAAATTGTTTAGATTGGGATAATTCAGGCGAGAGGGGTCATGGGAAAAAGCTCAAAATGACTAGACGTTTGAGAGATGTTAAGAAGTTTAGTTTCCCATATAGGTGTGTTGATCTCTGTAATCAGTTAGGGGAGGATATTGTAGGAGCTAAAAGCGTAGGAGCATTTAAAGAAAGACTGGATAGTGTGAAATACTGGGAATTTCAAGGAAAATAGGTTAGAGGGTGGGTTGGAGACAGGACAGCACGAGCACAGCTCATCTCCTGTGGTAAACAAATAGCTGAGTCCAAATAGGTGAGTACATACACATAAGTACACAAACGCTGACATAAACATAAAAAGGATATGCACACGTACGCAGAAACACACACAAACACACACACACACATGTGCTGGTTGAGTACAGTGGCCGTACAATATGATACGCACCACGCGCCGTCCATTTCATGGCGGTCGCCGGTGATCGCCAGACTTTCCCGAGCCTCCACGGCCGAGGCAGCCGGAGGTGAGGGCGGGGCGTCGACGGCGAGAAAGGCCGAGCTGACCACACAGCCGGCGCTATTCTCGGCCAGCATGGTGTAGTGGCCCGTGTCGCTCGGCTGTACGTGGCGCACGTGTAGTGTGGCCAGTGGCGCGCGCCGACTCAGCGACACGCGTCCACACGACGACGGCTGCACGCGCACGCCGTTGACGAACCACGTGATACGAGGCTCGGGAGTGCCGACCACGCGCGCCTGTCGTGCCAGTGCACACACACACACGTATATACACACACAAATGCACACACAAACACAAACACACACATATACATCGGCGCACGCACAGAGTACGAAGTAGTAAGGAATAAATCATCTGAAATGTGGTATCAGCCCCTTGATGTACCTCTTTCTTTTGTGCCCGTCATTCCATTGAACGTCACAAATACATCCACAAGCACACACACACACACACACACACATACACATATACAATTGGGAGACGAACAGAGGAATGAAAGAGCGAGAGAGCGAAAGAGAGAGAGAGAGAGAGAGGGACAGGTGAAACTCACCTGGAACGTGGCGTCGGCTCCTTGTTGCACCTTGGTTGCGCTGGGCCGCGCCTGCATCTGAGGAGCGTGAGCTGGTTCAGCTGTGTCGGTCGCAGCCACTGCCGTCGCGGCATTATCGGCCACATAATCCCACTCGCCGACGCCGCGACGCGTCACCGACCGTCGAAACTCGGCCTCGCGAGTCAGCCGGTACTCGAACGAGTCCACTTTGAAGTCCTGTCACAACACAAACACATTGTATGCAGCAACTCATGCACACACACACATACACACACCGCAAACGGCAATTGTTCACAGCATGAACATGTTCATATTCTTGTTTTGAATAAGTGAAACAGCTAGAAAAACATCGATAACAACAATAGCAACAGCAATTATGATTATATTAAGAATAGTCGATCATACCGTGCCACATTTGTGTGAAAAACAATTTATAGTAAATATGTTCAAAAAAAGTTCAATAATCTTCAACTTCATTCACGTACGAATACCATCAAACTGCTAGTTAGCATTTGCTGTGTCAATGAAAGCTGCAGCGTGGCTTACATTGGCAAAACAACATTATCACACAAGTACATGTATACGACCTCGTGTGACCGCGCCTTCAACCCTCCTGTGTCTTTAGGGTTGTCTTTGAAAACAAATAGACCGTGAAGAACTGTGAGTACTGACCTCGCTCGGCTGTGATTTGACGGGCACGACCGACTGCGTGTCACGTGACAAACAATAAGTCTTGCCGTCCGCCACATCAGACGATGTCTTTGTTGTCTGTGTGTTCAACAGCTGACTGTGTTGTTGTTGTTGTTGTTGTTGTTGTTGTTGTTGTTGTTGTTGTTGTTGTTGTTGTTGTTGTTGTTGTTGATGTTGATGCTGCCGGCGTTGCTGATGTTGGTATGTTTCTGTGATGACACACACAAGCACAGCGGCTATACAAAACTATACAAGATCTATGAAAAAATAACGAATAAAATTGGCAGTTGAGCTGTGTAAATCATCAGTGGCATCCGCCAACAAACACTATGTGGGCTGGGCTCGCTATACTTGATTTGCCAACAATTTCAGGTGGTCGCTGAGAAATACAACAACCGCTGATGTAGAAGTAATATTAAACTCGACAGGGTGGACCAGGAAACGCGCAAACACTACACATGGTATAACTGCATTCCCCACGAGCCTTGATCATCAACTAACATAATGATAAATAACATTAAAATATAATCATACTGGAACTGAAATAAGTTAAACTGAATCAGAACTGCTCGCAACTTCTAACAACATGCACACCCGCAATGTAAAATATTTAATCCGTAAAAGTAATCACAATAAATTAATAAGCACCGCTCTGATATAACAGATCATTAAATAGTTTAAAACATATTTATGAAACAAATAGATTCGTTAATACATAACTATCACATGATAATTGAAGCTGTATGGCTTTCAATAATTTATTCGCAGACAATTTGAACATTCTGAAAATACCAGTCGAAAATTAGACCTAATCTTGCAAGAAGGCGACTTGAAATCGAATGACTAGTTAGACACAGTTTTTGTGAGTGGAATCTGGCATCAATTTTCTAGTGAGGTGAAACACTTGGACTCGTTACTTTACAAGTGCAACCCATTGGCCGCATAGCGGGATTCATGTGTTAACGCAGCCATACAGTATGTTTGTGTGTGCCGTCAAAACGTTGTACACTTTCATGCTCAACTACGTGATAATATAGCATGATATATTTCTCACTTACTACTCATTAGCTGTTGGTATAAATGGTGGGTATTTGTGAGCAGTTCTGATTAACCTTCAATCTTATTCCATTGGCAAAGTATTGTTTTCCTAATGTCAATGATCTTCCATTTATAGCTAGGCTACCTGCCGCCCGGTGCGGTAAATATATTTACCACACCCTACTATAAATGCTTGTGCTTAGAGATGCAAAACAAACTTCTTTTTCTTTATTTTAGCAAAAAACACGTTTTATATGTTTCTTTGTTTTTCATGTTTTTTTTAGGATTAACCTCAATTGTCCTCGGATGTTGGATTTCAGTACATAGAAATGGGATTAGTTGATGTTTTGCACCGCTTTATGTGTCTTATTTCAAAGATAATATAATAATAGTATAACAAACGAAAATATTCATCAGTAAATATCACAGTAGATTATTTGAAAGTGGATCCGGGTACGGTGGCTTAGGATTTTGCATTGAGAATACTCATGTTTTTAGAAAGAGGGTTTTAATGATGTGGATATTTAAAATAATTTGTCAGCAGAACAAAACTAATTCATTGATTAATCATGTTTTAAGGAAACCATGTTTTTATTAAAAAATTGGTTTAAAACTGGTTATAAATTCGTTTTATTAATGTAAAGATTAAGAAAAGGTTGTCAGCAGAACAAGACAAGTTAATTGGTTGGTCAAGTGTTTTTTTTGACAAACGTTTTTTTTAAACCAACGTTTTATAAATGAAACGATGTTTTTTTTTAAAACAGTATCTATGTAAGATAGATTTGATTGATGTACGTTCAAATACCTTTTGTATAGCAAGTAGCCTGCTGGTAGGTATAAGCGGCTGGTTAAACCACTTGATTTAAACTGTTTTTTAAGCCATTGTTTTTTCAAAATCGATTTTATTGAGAGACAATTTTCGTAGATGTAGAGATTTTGAAAAATTGTCAGCATTACCAGGAAGTTGAAACAAATTATACAAATGGATTTTACATTATTAACCAGTTTTTTTAGACCGGTTTTAAGGATGATGATTTTTGTTATTTGTGTTCAAATACCTTTTGGTGCATTGAATATATTTCGACAGTCGATATTTTCCTACACGGAAATATTGCACGTTTTTCTGGTAAGGATTGCAACTCTGAAATATGTGATCCGCTTTTATTGGTAGTCTCATTAGGGACACTAAGTTTGTGTGTATATTTGTAGTTTTTGTGTAAATATTTGAACAAAAACTTTATGGAACTTTTTTTTAAATAGTTTCAGGTTTTTAACAGAAAAAGCGGTTTTCAACCCCTGCTTTCTTACATAATAATTAACTCAATAATTGAATGCAAACTTATACTTCACCTAGAAGTGCAGCACAGTACCATGCAAACAATGATATTACGACTTTCAGACACATTATAACAATTGTATTGTGCATATTTAATTAGTATTCAATTTGATATGGTCACTAATAGCATGAATAACTTATATGTTGATAAAAATCCATCATTTAGCATCCCAAAATATATCATTTCTATAATTTGAATTATTTACATGATTATTAAAAACAAAACAAAAAGAGCCTGTGTTTGGTCGAGGTTTTTTATATAAAAACCATCGGTTTATGAGGTCATATCTCTAATTGTGGTGCATGCTTCCAGTCACCTAATTAGATAAGATCGCTATTATAAATCAATCTTGTCTCCATTCAGTGATTTGAGATTTAATCAGCAAATATGAGATAGTATGTTGAGAAATGCCAGCCAAATACAGAAATTATACAATGTCTTCAGCAGTTCTTGTGTCGCCCCCTAAAACGTGCCACCCGGAGCTTATTCCCCCCACACTCCCACGCTAAGCCACTGCATTCTAATTTTCATTCAGTTTATTCCAATAATAGTACAGCTAATAATAATGATAATAACTCCACAAAGAAGCGCCCACCTTGTGGTTGAATGTACACCGTGCAGACAGCCTCGCCGTGTTGATTGGCCGCAGTGCAGGTGTACTCGCCCTCGTCGCCCGGCGATATATTCGAAATAACCAGGCTGACATGGCCGGTGGCCTGCGCGTACCTCAACTGGTGCTTGCGACAGTCTGAAAGCAAGTGCAAAAACACAAACAAAAAATGTATGTTAGGCGTCATACACACGCAGATAAACTCCAAACAACAGTTAGATCAGTGACACCGAGATTGCCAAAGCTAAGTGACATGCTGAATTGAGTATAGCCCGTCAAGTTTGGGGAAGAGCCGCAGTTTTGCAACATCATCAGCTGATTAATTACTGTCACAAAAATCGGAAATCCAGGAGACAAAAACACAAAATAAGTACAATTGATACACAAACGGTTGCCGCTCAGAAACCGTGAATATTGTTTTATCCAACCTGACTAGATATACTATGAGATGAAGAATACAATTGGAGAATGCTGAAAGTACATATTCTAAAGCAAGACCTGTCCTCATAGAACTTAACGTTATGCCTGCCTGTCAATAATATGGCTATGAAATAAAAGCGACTGTGGATTGAAGTGCTCAAATCCAAGAAAAAATATTAAATTCTAAGTTTTCACTTCACTGAAGCCCGTAAGTCGTGTTTAAAGTACAAACATACACAATGTATATGGTACACACATATTGACAATATACAAATCAAAGTGGAAAACAGCATAAGCCACAGTTAGCTTAGCTTTTGTAGCTGCTGTCTAGCTCATCTACCTTATCTGCTTAAAACAACAATGTATTTATATAGCGATCACATAGCGATAGCGATAGAAACAAGCGCGAAAGAGAAAATGAGAAACAACAGTGCACGATAACAAGATGTGAGAATAGAAGTAGAAAATTCACAGCAAGTATCAAAAACTGGAGATAAATAAAATGAAAATAAATAAAAACATAAATTATTGTAAATTAGTCATAGGGAAGCTTAAGAGTGCAAGTATGAGCAAGTATGTGCAATTATAGAGTATGTATGTGCAAGTAGTAATGGAGTAAAAAGATTTACCAAAAAGATATTTACGAGCTTTCTCATCTAGCTCTTTAGTTTAGCTTGTGTTTGTTCAGCGATCATTTTCCCCGTGTTTAATCGTAGAAAAAATTGACATAAAATTTGTTTTCCCTGTTGTTATTAATCACTGTAAATTCGTTTCTTACAGGCATAAATATAATTTCAATTTTCAAATGCCCCACGCGCTACATTCGCTTGAACTACGCAGCAATCATCAACAAAATTTTACGTATGTCTACAATACATATAATATAGTGTATATTTGCATCTGTAAAAATATTGATGGTTTACAAAATAGAAACATACGCTTTCTCTTAAAATTAATATTTTTTTGAAAATATTTTTTATTATTACATTATGTTATTATTCTTAATGTTCTTAATGTTCTTGAATGTTCTGTTTCATTAATTTATGCATTTTTCATATATTTTTCAATCTCAAACTATATTTTTGGTGGGGGGATTTTGGACAATTTCACTGTGTTACATACCAATGCTGGAATGCATTATCGGCGATCAATTACCAATTATCAATTACCAATTAGCAAGTTTTGAATTTGTGCGATACAAATCAGAGAGGGTGTTTATATCGCTTGTGGTGGGGTAGCTTGACCTAACCTAACCTAGCCTAGGCGTTCGTTTCAATGTTTCCTCACTGACCAGACCACTGTGTTCCACATAAGAAAGCCTCTGACAGCCATTGTTTTCACTATCTGATTAGCCATTGCCAAGTTGCAATTTCTCACTGGAACCGAACAAAATTTGGCAGCACAACCACCCACCAGGTGAACCTGTGTGTGTTCGTGTGTTTGTATGTGTGTGTGTGTGTTTGTGTGTGTGTTTTTGTGTGTTTGTGTGTGCATTTATGTGTATCTGTGTGTGTATGTATTTGTGTGTGTTTGTGTGTGTGTGTGTGTGTTTGTGTGTGTGTGTGTGTGTTTGTATGTGTGTGTGTGTGTGTGTGTGTGTGTGTGTGTGTGTGTGTGTGTGTGTGTATGTGTGTGTGTGTGTGTGTGTATTCCCTCAGTGAGTGAGTCATTCTGTGCGAGCAGTCTGTGCCAAGTATAACACCACGAATGATGTCATGCACACACCCGGGCCACCAAACACACACACACACAAGCACACACACACACACACACACACACACACACACACACACACACACACACACATACACACACACATCTGTGTTCACATACACAAGCATGTAAACTGCTGCTGGCACGGACACACAACACGAGGTAATACTTTCGCCCCGGCTATTAATAGCTGACATTGCCGCGTTATTCCACGTTGACGCATAAGCTGAGCAATGTTGCGTTACTCAAAAGCACGACCGTGAGATTCTAGGAAAACAGCGATTTAAAAAATACAATATTAGATGACAGCATCAGCGTTAGAAAAGAATCATTTTATGAGGCATGAGGAATAGTTGAACATTTTTCGTAAAATTTGTTCATCAATATACACGGCTCTTTGTAGCATAACTCAGTTTTGCTTTCAAATTTATCCTTTAATATCTGTATAGAATGTTTCGTCTTATTATGTAATTTGTAGGAGATTTACATTTCCAGTTTGGTGATTCAGAGGTGATTATATTTATACTGACATTTGTACCTTATATACTGCAGTGACACCGCACACACACACACACACACACACACACACACACACACACAAACACACACAAACTGTGTCTGTATGTGTTTTGCTCGTCACGTCCTGTGTTTGTTAATACAGTCAGTCCAATTAACTCGTATTATTCAAGCGTATTTTCATGTATATCCAATCACCACATAGTAAATATCTACGTCAGGGGACCTTGACTGGGGTCCTTGAGCCTTTTCCTAAGGGTTGCGAGGATTACTGTGAAAAATTATATGAAAATATGTTTCATCCATTCCTAATATTTGTGCTTTATGAATTAATGTTGACTAAATATGTTTTACTATTACATTGTTCGTATTTTTATCATTTTCATGTAGCTATCAAGAATCGAAAAGGGTGCGAGAATTGAGGGCTGGTTTGAAAAGGTGCGAACACTGTGAAAGATTGGCAACCACTGATCTCCGTGTACTATGTATCAAGTCATGTTATCTCCTCCACATCCTTCTCTTCGCTCTCCTCTTCTCTGCGCAATCATCTGTTTGATAAACATTCTCTTCATGACTCTCACTCTCTTACTTCTTACACTTTGCTCTGAGGCGTCATACCGTACCCGCCTCGCTCAATATAATTGCTAGTGGTATTTCTTCTAATTTTTCTGTTATCCTGTCTAAATTTGTTTCAATTTTGCGTTGTGTGTCCGTATGTACTCACCTATTTGTACTCAGCTATTGGTTTACCACAGGAGATGAGCTGTGCTCGTGCTGTCCTGTCTCCAATCCACCCTCTAACCTATTTTCCTTGAAATTCCCAGTATTTCACTCTAACCAGCTTTTCTTTGAATTAGCCTACGCTTTTAGCTCCTACAATATTCTCCCCTAATTGATTCCAGAAATCAACACACCTATATGGGAAACTATACTTCTTAACATCTCTCAAACATCTAGTCCTTTTCAGTTTTTTCTATGACCCCTGCTGCCTGAATAATCCCAAACTATACATTATGCCTATCTAACTTTTGCAAACCTATTCTATGTCTAAAACTATTAATCAAGTCGCCCCTTAGCCTACGTTGTTCTAAAGATGGTAAACAAAGCACTTTTAGTCTTTCCTCATACGACAAACTACACATGCTATCAACCATTTTAGTCGCTGTCCTCTGAATTCTTTCCAATTTGAGCTTGTTCTTTATCTTATGATGGGACCACACCACACTCATACAAGCATGTGTGTGTATGTGTGTGTCTATGTGTTTGTGTGTGTGTGTGTGTGTGTTCTCAGCATGTTTGTTTTCCCTAAGTGGCGTGTCTTATATATTTATTTTCATTTTTGCTCTAAGATTTGGCTTCTCGCGCGTGTGATATAATTTGCGCTATACAAATAAATGTCATTGTCAATAAGCCTAGTGAATGCAATGTATTTGAGCAATGTTATGTGGTAATTGTAGGATTGCTGTATATCAGCCTGCAAAATCGCGTGTGTACATCTCACGTGCCGTTTGGATGATTTGTCTTTGAGATGGGCTGATTTATCATGAGTAAATAAAAATAATGCTCTAAACTGAATCTTTCACGGCTAGGGCTTAGATGGTTAGATACTAATTGGTCGCAGTCCATGTTCACACAACACCAACAGTTGAACTATCACAAACTGGACAGACAAGCTCGGAAGCCACTGATTTGATACGTTGGCGCACTGAAACTCACTCTTGATGACTTGTCCGCGTCGAGTCCACTTGACTGTGGGCGTCGGATCACCTCGCACCTTTCCCTGGAACACGGCGTTGCCTCCCTGCGCAAACTGGGCATTTTGTAGTATGTGCTCGAACACGGGAACCGATCCTTTCACAGCGGATTTCCTGAGCAAAAATACAGGACACATTCTCGAGTTAATACGGACACACACACACACACACTCAAACAGGACATGATCCAGATATTACCCACATACAGCCTTGTACACATCACTGAGAATCCAGTTTGAACTAGTTAGCATAGATTTTTGAGCTTAACAAATACACATTGAACTAAATATCAGTAATGACTTCTAATGCGTCGTGGAATACGCTGAAAAAGACCGCCTAGTCCGGATGTGTCGCAGCGTAGGCCGCGAGTATTCGAGGTCTCCACCCGGACGCTCCTGCTGCTCTCACGTACGATAAAGGCACCGCGGAAGATGCCTTGGGAATAGCGCGAGCTTCCACTAATGGTTGTGCTCCAGGGTAACCGGTCTTCTTGGCATAGAGGTCAAGCTGACTTCTGCCCAGAGAGAGTGAATCAAAAGCACTGAAGACGAAATGGCGAATAAGGAGAGGAGCGCAATGGCCCCGTGATGTGGAATATTTCTGGTGGGGGAGACACCAGCGTAAGTCAGCACCTATTGATCGAATAGATGTATGGGCCCGAGCGATCGTACACTTATTTACTGCTAAGCCGTGTATTAAAAGTTAAAGGTTGAAGGCCTAAGTGACAGCTGATACACGGGAAGAAGCCGAAGCTTATGAACACACAGGTGTGCCCCGTGTAGCTCGCTGCCACCGCAGAACCGACCCTCTCCACGCTATGGTGCCACAAGTACGAAAGCCGTATTAGAGAGGGCCACCTCCCCAGAATGCATGGCACAACACATGACTGATATCTGGTACCATCATTTACTGCTGGGCGGACAGGGGCTGTTGGATTAAAGAATTCGCCCAAGAAATTCTGCTCCGCTGGGTTTCGAACCACGGACCTCCCGCTTTGAGGCGGGTGTGCTACCACTACACCACGGAGACCAAATTGTACAGAAGATGGTCGGATCGCGCCCTAACATATGGTTGTATGTGTATGACCTTTATGGTTCGACCCTTACCCCTGCCTGGCTCCAACAATGGTAATGCACATCATGATAAAATACAGATATTGAAATGCATAATTCAAAAAGCACAATTAACGCACAATGTAGCTAATTTTATTTAAGTGAATTCTAACAAAGCTAGCTAATTTTGGCGCAGGTAAAAAAATTCATTTGTGGCACAGAGGGGATTCATTTATGCATGTTTTCTTCCCGGGTATATACATACAGCGTAACTCGTTCGGAATTGCATAAATACTCGATGTGACTTCAATTTGATGAAACTAAATTAGCCCAGACAAATTAGATCTTAAAATCCTGAGTAGAAAATATGAAACAAGTAATAAATTATATACTAATACCACAAATAATTGCAATACTAACACTAAAATATATCATATTGTTAGCGCCCTCTGTTGAGCGAGTTTGTCATTATGACTTGCTGTGTGCGCTGCCTAGTGCAGGAGGTGTCCAGCATAAATGAGCCAGCCTGTAGCGAACGGTCATCCTGCAATGCACTTCTTTATATCATTGTGTGCCTTTTTTAATAATAATAATAATAATCTACGCATTTGCAGTCCAAAGTAAAACAGGGTTTTCGGACAAATAAAAGGATAAAAATGAAAAGTAATAGTACACAGGACAAATAGTTGAGAGTAGCAAATCATAGCGTAGATAAAAACAGGTTACAATGGCTAAATGAAAAACACAGCATGTCATCGGTATTAAAATTGGTCGTCTATCTGAGTGTTTTCGGCTTCGCTCCTGTAGATCATTTGTGTGCTGTGCATGAAATACATGTTATTATTGGGTTTCTAGATGAAAAATACAATTTTCAATTTTTCAGACGTGTACTTAGTGTAAACACTTACCAGATCCGCGTAATGGTTTCTATTTTCGGCACCAAATTACTGATACTTCCATCCTTCTCTTAGCTAAGTGTCTGTATCAATGTTTATGACAATATTACTCCTTTGTAAACCAATATTTTAGCTTGCACGTAATTTCCTCTTGATTGCTGACAAATTTTTCTTCCAGTCACTGTGGAATTATCGTTGGGCTACAAGTAACTTGGCTCTACATTTCATTTCTCATCATTTGCATGCTACTCAGATGAAGTAGTGACCGTGGAAGACTTGACATCGGTTCAATTGGCGATTGTTTAATTTTGCATATTATAAAGAACCACCAATGCATTCAAGTTGTGATTAATTTCCTGTGAAGCCAACTCAGTGGCATCGCTAAAAATGTTATATAAAGACTGTTACATTAATTGGGCTAAATTCACTGGGAATAGCGTACTAAAAGTGTCCATCAAGTGATGAAATCGTGCATTTTGCTAGCACGCGTCCAGGGCAAGCGAAAACAAGGACAAATGTTAGTCATTTATTTGCGCTCAGCAAAACAAAAGGCCAAAATGTCAAAACACACGCGCACACATTAGTTATACAGACAATCATAAATGCATAATTATATGCAGATGTTATTGTTCGCAAATTTTCATAGAATGAGTTGCGTGCAGATGCGGTGCATTTAGCAGCAAATGATAGCAAAGTGGCATCTCAAATGTTGTATTAATGATGAAATACACGACAGTGAATCGTATCGATATGAAATCTGCATGCTCCGTTATGTACTGTACTCTAGTGAGCAGCGATTAGAAAAAAACATTCTTCATTTCAGCCAAGGAAGCGAAAAAATTGCCGGAAGAAATCGCGTGAATGCAATAGCAGTGAGCTACAAATCGTTTTGAATATCACATTTGATATTGTATTTGACCGCCGAATCAGCACAGTAGCCGTACAGAATCAAAAGTGTACACTCATGTTCCTCTTTAACACAGAAGTTTCACACTCACACAGAACATGCACTCTGTTTCCAATTCAGTAGCTGATGCATAATTCTTCAAAAGGGGTAAGATAAGCACTTATATAGATGATTACGGGAATATAAATTACATATAAATAGTATACATCTAGAATCAAACGGGTGTAGAACCGGACCTTCTGACGTGTCCCATCTTATTGAGTTCCACCATCATTATTGGCTAATACTTTGCATTTCATGAAAATACACAGATATTAATTCGGATCAATTATTATGCGACTCAAGTTGATTGTCAGAAATTTTACTTGAGCTAAAAGTTTCTCTTGACACAAACAATTGTCCAATAATCAATTGTGGTAGAAAATTGATTGCATTTTTATCCCGCTGGCCAGATGCTGATCAAACGAATGCAAGTCATTCTGAATTTCAGTCACAAAATCATGAAGCCTCCTTCAGATTACCGTATGAGAGTGTTTGTCAGTATCTGCCAATATCTGTGAGTATACGAGACACCCGGACTCGTACAACCGGAAAAAATGATAGAGGGAGCATAAAGGTGACAACGTGAAGAAGATAAGAGGATGAAGGAAGGAAGACAAGGAAGAAAAGGTACAGAACTCTACAACTTCACTAGTACAACACTACTGGGCTATCACTGCGCCATGCCTTCAGGTGGTGAGGCTAACAACTCGACGTCATTGCTGAAGTCACAGAACTATACTACTCACATTGTTTGGGCGGCTGCGGTGTCAGTGACAGAACTGGATGAGCCCGCAACATCTGTGCAACACAAGAGGTACAAATATCACACGACCAGCCGTGTTGACAAGTAAACAATGTGTGACAACTATAGTGCCATAGATTTGCACACTATTTAGTCACCATTGCTTTTGGAGCCCAATGCTAATCGCAGCTTGCAAATTGTCTCGAAGGTAAATTTGCACTGTGTTATGAATTGAAAATATTAAAACAGCTCAAGTGTTCCAATTGTTCAATACTGCATCATATGCTAGACATTTTGCCCTCATTGCTAAGTTAATGCTGCATAATAAAGCTGTCTTGTAAATATATGATATGCTTAAATAGTTAATTAGTTAATACACGGTCCCACATTTTGTATTAATCTCTTCTAGAACCACCATAGTACTGCCTCTTTCACAAAACTCGTGGATAAGTTACAAGACGCTTCTCCACAATGTTAAATTTTCCAACTAAAATAACTCATGCTTTCGTGCCATTCATACGCAAGACTCAATACACATACCACACACACACACACACACACACACACACACACACACACACACACTCGGTCATAAACAAGCTTGATAGTTATTGGGTATGACTGCGAGCCCTATATATAGATGTTCTTGGTGCTTCAACTAAATCAGGCACGTGAAGCATTTACCTTGACACTGGTGTTGGCTGACAATCTTCTGCGAGCTGGTCTGCCTCTGGACCGACTGGTGACTCTTGACCACTGTCTTCTGGTGCATTTGCTGCTGACCTGAAGTCACTTGATCAGCCGAGGTCAACTGCTGACCGGCGTGTGACATCTGCTGACGTTGCTGACTCATCATCTCCTCGCACTGCCGCTCGAACTCCTTCTGTTGCTGATCAAACGAGTCCATGTGTTGTTGCTGCTGCCGCTGCAGCGTGTCGTCAATCATTGAGCTGGTCTCAAACAGCCGGTCCTGGTGTGGCAGCGTCTGTCCGGCGAGACGCCCCTGCACCGAGCCGCTGTGATCAACACTGTCGTTTCTCGACGAGGTTGACGTCTGTGAGTGCGACGAGAAAACACGGCGTTGCTGGCTCGATGACTGATGTACACGCTGCTGCTCCTGCTGCTGTTGTTGACGGTGATTCTCAGTAGTGCCGGATCTGGCAGCGGTCAACGGCAGCTGGGAATTTGACTCGTACTCTGACTGCCGATGTTCTGCGTGCTGGAGCACTCGTCCTCCGTCGGGGAGTGAGGCCACCATGTCACTGCGTCCTCCGCGAGTCGACTCGCGAGCCGTGCCTCCAGCTATAGCGTAGCTGGAGGTGTTCTCGTCCTGGGAGCTCTCCTCGTGCAGAATACGTCCTCCGGTAGTTTGAACGACACTTCCGCCGCTTGGTTCGTCAGCGGCGCGCGTTGTACTTTTGGCAGGACGCCGATTCATGATGTCAAACAAGGAATATCCACAGTGGTGGCCAATCGACAGCCCTGTCTGGCCTCCCTCCGACTAACCACAATGCAGTTTGATTTCAAACGATCTGTTAAACTCGTCTTTGTCGATATAATGGACGTTTGTATAAGTCCGGACTGCCAGATACCTAGACGGCACCTAGGCTGAATAAGGACTGTCGGTGTTTAACCCGTGGCGTAAAGTGCCTCCGGGGCTCGGTGGTGAATACCACCGGCACATATCCGACGCAAAGTCAGGTCAAAAATAGATCAGACACACGCACACACACGCACACACACACACGTACACACACGCACACACACACAAGCTCAGACACGCTTGCTCACACACGTACAAACACATCGTATGATGCACAGCAATGAGTCAGCGTAGAATAGACAGAGCAAATTATGTTTTTGTACATATTTGCATGTCTATGTAAGCGCCATTCGAACACACACACATGCACACACACACACACACACACACACACATCTACAGATGCACACACACACGCACTCATCTACACACGCACACACACGCACACACACGCACACACATGCACACTCGCTCAAATTAGATATATTATGAAGTTGAAACATGTGAGAGCGTTGAGGTCACATTGACTCGACCTGGCTCAAGACACTGTTGGCTCATTGCTCGCTAAACATGATTCACTTTGTACACACATCGTAACGCGCTCGAGATGTGCTATTTAACAATTCGCCCGTACACTCACAAATACGTTGCGAACACATTAAGAGTTTCCGTATGCACACAACAGCTGAGCATTATCGTCGTAGCATCGTTGTTGTAGACCCAATCGCTTGTCGAACAATTGAAAACCAGTGCCGGTGCGAGGTTTTATGCCCCCCTTTCTGCGATGGCAACACATGGAGACCTAATAATTAATACAGCACCATTATAATAGAAGTCCGATTTTCGGAAAATGCACTTACGAGCAGCCCCTTGGCTTCTATTATGCTGGGGACTCTTATGCGATACTTTATAATACATTTCCTTATCATGCGTGAGACAACGGGGCCCTCAACACTCGGGGCCCCCCGGCCGGAAGTTCGGGAGCGATTTGGGAAAACTGGTGAAAAAGGTGAAAACTGCCTATTCTACAGCCATTGAATACTAATATACTAATAAGTCTTGAAGGTTCATCTTTGAGCGATACACATTTTGTGATTTCCCAATTAATAATTTCAAATTATATCGGGTTTATTGTTTGATTGAGGTTAAATTATGCTTCTGTGGTGCGGCACAAATTTCGTCTCGCGCCACCTCGCGTCCCTACCATCTGTGTGTACGCCTGTTTGTTTGTATGTCTGTGCGCCATGTTTGTCCGTGTCATTGTGCATGTGTTATAGGACCATGTGTGCGTGAGCTTGTGTGTCCGATCGTCCTCTCTTGTTATGTTTGTACTTGTAAATACAGTCCGTCCAAAGCACTAATGTTATCAACTTGTGTTGTTCCGTGGCAATCCAAACACCACAGTTCGATTAAGGCTCAAACTATTCTGCTCTATCGTCAATTCCGTAAATTATCGCTAAATTATCGCTAAAATATGAAAACTGACCATAAATATATGCTGAAGGAATATATTATAGAATATTTGAGCTTTGTCAAGAATCTCACACGCGGTCTCTTGTTGAAATTTCATATTGTCTTTGGAAAATTGTTGCCAGAACGTGAAAACGTATCGGCGCAGGTAGTCGCCATCTATACGTACGGCCAGACCAAGAGAGTATCACTGGGAGCATGACAAACATGACAACAAAATATTTATATAATTCAAAATTTCTGCTGTCATGAGATGAGTTTTCAATGTACACCTATAAAAATCAAATTTTTTTGTGGTTTTGTGTGAAAAAAGTTTCCCACCGATGCAATTATAACTACAGACATATAAAACAGGTATTTTTGTGCATTTTGTAATATTGAACGTCCAATAACAAGTATTATATTGTAGCAGTGTGATTATTATATTGCTGACAATTCAGTTTTCAGGCGTATGATGAAAATGATCATTGATGTTTAAGGGGCGCACCAGCCTGTCAGACAATATGACGTACCCAGTCAATGACAATATTGAAAGTGAATCTGGTTCCCTGAGTGATGATGTCAGTAGTGGAACAGAGGATAGTTCTAATGAGCCAGAACCGGTGCCAGTCACAAGAAAACACCATCAGCCACATACCAGATGACAATATTAGTGAACCACCAGAATTTGTCTACCAACAGTTCACCTCAATCTTGTGCAAGTATTGCAGAAGATGTGCTTGTTCCATCATCTACACAACCAGGAATGTTCGAGGAATCATTAGAAACGGAGAAAAATGTGAAATGAATTGCTCTACAATCAAGATGAATTTTGTTGTCTTAACTTGGATGGAAAACATTACTGAAACAAGAGTACTAAGTACTTTGTCATAAAAGGGCAGCTGGAAGTATTACACTGGGTGTTGCATGGCGTGATAATAGATCTTCAGAATATATAAGTGATGCACAGAAGATTAGTACTGAAAAATAATTCACTGATGCACTGTGATTTATGAATATGATGCTTTTTCAAATCAGTTATGCAAGTAATAATGTTTTTTTGGAATTACTAAGCTGGCATATGCTGTTGCCCTGAAATGCTTGCAGACTTATTTAAACATGTAATAGTTTTTTTTCTCTGATCCTCGTGTACATAATTATCTACCTCCTCAGATATTGGAGGAGAAATCTTGCGAATCCTTTTCTATCTCACTGCACAAATATCTGCTATCCTTGTCGTCTCATCTTACTCCTCCGTTTCAGCGCCACTAGCCCTCATATTGTTAATTGATGTTTCTTGTTGCCCCACTTACTTTCACTTAGTCGATGATTTTGTTCACTAACTCTATAATTACCACTTGAGATGGCCCTCTCCAAACTTGTGTTCTGAATCTGTGAGTGTTGTTTGCGTCTGTTTTACTTGTATCATTGCTGCCCGTATAGAGGAGCGTGCATGTGTATGTGTATATAAGCATGCACGTGTATAAATGCCTGTCCACTTACTCTACGAAAGCTTCCTTTTGCTTATTATCCTGTATGTTGACTTTCTTCGACAGTTGATTCTGGACTCTCCCCTGCCGAACAGCTTAATTCTATTTTTCTTAGTTTCATGTTATGCTATAGCAAATACATTTTGTTGTTGTTGTTGAGACCTATGAAGTAATGGAGGGACTAAGTAAATTATGTAAAAATACAAGTATTCACATTATCGGTTTGTTGTCACCAAAAATATAAATTTTACTTTATTTCTATATATCTCGACATTACATTATCGAACACATTGAGCTAAACACATTACATTATCGATCACATTGAACTGAACACATTACATTATCGATCACATTGAACTGAACACATTACATTATCGATCACATTGAGCTGAACACATTACATTATCGGTCACATTGAACTGAACACATTACATTATCGATCACATTGAACTGAACACATTACATTATCGATCACATTGAACTGAACACATTACATTATCGATCACATTGAACTGAACACATTACATTATCGATCACATTGAGCTGAGCACATTACATTATCGATCACATTGAACTGAACACATTACATTATCGGTCACATTGAACTGAACACATTACATTATCGATCACATTGAAGTGAACACATTACATTATCGATCACATTGAACTGAACACATTACATTATCGATCCCATTGAACTGAACACATTACATTATCGATCACATTGAACTGAACACATTACATTATCGAAACAATAACCAGGAGCTCACGGAAAATATGAGCGTTCTCTCTGAAATTTGCCAAGTGTAAAAGGTGAAGCCGAACGAAACTATTCCAGGATGTATTAAAGCTGATAAACAATGAAGAAACGAAGAACACCAAGCAACAACGCAGAAGTATCAAACACAATGCACACACGCGCAACTCGCTCTCTAACACCACCACACACGACACACTCTGTCAGCTCACTGACGCAATCCCCATCCACACTATAAGACGACATTCGATACAGCCAACACCCGAACATACAAACAAGTGCAAGGATGGTCTCACGCTCCGCCGCGCGCTGCAAACTCAGCGTCTCGTCAAAACTCAACGAACGCACGTGCATATGCAGCGTGCGCTCCTCTCACATGCATCACTCAAGATTCACAGACACACACATAACATACATAGTTAACGCCAACAACTCACATCCCCCCTTGATCTTCATAATCACTCAATCGATGAATCACCATCGTCATCCGCGTACACCTCGTAGTCGCCAAATCTCGACGGCATGCGCACCTGTCTTCTCGGCCTCCAACCATTCTCTCCAGGTGACGCTTCCTGTCCTCTTGAAGACGCCACTTCTCCATAGACCTCCATTGGGGGCTCCTCATCTTCGGCTTCCTCCTCCTGTGGTGGCCGGCGCTCGCTCTCCCCCGTCTCACGTGGTCTCACATCACTGACATGCCGGTTCCTTCCATTCACCTCGACCACAAGGTCAGACACAACCCTGGAAGCAACGCCTTCGTCGCTCACCGCGTCGCACCGCTCCCCCGGCCGCCGAACCCAAACGCGATCGCCCACTTTGAGCTTGCTGGTGATAGTAGCTGTTTCACGCCGTGCAGGCTCCTCATCCGACATCCTCACGGCGTAGCGATACAGCAGATCCACAGGCCGCCGATTTGCTCCGTTCGACTTCGTCGGCGACAAGTTGTACAGCATGACTGCCTCGAGAATAGAACACCGCTTTCGGGCCGCAATGGTTTTGACGGTCCTGTGACAACGCTCGACTATGCCACATCCTCCAGGTCGGTATGCACATCTGTAGCGTAGCGTTACGTGCCACTTCCTCATGGCCTCCAGGAAAACTTCACCTCGAAATGACGTATCATTGTCCAGAAGCAATTCGGTAGGTGGACCACGTTCACTGAACACCTCGTTGAAAACTTCAGTAACTTCTTGGCTGCTCCTGGAACGAAGCTTCTTCCACACGGTATAGCGTGAAGGTCCACAATCGATCAGGGAAAGATAGAGCGAAGAACCACAATGAGTAAAGTCAGCAGACAGTCTACTCCACACTTTGCTGACACTCAGCTCACCCTTCTTCCACTTCGACGGCGCTGGACATACCGAATTGCAGATGTCGCATGACCTCACGACCTCCGCCACCTGACGATTAGACACGAACAATTTCTTCCGCCTGCAGAAATATCTGGTTCGATGTACACCAGGATGCCCAGTCGAATGGTGGATTTCCTTGACTGCAGCGAGGACATCACCCACAAATCCAACTGCACAGGTCGATTGTCCCACCCTCAGCCAGGATCCAGGGACACGGGTGAGAACATCGGCTTTGTTTTATGAAGACTCCAACTTGTGTACACGAACCGTCAGACCGTATTCGGAAATGATCTCTCTCACCATTTCCAGCCGCCGCCTTATCAATAGTTCACCAGACGCAACAGTCTTCATTCGCTCTCTCGCAGACAGCAGACCATTCATCCACGAAAACACAGTGGCTGAGTCAGTGAATAGGTCGATGTTCCTCAACTTCAGACTCACCGCCAATCCCAGACCTTTCACCACTGAATCTAACTCGCTGATGTTGATGTGCTGGGAATGGTTCCTGAGCCAACATGCATCCTCCAAAGTCTCGCCATTGATGTCCACCACAACACCCAAGGCGATGCTGCTGGCGTCCACCCACACATTTGCCGAGTCGCCTTCAATTTGCCAGACACCTCGAACAGGGTCGCATTTTTCAACGCGTGACAGCAACGACATGACTATACCACGCAGACCGTCATCAGACACCGGATCGTCCCACCCTGTAGTGAATTTTGTCGCCAGTCGTTTGACAAAAGAGGCCGCCACCCGCAACCATCCAGCAACAGGGTAATGCGACACAAGTCTGCTGCATAAAGAAAACACAGTGCGTCGAGTCAGCACCTCAGGGCACTCTCCGATGTCGTTGTCCCTCTTCCACCGCAACACATTGCCATTCTTGTACACGAACAATCCCAACACACGCGCTCCCTGATTCAACTTCTCTATTTTTTTGCTTTCAAGTCCAAAACGTTCAAAATGACGCTTGACATACTCCGGTGACACGATGTCAGCATCCACAATCAAATCGTCAACATAAGATGAACATCCTTGATACACGCTTTCATCCTGACTGAGCACCTCATTCACCACAGTCTGCATGATCATGGGTGCTGTACTGAGACCGAAACCCAGCCTTGTTAGGCAGTACAGCTGACCTCCATACCTCACTGTCTGGTAAGGCCAGAGAGAGGGGTCCACTTGAATCTGAAGATATGCCTTTTTCAGATCGATGATGAATAGGTTTTCACTTTTCCTCCTCCAGACTCTCAATTTCTCATGGCACACGTCCGCGTCCGCCGTGAAGTTGTCCACGTACTTGTTGAGCTCCCTGAAATCCAGGACGGGCCTGACCTTTCCTTTGTTTCGCTGCACGACGGCCATGAGTGGGAGCAGACAGCGCGGGTGACCATGCACGCTCTCATCATAAGGAACAAGCCACTTGTTCCTGACCCACAAATCCAGCTCACTCTCAAATGCCTCGAGAGCCCCCTCTGGCACACGATATTGCGGTGTTATATTATGAAACGTTTGGGGCTCCTCTTCATTCACCCACCTCCACTTGCATTTCCACCTGCCCATGCTCCGGTCAAAATCAACTCTGTGACCCAGTTTACACACCTGAAGATCAGGTTCAGCTGCGCAGCACGACTGTGACGGTAGCACTCCAAGCGACACTTTGCTGTCAGCATCGACACTCACTCCTCCTAGAGCAGATATCACGTTCATGCCGAGAATAGCGCTGAAGTTCATGGGCCTTTGTTCAGTCACCAACACTTCCACTGTGACCGAGCGACCTCCAATCGTCACACAACACTGCGCCACACCTGAACACACGAAACTCGCACCACCCAACACATTCACCATCATCCTCTCAGGTGTCCACGATTTACACACAGACCTGGCTACTATACACCTCGAACATCCCGTGTCCACTAAAACATCACACATGTGCCCGTCAATCGACACGTTCGCAGTGGGCAGCGCCTCGTTGTTCATTGCGGAGAAAGTACCGGCGCCGATGAACCTTCTCCTTCGGAGTTTTCCGGACAGTATCTGGCGATGTGTCCCATCTTGGCACATCGAAAACACTTCGTGCCGGACATTCTCTTTGGACAGGATCTACTCCAGTGACCCGTCTCTTTGCACACGAAACACCTCGTAGACGACACTGGAGCACGTCGAAGCACCGCCTGCTGTTCCGCCGATTTCGCCGCAAGACACGTCACATTATCCTTCGTCTGCAGAACCATCCGCGTTCTCACAACGATGTCATTGATGGTCAAGTTCTCCGAAGTAGCACTTGCCCGTATGCTCGCAGCTACATCCTCAGGGAGTCCACTGACAAATGCGCACTCGAGCAGCGAATCCGACCCATTCCCGAACGCCTGGGCCAGCCTCCTCAGGTCTGCGACGAACACATCCGGTGATTCGCCGGGGAGCAATCGCCGATTTTTGAACTGCTCGTAGGCTGCGTGCTTGTTCAAGCCGAAAGCATCGTAGAGAGCTCTGCGAGTTTTCTCGGCTGATTTTCTCTTTTCATCAGGCAGCTGTGACCACACAACAAAGGCTCCCTTCGACAGTCTCAGAGGAACAACACTCATGATGTCGACACTTTTCAAGCTGCACATCATCTCGGTCCTCGTCCACCACTCCACCACATCACTACTTCCATCAAACTCCGGTATTAACCGGGCGTCGAACGAAGCCGACTCCATTTCTTCAATTCACAAATTTGGCCGGTTAGCTTGTAAAAGGTGAAGCCGAACGAAACTATTCCAGGATGTATTAAAGCTGATAAACAATGAAGAAACGAAGAACACCAAGCAACAACGCAGAAGTATCAAACACAATGCACACACGCGCAACTCGCTCTCTAACACCACCACACACGACACACTCTGTCAGCTCACTGACGCAATCCCCATTCACACTATAAGACGACATTCGATACAGCCAACACCCGAACATACAAACAAGTGCAAGGATGGTCTCACGCTCCGCCGCGCGCTGCAAACTCAGCGTCTCGTCAAAACTCAACGAACGCACGTGCATATGCAGCGTGCGCTCCTCTCACATGCATCACTCAAGATTCACAGACACACACATAACATACATAGTTAACGCCAACAACTCACAACTCACACCAAGTTACTCAAATAAAAGTGTTAATACTCTCATCCTGTACACTTATGAACAATATAACTTCAATACAATATGGACAATATTCAGTAACTATTTTTAGTTCAATTGAGATTTAAAAAAGCGAAAACAATAAGAAGTAAATGATGCAATGCACGGATTCAATGCATATCGTTCAATGCTGCTCTCAGATTTAGCATTCCTGCATAGAAAAAACTTGATCATAAAATTGTGATATTGCATTACAGACTTTTATATATTTTGTATCCAATTGTTGTGGTCAAGATTTGAAAAAACGAAAACAATAAGAAGGAAATGATGCTATGCCCGGATTCAATGCATATCATTCAATGCTGCTCTTAGATTTAGCATTCCTGCATAGAAAAAACCTGTTGTTCATAAAATTGTGATATTGCATTAGGGACTTTTATATATTTTATATCCAGTTGTTGTGGTGAAGACACTGCGCCATTTTTCCATTACATCCGCCGTGCAGTGGGCAGTGGCGGCGCCAGGATTTTTTCGGTGGAGTCACTAAAGAATAACTCAGGAAAAAGATGAAGGGACTTGGTAAACATGGGGAGCCACACCCGCAATATTTATGGCTTACATTTTCGGGAGGAGGCTCAGGGGCGCTTGGTACATTTTTGGGGGGGTTCAGCCCTCCAAGCCCTCATCTCCTACCTGGCGCCGCCACTGGCAATGAGGAATGTCTATGGCGTCAGAAGGCATCTACGAAGGACCAAGCGTTATCAATTGAATATTGAGTGAGACATAACGCGTCTCTCTGATTCACCCATCTTTTGACTAGCATGCAATGGTGAAATCAAGTGACCGAGCTACGAGAGCGGCCCTCAATTTATTCCACTGGAGAGACCACAGTCCATGCACAATCCTTGACCAGCAAGCATTAGTGAACATCTTTTTTCTTTACCAATATGCAGCCACACGCGCCAGCTTTTCTTGCACAAATTAATTGGGCAATTCGAGAGAATGTATATACTGTTTGTCCGTAAATTACTAGCTTGCAGCAGATTAGACAACATTTATGAAATAGCTTATATTTATAGACTACTACATACATTTGATATATAAAATCGACATTAAGTGACGCTTGTATATTTAATTGTTTAACCACCATTGTTGCAAGTTGTCGCATCGTCGTTGATTGACTACAGCATTGCAATGTGGAAGAGTATGTCGTGAGTGTTTGTGAGCAGTTCTCATTACGTTTCACCTCATTTCATTTCCAGTAACCAACAACAACAACAAACCGTGTATTTGATATAGTGCACTAATCAGCAAAGGCGCGATAAACATGTGATAAACATGTTATAGGTGAATGCAAATTAATTATAACATCAAAACGGGAGCTCAGAAAAAAGAAATACATGAGCTAGCAGGGACAGAATATATCAGGGAAGATAAACACCGACATATTTTGATATTGAAAAAAACATCCTCAATGAAATGAAAAGACAAATACAAACACTGACAAACGTCACACACAAGCAGGGTTAGCACAAACGTAAGGAAAAGATCAGAGGCTGCGAGCGGAATCAAATGCATAAAATAAAGGAAAACAAAACCCAAGGTCCAGTAGTATTAGTAAGAGCGCATACATGGCGAGAATATGGAGAGCTATTCAGAAGTAGTAAATCAATGCAATCTGAAAGGATGCGTAGGCGGTGATGGAAGAGAAAGCAGGTACTTATGCAGCGCAGAGGAAAAGGAAGAGTATGAGTTATGCCGAAGGATATGAGGAGGAAGAGAGTTGTATAATCGGGGTGCAGAAAAATAGAAAGACTTCGCGGACCAATTTGATAAGTGGTCGGCGGGAGGGCAAACAAGAGGTACAGGACGGCGACTGAAGGGACGATCAGAGAAGGTAAGAAGTGAGAGCAAGTACGAGGGAGGAGAAGATATGTGGAGGAGTTTATATACAATACAACACAGCTAATGGTGCACCATTGAAAGAGCTGGCAGCCAGCCGAGTTCTCGGAAAGTAAGCACATGTTTTCCTATGTTAATTTTCAATTTGTATAGGGAGTGCAGTCATGCAGTGTATAGCGTTCGCGATTTTCCCATTTCATATTGTTCATTGACTTTAGTAAGAATAATACGAATGCTGATTGTCTCTGGGACTTGACCCAACCTTATATATATAAAAATCAAATAATTCATACTTATTGTTAGTTGTTATTTGTTAAAAAGTGTGGGCGGAATGATACTATGGATTGTAAGCGAAATGATTGTTGATTGTTATTTATTTATTCATTTGTGTATTTATTTCCTATATTGTCTATTGATTCATATTTGTTGTAAAATATTTGTAATTATTAAGAAGAGTGGGTGGACTGATACTATGCGGTATTAGCGGATTGATTGTTGATGTATAATTATATGATTTATTTTTAATGATTTATCCTCTGTTTATTCATATTTCTTGTTGGCTATTTCAACAAATATATTACCATAGATATTATATTCATGAAATCAATTGTGAGTCGAAACGTATGTGCGCATATTATTATTATTATTGTTAATTGCAGGCAAATCCAGTAGCATGGGAAGAGTGCAAGCACTATTACCACCCTAAGGTGTCCCCATGTACCGGAAGCGCCCAAAAGATTCAGAGAGAATGAGAGTTCGAAAAGAAAAAGTCTAGAAAGAGAGTTGGAAGCGAAAATGATAAATAAATAACAATCAATAATAAACCATCATCCCATAACACTCCATAATGTCACTCCGCCCACGTTCCTCAATAAATAATAACAATCACCAATAAATATGTGATTCAGTAAATAACAAACATCAATAAATAAGAACAAATATTAATAAATGAGTAATAAATCACAATCAAGAACAATAAATATGATTCAATAAGAAACATCCAACAATAAATAATAAAATGATTAAATAAGTAACAACAACACAAATAAATGATTCAATAAACAACAATAACACCAATAAATATTATTCAATAAACAGCAACAGCAATAATTTTTATTCAATAAATAACAACAGCCAACACTGAGTTAAGGAATAATTAATACTATAACAGCAACCAATAATGAATAGTAATAACTAGAGAGTAAAATAGGAATAAATAAAAATAAATAGAAAATAAATAACAATAAACATGTATAAATACAAATAAATATGAATTAATAAACAATTAATAGGACTCAACAGTCAATTCAGCTCTTTCAGTAGCATTTCATATATTTTGGCCTTGAATTTCTTCAAATTGTTCTGCGAGAAAGCCTCCTCCTTCAACGTGTTCCAAGTAGACACAGTGGCCGGAAGAAAGCAACGTTGGACTTGTTTTGTACTACAACGAATTGGAGCCATGCACTGGGAATGTTGTTTGGATGTAAACCATGTGATTCTTGCTGCCACGAGATCATCAGGAATTGACTTGCTCATCGGATGATAGTCGTTGTGCTTGATCTTTTACAGCATGCACACGCTGCTGACCTTTCGACGTTGGCAAAGATCACCAAGAACCAAGTCACCACAGAGGAACTTGCAAGTTCTAACATCTCTGTTGATGAGATTGAGGTTAAAATCCGCAGCAGAAAAACACAGGGGGGCGCAGTACTCCAGAATTGGAAAAATGAAATAGCGAAAACAACTTTTTGAGATTGTGCTGTTATCGAACATCCGATATGCCTTTCTTATAATTCCCAATTTTCTCGATGCCGAACAATCTAGCTTCCGAATGTGACTTTCAAATGTCAGTTTTGAGTCTACATGTACTCTCAATATTTTGAGCTCAACACACACGCTGAGTTGGGTGTCGTTTATGAGGATAGCTCCATGTGAAGGTTGAACGGTACTTGACCTAGAAACCAACAAGCTTTTATATTTCGAAGTGTTCAGCATCATATTCCACCTCTCACCCCACTTCAGGACGCTGCTGAGATCGTCGTTGACCCTTTGACGCACCTGTGGTCTGTCCGAAGGAGATGAAATTACAGCCATCAAGGTGATATCATCAGCATATCCATATGCAGGGTTGCGTGTGGTTGTGTACAGGTCAGCGGTGTAAATGTTGAGCATAATAGGACCCAACACACATCCCTGCGGGACACCGGAGACAATGCTCTGCCAGCGACTGTATGCTCCATCGATGGCAACACGTAAGCGATTGGAGAGAAATTGATGCAAAACACTCAGCAAGCGGCCGCCGACTCCAATGTATCTCCAAGTTTTTGCAATAAGCCCTGGTGGCTCACACGGTCAAATGCTGCCGAGAAATCCAACTGCACAATCCAGGCTTCACTGCCCTTGTCTAGCACTTGCTGGAGCTCGTGCGTGATAGTCAGCAGAGAGTCAGTCGTGCTGAGTTTTTTGCGGTATGCAAATTGGTTTTCCGACAGCAGATTGTTGCTCTCCAGGTACTTGGACAGTCTGGAAGATATAAAGTGCTCGAGTATTTTGGACAAAATCGGCGTAATTGATATGGGCCGGTAGTTTGCAACATCAGCCGAACTGGTTCCTTTTGGTATGGGCGTGATATTCGCAGCCCTCCAACAGAATGGGAACGAACCATTCTTCATCAAGCGCCTGAAAACAGCACTGAGCTTCGGAGCTAGAGTATCTGCCCTGTTCTTGAAAAAATTGCGGAAACATATTCAGAGGGTCTGTTCCTCCGTGGGCATCAAGATCTTTCATGAGATTCGCCACTTCTTTTGATCGGAAGACAATGCCTTTGATTTTCGGGTGAGGACAGATAAATCGTCAGACGGAATGGACCCTTGACATTGCTTGGAATTGAAGAAATCCATAAGCAACTCTGCCTTCTCTGTTGGGCTAATTGTGAGCTCACCGTTTACTGAATATAAAGGAGGGACAGACAGGTCATGTCCAAACACTGGCAATTTCAACGTTGACCACCATTTGAGGGCGTCATTGGCAGATGTTAGCTTTTCATCAAGTTTCATTGAGTGACGTGTTTCCGCTTCTGAATACACATGCTCAGCATGCCGTCTGGCCTCAGTGTAGACATTCCATGAATTGGCTGAGCGCTATTGAAGCCACCTGTGGTAAGCCTCCTGCTTCGATTCACGTGCGCTGCGACATTCGTTGGTGAACCAAGCTTTGTCGTCAGAGCGAAAACGTAGTGTTTTAGTAGGCACTCTCCTTGAGATGACATCGGTAATGTATTTGTTCAATGCATCGAAAGGGCATTCCCTCTGCAGCAGATTTGAAACTTTAATTGCTTTCAATTCATCATTCACCTTCATCCAGTCAACATTGTTATTCATGTGCACGAATCTTGAAATCGTGTAGGGAGAAACCTTCTGTCTCAATGTCAACTTCACGGACAGCGACGAGTGATCTGAATTTACTATTGGAGCTTCCACGTTTACACTAACGATATCTGAGACGTCTGTCATAACCAAGTCCAAACAGTTTCCGGCTTGATGTGTGGGACCGGACACCATTTGGGAACAGCCAGAAATGTTGCAGAAATCATATGCTGCTCTACCATGGGCGTCTGTAGGGGATGTCGACAAGATCCACTAACGGTGATGGGCGTTAATTTCCCCCACAAGTAAAAACGCTGACTTGGTGTCCTTCTCTTGAATTGTCGACATGGCTGACAAGAGACATACGGAGATAGAGTCGGTAATATCTGGATTTCGGTAGGCTCCAAAGATGTAAAAATTAATCAAGGCAGTGTTGACACGCAGCAGCATAACTTCATGATATGTGCAGTCGCGCGCTGTAATTCTCGTTGCTGAAAAGCCTTTGCGTACGTTCACTGACATGCCACGCCGCTTGTTTTTTTAGTCAAGCTTGATTAGCAATGGCTTACTGAAACCTGGCATCAAGAACTCAGATTGGTCCCGATAATCGGACACAAGCGTTTCGGCACAGATAACGATGTCCTTGGAGCGACTGGCTGCTGTCAAAGCCCTGATATTGTTATACAAGCCCCTGATGTTGGCGAAAAGTATATTTAAAAATCGTTTTTGTGGTCGAGCAGGACCGGGATTCATTTCAACATCGCCACACATCATCAGCAGAAATGACAAATCCACGGTGTGAGAAGGCACACGCACAACGCAAAACAAACATACAAATAAACACATAATGCACGACGCATGCAAGCACAAAAACACAACACATAACTCATGCATACGAAATGTCAAAACAAAAACAACCATACAACACACACACAATACAAAGCAAACATACACACAAATACACACACAACAAGAAAAACACTAGAAGACACATGTGAGAACAATTTATTGAGAGCTCATTTTTAAAAACATATCGCAAAGCAAAATGTCCAATGGGCTACAACAAAGACAGAGTATGAGAGCAACACAGAATTAGTTGGCACCTCAGTGCGAGGAAAGGGCTGGACGCTGACGGAAAACGGGAAAACCGGCCGTTAGCCGTGGGGGCGGGGCTAAAATTTTCAGCCCGCCACATCAACAAAACAGACATGAAGCAGAAAATAGTACATATATCCATGGACAGCTGTTATATTTATAGACAAAGTTATATTAAATAATATACAAACTGAACTGAAAATTGAAGAAAAAGAATGTGATGAAAGAATTCAGCAGGAAGGTTGCTGCGTATCACATTCAGGATATGCTGGTATCACAAGGTACAGACTCAGGATTGCTGCGTATCACAAGGTATCACATTCAGAAGCAAAATATAAAAATTCACATATAACCTTTACATATAACCTGAAGCAAAAGAAAGATTAATTGACTTAAACAAAAAACAGTCTTAGAAGTAAATGAATGAGCTCGCAAGAATAAAAAATCCACTTTATAAAAGGCAAATATTATCAATGAACAAATCGAGTAATGGAAAATCAAAATAACGCTAAGTCAAATATAATAATAAAACAACTGAAATAGAACTCAAGGAACACTCAGCGTTAGCAGAAAGCAGGATCTGTCGTCGGTGAGCGTCAGCGAAGCGTAGACAACCGGGCGCGAACGAGCGACTGTAAACACGTGCACACTCAGCGAGGCTTAGTCAGAGACCTTTGTGGTTTTCTGTGTGTGTACCTAATGTGTGTTGTCTTAGTGCATGTTACTTATGCATGCATGTTTTACGTAGGCGTGTGTGTATGTATATATATATACGTATATATATATATATATATATATATATATATATGTATGTATGTATGTAGTCTTTTTCTAATGCTTACCTGGTTTTATAAAGCGACTTTTTATATCTTCTCTCTGATCTAGTATTTGGGTTTTTATTGGAGATGCACATGAACTCACACGAGTTGTACATACACACATTTACATATTGGTGGTTTCTTAGTATCTTTAATTTATTTATTCATTTTTTATTTGCTCATTATCATTATACTGTTCTATTTTATTTCACTTTATTATTTGTATTCATACATTGAATTGTTTTAAAATGTTATATTGCTCAGTGTGTCGCAGGATTGTGTACATATTCTCTTATAAATTCTTTTTAGATTTTTTTATTTGATTTAATTTATTGCCCTTTTATCGTTTATTTGTTCCGCTTGTTTTATCATTTGCTTTCATATTTCTGCCAAAACCACCTATGTAGCGTTAGGCTGGGGACACACTAGGCGTTTTTGTGCCGAGCGTTTTTGTTGCCGAGCGTTCGTTTTGCCGTCGCCGCTCAAGTGGGAACACACTTGGCGTTTATTTTGTCGTCTTCTTATCCGTTCACTCACAGACGTCACTCATTTGATCACTGACCACAGTGCAGTCAGGGTGCGTACCAGTGTTGTATATATTGCTACTAGTACTGCGTGTTCCCGATCATTTCAAGTGAACAAGGATAGAAAACAATTGCTTGCATTGTTATGATATCGTCGTCAAGCAATTAAACGGCGAAAAAACAGGTTAAATTGGGCTCATCCTATTAATCAAAAGAAAGAGAATGTTGGAGCCTTTTACACACTGTTTCCTGACTTGAGAAACGATGAAGATAAATTTTTCAATTACTTCAGAATGTCAATCCCTTCATTCGACGAACTGCATAATATGTTGAAAATCACATACAACGTGAAAATACCAGACTGAGGAGCTGCATTCAGCCGGTGGAAATGCTCGCAATAAAAATGCTGACAATACAAATTTAAACCATAACACACGCTGACACAATGACGCTAACACGATAGAATCAACACTGCAGCACGCTATGCTGTCAGCGACAAGCACAAGTGTGTATCAGCGCATTGAGTCACGTGGACCACCACCCGCGTTGTCGGCAAAGAAACATCGACGACATTTTTGCCGTCGTGAAATCAGTGGCAGCAACATAGCGAGCGGCAACATTGCTGTGGTCGACGGCAAAAAACGCTCTGCAATTTTGCCGCTCAGTGTGTACGGCGCAATAGCTTCATATACGACGATACGACGATACTGATACGACGGCGACGGCAAAAAAAACGCTCGGCACAAAAACGCCCAGTGTGTCCCCGGCCTTATTGTCATGTTGTCTACGCAATTGTTATATCTGCGTGTGTCTGGTTTCAGTGTACAATCGGTTTGTATGTGTGTATGTGTGTGCGCGTGTGTTCACGACTGTAGGCTAGTGTTTGACCTGTGACGCAAGAGGGTCATTAACCGCGTGTCTCTGTATGTATGCGCGTGTGCAGAGCAAGTGGACAGTAGCTTGTGCAGTATGATCTTGTCCAGGTTGGGGTCGCGTGGAGCTTAGCGCTTGCTGCCTAATACACTGTGTGCGGTTTCCCTCACCATTTCATTGCTTCATCGCCACAAATGTTTCTCAAACCTTTTTCCCTCTACACGTTTTGGGCGCTTCCGGTACATGGGGCCACAGCAATGTGGTAATAGTGCTTGCACTCTTATTCCGATGTCACTGGATTTGCCTGCAATTAATAATAGTAATAATAAGCTGACCCTAGCCGCCGTTTCACCGGCTCATGCTGATAAATCACAAAAGCAGACAATGCATGAACATACAGAAGCGATGAGGTGTTGTTGTTGGTGCCGTGCCGACACTGGGCTCATACAGTGACCAATGACGTGTGGTCGTGTGTCTATTTGCAGCCTCAATGCTCGATCATAACACGTAAATACCGTGCCTTCCAGCCATATATGGCACGCGGACAGAAAAATTCGATTGTATGCCATCTGGTCACGATATTTCAGCTGATGAAAATAAAAATTCCAAAGGAAAATATCACAAAAATGTATGCGAGTTATTGCGCCCAACTCCACGCTATAAAAATGACATCGACCAAACAATTGCTCATGCACTGATGACGCAAGCGACGTGAATAGGATGTAAATGCATAAATATCTTCACCAATCATAAACTAGTCATTGAAAAACCGGACTTACTCAAATATTCCTCCACTAATTCATTGTTTGCGATTTAGCCACATTTCGACAAAAACTCGGCTCTTTTGTGTAGTCATTTGCGATAGCAGTGGAAGAGTCCAGATGCTCCTGGTGACTACAGATGTGACTGGTGACTCATGTAGAGTGGTAACTGATGACTGGTGACTCCTGTAGACTGGTAACTGATAACTGGTGACTCCTGTAGACTGGTGACTGGTGACACTTGTAGACTGGTAACTGATGGCTGGTGACTCCTGTAGACTGGTAACTGGTGACCTCTGTAGATACACAGCAGTAGTGAATTCAATGACATATATACATCATTTGACTGCTGTTGTTGAGTGTTTGAGCAAGTTCAGAATCACAGTAGCTGCCTTGTGTACATTTAGCGATTTATCACTACAAGCTATTTCGGCTATGGATGAAAGTAAACCAATTGAAATTGGGAAGAACGTGTATTCGCAACTGGATCAGCACTCGTTTGACGCACGAGTTGTTTCTGAATATGATGGTTCTACGGATATCGTTGAATGGTGGTCTCGCACCGAGCTACTGTGTCAGCTACGACGAGTGCCAGTTGAGTCGGTGGTGCCACTACGGTTGACTGGCGGAGCGTTTGCTGTCTGATCAGAAATGCCTAACGCGCAGCGAGTGGACGCCAATGCCGTGCGTAGTCGCCTGTACCAATCGTTCGGCTCGGACAGGTTTGCAGCATACGATGCGCTCGTAGCACGTCGGCTCAGAAACAAGGAATCTCCTGATATATTTCTATTAGAGCTGCGGAGATTGTCCGCATTGTTCGGCGGCGTGTCCAAAAATACATTGTGTTGTGCTATTGTAGGTGGTCTACCAGACAGTGTCCGTCACACGATCCGGACAGGGTCTAGAGCCGACAATCTTGACCTTGAAAATGTTCTATTCCGCGTGAGCGTCGTAATGAGCGACGAGCTGGTGGCAGCCGCAGCTGAGCGAGTCTCACCAGTCAGGTGCGTCGACGGCTGACAGAGTCAATCCGCTCACACAGATTTTGCCGCATGTGCAGGCTGCACTGCCACCAAGAGTGGTAGCGAGCGAAGACGCCGATATAGACGGTGTTGGACGTGTGGCAGAACATCACACCAGGCTTCCTGCTGTACGGGAAACGGCCGCGGAGGGGATGCGTCGGCACCGGCATCCTCTCCACGAAACTGAATGGTGTCCTTCCAATGGTGAGTTTGCTGGTGAACGGTGATCAATGCCGCGCGCTTGTCGACACCGGATGCACCAAAAACATTGTTCACGTCTCCAAATGCCATGACTGGACTAAGCGTGTAATCACACTATCCACTTTGAGCAATGCGCGAATTTGCTGCGATGATGCAGGTAGCATCGATGTTCAGGCTCCGTGTGGGAATACAGCGATAGTGGCGGTACTGGTTCTAACAATAACTCCGCTGGGATTTGAATTAATCGTTGGTATGCTAGGTATCGAAGATCTAGGTGATGTTGTGGTGCAATCCCGGGACGAGATAAGGTTTTGCGGAGTCATGCTGTTCGTTTGTGCGGACATAAGCATTGATGCAACTGACTATCGAGCTACATTCGATCCTAAGCTACGCCAGTGGACTGTAAGCTGGAATTGGACTAATTTGGAGGGCCACAGTGTATGCAGAACCGCATCGCGCAGTACAACGTCCCCGATTTTGCACGACAAGATTACGAAGAAGAACTTGCTACCTGGGTAGACTAGGGGTGGCTGGTGTCATATCGGTGAGAACCGCATGGGAGATTCGTGAACTGGTGCCACTCATGGTGGTCTGTCAGAAAAGACGCAATCGCGTGCGACCCGTCATGGACTTACGCGAGCTCAACTCTCACGTGACCGCGCACACAGCCGACTCTGAGGTGTGTGCGGAGCAGTTGCGCAAGTGGCGGCGACATGGCACCAACACTGCTGTGGTCGACCTGCGTAGAGCGTACCTTCAGCTGGTGGTCGACAAGAAACTCTGGGCGTACCAGACTGTGATGGTGTGTGGTCGTCGGTAATGTTTGACGCGCCTCGATCTATGCTTGTGTGTAGCGCCGTCTATAATGAAAGCTATCGTACAGGCCGTGCTGGCTCAATACCATGTATTTGAGAAAGCTGTCCTACCGTTCGTTGACGATTTATTGGTCAACGAATATATTGCGTCAGCTGAGCGAATGGTAGCGCACTTTCGGAAATTCGGGCTTGAGTCGAAGCATCGGGAGCGTGCATTGGCTGAATCTGGGGCTCGTATGCTGGGACTTCGGGTACATACAGTTGACGGGGAACTGAGGTGGCGGAGAGACGCACCTGTGCAGGCACCTCCCGAGAAAGTTACACGCCGCTCAATGTTTGCGCGGTGCGGTCGTGCAGTAGCTCACGTACCAGTATGCGGATGGCTGCGATCCGCAACTGCTTGGCTCAAGCGACGCATAAATTCCCTGACGGCCGTATGGGACGACGTCACAGATGATCTACCGTTGCGACAGCAGATGCAGCAGGTGACTGAGCGTCTCACCCGTGAAGATCCAGCCCGAGGGCCGAGGTCAGTGCGTGGCGATCACGCAATCGCGTGGTGTGATGCAAGTTTGCTGGCCTCAGGGGCTGCTGTCGAGGTGCCTGGTTCCGGCATAATTGAAGACGCCAGTTGGCTACGCCGACAAGATGACTGCAGTCACATAAACATGGCCAAACTGGATGCGGCTATTCGGGGAATCAACCTTGCCATTTCGTGGCAAATCCGCAAAATTGATTTACGCAACGAGTCAGCTACTGTGCATCGGTGGATAAGTGACGCAGTCAGTGGCCGCGCTAGGTTAAGGACGAAAGCCAGCAACGAAATGCTGATTCGCCGGCGTGTTGATGTAATTCGCCAGCTGGTGAGTGAGTTCCAACTGCAGCTGGTGCGCACCTGACTCTGGTGCGCACTGCCAATAATAAAGCTGACGTGCTGACCAAGGTCCCGCGCGAGTGGCTGAATGAGGCTGCTGCTGATAATGCGGCACCTAGTGCGACGGCCGCAGCGTTGTCGAGTCAGCAAGTGGCCGACGTGCACGCTAGTGCAGGCCAGCCCAGTGTGCGGCGCACGTTGCATTTCGCCAAGCGGGAGATATCGCCGCGAGTGACACGGTCGGAGGTGCAGTCGGTGGTGAGCAGCTGCGACATATACCGGTCAGTGACACCAGCTCCAGTGAAGTGGCGACATGGCGAGCCTGGCGTGGAAACGACGTGGTCGCGTCTCGCCATCCACATCACGCACAGGGGGCGAACGCATTATTTGTCCATAGTTGATTGCGGGCCAACGCGATTCAGTGTGTGGAAGCCGCTGCGCAGAACAGATGCCGTCACCGCTGTAGAGCAGCTGAAGCACGTGTTCTTTGAGCGCGGTGTCTGTGAAGAGCTGTTGTGTGACAATGACACTGTGTTTCGCAGCCGCCAATTAGCTGCGTTCGCTGCCAGCTGGGGTGTCAGCATGCGGTTCCGTTCCGAGCATGCGCCAAGTGATAACGCCATCGTTGAGCGGAACCATAAATCAGTTAAGGTTATCGCGGCCAGAAAGGGATGTAGTATCGCTGAAGCCGTACACATATACAACGTCACACCTCGAGAATCGCTGCCTGCGCCCGCTACCGTCGTGCACAATTATGTGGTGCGAGACTGTGTGCATGTACATCGGCCCACTACGACTCGACACTTCGCAGAAGGAGTGGCTCAATGAGTCTCGCATGGAACTGCACCAAGTGATGCGTCGCCGGTCTACCGCCTTGATGACAAGGTCTGGGTGCGTCAGCGCGGAACCCGGTGCACAGAAAAGTCTCGCCCTGGTACCATCATTGGAGTCGTCTCGGAGCAGGTTGTTGACATCGGCGGAGTACCGCGGCATGTGCGCGATATGCGGCCGAGGCTCGAACTGACCTACGCAGTGAACCTGGTCACGCGGGTACTCCGGATGATGACAGCGGTACGGCTCTGTGGGTTTCACCGAGGCAGCCAGAAGACGTTGATGAATCGGCAGATACAACTCCTGAGACCGAGGGTGTTGCAGATGCTGCTGAGACCCAAATGGTTCCTCCTGTACCAAGTCTTCGGCGCAGCTAGCGGGTCCGTCGTGTTTTCGATGATATTGTGTAATCTTTCAGTGTGTTGTTGTGTACATGGAGCTGATTCAAACTTAGTGTAAATGTTCGCCACCCATGTATTATTTATTTTTTGTTTGATATTATATATCATGGGGAGGTGTAGTTGTCAGGTGTGTTGTGCGCATGTGTAACTTTGCATGTGACGTCACAGTCACGTGATCTGTGTGACACGGTTTGGTGTGCCTGTAATGGTTTCGGTGTGTGTGAGTGAGTCGTGACGCGTATTGGTGATTGGGTGTGCGCGTGAGAATGCAGTGGGCAAGTTCACTGGCGTGTGAATTTCGCGATTTTTAACTAGATAGATATATCGAATTCAACTACTCAAACTATATGAAACATGGACCATTTTAGCATCGGAGCAATTTACAAAAGCAACCAGACACGCTAGAGACCCCCCAAAAAAGACATGTCCGAGGAAAAAGGACGTATGATTACCCTACAGTCTGTCTCATCCAATACAGCAAGAAATCCACCCATCGTACAAAAGTATGCCGAATAATTTCAACTAGCATCGAAGGAAGAGCAATTTTACAAGCTCTTAATATGCTCGTCAGACGAAAAAAAGGCATCAGCAGATAAGCACCAATGAAAATCCAAGCACGAAAATGAGCGAAAAATCAAGCTCGAATGAACAGGTGTACAGCACAACTGCGAATGCTAAAACTATTTTAGTTGAACTGATTTAATGAACAAGAGTACAAATTCATGTCACAAAGAGTACGTTTTAGAGTTAAATGATTTTCAATTTTTTATAGGACTTACTGTTTTTTTCGAGAAAGTTTAAGCGCAACTTCTTAGCGTAGCTTTTAGGATTTTTGACAACTATTCTTGATTTTAAGCGCACCAAAATTTCACCCAATTTATCAGTTAATAATGCATAAATATGTGGATCTAATGGACGACGCTTAGAAGATTGCAGAACTATCACAATAGGAGAGTCAAGATGCGGTCTTCCACTCGACGTTTGGCACCACAAACTAGTGAACAAGACTCAAAAACATACACACGCACACACACGTACACGTACACATACACACACACACACACGTACACGTACACATACACACACACAAACACACTCATACACACATGCATACATACATACAAACACGCGCACACACGTACACACCCACGCACGCCCAGACACATACACACACACACGTAGACACACATTTACACACACACGCACACACACGTAGACACACACACACACACACACACACACACACACACACACACACACACACACACACACACACACACACATACACACATAGACACATGCACGTGTAAACATTGGCCGAAACGCATGCGTGCAACACAAACAAACGCAACAGTGTCATCAATACAAGAGCACAAACGCCCATGCCAATCGCAGAAGTGCAAATTTTACGCGCGATGCGCCTCAATTAGCAACACTTATATTGGATGCAAGATACATGTGTGTATCTGCTGTGTGTGGGGGGGGTGTATCGGGCATAATGTTTCCATGTGCAATGTAAATGTCAAACACAGGCATTGAACACCGCATAATCCGATTAAGGGCATACAATTTATTTGAAATGTTTTTAAACATAACCTCAATATATAACCCTCAGTTATGACCCGGCTCCGTTGATCAACACATTCGCTTGAGTCCACCGGGGCCTAGTAATTTAGACTGGTGAAACCGGTGGTGATTGATTGAGATTGTAGATGCTTGCAAAATACGTCTATGAATGTCGGTTCTACGTACCAGGTACAACATGAGAATATAACGAATTATTCTTCTTTGGTGATTTTTTTCCCGTGCACCATGAGCTTCAGCTATGAAAAGTGAAGGACAGTCGCTGCGCCAAGGGGGGGGGGGGGGGCTGGCGCCCCCCAAATTTGTTAAGCCCCATCCCAAATAATAATCATGGACATTAAAATTTCTTACCACTGTAAATGAAGTCCTGTAATTTTGGTTCAAGTTCGAGGACTCAGTGTGCCCCAGTCCCTTATTATTATATCATGTAGTCAGCGTTCGAGTGTAGCTCTTCATGCTTCGCCAAGCCCCCTCAACTTTTTCCTTAGCCCCCACAACTTTTACCTTAGCCCCCATCCCTCAGCCCCTCTCCCCCATGGGAAAAATCCTGGCGCCGCCACTGGTGAAGGATTAGGTGAATCACTTGAATTGGCATTTAAGAACCCCAGATATGAATAAGATAAAAACAGTATATACTTGATGACTAAATTGTATTTTTCGAAATATAACGAAACATGATTTAAATGACAAGACTTTATTATTTACTAACTTATAATAATTATAATGATTAATAATAATAGTTTGTTCACTATAATAACGTACAACACTATTATTTTTTTAAATGTTAATGTTTATTATGATATAAAAAAGTCTATTGTGTGGCTGAAGCATAATTGAATCCAGAAAAATGCAAAAGAGGCATTCAAGGACTTATAACCGGATCATTACACATATATGGAGCCTTGAATCAGTCAGTGATATAGGAGATTGAATCCGTGAATAAACGATTTACAATTTGGATTATCAAATATACAATTGAAGTCACTGGAGACATTTTCAAATTTCAAAACGACAAACCAAATATCGACACAGCCATGGTATCACCAGTTAAATGCTATATATACAATAAGCCTATTTAACTAACACCAGAGCTAAAACGTCAACATAACCCGGAATATAATTATTCAGAAATAACATACTAGCTGGAACGTGGAAACATGGGCGTACATAGAAGAGGCGGATGAGCCATGCCCCCTCAATAATGTAAATCCATTTGGACTTGTATAGTAATATAACCTATAGAGTCGATAGTACCGCTATGGTCCGATTTTTTCCCATCACAAATGTCTGGTTACGACCGTGCGGATAGAATGAACGATTGATTTGAAATCGTGATGCGAATTTATTTGAAAAGGAATGATTTGGACGTGACCACTCTGACCCTTCATTACATTCAGCCAGCGGTGATCTAAAAACAACCCAACAGAGAAGACCGAATTGCCCATGAATTACTTTAATACCAAGCAATGCCAAGCATCCATTCCGTCGGACGATTCACGTGCCGTGGCCTCTAAAATCAAAGGCATTGCTCTCCGCTCAAAAGAAGTCGCAAATTTCATGAAATATCTTGATGCCCGCGGAAGAACAGACCATCTAAATATGTTTCCGCTATTTTTAAAAGACTGCCAATAATCTAGCTCCGAAGCTCAGTGCTGTTTTCATGCGCTGAAGGCTGGCTCAGTCCCATCCTGTTGGCGGATTGCGAATATCACGTCCGTCACAAAAGGAGGCAATTAAGCTGATATTGCCAACTATAGCCCGATATCGATTACGCCGATTCTGTCCAAAATATTCGTGTACTTGATATCTTACAGACTGTCCAAGTACCTGGACAGCAACCATCTGCAGTCGGAGAACCAATTTGAATACCGCAATAAACTCAGCACGACTGACGTTCTGCTTACCATCACGCACGAGTTCCTAACTTAATCTCATAAACAGAGCGGTTAGAGCTTGAAAGTTCTGTTTTGACTTGGTTCTTGGTGATCTTTGCCATCGTGAAAGGTCAGCAGTGTGTTCATGCTGTACAACAGTCCCGGGAAACTTTTCATTCGGCGGGCCAAAATGTAGATTTTTTGAACGCTCGGGGCCAGAAATACGAAAAAAAACACAATTTATTGAAAATCCCTAAAACAACCACATGACAGGGCCAAAATCACTGTATTTCACGTATAACTGTACAATTCATGTCAATGGGAAGGATGGAACTGCTTCTTCTGATTCATAATAGCACATATGTCTGGTTTCATTCGCGAGGAAGCAATTCTCAGAGTGTTTTCCAAATATTCATCTGAAATAGACTTTCTGTTCTTCGATTTTGAATACTTCAACTTGGAAAAGAATTGCTCACAGAGATAAGTGCTGCCGAACAGCGTCACTGTTTTCATTGCATGATGAAAAACGTTCGGAGAAGATTTGTCAGAAACACAGTCTTTGTAGAACTCGACTAGTGGTTTTGACAAGAATTGTGCCTTCAAATCCATGTTGTTCTGCAGATCAATTAATTCTAACTGCAGATTCGTGGGAGCTGTCACTGGGTCAACAGAAAAAGGCATTGAGAAGATCTTGAAGTCATTTTCGTTTGCCCGAAACTCTTGAAAACGCCGAGAAAACTCTGCTGTGAGTTTTTCGATTTCAGTGGAGTATCTTACTCCTTCTGGCTCCAATTCTTTCTGACTTTTCAGACAAGGGAAATGATCGAAAACATTGTTCTCCAATTGACTTTTCCAAAGAAGCAGCTTGGCTTCAAACGACTTGATATCACCTAAGAGATTGTGAACGAGTTTGTCCTTTCCCTGCATAGATACATTCAACTGATTCAATTTTTCAGTAATGTCGACCGAGAAGGCAAAGTCGCAGAGCCACTGTTCGTCGGAGAATTCCAGTAGAGGCCATCCTTTCGACTCCATGAACTGTGCAATTTCTTCTCTCAGCTCCCACACACGTTTCAGAGTGCGCCCTCTACTCAGCCATCTCACTTGAGAAAAGTACAGAACGTCTTTGTAATTCGCAGCCAATTCCTCCAGAAGTTTTTTGAATTGGCGATAATTCACTGCCCGAGCACGGATGAAATTCACAGTTGATATTATTTTATCCATGATTTCCTTGAAACCAATGACCTTCGTGCACAAACATTCTTGGTGTATGATACAGTGGCACCATATCAACGTTTGGGGAATGTTTCTGGTTTGGAACTCTTTCTTTAACATGCCTTGAAATCCTTTCTGCTCCCCGACTATTGCATGTGCACCATCTGTGGCAATTCCAATGAGTTTTTCATAATTCAGATTCGCTTTCTTCATTACTGAATAACACTCCTGAAAAACGTCCTTTCCAGTACAAGTGTCTTTCATGGGGCACAGGGCAAGAAGTTCCTCAGTTATACTGAACTCATCATCAACACCTCGCACAAAAATGGCCAGCTGAGCAGTATCTGAAATGTCCTTGCTCTCGTCAAGTGCCAAGGAAAACACTTTGAACTGAGAGGCTGCTGAGTGCAACTGGTCAGAGAGATTTTTTGACAATTCCTCGATCCTCGTACCGACTGTCCTAGCACTCAGACTGAGACTGTTTAGAATCGGAGCTTTCTCAGGGCACATTGTCTCAAAAACTGCATTCACACACTCTTTCACAAATTCACCGTCACTGAATGGTTTCATCCTCTTTGCAATTATCTCTGAAACTACGTAGCTCGCCTTTGTGGATTTTTTGAATTCTCCGTCTGATTTGGTAAACACACTTTGTTGAGATGACAGCTTCCCTTTCAGTTCTTTGACTTTCACAGCTCTTTGTTCTCCTTGCAACTCATCAAACTTGGAAGAGTGTTTTGACATGTAATGACGTTTGACATTGCTTACTTTGGCAACAGCGATCGTTTCTGTGCATATAAGGCAGAAAATGTTTCCTCTGTTCTCTACAAAAAATAGTCTCTTGTCCAGTCCTCATTAAACGCACGATTTTCTGAGTCAACTTTACGTTTCTTGGATGCCATTTTTACATTCGTAAAAATTATCTGAAAATAATGGAAAATGATTGTGACACTTACATATATGCATGAGCTGTTATCACGTACGTACATGTCTTATGTATATATGCATGTAGCCATAGCCTTGTGACTCAACATGCTTGTCAACACTTGCACAATAAATAGTATTAATGGCATGATATTAGACGAATGACTAGACGATTTCTACAATGATGTATTTTAATTCTTCACTTCGTACAATTTTTTGAGAATCTACAGGATTGAAACTTACTTCATAACAAATTACGATTAACTGCCTGTTGAGTAACTCTGTACTGCTTTGCAGGTTGTACAGTAATGTTATTTTTTTTCCGGAAAATTTGTCAAAACTAACGAAAGTCGTGGTCTCATCACATTCTCCAAAACCTTTCGCGGGCCGGATTGAACCACTCCGCGGGCCGGAACCGGCCCGCGGTCCGGACTTTCCCGGGCGCTGATTTACAAGATCAGGCACAACGACCATCATTCTATAGACAATTCAATTCCTGGTGATTTCGTGGCAGCAAGAATCACACTGTTTGCATCCAGAGAGCATTCCCAGTGCATGGCTCCAATTCGTTGTCGTACAAAACAGTTCCAACGTTGCTTTCTTCCGACCACTGTGGCTACTCAGAACGCATTGAGGAGGATGTTTTTTCGTAGAGCAATCTGAAAATGTTCAAAGCCAAATTCAATTAAATGTTATAAAACAGCGGAATTACCTGCTGGTTGTTATTTATTTAATTATTCATTCATATTTTTCATATATATAAATATTTCTATTATTTAATATTTATTATTTATTAGTCTTTATTTCTTGATATTTTTTACATTATTATTATTTTTTTTGTGATGATTTTATTTTAATTACATATTTATTCATTTATTCTCCATTGAGTCGAATTCATTATTGTCGTTGTTATCTATTAAATCATACTTTTATTCATTGTTGGTTGTTTTCTATTGAATTAAATTTATTATTGGTTGTTGTTACTTATTGAATCATGCTTTATTTATTGTTTTTTGCTGTTATTTATTTATCATATTATATGTATCTGTTAATTGATGCTGATTGTTATTTATTTACTTATTTATAACATATATTTTTATTTATTGTTGATTGCCTGTGGTGTGATCGTGTGCAGTGAGAGTGTGTGCAGAGAGTGTGTGTGTTTGTCAAGTGTGGATGCCCCGCGGCGGCGAGCGAGTGACAGGCTCACCGCTGATTGGTTGTGGTGATGGGCGTTAGGCCTGTGCGTGTGTGTGTGTGTGTGGGTGTGTGTGGGTGCTCCCGTGTGCCACGGTGTAAGCTTGGAGTCGTGTTCGAGGTGATGCCCACGCGCGCCTGTCTGTAATATATTTTATTTTTTGAGTTTCTTTACATTGCCATTTATTGAGTCACATATAAGTTTTTTGTTAATTGTCGTTATTTATTGAGAATTGTGGGCGGAGTGAGCTTATGTAGTGTTATCGAATGGATTGCTTATTCTTATATATTATTTTGTTTTTAATCTCTCTTCTCTCTGGAATTTTTTACTAATTATGTAATTGCTTTTTTATCTCTCTTTGTCTCTACATCCTTTGAGCGTTTCTGGTACATGGAGCCACCGCAGGGTGGTAATAGTGCTTGCACTCTTCCCATGCTACGGGATTTGCCTGTAATTAATATTAATGATAATGATAATAATAATTAATTCATCGGTGAACGTCACACATGATGGGGTGATATTGCCCCATCATGTGTGACGTTCCCAGATAACTTAGCTGTGCATTTAGTGTGAGCAATATACAGGAGTAACAACAATTTTTGTCAGGGTGGTCAAAAAATAAACCGGATAGCGACAAGAATCGGTATTACAGAGAGTTATTAGGGACCAAAATAAGAAGGAGACGAGGTAGAGTGATAAGATGATATACATATATATATATATATATATATATATATATATATATATATATATATATATATATATATATATATAACAGTTTATAACAAAAATATCATGAAAAAACTTCATTTGTCGTTACAATTTTCAATTTGGCAGAAAAAAATAGATTGGAAAATGAGTCTACTTGATTATTCCCATTTTGAAGTAATGTAATTTTGACGTCGCCAACAGGAAAGGTCACGCTCTGATGAGGGCGTGTTGATAGAAGTATCGAGGCGAGGCGGTCTTCAGTCGGCACTACTGACTGTTTATATAGAACAGTGCACTTGTAAGCTCGTTAACCGGATGTGCATATATCTTAAATAAATAGTCAATAGGTGAGCGCCATTGTGAATGTCAGATATAGTCTCGAATCAAGAATCTTCAATCTTAAATCCAGTGAAAACACCGAAATTGTCTTCCATACAAAGAATTCTAACAATTTCTTACATAAAACATTCTTTCAACATATTTCTTGAGTAATTCTCTTTTTTGTAAGCTAATGACAGATGCCTTATTGTGGTACTTGACATTTGGTCTGGCAACTTTGGGTTGCGGACAGTTGGCAAGTCAAGTCTCGTGGATGGTGGTTTACAACAACAACAACAACAAAACATGTATTTCATATAGCGCTCTAATTATCATAGGCGCGAGGAACGGCTAGCTATAAAATGTATACAATGTGGAATAAACAAAACAGTATCGCATAAACAAAAATATAAGCAGCGATATACTATAAAGGAACAATTGAAAATAACTATGGATGAAGAAAAAAAAATCAAACAGTTATTCACACAATATAATTATTCATCAGAGGAGACACCGAGAAGATATGTACAAAGAGAAGTGGAAAAAGACCTGTAAGAGAGAGAAGATCGAATTTTAAGAGGAAGTTCATTGAACAAACGAGGTCCAGAGAAAAAAAGAGATTTCGAAGACCAGGTGGAGTCGTTGAGAGCACGGGGACAGAAGAGACTACGTGATAGTGAGCGGCCCGGACGATCAGAAACAGTAAGAAGAGAACGGAGATAAGGAGGAGCAGAGTCGGAGTGGATGATCTTGAAGATGATGCAGCAAACCTTGTGATGGATTCGCTGCCGTGCAGGAAGCCATCCAAGTTGGCGGATGAATTTCGAGGTGGGAGTTCTCGGTGGAAGAAGAAAAATAAAACGGCAAGATTGGTTTATAATTTTCTGAAGCGAGCGTATATTTTTACAAGAAACATGAAGATAAAGAGAGTTACAATAGTCTAACCTGGAGAAAATTAAGGACTGTACAAGTGTGATTGCTGTAGCATTATCAAGGAATCGACGGATAGGATAAAGTTGGCGGAGAATAAGACGACAGGAGCGAGTCACACGTGATATGTTAATTGAGAAAGAGAGATTGTGATCAAAATGTACACCAAGATCACGAACACACTGAGATAGGGGTAATGGAATTATTGGAGGAGATAATTTGGGAGGATGAAACACAATATATTCAGACTTGGAATGGTTCAAAAGTAGATGGCGTGATGAAGCCCAGGATGTAATATTATTCAAAACCGCAGAAATGCAATTTTCTGAAAATTTTGAGATAGGAAAGTACAGCTGTAGATCATCCGCATAAATGTGGTAAGAAATAGGAAAACGATGAAGAATTGGACAGAGAGAAGACATATACAAATTGAACAATAACGGACCCAATATTGATCCCTGAGGTACGCCACTGGAAAGTTTTACAGAACTCGAAAAAGTGGAATTAGAGCGAACAGAATAAGAACGATTAGAAAAGTATGACTTCATCAATGAAAGAGCCGTAGAAGAGAGTCCAATAGCGGCAAGGTCGTCACACAAAATTGCATGATCGACGAGGTCAAATGCCGAAGAGAGATCCAGCAGAACAAGCAGAACAGAGTCACCAGAGGCAAAATGATTGAAGATATCGTTCAATAGGTGCAAAAGGAGAGATTCAGTGGAACGATTAGATACAAAGCCAGATTGAAAAGGATCGAGAACGGTGTTTATCAAAGGTGATAATTGCTCGTGTATGGCCGACTCCAGCAGCTTGGCAGTGAAGCTCAGAACGGAAACAGGGCGGTAATTACCAGGACAGTTAGGGTCAAGAGTGGGTTTTTTCAGTATTGGTGTGACAATAGCAGATTTATCAGCAAAAAATAAACCATGTAGAAAAGAAGAATTGATGAGATGGGAAAAAATGGGGGAAAGGAGGTGAATGGAGTCAGACAAAGCAGAGAAATTAATCGGATCGAGAGGACAACGAGAAATTTTAAGTTTTTTAATAAGGCGAGAAGTATGAGCTACCGAGATATGGGAGAAACTAGACAGAGTGGAGGATGAAGTAGTATGAGTGAGAACTGTAGTGGTTGTAGGAAGTAGGGCACGAACCGAATTTAGTTTTTGAGGGAAGAATTGAGCAAAAGTAGAAGCCGAAATAGGATTGGGAGAGGAGCTGCCAACTGTCAACTGTTTTAGAGTGGACCACTGACGCGAAGGAGAACGAGCACAGTCTGCAAGGCGTGACTTATAAAAATCGGCTTTGGCCGTGGTCAGTGTAGAAAGAAACGAATGTCGAGCAGAGCAAAAAGAGTCCCAGTCACTAGGCGACCGAGAGCGACGCCACCTACGCTCAAGACGGCGGGACGAAGTTCGCATATGAACTAAGTCCGACGAAAGCCACGGAGGGGGACGGGTTTGTGAGCGAACACGACGAGTGATCAGTGGAAATAATCGTTCATTGATCTCACTGAGAGAAGATGACAGAAAATCAAACACAAATTTGGGATGAAAGCCGTGGTAGGTAATGGGAGGCAAAAGAGAGGAGATCAAAGATTGAAAAATGATAGGACAGAACGACCTGTAATCACGTGCGGAAAAGATGTAGGGCCCCTTGAATGGTGCGGGAGGAGAATAGTATAATTGGCAAGAAAGGAGAGAATGATCGGAAAAAGTATTGTCGGGAGGAAATGTGAGTGTATCATAAAGACGAAACTTGCTCAAAGTCGAAGGGTAAATGATAATGTCGAGAACATGGCCAGCTGTGTGAGTAGGAGTGGAATTTGATATCACCAAGTTATGAGAATTAAGAAGTGAAAGAAAATCGGACGCAAAAGGATTAGCCAGAGGATTGTCGAGCCAGAAATTAAAGTCGCCGACAATTATGAAGTTATCCAAAAAGAATTGAGAGAATTTAAATATAAGAGAATCAAACTCGTCAAGAAACATGGGTGTAGTACCAGGGTGATTTGGGCGATATACAATTAAAATTCCCAATTTTGGCATGGAGGGTAAAGATAAAGATAGCGGCAAGAATTCAAAAGCTTGTGAAGTAAATTGAGCGACAGCAAGTATAGAAAATGAAAGAGTTGACTTATATACTATACTTAAACCGCCACCGGAGGATTTGACAGACCCGGAAGAAGAGCGAGGAGCATGCAGTACGCTGTAAGTAGCAGGGAGATTAGCTGAGAAAGAACCGAAATCAGTATCCAGGAGCCATGTTCCGACCAGGCATAGAAAAGCAAAGTTATGAGACAGTAAAAGCTCGGAGATATATGGACACTTATTCCTAGCCGAGCGTATGTTGAGTAAGCCCAGCAGGCTGTTGTGCGAATAATCAGGATCAGCAGACTTGCAGAACAGTTGCACAGGAAAACGATTTGTAGAAGATAACGGTGTGGTGGGAATATCAGCTGAAGACATTAGTCATTGGTCACATGACGAACGCAGTGGAGATACCGAAACGGACTGATCAACGCTACATTGCTCAGCTAACAGCGTCCGACTACGCAGGGCGTTTCGGACAGCGACGAGTGAGGGACACTGGGCGAGAACGATGAGTGATCATGCGGACGATTAGACTGACGACAGTTGACACAGCACACTGAGGACTTATCTGGACAGTCCTTTGACAGATGAGACCCCGCGCAAATGCCACAACACGTATGATTTCTTGGGGAGCAGCGGTATGACGTGTGTCCAAGACGAGCACAGCGGTGACATCGTGCCACCCAGAAGCGGTCATACACAGGGCATGACGTCAGATCGACGAATAGACGATCACCAGCCCTCTTGATGGACTGGCGGACCGCCGGCGACACTGATAGAACTCCGAGACCAGCACCAGCGCGCGTCTTTGAAATGAAGAGTACCTTCAAGTCCGCTGGCGAGGCATCAGCTAAAACCGAATTTTTCAGCCGAATAGATGTTGCAAGACTCTCCGGCGTCGAGTCAAGTGGGATATTGACCACTGTGACTTTCGGCTGCAGCATAGGAGCAGGGATAGCGACCTTCACGTCATGCATGTTATTGCGAACAGATGCAGCCACCCGGTCCACCTGTTCCTGAGAGCCACACTTCAGCACGATTTTGTTGTCAGAAGATCTTGCTGCGAGAATAGGCTCAGTCTTCAGGACCGATCTGAGCTCGTCCTGGTGAATTTTGTGTTCGCCGGCACGCACGACTACGGTATACGATCGTTTCACGGGTGCGTGGGTGCGGTGTGGGGCGAGACACTCTGTTACGCTGGCTGGTTTACCGCAGGTGTGTAGACCGATGGTCGTTTCCATGGTCGTCACTGACGTCTTTATGTCAGTGAGCTGGCTGCATATTTCCGACAATTTCTCCGCTGGAGGAGACTGCTTAAATGAGCAAAATTCATTCTTGCAAGTTGGGCAGATCCAGAACAAGCGATGCTTTTTAATTGCATTCAATGCAGGGGTGGATAGAGCAGCGCAAGATGCGTGGAACGACTCACTACAACCCTGGCACTGTATATACGCCCCTGATTTGAGCGAGTCACCACAGTGACAAACACGGTCGGCAGAGGGAGGAGCAGCAGCAGAGGGCATGGCTAATCCCTTGTCCGAACAGGGGAAGCACACACAAGATCAACACAAAGATAAGAGAACCCACGAAAACACAACCACACACGGCGACGACTGAAACACGACCAGACAAGTTTAGTGATGGAATGAGTGAGTGTTGGTAGCGTGTTGAATTACCAGATGGTTTGCTGTATTACCGATGTGTTGCTTGAATTATCGGTTGCATTGCTGTGTTAAAATATAGCATTTTGTTTAAACGTTCTCAGTATAATCTTATAATCACGAACCAAGCCATTACGCACTCACAGAGAGAACATATCAAATTAAATTATTCAAACTATATAAACATTGGACATTTGAAAGATTTTATATATAAAAAACAACACTAAAACACACGAAATTTGAGAAACACTCAAAATTCTCATGGTTAGGACTTGGTGCCGAGTGGCCCCGAGATGACACGCCCTTAGCCAGAACTCTAACGTATATTTAACAGAACTAAACACCGATAACAACCTGACACCTAGACGTCCCAATACCGAATGCCCCGCCTCAGTGTGTCTGTGTACCACGAAACAGTGCTTACCAGGAACAATACAAAATGCCAACACACCTCCACGTCATTAAACGTTAATTCCTAAAGCGTAACCAGAGACAAAACTGAATTAGTATACACATAAACAAAGCTACGAGAATGAACAGCGGAACACAAACAGTGGCGCATAAACAACACAGGTAAGAACATTACACACCCCCACACTTAAGAATTACGTGACATAGTCTCTAAACCGAGCAGGGCGTCGTCTACGACGACCTCTCGACGAAGGTGGTAACTCTTCGGGGACCGCCTCTGGCGTAATAGACTCCGGAGCCACCGCGTCTGAAGGCGACGTGTCTGCCGCGTCTGCACGGTCCGCGTCGACACCAGCTTCTGTAGTATCGGCCGGCGCTGGTTCCACTACACATTGAGGCTCGGAGGTCGACGACGGTCGGGCAGCACGAGTCGGGACCAGGTGGTGCGAATTCCGAGTAGACCCGTCTGATAGCCGGAAGGCGGAACCTTGGCGACCTATAATCTGTAAAGGCCCCCGAAATTTCCTAGCAGTTTTGGGCACATGGCCCGGGATGCGGGCGAACACACGGTCACCAGGCTTCAGTTGCGACGGTTTTACAGCGTGACGTCGGTCGTAGTGCAACTTGTTTCGACGTTGCTGATTCTCCACCCGCTCTCGCGCTCTGTCTTCGTCCGGAGACCTCTGTTGCTGGACCACAGGCAACTTGAGCCGCATGACTCTTCCGTGCAGCATCACCGACGGTGAGTAACCAGTGGAGCAGTGCGGTGTCGCTCGATAGCTGGCCAACAGACGGCGAACACGTTCTACGACCCCGCCGTCGTGGTGGTCCTGTAGCCATGATTTAAAGGTTCGGTTAAACCGTTCTACGGCTCCGTTACCTTGAGGCCAGTAAGCTGACGATCGGTGATGAGTGATATCGCGTTCAGTGAGGTAGGTTTCGAACTGCTCACTGGTGAACGGAGTACCGTTGTCAGTCACTAGGGACTCGGGGTACCCTTCCCGAGACCAAACGCTGTCCAAGAAGCAGATAATATTAGTTGATTCGGTAGAAGCCATCAGCCCGACCTCGGCCCACTTAGAGAAATAATCAATCAGCGTCACAGCATACCTGCAGTCAGCCGGCGCAGACCGTATTGGGCCGACGATGTCGACTCCGAGCTTCATCCATGGTTGTCCCGGAAATTCGACCGGCTGTAGAGGCTCTGTTCGGACGCGGCTGCTGAGAGTTTTGTCGCTAGAACAGCACTTCTCACACTCCGAGACGATCCGTGTGACGTCTGCGTCCAGGCCAGGCCACCAAGCTACTGCGCGCAGCAGTTGTTTGCACCGCACAATGCCGTCGTGTGACGAGTGTGCGTGCTGCAGATACTTTTGCCGTAGACTGTATGGCACCACCACCTGAGTAGCCGCCCTGATCACGAGTTCGCCGTCGGTAGAGAGCTCGTGTCGCATCGGGAAAAACGGTTTGACAGCTGGCTCGCAGTCTTTTGCCGATTTGGGGAAACCGTGCCGTAACCAGTGACGCACTGCTATCAACTGCGAGTCCTTCAAAGACGACTCACGCAGCTTCTCCCTGGACACACAGTTCTCTTCCTCGGACAACAGCGCGATTACCTCGAAGTCGTCATCCGCGGCTGTTACTACGTCCTCGGCAGCAGCATCCAGTGGAAGTCGGGATAGCGCGTCGGCACCTGGCAACCGATCGCCTGGCACGTACTGGACGGTATACGAAAAAGGCATCAGTCGCGCCTGCCAACGGGCGACTCGGGCACCAGCACGTCCAGTGAACCGGGCAGACAGCACCGACTGCAACGCTGAGTGATCAGTTCTGAGCGTAAAATGCCGTCCCCACAAAAAATTACGCCACTTCTCGACTGCTTGTATCGCCGCCAGAGCCTCACGTTCCGTCACGGAGTAGTTGGCTTCGCTGGCCGTGAACCGACGACTCCACATTGCCACGACGCGCTCTACACCCTGGGCGTCGGCCTGCGATAACACAGCACCGGCACCCTTCTCGCTGGCGTCCGTGGTGACGAATGTGGTCTTTTTCAAGTCGAACGGTTGTAACGGTTGAGCGGCCTCGATACGTTTTTTTAGCAGCTCGAAGGCGGTGATCTGACGTTCACCCCATACGAAACTCATGTTCTTCCGCAGCAGCTCGAACAGAGGGGACGTCACCTCGGCGTACCCCGGCACGAATTTAGCCACCCAGCCGCAGAGTCCCAGAAAACTCCGTAGTTCCTTGACGTTCTCGGGAGCCGGAGCGTCGCGAATGGCAAGAAGGTGATCGTCTGACGGAGAGACTCCTTCTTCCGACAGAAAAAATCCGCAGAATTTTATGCGGGTCTGCGCCTCGGTAGATTTTTCTGTGTTAAGCGTTACGTTGGCCTCCTGCAGTCGTTTCTTGACCAGGGACAGGCGTTCATCATGCAGTTGTCGACTAGGTCCACATACGACGATGTCGTCTAAATAGTGGCAACAGCCAGGAATGCCTTCCAGCAGACGGTCCAACAAGCGTTGGAACGCTGCTCCAGCTGAGACGAGCCCAAACGGCACTCGCCGGAATTGAAAAAGGCCGTCCTGTGTTATGAACGCCGTAATGTTCTTCGATTGTGAGTCCAGCTTCATCTGGTGGTATGCGCAGCGTACGTCGAGATGGGAGAAATACCGTCCGTTCAATTGTGATTGCAGCTCCTCCAGCGTCGGTAGAGGGTGCACCTCGTCCACAATCTGACTGTTGGGCCCTCTGAGGTCCACGCACAGTCTGATCTCGCCGGAACGTTTCCGCGCGACGATAATCGGACTCACCCAGGGTGAGGCGTCCACGCGCTCTATGATGCCCTGAGCAAGCAGTTTTCTCAACTCTGCCGAAACATCACTCTGTATGGAGAGCGGCAGTCTACGGAGTGGAATTCGCGTAGGCACAGCTGATGATTTCAGCCGGATCCGGTGTCGGTAGCCGACGATCGAAGGTAGCTCCTCTGTTTTCGACGATTTTGTTGTCGAGACTGCAGCGATCAGCCCACGGTCCGGATGTATGGTGAGACCTAGCATCGAGAGTGCGTCAAGTCCCAGCAGTCCCTCGGACGCGTTGGTGTCGACGATGTAAAACTCGACCGAAGCCGTGTGGGAGCCGACGGACACCTGTGTAGGCAAAACCCCGACCACTTTTAGCGGTTGGCGGCCAACGCCAAATAGTCTAGTTGAGGTTGAATGCACCGGCGTACCCTTAAAATGCTGACGCGCCAGTGGCAGGCTCAGCACACACACACTCGCTCCGGTGTCGATTTGCAGCTGCACCTCAGCGGAGCGACCAGAATCCACCGTCAGTCTGGCATCACAGGAAAGACGCTTGGTCTTGTCGGCGCTGCAGGACAGGATCGTGACGCCTTTCACCGGTCCATAACGTCTCACGTTGGTTGCTCGCCTGTCGTCGGTGGAGTCTGACGACTGACAGACAGCCGCCCAGTGGCCCTTGCGACCACATTTGTTGCAGGTCGAGTCTTTTGCTGGACAGTGCTGTTGTCGGGGATGGTTGTGCCGTCGACCACAGTGTGTACAGGATGTTGACGAGCGCGCAGGCGGATGACGCGCTGGTGTGCTAGTGGCGTTGGGTTTGCCCCTGAAACGTACCTTGTTCGCCACAGCGTGCGGTGTACCGTCGTCCTTGGCTGTCCCTGTCATCTGAGCAGACTGTTTCAATGACAGTTCGTACGCGGTGGCGACGGCGAGGAGAGAGTCCAGCGTCAACCTGGAATCCTGTAAGAACCTCTCCCGCAACCGTGGGTGGCGTGTGTGTTCGACAACCTGGTCTCGTATGAGTTCATCCGTCAGGGTGCCGAAACTGCACTTCACCGCCAGACCTCGAAGAACTGATACGTAGTCGCTTGTCGACTCAGCCTCGTCTTGTCTGCGCTGTCGAAAAGTGAAGCGTTCAACGATCACGTTGACTTTAGGGGAGTAATGAGCGCCGATAATTCTTCTGGCTTGGTCGTAGTGACTCTCGCTTTCCCGCTTCGTCTCCGCTGGCAGACTCAGGTACGCTCGCCGGGCTTCGTTGCCGATGCAGTGAATTAACATGGCCTTTCGTCGGTCGTCGCTGAAATTCTCACCTCCGATCGCCAGGAGGTAATTTTCAAAATCATATATCCAGTTAGACCACGGAGTTTGTGGCGTACCCGGGCTTTGCAAGAATGGTTGCGGAGCGCACACCCCTTCCATTGCAAGCGTTCAGAAAGAACGAAAAATTTGAAAAAGGCACGTAGAAAACTTACTCGTCGCCAATTGTAGTGCCGAGTGGCCCCGAGATGACACGCCCTTAGCCAGAACTCTAACGTATATTTAACAGAACTAAACACCGATAACAACCTGACACCTAGACGTCCCAATACCGAATGCCCCGCCTCAGTGTGTCTGTGTACCACGAAACAGTGCTTACCAGGAACAATACAAAATGCCAACACACCTCCACGTCATTAAACGTTAATTCCTAAAGCGTAACCAGAGACAAAACTGAATTAGTATACACATAAACAAAGCTACGAGAATGAACAGCGGAACACAAACAGTGGCGCATAAACAACACAGGTAAGAACATTACAATAAAGATAGCGGCAAGAATTCAAAAGCTTGTGAAGTAAATTGAGCGACAGCAAGTATAGAAAATGAAAGAGTTGACTTATATACTATACTTAAACCGCCACCGGAGGATTTGACAGACCCGGAAGAAGAGCGAGGAGCATGCAGTACGCTGTAAGTAGCAGGGAGATTAGCTGAGAAAGAACCGAAATCAGTATCCAGGAGCCATGTTCCGACCAGGCATAGAAAAGCAAAGTTATGAGACAGTAAAAGCTCGGAGATATATGGACACTTATTCCTAGCCGAGCGTATGTTGAGTAAGCCCAGCAGGCTGTTGTGCGAATAATCAGGATCAGCAGACTTGCAGAACAGTTGCACAGGAAAACGATTTGTAGAAGATAACGGTGTGGTGGGAATATCAGCTGAAGACATTAGTCATTGGTCACATGACGAACGCAGTGGAGATACCGAAACGGACTGATCAACGCTACATTGCTCAGCTAACAGCGTCCGACTACGCAGGGCGTTTCGGACAGCGACGAGTGAGGGACACTGGGGCGAGAACGATGAGTGATCATGCGGACGATTAGACTGACGACAGTTGACACAGCACACTGAGGACTTATCTGGACAGTCCTTTGACAGATGAGACCCCGCGCAAATGCCACAACACGTATGATTTCTTGGGGAGCAGCGGTATGACGTGTGTCCAAGACGAGCACAGCGGTGACATCGTGCCACCCAGAAGCGGTCATACACAGGGCATGACGTCAGATCGACGAATAGACGATCACCAGCCCTCTTGATGGACTGGCGGACCGCCGGCGACACTGATAGAACTCCGAGACCAGCACCAGCGCGCGTCTTTGAAATGAAGAGTACCTTCAAGTCCGCTGGCGAGGCATCAGCTAAAACCGAATTTTTCAGCCGAATAGATGTTGCAAGACTCTCCGGCGTCGAGTCAAGTGGGATATTGACCACTGTGACTTTCGGCTGCAGCATAGGAGCAGGGATAGCGACCTTCACGTCATGCATGTTATTGCGAACAGATGCAGCCACCCGGTCCACCTGTTCCTGAGAGCCACACTTCAGCACGATTTTGTTGTCAGAAGATCTTGCTGCGAGAATAGGCTCAGTCTTCAGGACCGATCTGAGCTCGTCCTGGTGAATTTTGTGTTCGCCGGCACGCACGACTACGGTATACGATCGTTTCACGGGTGCGTGGGTGCGGTGTGGGGCGAGACACTCTGTTACGCTGGCTGGTTTACCGCAGGTGTGTAGACCGATGGTCGTTTCCATGGTCGTCACTGACGTCTTTATGTCAGTGAGCTGGCTGCATATTTCCGACAATTTCTCCGCTGGAGGAGACTGCTTAAATGAGCAAAATTCATTCTTGCAAGTTGGGCAGATCCAGAACAAGCGATGCTTTTTAATTGCATTCAATGCAGGGGTGGATAGAGCAGCGCAAGATGCGTGGAACGACTCACTACAACCCTGGCACTGTATATACGCCCCTGATTTGAGCGAGTCACCACAGTGACAAACACGGTCGGCAGAGGGAGGAGCAGCAGCAGAGGGCATGGCTAATCCCTTGTCCGAACAGGGGAAGCACACACAAGATCAACACAAAGATAAGAGAACCCACGAAAACACAACCACACACGGCGACGACTGAAACACGACCAGACAAGTTTAGTGATGGAATGAGTGAGTGTTGGTAGCGTGTTGAATTACCAGATGGTTTGCTGTATTACCGATGTGTTGCTTGAATTATCGGTTGCATTGCTGTGTTAAAATATAGCATTTTGTTTAAACGTTCTCAGTATAATCTTATAATCACGAACCAAGCCATTACGCACTCACAGAGAGAACATATCAAATTAAATTATTCAAACTATATAAACATTGGACATTTGAAAGATTTTATATATAAAAAACAACACTAAAACACACGAAATTTGAGAAACACTCAAAATTCTCATGGTTAGGACTTGGGAAGACTCAGGGGGACTTTGGCACATTTTTGGGGTGCTGAAGCCCACCAGACCACACTTTGGTAACTGAGTTTAGCTCAAAATCATGAAGTGTTTGCAGAGGCGTTTGTATTTACACATTACTCCAACTCGATTTAGTTCCACCGAGGTGCAATCGTCACTACATGAAAACCATCAAGTTGCACATCATACCTCGAATATCGCGGTTTAATATGTCATTAATGAAAAAAGGGTTCGTACGTCTGTGTGTGTGTGTGTTTGTGTGTCCGGAGTACCAGCGATATTGGCATATTTCCATACTCAAATAGAAGACAAGTAAAAGTAAGCTGGCAACGCATCCTGGGATATAATATCAGGGATTATTGACGACGTTGCCAATGTCAAATTTATTTTTGTGTCTCTTCCAAGACTCGGTATGATAAAGAAATTTTTTTGTTAATTCTGTCCAATGAAATGATTTAATCGAGTCCACCGAAAGATCGCAGTCAAGATTTTCAATCTAAGACATCCAATACAAGCATGAGATTTTCATGAGAGTGTATCATGAAACCGGATCAATGAGTCATTCTTGGAGGAGACTCAAAACAGCCACGATGACAAAATTATCCGCTGCCACTTTTCATCTCCTCGCGCTGTCTTGACAGCTTGGGTTTGCGGCATGATGAGTAGAAAATAATCCTGAAGTGTCGTTGGTCAGATGGAGAAGTAAAAAAAAATTATATCACAAACCACGGACTCTGACAGTAGTGATGGCAAGTAAGGCCAAGTCAAGCCAGGTCATCCTGTGACATTCATCTCTTCGCCCTCTATTCACAGCTTGAGATTGCGGCAAAACCGAGAATGAACAAAAAACAAAAGAAGGAAGGAGATAGGATTGTCTAACGTGTAGTCTGTTAGATGAGTGGGAGTTGATTCTCAGATTGGAACACGCAGCTGAATCAGAATAAATCTGGATCCATGCGCATACTTGTCGGTCCAGTGGCTCATGTCTCAAGTGAGTTCGTCCACAATTAGAATTATACAGGCTGAACAGAATAGGCTAAATAGAATTAACAAAGGCTAATTAGAAAGCCGATTACGCATTATCTATCTGTAAATGGAAGGAGAGACTTCACCGCTCCATTCTTACTCGGACCAACGGTCGAGGAGTGTTCTATAGCTGGTGGTACATGCAAATTGGAAGTCGCTGCCACACGTACCTTGCGGCAGATCGATGTCTTTCTGGTCGATCTAGTGCCCACAGTAGAAGTGGCAAACGATGCGACAACTCTGACCTTTCACAATACTGACTAAAACCATCGTCACCTCCGTCATCATCCCTCGGTTATGTCCTGATGATCATGTTTCTCTGACGCACAATACCATCTCCGTCTGCTGTACATGATATTCCTCGATGGGTGTCTTTCTTGGTCACATAAACTAGTGGTTGTGGTCTTTCTTGGGGACGTGTATGCGTTATTTTATTATGCAATTCAATATCATGCGTGAGGCAACACTTAACACTCGGCCCACTCGGCAGGGAAGTGCAGGGGAGTTTTCTACTGCTCTGAACAACAACAACAAACAACAACAACAAACATGTATTTAATATAGCGCACACAATAGTTACAAGCGCGCGACACGCAAAATAATACTGGAGCAAGTGGGAAATTTGGTCAATTGCGCAGGTTGGGTGAAGTAAAAACATGCAGCGCAGAACAGAAACACAAACATGTAGCAATTATGAGTCCGGAATATGTAACTAAAATGTGCAAAAAAGAGATAAATCATTAAATAAAAGGAAAAACGGATTAAATCAATATCAATAGGAAAAATAAATCAATTATAGCATTGCCAACAAGTAAACTTAAGAAGACTCTGAGGCCAAAGAAAGGAAATGTTTGTGCAGCTCAGAGGAGAAAGATGAGTAGGATTTCATTCGGAGGAGGCGAGGAGGAAGTGAATTATAAATGCGGGGTGCAGAAAAAAAAGAATGATTTCGCAGACCAAGTGGAGTGGTTCAACGCAGGGGGACAGATTAGAGGAGTAGGATGGCGACGTGAACCAGAAGTACTCTCTTGAACCAGAAGTAGTGAGCGTAGATAGGCCGGGGGTGAAGGACAGTGAAGGATTTTGTACACCAAACAGCAAATTTTGTAGCGAATTCGGAAATGAGCAGTGAGCCAACCAAGGCGGTGAAGGTGAGCTGAAGTAGGCGTTTTGGGAGGAAGTTTAAGAACGAAGTGACAGGCAAGGTTGATAATGGATTGTAGATGGCGGATACTTTTGAGGGGAAGGTGAAAAAACAAGGAGTTACAGTAATCTAGGCGAGTGAAAATGTAAGAATTGACGAGAAGAACAGCCGAAGATTCGTCCAAAAGAGAACGTATGGGATACAATTTTCTCAGAATGAAGCGGCAAGAGCGAGTGAGTTGAGAAAAGTGTTGAGAAAATGATATTGTTGGATCAAATGTGATGCCAAGGTTGCGAATTTGAGCAGCTAGAGGCAAGGAGACAGTGGTAGGGGTTATCCTAGGAGGATGAAAAGCTAAGTAGACAGTTTTGTCGTGATTAAGAAGGAGGTATCTGGTGGCAGCCCATGACGAAATATGGGAAAGAAGTTTAGATACTAAAGAAGAATTATGTAAAGATAAGGGAAAGTAAATTTGTACATCGTCAGCATAGACGTGAAAGGAAATAGGGTATTCTCTGAGGACAGAACAAAGGGACGAGACGTAGAGGTTGAAAAGGAGTGGTCCCAGGAGAGAACCCTGTGGGACGCCAGAAGTCAACGGAACATTGACAGACATCCGGGAATTACAGCGGACAGAAAAGGAACGTTTATGAAGGTAGGAAGAGACAAGAGAAAGAGCTGAGGAAGAAAGGCCAATATGGGCGAGATCTTCACAAAGAATGGAATGATTGACGAGATCAAAGGCAGATGAAAAATCTAATGATATTAGCAGAACAGATTTGCCGAAGGAAAAGTTGGAAAAAATGTCATTAGTGAGGCGAATAAGGAGAGTTTCAGTTGAATGATTTGACATGAAGCCTGATTGACAAGGATCAAGGACCGGAGTAATAATCGGACGAAGTTGTTCAAGGATAGCGTGTTCAAGAAGTTTAGAAGGAAGCGTAAGCATAGATATAGGACGATAGTTGGAGGGGATGGCAGGATCAGCATTAGGCTTCTTCAGTATGGGTGTGATTATAGCATGCTTAGAAGCTAGAAATTGACCATGAAGAAAAGAGGAATTAACCATATGGGTGAGAATGGGAGCAAGGAGGAGGATCGAATCAGAGAGAGCGGAAAAATTAATAGGATCCGAGGGGCTTCTTTTGTTGCGGAGTTTGAGGAGAAAACGAGATGTTTTATAGGGAGAAATTGGTACGAAGGCCGAAATAGAATTTGAGGAGGTAGGAAATGATAGAGGAAAATGACTTTTTGGAATATTTGAGAGTATTGTATCAATTTTTTTAGTGAAAAAAGAGGAGAATTGATCAGCTGAAATCATTATTGGACTCCGGGAGGCACTACCAGTTATTGATTTCAGAGTGGACCACCGAGAGTGTGAACCCTTTCCCAGTGAGGATAGGTGAGAGGTGAAATAAATGGATTTGGCGGAAGCAAGAGAGGCGAGGAAGGAATTTCGAGCCGAGCAAAAGGTTGACCAGGACGAAGGAGAGCGAAAGCGCCTCCAGAGACGCTCCGTGCGACGGCATTTGGAGCGCAGGAGGCGCAGATCTGAGGACCACCAAGGAGGGGGTGGAGATTCGCAGATAACTTTGATTTCACGGAGTGGAAAGATAAGATCATTTATATTTGAGAGGTGATCTGAGATAAAGTTTGGGAGTGATAGAGGACTGAGGAAAACATAACTAAGAGGAGATAGGAAGCGTTCGACAAGAGAGGAGAAGTGAGAAGAATTGAAATTCTTGTAGTTGCGTGAAAGAATAACCCTAGAGGAAGATTTGGGAGAACGAGGGGAAAAAAGTTGAAATGTGATAAGGCTATGGTCAGAAAAAAGAGGATCTGGGGGGTGGGTGAGTATGTCTGGGGAAATGAGTTTCGAAGAAGTCGGAGTGGAAATAATGAGATCCAGCGTGTGACCAGAAGTATGGGTAGCACCTGAGTTCAAGACGAGAAGATAACAAGAGTCGAGCAGAGAAATAAAATCACGTATGAGAGTTTGAGACGAAGGGCGATCAACCCAGATGTTGAAGTCGCCTAGCAGAATATAGTTATCAGAGAAATGTTGGGAAAGTAGTGAGATGAATTCGTCAAAGTCAGACAGGAAGAGTGAGGCGGTACCAGAATTATTATGACGGTATACCACTATAATACCCAGGGTGGGAAGTGCTGGTAGAGACAGACAGAGTACTAAAAATTCGAAAGCAGGAGATGTAAAATTGAATTCTGTGAGGGTGGAGAGGGAAAGCGAGGCATTGAAAATGACGCCAACTCCACCGCCCGAAGGTTTCAATGATGAAGAAAGAGATCGACAGGCATGGAAGAAATTAAAAGACGGGGGAAGATGAGCTCTAAACGTGGGAACGTCGCTCTCCAGGAGCCATGTCTCGGTTAAGAACAAGAGAGAAAGTTGATTGGAGAGTAGTGCATCAGATATATGCAAGGATCTGTTACGGGCCGATCTGGTATTGAACAAGCCAAGAGAAATGTGCTTACTAAAAGGAAGAGAGTTATGAGAGGGAAGACGTTGAGAAAAGTCGTGATGAGGAAATGAGCAATTCGGGTGCTTGATGGGTGAGGTGGAAGAATGGGCTGTAGGAAGTCACGCAGAAGAACAATGGGAAAATGAAGGAGACTGGGCTGGAGGAGCTACAATGGTGCGCTGTCGGATCGAATTTTTCACGGCGATACATCTCTATAACGATTCATCTCTTCGTTTGTATGCAAACACATTTCCGAATGAGACCTTACTAATTCAACCCAACATGGGACTAAATATGATGTTTCCATCTTATTCTATTTCTTTTAACACTTGAAGGACCGGAAAATTGAACTACCTAGAAAAACCAGAGCCGTCAATTGGCGGCTGTCAATTAAGACTTATTTTTTCTTAGCGACGTTTTCGTAAAATAAATTCGTGATTTACGTTTTATAGTGTTTTAGACCACGCTAAATCCGATGGTGATAAAAACATTAATATCAAAGGAGATTTAAGAGTCGTAAATTTAATTTGAATAGCCCAATTTTTTTATAAATAACGAATTTTGCACGTTTGTATTGTTAATTTTCTTAATACAACGTCTATGTCAATTTAACAACCACCCTTATCGGTGATTTAACAACCACCCTTATCGGTGATTGTCAATGACATGAATTGACATGAAATTTGTAAAAAATTAGATGATTTGAAAGATAGTTATAAGCTCTACCTAAAGATGTAATGTTCATTTTACCACAAAACAAAAGTCAGGAAAATACCAGTATGTATCTCTAACCAGTGAAAAGTTATTTGAGACTGACGTTTGAATAGCCGTCAATTGACGGCTCCGGTCCTTCTAGTGTTAATCAATTTCCATCTTATTCCTTTGTCTAGCAATTTTGTTTAATGCAGACAAAAATTATTGAATTTAATTATCCTTAATCGTCACTATTTTTCTAATACAATACCTATATATTTTCGCAAACCATATCTGTAGATAGTGGACAATAGATATGCAGTGTGGTATACCGCAAGTATATCTCATGATGTTTCACAATGCATGTCAGTGTAATGTTCAAGTGTCCGGTGCAGAACTGAACGTTGAGTAGTACAGCCGTGTCAGATGCACTTGTTGACTGCAGCGACAATTTATCAAGCACTGTTTGTAGACGAAACTCTGTACAATGCCCCAGTGCTGGAGACAGCAGTTATATTGCTAGCATAAACACTATCAAACTAATTACGATATGACTTCAGCAACAACGAAGATTCAAGTGGCGTACCACAGTCACATAAGTCATAGTCACGTGACATAGTCAGAACCACAACAAGGCTAGTTGTACACTATGTCTGGACATTATAAATAGCATGTCTTACACCCTACGTGTGGAAGTGCACAAGATAAGCTTGGCATAAAAGCATTGCAGGCTGGGTTCAGCCGACTATTGTGGACAAATTATTGAATAACGATAATTGATTAATAATTGACCAGAATAAAACCACGGGCAAAATAAATACTATTTAGTAATAAATGTAAATATAATCGAATTCCCAATACAATACACAAGCAAATATTTCAATAAAGCTGACTTATTAGTTCTCCGGCTATTAGCCAATTTTAGGTGAACAAAAACCGCCAACACCTCAAACGTAACGAATGAGTATTTTCTGTGAAAAGTCTCCGCCCATTATAAAATTGATTCTAGCCACAATGAGTCACCTCAACTTACTAATATTGAGGTTTTGATAATCTCAAAAATCACAAGACGCGATAAAAAATCAAAATCGCAAATCTTCTCTTATCTGATCAGTGCAATAAACTGCACAAGAGGTTTACACTACAGCACACGAACATACAAACACACACACATACACACACAATATAAAATTTGGTTCAACACACGCAAGTGCACGTAATCTCTTCATTTAAATGTAAGTCGTATTAATAAAAACACATTTTGCATTAATCTCACAAACAAGCACTGAGCATCGGCACATATTTGGTGAATTGGTGCCAGAGGAAAAGCAGGCTGTATTCATCAGCAATTCGTCACGTTGACTAGAAAAATGCACCCTTGAAAACATTGACGTCACAGTAGCTGTTTTGTGGCAGTGTGCAGATATGGCCAGTGACTGCTGAATTCGGCGTCACCACCCGTAGTATATGAATCACAATTACTTAGGGGAATAAAAAATTAACCAGCCACACACTCACACACACACACACACACACACACACACACACACACACACACATACACACACACACATACACACACACACACACACACTTCTCACATGACATTAGTGATTCACACGCCTGGGAAACACATACACACACATTCACACACACACACATACACATACATACAGACACACACACAAAATCGATCAGTGATTCAGCAGTTGAAACATCAGGGCAGTGATCTGTTCATAATCACGCGATCACATAGTGATCGCTTAAACTATGATCCGGTGTATAGCATGCCGTCATCCGTATAATAAAACATATATAGCTGTGTATTTTTGTAAATTAATATCTTGTATGTATTCATGTATGTATTCATGTATTCGTATATACAAATATTATTAAATTTAAGCATACGAGAATATAAAGTGAATTCATTTGAGAATAACATATCCTACAGACAATTATTTAAGATAACGATACAAAGTAATTCAAGACATAAATAATTAAAAAATTGATTATATATATAAAATATACATCCTATAAATTCAATGGAAGATTTAATACATAACAAATGACAAAATTAAGACGATTTATCTTGATTAAAATTACTTTTCAATATTACAATATAAAAAATATGTGGAAATGTTTGGTTATGTATCATTTTACTAGGAGAAAACAAGCAAAGCAGACATATGCAAAGAAAATATTCCAAAACACTCGTAAATACCCGCGAGTCAATTAGAAATATATAAATGAAATACATCCGACCCTGCAAATAACGGACCTGCGAAAAGCGGAGTCCTCCAAATAGCGGAATTTTTCTCGGTCTCTTTGAGTCCGCTATTAACATATTGACCGGCTTTTTAGTTTCATTTATAACTTCACTCATTTAATTGTTTTACTCTATTGTTTTATCGTAGTCTGTTCTACCATTGTGTATATGCACTTTCATTTATCGTTTTGATTTTATATTTTCCTTTGATTTTGGTTTCTGTTGTTTCTTGTCTCATAGCTCACTATCTTCCTGACTAAACTCCCTAAATCATTTGATTGCTTCCAGTATATGGGGACACCGGATGATGATAAGTGCTAACACTTCTCCCATGCCACTGGATTTGCCTGTAATTAATGCTAACAATAGCAAAATAATAGCTTATGGACTGATACAATTCTTTACCCTTGGTGTTGTTGGATTTTTTCGTAAGTAACACTAGTATCCAAGCAAGGAATTGATAAATTATTAGCTTATGCATTTCCTGCAAGTATAAGATTAAATGACCAGGCCGATGAAGTTCATCACTACTTAGTTCTTCGATATTATATGCTCACCCATTTAATCCCATATTTTGTTATATTTTCAGAAAAAAACTTCCTCATTCATTATTTGATCTTTGGGAGTATGCCGAGCTTCGGGACCATATAACACCCCAGTTCAATTGAAGTTAAACTAGCTTGTATATATATGAAATGCAATGTATGTGAAAAGTAGGGACATGAAATTAATTGGCGTGGTGGTGAACCATGCATATATGAATGTTGCAAATAAACTCAATTTTGAGAAAAAGTTCTTTGAAAAGGCAAAAACAGTGACAAAACCCACAAATACAGCCATCATTGACCGCTGAAAGACTCCCCAAGAACAGAATAACTCCTTGACATTCCCTGCCCTGACAAGAACTTATGCCCCGAGGGTGTGATGTCGTCTTGGTTTGGTTAAATGCATGTTTTGTTCAGCGCGTTTGCAGCAAATTATTGGCGGCTACATAGTTCAACACACTGTAATATAAACATGCGATAGCAGAAGGTGAAAATAATTACTGAAACTCACGCGTTTGGCCTGGATGTGCATCTAATCGCAGTCAGGTATTTAACATTTATCAGACAAATAAACAGCTTTACACGCCAGTGAGCTAGTTTTGACTGATAATAATTATCAGCTACATGTCATGATGGGAGCAGATGAAGCATAATCACCTTATGATTAGTAATGACTCAGCACAGAAGATCTGCGGGCTATGTTGTTAATTATGCATTAATTATGATAATTTTAATACAAGAATGGTAATTGTTAGCTGAACAATTTCGATACAATTCGAGGGACAAAGTGTGGAGACTGAAGGTGGAAGATATACCAGCACGGAAATACAGCATACTACACAAACACGATGAACGCGAAGACATCCTCCATCAGCGATAATTTCAACACAGTATCAATGCGGCCACACACACATACACACACTCAGTGTCCATAGGTACACATCAGTGGAATACGTATACGGGGAATTAGGGATATTTCCGATTGAAATTTTCATAAAATTGAGAATGTATGAATTCTGGATGCATATATTGTCTGGATCGACTGACAAATTGGTTATTTGATATATAATTATTTGTACCGACTGGAAGAACGCAGATTTTACACCTCAAAATGGATACATAAGATGAAAACAATATGTATTGAGTGCGGATTATGGGGACTGTGGAATTGCCAGGACGCTGGTTTAGCCAGAGTATTGACGGAAAAGATGAATACTACACTAAGGATCTGTGGATTGGGACATGGCTATCAAACATGAGGGAGAAAGCAAGTTGTGAGACATGCAGTATCTATAAACCGATTTATGGACTCGAGCCGTACCTGCTGAACATGACTAAAATAAGTTGGATCCACATATGTAGAATCCGCAGCTGCAAAAACCATTTGCCAATTAACGAGGGGAGATAAAAGCGTATACCCAGAGCCGAACGTGTATGCGAAATATGTGACACAAATAAGTTGGGGGATAAGTACCATTTACTATTTGTGTGTACAAATAAACAAATAGAATACCTGAGACAAATATATATCTCACGGAAGTTCTATAATTGTGCAAATACATATGGTTTCATTAACTTGATTCACACAAAGAATGTACAAGAGCAGCGTAATCTCGCTGGATTTCTTGAAGCATTCAAGTTATATACGTGATTTCTTGCATTATGATTGGGAATATTTGGATTATTTGGATTCATATATAATGTCATATTGAATTGTTTGTTGTTTTGATGTTGTGCTTTGTTGTTATTTTACACCGCTGTTACTTGATGCGGAGCTGTGCTCCATACTCTTATTGAGTCTGAGCAAAATATACATTTGTTTCTTTCTTTCTTTCACCACAACGGGGCTACGCCAACGTACCAACTGATCCAACGCTTACTGCGATGCGATGAACACCGAGCGATAGCCACGATGCTACAGGTAGAGATGTGACCTAAAAAAACCGACGTTTTTTTATACAAAAACGTTTTTTTGCCAAAAAAACCTGGACCAAAATAAACACGTTTTTTAAGAGTCATGCAAATAATTCTAATTATGGAAATGATATATTTGGGATGTTAAATGAATTATTTTTATCAACACATGATTTATTTATGTTATTAGTGACCCTATCAAATTGAATTATCATTAAATGTGCACAATAAAAGTGTTATAATGTGTCTGAAAGCCCTAATAGCATTGCTTGCACGGTACTGTGCGGCAATTCTATGTACAGTACAGTTTTGCATTCGATTATTCAGTTAATCATTGTGAAAGAAAGCAAGGTTTGAGAACCGTTTTTATGCTAAAATCTGAAACTGTTTTTAAAAAACAACAGGTGGCAAAATTTTGTATTCTTTTTTACATATTACCTTTTTCGTACCATAAATGAACTACGTTGATTATAATGAGACTACGAATAAAAGCGGGACGCATTTATCAGAGTGACAATCCTCACCAGAAAAACGGGCAATATTTTCGTGTTGGAAAAAAACGACTGAGGAAATATATTGAATGTACAAAAAGGTATTTGAACACAAATAACTACATCAAAGAAACCATCATCCATAAAACCTGTTCTAAAAACAGGTTACTGATAAAAAACAATTAATTTGGCTCAACTTTCCTTGATCTGCCCCCAATTTTTTTCTATATCTCTACATCTACGAATTTTTTTTTTTAATTATAATTTTGAAAAAAACCACGGTTTAGAAAAACAATTTAAATCAAGTGGTTTAACCAGCCGCTTATACCTACCAGCAGGCTACTTGCGTTCGCCGTGTGTCCTTGAGTTCGCCGTGTGTGGTTGTATTTTCGTTCGCTCCTTCGTGTTATATGTGTGCCGATCTCGGAGTCTTTCTGCCTATTTTGCTATGTCTACTCCACCCTCTGCAGCCAGCGAGCGTGCGTGTAAGTGTGGTGAGCCGGTGGGGGATGCGTCTGTCATCAAGTGCGAGGGATGCGCCGGCATATTTCACGTGTCGTGCGCCGCGCTGACCAACCCTGCGTATAACGCTATACGCAGGTACAAGCTCTTCTGGCTGTGCGAAGAGTGCAAAGACGAGTACCGCGCGTCCCGTCGCCCCTCACTCACCGTGGAGAGAGTGTGTGCGGTGATCGACAGTCGACTGGAGACATTCCGCGCCTCTGTACTTCGTGAAGCCAAGCCCGCCGACACCTGTGCGCCCTCAACCTCTGTCTCAGAGCGCGACCAGCCTTTCACTCATCCATTCGCCCTAGTGCTGAAGAGTAAAAGAGCGGAGCCGGTGAAGGCAGAGCGCGTGCTGTCGGCCCTTCGCACTGTACCGGTGGCCAAGTCTCGCCCAACAAAGTTTGGCGGTATTGTGCTGCACTGCTCCACTGAAGCCTCAGCTAACATGGCAGCCAAGTCTCTGAACGAGCACTTGGCTGAAGAACTGCATGTGGCTGTCACAGGCAATTCTGCCTCTCGTCTGCCGCGAATCACTGTGGCAAACATTCAACAAATGTCACCTGAGGAAGTCGTCAGCTCTTTGCTGCTGAAAAACTCTCATCTCGCCAACATCCCAGCGTCACAGATGATACTGTTGTTCCTGACGAAGCCAAAAGACGGCCGCACCAATGCCGTACTCGTAGTGTCTCCGGAGGTGCGCCAACTGATTCGTGTCGCCGGTAACAGAGTGTTTGTCGGGTTGTGCAGCTGCCCGGTCTACGATTGATACTGGGTGACTCGATGCTGGAAGTGCTCGGGTCTGGGCCACAAATCTGATCGCTGCCCATCAGCTACAGCAATTTGCGGTCACTGCGCTGGTGCCCACCTGTCGTCAGCCTGCCCTGACAAGAGCAAGTCAAAGTGCTCAAACTGCTGCCGTCATGGTAAACCTTCGGACCACTCTTCGTTTTCATCCTCCTGTTCCTCGTTCATTGCTGTGCAAAATTCTCTCCGCCAACGCACTATTGTGTCTTCCTCACACTGTTCTGAATTGTCTCCTGTCACCGCTTCTTCCTGACAACCCAAGCCTGACTCTTCTCTTCCTAAAATGCGTGTTTCTGACTCTACAGCTATTGCTCAATCTTGTCATTCCTCACATCTGGTTTCCCTCGTATCCAACAATTCTGCTATTAACAATCTTACCCAATCTGCTCATATATCTCCCTTAGCCGTCACTAATTGTATTTCCTCCTTGGTTGGCCTGCTCAATATTCGGTCTGTACGTAAAATAAAGCTAATTTTGTTTCTAATGTCATTCTCTATCACAACTTCTCACTCTTTTTTCTCACCGAGACCTGGCTTTTTGACAGCGACGTTTCATCGTTTTCCGCCCAACTTCCACTTTCATTTAACTTCTTGCATGTGTCTCGCGATCTCACATCTTCTCGAAAATCTTGCGGTGGTGGTGTTGGTGCTGTTTATCACTGTTCTTTATCTTTATCACTTTTATCTAATCTACAATTTCCTTGTAGTTCCTTTGAATACGCTGCATTCTCGCTTTCTTTTCCTTCACACCCTAAATTAGGTATTCTATTGTTATATCGACACGATCACACTGGCACATCCTCAGTATTTATATTTCAATCTGAATTTGATACACTCCTATCTTTCTTCTCAGATACATTCTCCCATAATTTCATTGTTCTAGGCGATTTTAATTTCTGGATTGACTCACCATCTCATGCGCATGTTTCTGATTTTCTAACTCTGCTCAATTCTTGGGATCTTTCCGTTATGAAAGTGGTGCTACTCACCTATCCGGTCATACCCTCGACCTTGTGATCTGTACGGACTCCTCCAGACTGTCTCTCCTCGATACATTCACTTACCACCCTGATTCTCTCATATCTGATCATAGCCTCATCACATTTTGTGTTTCTCTTCCTTCACCTCTTCTAAGCCTTCTTCCGCTTCACTGATGCTTCGTGATTACAAAAAATTTGATCCTTTATTATTTTGTCGTTTGGTTACCTCTCTTCTGAATCCCTCAAACTATTTGTTCCTCCCACCACTCCTACTCCCCAAGTTTATATCCGACTCTCTCTCCCTCATCAATGATCAGATCTTCCCTTTGCGCTTACATCACTTTCGCTCAAGATCTCCTCCTCCTCCCTGGTGGTCGTCCGATCTATCCCGCTTGCGTTCAGAATGCAGAGCCCGTGAGCGCTCTTGGCGGCGCTTTCGCTCTTCTTCATCATGGTTCTCTTTCTGTAGTGCCCGCAAATCTTTTTTCTCTGTGGTTGCTTTGTCAAAATCTAATTTCTATCGTTCACAATTACGCCAACTCCAATCATCTCGCTCACGATGGATGACTCTGAAATCTATTTCTGGTCGCTCTTCTAAGTCATCTTGCTCAATATCTGCCAATGAATTCGCCTCATTTTTCTGTTGTAAAATTGCATCCTTGCAATCCAAATTACCCACTAGCACTTTTCCTCTCCAATTTCCTCCTTGCCTTAGCACTGTTTCCTCTTTTTCCTCGATTGCTCCGTCTACCACAGCAAGTTTTCTTACCAAACTTCAGAGGTCTAAATGTCCCACTGACCCCATACAATTTTCTGCTCTCTCTGATGCTATTATACTCCTTACTCCACTTTTCACATATATGGTTAACTCTTCTTTCCTTCACGGTTCATTCTTAGCTTCCAAACACGCCACTATACTGCCGATTTTCAAAAAATCCAATCTTGATCCCTCTCTGCCATGCAACTATCGTCCAATTTCTATTCTATCTCTGTCCTCCAAGCTTCTAGAATCTGCCATCCTTGTTCAATTACGGCCTATCATCTTGCCTGTTCTCGATCCCTGCCAATCTGGTTTTGTATCTCAGCACTCTACCGAAACACTTCTTCTCTGCCTCTCCAATGATCGATTCTCTAATTTTTCATTTGGAAATTCCGTGCTTCTGATTTCCTTAGATTTTTCTGCTGCCTTCGATCTAGTCGACCACGAAATCTTATGCTGCGATCTTGCTCATCTAGGCCTCACATCTACTGCACTTTCTCTTCTTACCTCATATCTAAATTATCGTTCCTATGCTGTTCGCAGTAATGCGGCTTTATCGTGCGACTTTCCTCTCACCTCTGGGGTTCCACAAGGCTCACTTCTTGGTCCTTTACTTTTCAACTTATACGTATCATCCCTTTGTCCTATTCTCCGCAGCTATCCAGTTTCATTTCACATATACGCTGACGACATCCAAATTTATTTTCCTCTTTCTCCTCATTCTTCAAATTTGGTCTCTATGCTGCTCACCCAGATTTCTTCTTGGGCTGCTTCACGTAAACTTGTTCTCAACCCTGACAAAACAGAATATCTAGTCTTTCACCCTCCTCGAGTTTCTCCTCACTCTATCAAACTTCCGCTAGCCAATCAAATGCGCAATTTGGGTGTCTTGTTCGATCCTAACCTTTCTTTCTCGACTCATTTTTCTCAGCTTATCCGCTCGTGCCGCTTTTTACTCCGACAATTTTACCCTATTCGTTCGTCGATTGATGTCTCATCCGCTAGTCTTCTGGTAAACTCCTATATCTTTTCTAAGATCGACTACTGCAACTCGCTTTTCTTCCATCTTCCCTTGAAATCTATCCGCCAACTCCAAGCAGTGATCAACCTTGCTTGTCGGTTTGTACTGAGGCTTCCTCCGCGAACCCCTACTTCGGTGCATATCCGACAGCTCGGTTGGTTACCTGCTCTTTCTCGTATCCGCTATAAGGTATGTTGTCTGGTCTTCAAACTTATCCACTCTCCCTCTTCTCCTTCATATCTCCGTTCCCTATTGACTCTCAATAATCGCACTTCTTGTCGCATTCCTGTGCCATTAGTCTGTCCTCCTGCTCTTAATCAATCCTCTTGGTCATCCAAATCTTTTTATTTCTCTGCTCCTCGTATCTATAACTCGCTTCCATCTTACCTTCACCACAAGTCTTCATTCCGATCCTTTTCTGCTGATCTTCATAAATATCTGCTCACTCGTTCTCTTGATGACTAAATGTATGATTTGTCTTTGGTTATATGTGTGTTGTTCGTGCTGATCGTCCTGTGTTGTACCCTCGTTGTTCTTGCTTGATATTTGTCTTTTTAATCACTGTGAATTATCTGTTTTCGTTGCTGCGTCCCGTTTTTGCATCTCTTGCATTCGTCGTTGTCTGGACAGGCTTCGCCCTGCTACTGGTAACCGTGTAATTCCAGTACAACCAGATTCATGGTCGAGTCGTCGGCGACTAAACCGGCTCCCCCACTGTTCTGCAGTGAGGAGGGTGGCTAGACACCCGACAGGAAAAAAAACAAAACCTGTTTCAAGGGCGGATGAGCTATTTGATAGCCAACGGCCATCTAGCATGTTCCAGTTTGCAAACGTGTTTTCATTTTTCTATTTGTGCCTACTCCCTGCTCGCTGTGATGTTTCTGTCGGGTTTTTTTTCGCGCCTGTGTATAAATGCGCTATATTAAATATAGCGCGCCTGTGTATAAATGCGCCTGTGTATGTGTGCGCTATATTAAATATATGTTGTTGTTGTTGTTGTTGCTATACAAAAGGTATTTGAACGTACATCAATCAAATCTATCTTACATAGATACTGTTTTAGAAAACAATGTTTCACTGAAAAAACGTTAAATATACGTTTGTCAAAAAAACATTTGACCAACCAATTAACTTGTCTTGTTCTACTGTCAACATTTTCTGAATCTGTACATTAATAAAACGAATTTAAAACCAATTTGAAAAACATCATTGCTTTTTTCATAAATAACATGGTTTCTTTAAAAAAAAACACGATTATTCAATGAATTTGTTTTGTCCTGCTGACAAATTATTTCAAATATCCACATAATTTAAACCATCTATAAAAAATTGGGTTTTCTCAATGAAAAAAAACCTAAACCAACAGACCCGAATACACTTTCAAACAGTGTCCTGAGGTATTTATTGATAAATATTTTGTTTTTATACTATTATCAAATTATCTCTGAAATAAGGCAGGTAAAGATGTACAAAACTTCAATCAAATTAGATTCTATGTAATAAAATCGAACATCCGATGACAATTGGGGTTAATTTTGAAAAAAAAAATCTAAAAAAAATGTTTTTTTTGCAAAAAAAACCGCAACCAAAAACAGCGTTTTTTTGCATCACTAGCTACAGGCCGAGTGAATCTGAAAGTGGCGTACATAGAGACTGAGTTATGTGAATGATCATCTATGATAATTTTTATTAGCTATGTGAAGTTTATGGTAGGGTAGGTTAGCTTTGGTTAGGTTAGGTTAGATAATGTTTGGTTGGATTAGGTGTGTTAGGTTAGGATAGACTTGGTTAGTTTAGGCTCTGTATACCTGTAATGAGGTTCGGATATAACATAGAGCTAATAAATATAGCTTATAGCTGGTCACTCGCATATCTCAGTTTCTAGATACGCCACTGTCAGACTCACTCACGGCCGGTGAGTCATCGCTGTTCGGTGTTCATCGCATCGTATCAGAGTTTGACCAGATGGTACGTTGGATCACTTGGTAATAGAGCCCACAACAACAACAACAACCTTTAACTATAAAGCGTCACTTCAGAGTCTATACTCCCTCAGAGGCGCTATGAACACGCACACATAACACAAGCATACAAATAGATATAACACAAGTACGAGACAATATCGTCAAATAATATCAATTAGAACAATAGAGCACAAGACACTATCCTTGACTCCCTTTAGATTACTATAACAGCAAAAAAAATCTAGCAATCATAAGCACGTTGAAATAAACACGTTTTTAATGCCCGTTTGAAGGACATTACAGTGAATGCGTTCCTTACGACCAAAGGAAGTGCATTAAACACTCTCGGTGCAGCATAACGAAACGACCGAGATGACTTGGACAAGCCATCGTTGACTGAACGTGGCTCCTGCAGCTCTCTAGGGCGTGCGCTAGACCTCGTCAGCACCCTGCTATCAACCAACTGTATCAACCAACACTCTGGGATAAATCATTTCACAAGTATACTCCGGCTTACCAAATACCAGTGCCTTGAACAACAGCAAACACACCTTAAACACAATTCTTTCCTCGATAGAGAGCCAATGAAGCTGCTTCAGAAAATGCGATGCTGGAGTACTCGCTGGTAGACCAAATATCAATCGAGCACAGCGATTTAATATTCAATTCTCTTCAATTAATAAATATTCAATCCATAAATATTCAATATCAATATCAATACATATTCAATTAATAATTAAATATTCAATATCAATAAATATTCGATTAATATTCGATTTAATAGTCTGCAGTCTCTGCAATTGATAGTGTGGAATCCGTATAAGATTACTATTGCAATAGTCAACATGAGTGACAACCATACTATGAACAAGGACAGACAATGATTCTCGATTCAAATACTTCCTAATTGCATACAAAGTTCTCAGTTGTAAATGACAAGTTCGTATAACATTGTAAATATGATCGATAAAAAGTCAAACCTGCGTCAATAAAAACACCAAGACAACGAGAAGATGGAACGATATCAACTTTCATTCCACCAAGAAACAAACAATCCAAGGTCAATTTAAGTAGGGATGACACATTACCATGAATATGCATAACTTTAGTTTATGACACATTCAGCTTTAGATGTCTTGGCTTCATCCATCGAATAATAACATCGAAAATCGATTGCAAAAGACTTACACTAAAGTCGATATTAGAGACAGAAAAGTACATTAATGTATCACACATACATACAAATATACACACACACATACTCTTAAATATATATGTAGCATTCCGATATCTTGATGAAAACATGTTGAGGAATATAATCATATCGATGATAAGACCAATGTTAGAATATGCCTCAGTGATTTGATCCCAATGAATGAATAGATGGTCCCAAACAATGAATACAAGTATGGTTAAATAAATAACAACGACAAACAATGAATTCGACTCAATGGAGAAGGAATAACAACAACAACAACGTGTATTTGCTATAGCGCCGGTAAAACACAAGCGCGAAAAACGGAAAACATCAATTGAGATAAAACGACAATTGTAAAGAATATGGGAGAAATGAGCAAGTAAAAGAAAGAGAAGTCACAAAACAACCAAAATTGGTAAATAGCAAGCACAAGCACAAAGGGCACAGTTCCAAAAAATCAAGTGGTATGTTCGAACAATAAAATAAATAAATATAATAAATAAATAAATAAATATATATGTAATAAATTAAGAATAATTTGCAATGTATATAAGAAAATTGAAAATAAATATCAATAAATATGAATAAATAGACAATAAATAGGAATATATATATATATATGAAAAAATAAGTAAATAATTAATGACCAACAGTCAATTTCTCGTTTTCAATAGCATTTCATTAACTTTGGCTCTGAATATTTTTCAGATTGTTCTGCGAGATAACATCCTCCATCAATGCGTTCCAAGCACCCACAGTGACCAGAAGAAAGCAGCGTTGTAATTGCTTTGTACGACAACGAATGGGAATCATACACTGATAATGCTGTCTGGATGTAAACCGTGTGATCCTCGCTGCCACGAGATCATCAGGAATTGACTTGCTCATCGTATGATGGTCGTTGTGCTTGATCTTATACAACATAAACACACTGCTGACCCTTCGACGATGGCAAAGATCACCAAGAACCAAGTCACCACAGAGGAATTTGCGAGTTCTAAGAACTCTGTTGATGAGATTGAGGTGATAATCCGCAGCAGAAGATCACACGGGGGCGCAGTACTCCAGAACTGGCAAAATGAAGCAGCGAAAACAACTTTAGAAGATTGTGTTGCTACCGAACATCCGATAGGAATTTCACATAATCCCCAGCTTCCGTGATACCGAACAGACCAGCTTGTAATGTGACTCTCAAATGCTAGTTTTGGGTCTGCATGCACTCCCAATATTTTGAGCTCATCACATAAAATCAGTTGGGCTTCATATATGACAATAGCTCAATGTTATAGTTGAAGAGTACGTGACCTTTAAATCAGCCAGATCTTAAATTTCAAATAGTTTAACATCATATTCTACCTTTAACACTACTTCAGGACGCTGCAGAGATTTTTGCTGACCGTTTGACGCAGCTGTGGTCTGTCCGAATGAGATAGAATTACAGCCATCAAGGTAATATCATCGATAAGTCCAGACACAGGGTTGCGTGTGGTTTTGTACATTTGTGGAGTCAATGTATAAAAAATTGGACCCAACACACAAAAACAACCCAACAACACACAACCCTGCTGGACACCAGACCCAATGCTCTTCCAACCACTGTATGTTCTATCGATGACAATACGTTGTACTCAAACGGAGATAAGACAAATGAGAATGCAAGTTTTTATATAATAAAACATGGATCCATGAAATTAATAACATGACACCTTGCTAATACTGAGCTGAAACCCAAAAAGATAAAACAAGGCATGTTCGTTCAGCGCCATATTTTGTGCGTGTATCATCTACTCGCTTCATTGTGTCACCTCATGGTCACCATGGTTAAATTACGCTCGCTCCAGATACATCATTCCTCCTCAACTGAGCCCGGCAATCAATTGTTTTCACTGAGTTTCAAGTGTACTGCACAGTGCTTGACAGATGATGCGGCATTTGTAACGCAGTGGCGCTGCTACGCCATTGCTCCCGCCCGTCAGCTGGTCGGTAGGTCAATGACCGAGAGCAAATATACAACAAATATTGGAAAGCCCCAGCGGGGTTTATGGATTCTTGGATTAGATAACCGCCGACTTCATTCTGACTACTGGGGAGCCCACTTCTGCTCTGACACCGACAGGCAATATTTGCCGTTTGTTCGTGTTTCTGGAAGAGAACCTGTACTTCGCAGTTGTATTCATGCAATGCAGATAAGCTTGCATTTCTAGCCAAAACACGCGCCATAAACGAGTTCAAGGGCAGGGTCAGTGGGCCACGGCTGCACAAACTCATCTACTTCGTGCCACAACTAGGCTAGCTCAGCTTTCTATAGCCATAGTCATTGAATAGACAAAGACATGTGCTTACTGATTATATATTCAGGTAGCATGGGTTCTATGAATACAGTTCAACACGCTAATTTATTGGCTCTTCATTACAAGTTTATCATGTTCTTTCGTGAAAAACCGAATAATAATCTTGATTATGGCAAGAATATTTGTGTTTTCACATCGATATCCAAGCTATAATTTGTATTTATATGTACTGTGTAATTTCAAAAAACACAATAAATAGCCAAATATATTTTTGTACGTTTGACGTTGGACGTATTTTATTTGCTTAAAATTAGATGGGACGTGAGCTTTTTGCAAAATTTACAATTTCGTTGCCATTATTATCAACGAATGAATGAATATCAAACAATGAATATCAACAACAAATGTATATTTCTTTCAAGAACTATTGGTGAACTATTAACCAATTGAACTTCAAAGAACTATTGTTCATCACTTCTTGAAAACATTTTCATCACCTATTTCATAGTCAAAGTACATCTATCTCCATCTATCTACCCTACAAAGTTGTTTCAATGTTTGTGTTTGTGCATTACCTAGACTTGCTTACCTTGTTTTCATTCGTTGTTTTTATTCATCTGCTTTCAAATGGTGTTTTTCGAGCCTGGTTTTGATTACGTGAGCTATATCATATATATGCTATTGTTTAGTTATCGTGGTGATACTCTTTTGGTGTGTGAAAAATGAATATAACGGTTAGATATCCAGACAGAAAGATAGCGATCGAGTTGCAAAAAATCACCACTCAGTTATTATGCAGAATAACAAATGTACAAAATTACAACAATAACAAAAAGGCGAAAACTAGAATAAATATGTAGGTGTCAGCACAATTTTGGATTTAATGCTGATTTCTTAATTATTTCATTACCTAGTGGCAATTCTTTGCTATTCATTTGCCTTGCTTCATGAGTTATGCTGTCCGTGTCACATTTGATTCCTATTGTATGTATAGATTACAAGTGCGATTAGCTTCAATAAAATGATTTAACATACTTGATCCCTTGCCTGTTTGATGAAGCAAGTGTCTAGCGGAAAAAAGTATTGCATAGGTTATCAATTGATCAATTAATCAGATAATATTTGAATCACTGCTAAATCTCGGCGAATTTTCGTGCTAAATCGTCAATAATAACTTGACGAATTTTAACATGAATCACACGGTTGATTTAAATTTGTTAATCGCTTAAGACTCAATCACTTAATGTTTAGTACTGTTTAAACTATTAATCAAGCTTAAACTGCCTCAGAATATCACTAAACTGGCAATTAAACCAACGAGCTTCCCTTTGTTGAGCGGAATCATTTCTGCTTTTTACATAAATATAGCGGCCAGTTGGTGATATTCAAACAGATTGGCAGAAATCGACAAATGCTAAAATATTACACTATCGGCTACTTTCACTGGGCCATTTGATAATTTAATAGTTATCTTGCGCAAACCAACAAAATTTAACTCCAGATCAATTAAAATTATTGTAAATTATTAATGTGAAAATCAAAAATTACAACAGTTACACATATGACCCCTAGTGCCGTTATAATGTGTGCAAAAATGTATCTGGAATGTGCATTAATGAATATACTCACACAATTAGAACGTCAATATTAAATATATTGTAAATTGTGCACAATGTAAATAACATAAATTTTCTTTCAGATATGCATTAAATCTAAAACAATGTGAAAATGTACAAATACATTTTTGAGCTATAGTTTGCTTCATGATAGCATCATACAGCTGAATCAACAATAATGTTTGAACAACAACAATAACAAGATATATTCGGCATGGTGTTCGAAGCATTCACAAGCGCGATAAGAAGAAAACAGGTTGACAACAAACATAATTATCAAAGACAGACACACAATAGTGAAAGAGAGTGCATATTGTTGTGAGCTGAGAAGTAGAGGCCTCGAGCGAAGGGCTTTATTCAACAATAAAACAGCTATAACTGAAAAAACAGAACAATGATATTAGGACAAATAATACGCAAATCAGTATATAGATGACGTAGCATAATGAGGAATAACATATAAGGTGAGCGTAGACTAACATGGATAAATATACAAACCAATTAGCCAGCTACCACAGATTGCTGTGAATGTAGTTTGGGCATCCGAACATTGAAAATAAGTTCTAAAGACAGCTAATAACGGTTTGTGCAGAGATATATGGACATGGATATACAAATGAGAATCGTGAGTACTCGTTGATTATGACTAGTAAGTATTTGTTCTTATTGACAGATGGCTTAGAGACAACGAAGTTCATTGATAGTTGTTCGAGATGTTATAGAGCATGCACTAACCTTCCAGGCGATGGCTTAAAAAACGAGCTTTCAGCTCACGACATACTTGACACTCTCGGCATACTCTCTTGACGTCTTCGACGGAGTACGGCAATTTCTTCATTCGGATTAGGTGAGTCATTTGACGTACACCTGAATGGCCTGAGGCCTCATGCAAATCTTTGAGTGACAGAGACTGAACGGACTCACATGACCGGAAGAGGGTGTCGGCAGAATCATTCATTGATCCTGGACGATAGGTGATGTCATAGCAATAGTTAGATAATTATAATCGCCACCTCAACACTTTGTTGTTCTGAATCCTGTTGGATAGTTGCGTGTTGAAAATATATGTGACAACTTGTTGGTCTGTCACAATACTCAATTTTGGTCTGGCGAGAAAATGACGCCATTCTCTGTCAGCTTCAACTGTCGCTGCTGCTTCTCTCTCCACTATTGATGCCGTCTCTCAGCATGTGACAGAGTACGGAATAATAATCCGATAGGACGTCCACACTGTGACAGAACAGCAGCGAGAGCGCAGCCTGAGGCGTCCGTCTCAATCATGAATGGAGCGTCGTCGTCGATGGCTGCAAGCCAAGCCTGGCATATTTCGTCTTATAAAGCCTGGAATGGTTCAGTCACCTCCTGACTCTTAGGAAAACTCTTGACGTTCAACAGTGGTGAACTTCTCGATGAAAAGTTTGCAATCCACGACGAGTAATACGAAAGCAATCCGATAGTTCTCTTCAGTGATCTGTTGCAGCTCGGATTCGGCATTTCTTTCAAAGGAGTCAGTCTCTTGGGGTCGGGTTTGATCCTACCGTTTTCGATTCGATGACCGACAAAATCCAATTTCGAAACGTTATACACACATTATCTCTATTAAATTCTATGTTCAGTTAATCTGCAGCCTCCTCACATGCTTTCATTCGGGACAGGAGTTTCTCCTGGTTTCTGTCTCCAATCACTATGTCGTCAATATATACATAGGTGCCCTCCAGACCGTGGTTCTGAGTTATTTCGTGCATTATCCGCTGAAAAGCCGCAACAGAGTTCGTCAGTCCAAATGGCGGTCGACTAAACTGGTATAATTCGCCATCCGCTTTAAACGCCGTGTATAACTTATAATCTTCTCTGATTGGACACTGCTGGTATGCTTGCTTCAAGTCTACCTTCGAGATGAGCGTATAGTTGTAAATATTTCGAATCATTTCGGATATTTGAGGCATCGGATACGCGTCCACCTGAGTGAATAATTGTTGATAGTTGTAGAATAGTCGATGACCAGTCTTATTTTGTGTCTTTGCGAATTCAACTTTTCAATTAAAACCGAATCATGTCAGTGCCCACTGTGGCACGTGGCACGTCCCAAATGCCCTCCTATTTTTTCGAAAAACACTTTCTACCCGTTTTTCAGAGGCTTATATCTCTGGAACCATAAGTCCGATTAACATTCGTTTTTTTGTTGGGTAGCCCAATCCTTACTGCCGCGAATGAGACCATGCCGAATCATGTCAGTGCCCAGTGTGGCACGTGGTACGTGCCATATGCCCTCCTATTTTTTCGAAAAACACTTTTTACACGTTTTTCAGAGGCTTATATCTCTGGAACCATAAGTCCGATTAACATTCGTTTTTTTGTTGGGTAGCCCAATCCTTACTGCCGCGAATGAGACCATGCCGAATCATGTCAGTGCCCAGTGTGGCATGTGGCACGTGCCATATGCCCTCTTATAATCTCATATAATCTCTTATAATCCTCTTATCCCCTCTCTGAGTGCTTGACTTCTGACTTAATGAACATACGGTCAGGAGGGGAATAGGTTCTGCGTTTGGTGCTGATTGGTCGACAATTGTGCTCTAAATAAGCAAACAGAGATGTGGATCCACGGTCATGTGAAATGAGACGCACATTTTCAAGGTCGGTGCTCCGCCGTTCAGCTTGAACTCTACAGTCTCATGCCATTTCATCAATTCTTGTCCCAAAATTATAGGAACACACAAATCTGGTAGAATAAACAGTTTCACTTTGTCATAAGGTCGTTCATTTACTTCGAAGTCACAAAAGCAGTGACCGTCTGTTCAGCTAGATAATCGAGACGATGCCATACTGACCTGATATCTCAAGTGGTGTACTTTCAGTTTTTAAGCGACCGAGAATAATCTTTCCTGATGAAGTTATGAGTACTGCCACTGTCAATAATTGCAGTAACCTCCTGATTGCTCAATACAACAGTGACTATAGGGCATGTTTTGTTAGATCCGCCGGAAGAAGAGGCTAAAATGGCTGCCTTAAACTTTGGAACACCACTGGTGGTCGAGGAAGAGCGGTAAGCTCTAGAGAAGTAACTTTTCTTCCCGCAAGAGTGGCAGAGATAGTCCTTGGCAGGATACCGGTACCTTGGATGGTTCGTTTTCCCACAAAATCGGCACAGAGATTACCTTTGCTGTGGTGACGTCCGCCGGGACAGAGCGCACTCCAATGGAGCATGTGAATCATCATGATAAGAGGTTTCCTCTTGCTCATGTGTCTGATTGATAGCTTAAGCCGCCATTCCAGAACATGTGGAATATGAATCGAATAACACAGATTACCTCCATTGCAGTTCCACAATTCACAGAGTTGCCAAGTTTACAATTTTGCAACACATTTCATTGCTATGAGATGGTTGGTGGATACCAAGTTTTTAGTCTTTTAGGGTATCTTACTACCCTACTGACTGTATAACAGTTAGTGGGCCCTTGATTTGAATTTCTACTGATGTCCGTGGTATTAAAAGTCAACTATTCAAATATTGGTTTCCCAACGTGAGTTGAGTTTTGCAAATCGTTAATCATGTGCGCTTATGTGTGCGTTTGCAAAACGTAATTGTGTATGCACTTAAAACACTTTGGACAGTGTTAAAGTCTGCAATACCATTGACCCATCGACAAGCAATCATTGGCAGGTAGCTTGTGACTAACCACAACTCTTGCAAATGGCTTGACAATAGAAAAAGCACCAAAGCAATGCTCATCAAAATTTCCATACTTATGCTGAGTATAATGTACATTTAGTTTATGAACAAATATCTTATAACTTGAACATATATAATATATCTTTACCTTTATCCTCCCAGTATCTATAGCAGTATAATCTATAGCAGTGGTCCGCAAGCTTTTTTCTCTGATTTCTCACTTCTTAAAGAGCAAAATCTTCATTTTCCACAACAGCGCTGATAAATCCAATAATATCAGTTGTTTCGACAAATGCAATTTTAGAAAATCACTTATTTTATATTATATTATATCACTTATATTATATTTTTGCATAGTATACGACTGTGGCTGTAGATTATACATCAGTTGTCCAACATGTGGAGAATTCGCCACTGGTGGGGTTACCAAGTAGGTAATTAAAGCTCGAACATAAAGACGAATGTGTGCTACTATCAATCCGAATAGATTTGTTATCATTTTGAGTGATTTTCTAACATTGAATTTGGCGAAACAACTGATATTATTGGGTTTATCAGCGCTGTTGTGGAAAATGAAGATTTTGCTCTTTAAGAAGTGAGAAATCAGAGAAAAAAGCTTGCGGACCACTGCTATAGATTATACTGCTATAGATACTGGGAGGATAAAAGTAAAGATATATTATATATGTTCAAGGTTTAAGATATTTGTTCATGAACTAAATGTACATTATACTCACATACGACATTATACGACAGTTGAAGATGTCAGAGAATGGCGTCATTTTCTCGCCAGACCAAAATTCAGTATTGTGACAGACCAACAAGTTGTCACATGTATTTTCAACACGCAACTATCCAACAGGATTCAGAACAACAAACTGTTGAGGTGGCGATTAGAATTATCTAACTATTGCTATGACATCACCTATCGTCCAGGATCAATTAATGATTCTGCCGACACCCTCTTCCGGTCATGTGAGTCCGTTCAGTCTCTGTCACTCAAAGATTTTGCATGAAGCCTCAGGCCATCCAGGTGTACGTCAAATGAGTCACCTAATCCGAATGAAGAATTTGCCGTACTCCGTCGAAGACGTCAAGATAGTATGCCGAGAGTGTCGAGTATGTCGTGAGCTGAAACCTCGTTTTTAAGCCATCGCCTGGAAGGTTAGTGCATGCTCTATAACCTCTCGAACAACTATCAATGAACTTCGTTGTCTCTAAGCCATCTGTCAATAAGAAAAAATACTTACTAGTCATAATCAACGAGTACTCACGATTCTCATTTGTATATCCATGTCCATATATCTCTGCACAAACCGTTATTAGCTGTCTTTAGAACTTATTCTCAATGTTCGGATGCCCAAACTATATTCACAGCAATCTGTGGTAGCTGGCTAATTGGTTTGTATATTTATCCATGTTAGTCTACGCTCACTTTACATGTAATTCTTCATTATTCTACGTCATTTATATACTGATTTGCGTATTCTTTGTCCTAATATCATTGTTCTGTTTTTTTCAGTTATTGCTATGTTTTATTGTTGAATAAAGCCCTTCGTTCGAGGCCTCTACTTCTCAGTTCACAACAATATACACTCTCTTTCACTATTGTGTGTCTGTCTTTGATAATTATGTTTGTTGTCAACCTGTTTTCTTCTTATCGCACTTGTGAATGCTTAGAACACTATGACGAATATATCTTGTTATTGTTGTTGTTCACACATTACTGTTGATTCAGCTGTATGATGCTATCATGAAGCAGACTATAGTTCAAAAATGTATTTGTACATTTTCACATTGTTTTAGATTTAATGCATATCTGAAAGAAAATTTATGTTTTTTACATTGTGCACAATTTAGAATATATTTAATATTGACGTTCTAATTGTGTGAGTATATTCATTAATGCACATTCCATATACAATTTTCGCACACATTATAACGGCACCAGGGGTCATATGTGTAACTGTTGTAATTTTTGATTTTAACATTAATAATTTTCAATGATTTTAATTGATCTAGGGTTAAATATTGTTGGTTTGCGCAAAATAATTATTAAATTATTAAATGGCCCAGTGAAAGTAGCCGATAGTGTAATATTTTAGCATTTGTAGATTTCTGCCAATCTGCTTGAATATCACCAACTGGCCGCTATATTCATGTAAGAAGCAGAAATCATTCCGATCAACAAAGGGAGGCTCGTTGGCTTAATTGCCAGTTTTGTGATATTGTGCGGCAGTTAAAGCTTGATTAAAAGTTTAAACGGTATTAAACATTAAGTGATTGAGTTTTAAGCGATTAACAAATTTAAATCAACCGTGTGATTCATGTTAAGATTCGTCAATACATGACGACGTCAATACATTGACGATTTAGCACGAAAATTCGCCGGGATTTAGCAGTGATTCAAATATTATCTGATTAATTGATCAATTGATAACCTATGCAATACTTTTTTCCGCTAGACACTTCACTCATCAAACAGGCAAGGGATCAAGTATGTTAAATCATTTTATTGAAGCTAATCGCACTTGTAATCTATACATACAAAAGGAATCAAATGTGACACGGACAACATAACTCATGAAGCAAGGCAAATGAATAGCAAAGAATTGCCACTAGGTAATGAAATAATTAAGAAATCAACATTAAATCCAAAATTGTGCTGACACCTACATACGGTGTTTTACGGTACATTAACGGTACATTACGGTGTTTATATTCAAGGTGGGAAAATATATCACTCATGTGCCAATGTGGCACTTACATAATACATAATGCGACAAACAGTTGTTACAAAATTAGCACTTATGTGCCCAGGTCGATTGGTGTCGCATGGATGGGAGGGCGACATCTGGCTGCTGTTGTTTGTTAATTTCACGTTTTTGTTTATGAATAAAAACAGCTTTAACTACTTTGAGCCTACCGATGTAATTTTCTCCGTAAATTATTTCGGTGTTTTCATACATGGGTTTTCGGTCAAATTTGATTTTATATTGCTGGCCGTAGTGCGTGGCAATGGCTCCGTTTTGGAGGTGTGCTGAAATTCGTTTGGACAGCGTTGTTGTCGTGTAGCCAATGTAATGCGAGAAGACATGTGAGCGCAATGTAATGAGCGCGGTATTTCCTATTCTCTTCTCATATCTCTTCAACTAATTGCATAAAATGTTGTAGAAAGTTATTGCAGGCATCATCAACATTTGTCTCCTGGATGCAGGTCCACACTGTTTGCTGTAACAAGCCAATAAACGTGAGCTGGGAACGTTCTGAGTAATCATGTTGTAATATGCACTCATTTCTTTGTTGTTGTTGTCTGTATCTGTTGATTATTGAAAATATTGGGAGGTGATCGCTGATGTCGTATTCAACAGTGCCAGAGGCAATGTGGTTATGCAGATTTTTTGTAAAAATTGTATCAATTATTGACTGAAACGTCGTGGCCACAAGCGTAGGAGTCGTAATTTGCGCCGTAAACCCGTGATTACCAAAATTGTCAGATAAACAATTTGTTGATGATGTTTGATGTTTGGAAAAATCAGCATTAAAATACCCAGAACAAACCAGTTATTTCTGTTGCTGTTTGCCAAGCTTTCAAAAAAAATATATGTGAAAATTGACATATTGGACGATGGTAATCTGTAGACAGAGGTAACATAAGACACGAAATGGTCAAGTTTTGCTTTCAGTGTTATGCTTTCAAGAGCGTCATATATAATTGTCACTTGCACAGATTTGTGGTCGACAATTAGTCTATTATCAGCATATATTCCAACACCACCACCTCTTTTGTTACGGCGATTTGCACTGAAAAGTTGTCAAGCATTCAACGTGTACATATCCAGGTTGGTATTTAAGTCAAACCGTGTTTCGTATACTGCGATAATATCAGGCCTCACTCCGCCCTCAATTCTAATCAATTCTACAAGATTTTGCAGCTCGTCGAAATTGGACCTCAGACTTCGTATTCTAACGTGCAGCATTGATACTCCATTGATTTCTTTCAATATCTCATTTAGAGAGCTTATCCAGAAGCGATCACTGTTACATTTACTGAAATGAGTCGTAGTTCAGCTAGTAACACGTACGACCAAACCGGCTACAGATATGTTAAACATGTCCACAATAATGGCTACCAAAACAGAATAGCCATAATACATAATGAATCTTCATCAGGATATACAATGTGAACTATACAATAGAATGCTATCTCTATCAGAATTATTGATATACACCCACACTCGTACGTTCATTCGCTCACATCGTCCACTCATACACACACACCACTCTCTCTCTCACACACACACACACACACACACACACACACACACACACACACACACATCTACACATGCCTCACACACTCACACCTATATGAATATATACACAGATACACATACATACATACACATAGACACAGATAAGTATACATATATATGCCTACATATACATATACATAGACATACACACATATATACACATACATAAACATATATTTGCTAGGAAAACATATACATACAACAGATACACACACGCACACACACACACATACACAAATAAGCAGTCACATAAACACAACAGAGACACATTCATAGAGACAAATATTCGAGCCTATACAAGCACCAAGTTGACAGTTTTTGTGTTAGACAAGTTTGTGACAGACTGTGTTAGGCCGACCTTGAGTTTGACCCTGTGGTGCTGGTGTTGGTGGGAAGTATGCCTGTCGCGCGCTGTTTTCTGGTCACGACCCGCCACCTGACCTGCTGACTGGCTATGACTCCGTTCACTGTCGGCTTGCTGGCTTGGATCTTCAACCCGGCCGGACCAGTATGACTGATGACTAGGGCTGCCAAAAAGTTAATACAATTATTTTTTCACTTAAAGGGCACTTTTTCTTAAGCCACCTAAAACTGCATGAAAGAGTTGTCTACGATAATTATAGAAAAATGTTATTAGGTTACCAAAAGTTAGTTTCGCATGGTAAGGTTATTTTTGCTTCTAGGGCACTTTTGTTATTGTTCTTGTTATTAGGTAAGCTTACCACGAAGTGTGGTGACTTTCTGAAGATAAGAGACACAAAAACGGTATAAACGTGGATAAAATAAGAAAAGAGATTAAATATTGATTAAGTCTGAAGAGATTAGGTCTAACGATCAATAAATGTCCAAATTTCTGCTTTTAGAATTTAGCAATTGATTTTCACTTTAATATCTGTGCAATTCGATATTTATACGTTTTTGGGTACGCAGGATAGTGTTATTCCATTTTAGGAAATGTCCACGAACCGGAGGGTGTCGTGAGATGTTTGGAGCGTGGGATAGTATTATGTGTGAGCTCTCTATACCAGATACTGCACTGTAGCACTTGACAGTACGCATTTACTTGAACAGGAAGTAGCACGTGATTTTCAGGCGTGAGATAGCGCCATTATCCCACTTTTGATGTTGATAAGACTGTGGACACGGGGTGCTACATATGGGAGGACGGGGGCATTCACACATGCGGTTTTCACACTCACACTGATATACAAGCTGTATTACGTGCTTATTTGAAGGGGTCGCCTTAAAAAAAGTCTCATTGAAACAATATGAAGAGCATTATTACGACCATTACTAAGATATTTACATTAACAAGTAGTGTATTTCGCCTTTGTGTTAGCTTTCCAATTATAAATTACATTTTGATGGTTATGCTCCTTTTTGCGATGTTAGCTATATCATTTTAAGTCGCTTGTGGTGGTTTGTTGTAAAAATGGTACCAGATCGGAGAGGGGGTGGAAAAATGGTACCAACTCGGAAAGAGGATAGAAAAGAGGGACTGGTGTACTTTCTTCCTTCAGAACTGCAAACAGAAATTGACTTCTTTTGAAGGAGGTTATTTTACTCCGGTTAGAATATTTTAGGTTAATTTTTTATAGGCTATTAGTTAACTTTTAAGGTTCTCAAACAAACAAACAAACTGTGTATTTCATATAGCACACTTATCAGCAAAGGCGTGATAAACATGTGACAAAGAGAAACAAAAGTAATAATAACATCAAAACTCATAGGTTGCTTTTAGGATAATTTTTCTCGAAAATAAAGTTACCTTTTCTGATTTTGAGGTTACTTTTTTGACAGCCCTACGGATGACGTCTGACGTCTGACGTCTATCCATACTGGTGACATCCATACAGCTATTTTCAGGCCAATGACACCTTGCTCACTCTAGGCTGCATATATTTTTCCAGCTGTTTTCATTTGCCTGAGCTGGTACATCAGCTGACTGTTTTTCTTGGTCAGGTGGTCATTGATGAAAATCGTCTCTTGCGTATTTTTTGGTCTTCAGTGATTGTTGGGCCTTGTAAAACTGGTTTCGTTTTTTATTTCGCTCAAAACTAACCAGGATAGGCCGAGGTCTTCCACCAGAACTTTTTCCAATTCTGTGTACACATTCAATGTCCTCAGATCGAACATCGTAAGAGAAACAAAAAAACAAAAATATATTACAGACAGGCGCACGTGGGCATCACTGCCCCACGCGCGCCTACAAGAGGTCGCAACACCACCACACTTCGAACACGACTCCACGCTCACACCGTCACACACGGGAGCCTAACCTAACCTAACCTAACACACACATATTGTTCGGAACAAACACGGACAAGTACACACAGTTCTGACAGCCACGCACAACAACCAATCAGCGGCAAGCTGGTCAAGTGATCCCCGTCTCAGGACATACACACGTAACAGCATGTCACACATACACATAATACTACAAACAATGAGCCACACTAACACACTCACACTCTCACGCAAAATCTCTCACTCTCTCTCTCCCGCACCATAAACAATGACACAACACATCCGCCTGTTTTTGAAGAAACATACAAACTAAATAACTGACAAAACCAAAACAAAAAACGCCAACCAGATGAATAAAAAAACAACATAACCCGACGACGGCCTCCACCAGACGCACACACCGTGGATGCGGCGAAGCACAACACGGCAGGCCCCAGCATCAACCACTCTCCCGCCTCGCCCGTGCTCTTCAGTGCTCCGCCGCAGCCTGCCATCCTCTTCATCACCGGCTGCCGCGACAGGGCACAACACCTTGCCCCAGCATCCACCTGAGCACATGGCACATGGTCAAGTGCTCGCCGCCGCAGGACGTAAACACGTAGCAGCATGGCACACATACACAGAATACTTCAAACAATCAGGCACACTAACACGCTCACACTCTCACACATAATCTGTCACTCTCTTTCTCTCGCACCATAAACAATGACACAACATACATCCACCTCAATTCTTTGTGCAACCATCCGAAGAAGTTACTCAGGTTTCTCATTGTCATTCTCCTCCAATCCTGCATTAATGAATTTGTTGATCCTGCTGTGCTGCTCCAGATCGTGTATTGTGTTTTGTGCAGCGGCAAGTTCTTCTCTGAGACCGGCATTTCCTGATCCTTCAACTTCACAGCCTCACTCACAACAATACGCACTGCAGGCTCCACGATAGTCTCTCGTAATATTTGTAGAACATCCGAGTTTTTCAGACATTCCATCATAGCCTCAATCAAGTCCGCTGATGTGTTAAACATTGCCAGAACCGGTTATTCGCACGTCACAAGCGACTGAATACGACTTGAAAAACGTAAGACTTAAAAAAATTATAATTTAGCTTCACTACATAACGGATTTTTTTATATAATATGCGAGCGAGTTAAACACGTCCGCGCGCTATGAAAACAAAATTCAAATTCTTTTTTCATATGCTATATAATGTATAAAATATATTGCATTCTGTGTATACAAATGTATATTTACAAATGTATATTGTATGTCTTATTTTAGTTTGTTTTATTATTTCATGTCCTATTATCGTTTTTTAGTTTTGTTTTAATACTCTAACATTAAATAAATGAAAAAATTGAATCACATATTTGATCTTTTTCATCCCATATTTTGTGGAAATAGTCACATAAAACGGACATAAACATTGAAATATAAGCACATATTTTTGCGACATCTAATGATGGCATTTAGAGCCACCTTCTCATAGGTGTGGTGGTCCACCCTCTATCCACTTCCCATCACCATTCCGCTGTCTTTCACACAATGCTCAACACACAACAATAACAACACATGATTTTCGCTGACTGAATGAATATTTCAGTTCATTGACACCACCGTTCAGCAAGCACTCAACCAGTGTGAGCCAGTGTTGTCCGAGAACTCAGCATATTTGGGCTGAACTGCAGTGAATGAAACTATGTGCACCATACGGTAAATGCAGTGTTTGTACATTGGAAAACTATTCCAATAAAAATGACTTCATGCTTTGCAGGCATGTTTCTCGTGCCGTCCTGCTTGTGCATTGTGCATTGCGGTGTTCTCACCCAACAATGCGTATATAAAGTTATTTAGCCCGTCTGTGTATACAAGACGCGCACTTGTGCGTGTGCTTAAATACAAAACTAACTGCGGAGCGTGCAAATGTGCATACAGTGGCACACACAGTGCATTCAAGCCACTAAACGAGGACACCATGCGTTGAAGGGCACTATGGGTCGCCTTGTAGTGCGCTCATTACGTACAAATATATATTTGTCTATGTATTTATTATATTTATTATTATACAATGGACTCTCCGAATTGCGGACCTCCAAATAGCGGATTGATCTATTGGTTCCACTTATATAGCACACCTCCAAATAGCGGAAACCCGGGGTTCTGTATGATTCTCAAAAATGGGCCTTTATAAAGACGCAAATGAGGTTGAATCGCTAAGCGAATGTGCGTGACAAAGGCGCGAGGAGATAATATGAGTACGTTTCAATGCATTTCAGTACGTTTCAATGGGGGTTTCCAGTGTATTAGCAACTACAGCATAGACTTGCAAAACAGCACGGCGCAACAATAATTGTAGAGGAGCAGCTAACAGTGTTGCTGGAGAGTGGCGAGTGCGCAGGAACGATGACACTCAGAGATGCAAAGAAAGTTTTTAGTTGCGCTTTTTTGTTGTTGTAAAAAACATGTTTTTTCTGAGGTTTTTCACGGTTTTCAGGATGAACCCCAATTGTCCTCTGATGTTGGAGTTTAGTATATAGAAATGAGTTTAATTAATGTTTTGGATATTTTTACATGTTTTATTTCAACGATAAACCAATAAAAGTATAAAATACAAAGGTATTTATTAATAAATATCCTATATATATATATATATATATCCTATATATCCTATATCCTAAATATTTTTTTCAAAAATGGCATTGATAATGTGGATATTTGAAATAATTTGTAGGCAGAACAAAGGAAATTCATTGAGTAATCATGTGTTTGTGTGATCATGGGTTACTAAAAGCATGAATAACTTATATTTTGATAACAATAATTCATTTAACATCCAAAATATATAGTTTATGTTATTTGAATGTTTTGCACGACTCTTCAAGAAAATTAATATAATCATGTTTTTGGTCGATGTTTTTTGGCAAAAAAACCTTCTTTTATGGCAAAAAAGGTTAATATATAAAAACATCGTTTTTTATAGGTTGCATCTCTAGACACTCGGCATTCTGCACTTGAAACTAGTACACTTGAAACTCAGTGAAAACAATTGATTGCCGGGCTCAGTTGAGGAGGAATGATGTATCTGGAGCAAGCGTAATTTAACCATGGTGACCATGAGGTGACACAATGAAGCGAGTAGATTATACACGCACAAAATATGGCGCTGAACGAACATGCCTTGTTTTAGCTTTGTGGGTTTCAGCTCTGTTTTGGCAAGGTGTTATTTTTTCATATCATGGAACTATGTTGTATTTTTAGGGCTGTCAAAAAAGTAACCTAAAAATCACAAAAAGTATCTATATTTTCGAGAAAAAGTAACCTAAAATAACCCATGAGTTTCAATGTCATTATCACTTTTGTATCCCTTTTTACCTTTGTATCGCCTTTGCTGATTAGTGCGCTATATCAAATACACGGTTTGTTTGTTGTTTGCTTGAGAACCCAAAAAAGTAACCTAATAACCTATAAAAAGTAACCTAAGATAAACCTAACCTGCGTAAAATAGCTTCCTTCAAAAAAGGTCAATTTCTGTTTGCAGTTCTGAAGGAAGAAAATACACCAGTCCTTCTTTTCTATCCTCTTTCCGAGTTGGTACTAATTTTACACCCTCTCTACGATCTGGTGCCATTTTTACAACAAACCACCAAAAGTTACTTAATATGATGTGGCTAACATCGCAAAAGGAGCATAACCGTCAAAATGTAATTTAAAAGTGGAAAGATGATACAAAGATGAAATACACTACTTGCTAATGAGATGATTTTTAGTAATGGTCGTAATAATGTTCTTTGTATTGTTTCAATGAAATTTTTTTGGAGGTGGCCCTATCTTAAGCACGTAATAAAGCACGTAATTCAGCTTGCATATTTGTGTGAGCGTAAACACTGCATGTGTGAATGCCCCCGTCCCACATGTAGCACACACTATGTGCTCACAGTCTTGTACACGTCAAACGAGGGAAAGTCTCACGCCCTGAAAATCACTTCCTGTTCAAGTAAATGTGTACTGTCAAGTGCTACAGTGCAGTATATGGTATAGAGAGCTCACACATCCCACGCTTCAAACACCTCACGACTAGAGATGCGACCTAAATAACGATGTTTTTTTTTAAAACCCGTTTTTTTTTGCCAAAAAAAACCTCGACCAAAAACAACACGTTTTTTGGCTTTTTTAGAGTCATGCAAATAATTCAAATTATGAAAATGATATATTTGGGATGTTAAACGAATTATTTTATCATCACATGAGTTATTCATGCTATTAGTCACCTTATCAAATTGAATTATCATTTAATATGCACAATAAAATTGTTATTATGTATCTGAAAGCCCTAATATCATTGTTTGCACGGTACTGTGCGGCACTTTTATGTACAGTACAGCTTTGCATTCAATTATTGAGTAAATCATTGTGTAAGAAGGCAGGGTTTGAGAAGCGTTTTTTTCTGGTAAATAATTGAAACTGTTTAAAAAAAAACAACAACAAGTGGCATAATATTTGTTTACATATTACCTTTTTCCTCTCAGAAATGAACTACATTGATTATAATAATTTTCATCATTTCATTCAACAGATCAATTATTTGCAAATATTAAAGTACAAACACTGCAAATATTTACACAAAGACTACAAATATGCACACAAACTTAGTGTCCCTAATGAGACTACGATTAAAAGCGGGTCGCATTATTCAGAGTGGCAATCCTGACCAGAAAAACGGGCAATATTTTCGTGTCAGAAAAAAACGACTGAGGAAATAAAATAAATGTACAAAAAGGATTTGAACACAAATAACTACATCAAAGAAACCATCATCCATAAAACAAGTTCTAAAAACAGGTTACTGATAAAAACCAATTCATTCGGTTCAACTTTCCTTGATCTACCGCTAATTTTTTCAAAATCTCTACATCTACAAAAAACCTTTTTCAAAAAAATTAATTTAGAAAAAAACCATGGTTTAAAAAACAGTTTAAATCAAGTGGTTTAACCAGCCGCTTATACCAGCGGGCTACTTGGTATACAAAATGTATTTGAACGTACATCAATCAAATCTATCTTCCATAGAAACTGTCCTAGAAAGCATTGTTTCATTAAAAAAGCGTTAGTTCAAATAAACGTTTGTCAAAAAAACACTTGACCAACCATTTCACTTGTCTTGTTCTGCTGTCAACATTTTCTGAAACTGTACATTAATAAAACGAATTTAAAATGAGTTTTAAAAACATAATTGCATTTTTTTCATAAAACACCATGGTTTTTAAAGAAAACATGATTACTCAATGAATTTGTTTTGTTCTGCTGAATTTTTTTCTCTCAAATATCCACATAATTAAAACCATCTATAAAAACATGGGGTTTCTCAATGAAAAAAACCTAAACCACCGGACCCGGATGCACCTTAAAAAAGACTCCTAGGGTATTTATTGATATATGTTTTTGTTTTTTATACTATTATCAAATTATATTTGAAATAGGACACGTAAAGATGTACAAAACATCCATTAAATTCATTTCTATGTACTAAAATCCAACATTCGATGACAATTGGGGCTAATTCTAAAAAGAAAAAAAACATAAAAACATGTTTTCCTGCAAAAAACGCACCCCAAAAAAACGTTTTTTTGCATCTCTACTCACGACATCCTCTGGTTCGTGGACATTTCTGTTGTGTTGTGTATTGTGTTTGTATTGTGAGAGAGATAGCGCGAAGAAGTGTGTGAGTGTGTGTGTATGCGCGTGTGTATGCGTGTGTGCTCTTGTCGCATTTAGTATGGCTAACAGTGTGTATTGTATGTGTGATCCGCGCTCGCTTCGTTTAGTTCACTAGATGTGCGTGAATGTGTGTATGCATGTGTGTGTGTGTGTGTGTGTGTAGGGGAGTGAATTTGACATGGGTAGAGGACGGTTGTTGTGTGTGAGCTGTGCGTAAGAGCGTTGCATCGTAGCTGTGTGATATAGTGATCGTGTGGTGTGATTGTGATTGTGCTGTGTGATAGAGTGATTGTGGTGTGTGTGATAGTGTTGCGTGGTTGTTTGCGTTCTTATATTTGTACACACATTTTTTATTTTAATATTACAATTTCCTAAAATGGAATGACACTATCGCGCGTGCCAAAAACGTATAAATATCGAGTAGCACAGATATTAAGGTGAATATCAATTGCTAAATCTTAACAGCCGAATTGTTGACATTTCTTGAAGTTCAGACCTGATATTCCATCTCTTTTCATATTTATACCGTTTTTGTGCCTCTTATCTGCAAAAAGTCACCAAACTGAGTTATCTAATAACAAGAAAAATAACAAAAGGTAACCTGACGATAAAAAGTAAACTAAAAGCAAAAAAGTAACCTAACGATGAAAAAGTATCTTTGGTAACCTAATAACTTTTTAAATAATTATCGTACATGAATTTTTCATGCAGTTTTAGGTAGCTTATGAAAAAGTGAACTTTAGGTGAAAAAGTAACTTTATGAAATTTTGGTAGCCCTATTTATTATATAAAAACTTGCATTCTCATTTCTCTTCTCTCCGTTCGAGTACAACGTGTTGTCATCGATAGCACCTACAGTGGCTGGAAGAGCATTGGGTCCGGTGTCCAGCAGGAGAGTGTGTTGGGTCCAATTTTGTTCAACATTTACACCACTGACCTGTACAAAATCACACGCAACCCTGTGTATGGATATACCGATGATATTACCTTGATGGCTGTAATTCCATCTTCTTCGGACTGACCACAGGGGCCTCAAACGGTGAACGACGATTTCAGCAGCGTCCTGAAGTGGTGTGAGAGTTGGAATGTGATGCTGAACACTTCGAAATCTAAACGCTTGCTGGTTTCTAGGTCACGTACCGTTCAGCCTTCACATGGAGCTATCCTCATAAATGACGCCCAACTCAGCTTGTGTCATGAACCCAAATTATTGGGAGTACATGTAGACTCTAAACTGACATTTGGTTGAGTCATATTCGGAAGCTAGTTTGTTCGGCATCGCGGAAACTGGGAATTATAAGAAAGGCATATTGCATGTTCGGTAGCAGCACAATATCCAAAAGTTGTTTTCGCTGTTTCATTTTGCCAATTCTGGAGTACTGCGTCCCCATTTGGTCTTCTGCTGCGGATTGTCACCTCAATCTCATAAATAGAGTTGTTAGAACTTCCAAGTTCCTCTGTGGTGACTTGGTTCTTGGTGATCTTTGCCATCGTAGAAAGGTCAGCAGCGTGTGCATGTTGTACAAGATCAAGCACAACGACCATCATTCCGTAAACAAGACAATTCCTGGTGATTTCGTGGCAGCAAGGATGACACGGTTTACATCCAGACAGCATTCCCAGTGTATGATTCCAATTCGTTGTCGTACAAAGAAATTCCATCGTTGCTTCCTTCTGGCCACTGTGGGTGATTGGATCGCATTGAGGGAAGATGTTTTCCCGCATAACAATTTGACCAAATTCAAGGTCAAAGTCAATGAAATGCTACTGAAAGAGCGGAATTGACTGTTGAGTCTTATTAATTATATATGTATTCATATTTATTGATATTTAGTCATATTTATTTATATTTAGTCATATTTATTTATATTTAGTCATATTTATTTATATTTAGTCATATTTATTTATATTTAGTCATATTTATTTATATTTAGTCATATTTATTGATATTTAGTCATATTTATTGTTATTTATTTTCTATTTATTTATATTTATTCTTATTTTACTCTCTATTTATTAGTATTTATTGTTGGTTGTTGTTACTTATTAAATCTTACTTTTACTCAGTGTTGGTTGTTGTTTTCTATTGAATCATACTTATTGTTGATTATTATTTGTTACCTATTTATTAATATTTATTCTTATGTATTCATATTTATTGATGGTTGTCATTAATTGAATCACATATTTATTGTTGATTGTTGTTATTTATTGAGGAACCTGGACGGAGTGCCATTATGGAGTGTTATCGGATGATGGTTTATTATTTATTGTTATTTATTTATTATTTTATTTTCCAATTCTCTTTCTCTGTGAATCTTTTGGGCGCTTCCGGTACATGGGGCCACCTTAGGGTGGTAATAGTGCTTGCACTCTTCCCATGCTACAGGATTTGCCTTCAATTAGTAATAGTAATAATAAAGTTACATGCACATATGCAATAAAATGGTGCGCCAGAATACACGGATGTTTTTCTCGCAGAACAATCTGAACAATTTCAAGGCCAAAGTCAATGAAATGCTATTGAAAGAGCGTAATTGACTGTTGGTTGTTACATATTTTCTATTTATTCATATTTATTTTCTATTTATTGGCATTTAATGTTATTTAATTTATATTTATTCATATTTATTGATAATTTTTCTATATTTAATATTTTTATTATTTGTTGGATTGATCATACGGAGTGTAATAGGATTGATTGTTGTTTATTGTTACTTATTGGAACATGTTATTTGTCTGTTAATTGATGCTTATTGTTATTTGTTTACTTATTTATAACTTTTATTTTTATTTATTGTTGGTTGTCATATATTTAATCACATATTTACGTATTGTTAATTGTCGTTATTTATTGAGGAGTGTGGGCGGAGTGACATTATGGAGTGTTATAGGATGGATTGTATATTTACATTTATTATTTTGTTTTCGATCTCTCATATCTATGAAATTGTATATTTTTTATTTCTCTTTCTACAAACTTCGGGCGCTTCCGGTACGTGGGGCCACCGTAGGGTGGTGACAGTGCTTGTAGTCTTCCGATGCTACTGGATTTGCCTGCAATTAATAATAATAATAATTATGATTGTGTCGAAAAAACACCCAAAATTTGACCTGCTAGCGGTGACATGTAGCCCAGTACAACAATCCGCATGCTAGTTTTCCACGAATATACCGACTACCTCAGTGACTACAATAAGTCACTGACTACGGCTGGACACCAGCGGCATCCTCTTCAACCAAGACCTGTTCAAGGTCTGATGAGTCACCTGCTAACCATCGGCCATCTAGCAATAGGGCTCCATCACTTTCTCTTGATTTCCTGATGCGGCCTGGCTGGTTCTCTTGTGCTGGTCAGTCTTGCACTGTTGATTTGTTTTCCTAGAACCATTTATACTTGCTTTGTCTCCTGTTCACGATCTGTTCTATTAATCACGCCCATGCATATTGTGTGACATGCTAGATATATGTTGTTTAGTGTTCAAGAAATAATTCATTGACCAACAAGGAAAATTGTTCCTGCGCTTGTGACGCCTGTGGGTCATCGCTTTCGCATTGCTAAGATCATTCATCGAGCGAAACAACCGTTATGAAATATATTTAGACCAGCAGTCATAACAAACCGAGAGTGTGCACTTTGCAGTCGTCCGTGTGCGCCGATGTATGTCTGGGTGTATAAAAACTGACGCCAAACGATGTGAGACTCGTACGTCAACCATGACCGAACGAAAGGGACCGACTTCTAGAGTGGAGTGACACTGACGTTTTCAAGAAAAATTAAGCTAAAGGTCAAATTGCACTGTCGGCTTTCGCGCATTCATGCTGGACAGATTGACGTCGAGAAAGAAGCATTGCCAGGTTGAACAATCTCTACAACAGACTGAATAATTAACCGTTACAAGTAAGCATTCACCGTCACAAATAATGTGTTGAATCTTTGGAATTAACCCGAACCGACGATTTTATCCGTTCAGTGATTGTACGGTTCGTTCACATCGAAAACCATAAACAAAGCTCTTGTTCTGAAAGTAAATTTGGAGTAGTCGACCCGAATAATGTGGGTCGACCAATAACTATAATTACGAGGCATTTCAAGTGTCTTTTCGGGAGTGGAAGGGAATATTCCAAGGAAACTATATAGATTGGATTGAGAACGTTTCGAGGAGGACGACATGTATTTTTCTGTTATCCTCATCAATAAGAAATATTTTGACCAACTACCGTTTAATCTCGATAACGCATATTATCCACCGCAGTATGCAACTAATCGTCCTCCAACAATAAATGTAGGACAACCAATACATTGTTCCATCAGTACAACCAGTTCTGTTCCAGGGAGGATGGTGGCTAGACAGTCCTACAGGACTTGAAACAAAACCTGTACAATGGAGGATGAACTAGCTGATATGCAACGACAATCTCATAGCAGCGTTATGCACTCTCATTTTACCCATTGTGTGCCTATCATCATCTTCATTTTTTATTTGTTGCTTTCGGGTTTGCGCTTGTGAGGCGCTACACCAAATACCTGTTGTATCAGATGTAATGATTTCAAACCTGTTCTTTCACATATTCTTTGTTGTTTAGTGAGATTTATTCGTTTACTTGATCGTTCTGATTGCGCACTGTGTTGAGTGACGCGGTTACAGCCGTCGACTTACCACGCAATTGTTTCAATAACAATGATTTTACCGTTTTTCGTGAAATCAAAGTTCTCTGTGAATCTTGACCCCCCCCCTTTGGTGGTCCTCAGATCTGCGCCTCCTGCGCTCCGAATGTCGTCGTACGGAGCGTCGTCGAGCGTCTCTGGAGGCGCTTTCGATCTCCTTCGTCCTGGTCAGCGTTTCGTTCGGCTCGAAATTCCTTCCTTAGCTCTCTTGCTATTAGCGATGATACTTCAATTGATAGCGAATCAAATCAAGATTGATAGCGATGATTAATTAAATTTATTAATAAATAAATCCATTTATTTCACCTCTCACTTATCATCACTCAGAAAATGTTCGCACTCTCGGTGGTCCACTCTGAAATCAGTAACTGGTGGTGGTACCCGTAGTCAAATTACGATTTCAGCTGATTAATCATCCTTTTTTCACTCAAAAAGATGCTGCACTACTCTTGAATATTCCAAAAAGCCATTTCCGCTATCTTTCCCTAACTCCTCAAATTCATTTTCGGCTTTGTTACCAATTTATCCCTATATAACCTCTCGCTTTCTCCTCAAACTTGGCAACAAAAAAACCCCTCGGATCCTATTAATTTTCCGCTCTCTCTGATTCGATCATCCATCTTGCTCGTATTCTCACCCATGTGGTTAATTGCTCTTTTCTTTATGGTCAATTCTTGCTTCTAATCATGCTATAATCACCACCCATACTGAGGAAGCATAATCTTGATCCTACCATTCCCTCTATCTATCGTCCTGTGTCCGTGCTTACGCTTCCTTCTAAACTTCTTGAACACGCCATCCTTGAACAATGATTTCGTCCGATTATTATTCCGGCCCTGGATCCTTTTCAATCATGTTTTATCTCAAATCATTCCACTGAAACTCTTATTATTCGCCTCACTGATTATATTTTGTTCCAGCTTTTCCTTCGGCAAATTTGTTATGCTAATATAATTATATTTTTCAACTGTTTTGATGTCATCAATCACTCCAATCTCTATGAAGATCTCGCCCATATTGGCCTTTCTTCCTCAGCTCTTTCTCTTCTTACCTTCATAAACGTTCCTTTTCTGTGCACTGTAATTCCGGATGTCTGCCAATGTTCCGTTGACTTCTGGCGTCCCACAGGGTTCTCTCCTAGGACCTCTCCTTTTCAACCTCTACGTCTCGTCCCTTTGCTCTATTCTTAGAGAATACCCTATTTCCTTTCACGTTTATGCTGACGATGTTCAAATTTACTTTGCTCTCTCATTACATAATTCTAATTTGGTATCTTCCCATTCTAATTCTCCCCAAAATAACTTTGGCCAACATCCCAGCAGTGTCTTCGCCTGATCATCTACTGAGCTCTTTGAAAATGAAAAACCCCTGCTTGGCTTCAGTTCCTGATTCGCAAATGAAACTGTTTTTCATTTCAAAACCTAAGGATGGTCGTTCGCATGCCGTTCTGGGTGTTTCTCCAGAGGTTCGACGGGCCATCAAAACTGCCGGAGATCGCCTGTTCGTGGATTTGTGCAGCTGCGCTGTCTATGATCGTTTCTGGGTAGCGCGCTGCTCCCACTGCTGCGGCCTCGGCCACAAGAAAAACCGCTGTGCACCCTCCAATGCCATCACATGCGGCCACTGTGCTGGGGCACACCATTCTTCGCAATGTCCGGATAAGACTAAAAAATGTTGCGCCAAATGTGTAAGACACGATCGCCCCGCCAATCACTCATCGTTTTCGCCTCAGTGTCCCTCCTTCGTCGCCGTGAAAAATTCGATCCGACAGCGCACCATTGTAGCTCCTCCAGCCCAGTCTCCTTCTTTTTCCCATTGTTCTTCTGCGTGACTTCCTACAGCCCATTCTTCCACCTCACCCATCAAGCACCCGAATTGCTCATTTCCTCATCACGACTTTTCTCAACGTCTTCCCTCTCATAACTCTCTTCCTTTTAGTAAGCACATTTCTCTTGGTTTGTTCAATACCAGATCGGCCCGTAACAAATCCTTGTATATATCTGATGCACTACTCTCGAATCAACTTTCTCTCTTGTTCTTAACCGAGACATGGCTCCTGGAGAGCGACGTTCCCACGTTTAGAGCTCATCTTCCCCCGTCTTTTAATTTCTTCCACGCCTGTCGATCTCTTTCTTCATCATTGAAACCTTCGGGCGGTGGAGTTGGCGTCATTTTCAATGCCTCGCTTTCCCTCTCCACCCTCACAGAATTCAATTTTACATCTCCTGCTTTCGAATTTTTAGTACTCTGTCTGTCTCTACCAGCACTTCCCACCCTGGGTATTATAGTGGTATACCGTCATAATAATTCTGGTACCGCCTCACTCTTCCTGTCTGACTTTGACGAATTCATCTCACTACTTTCCCAACATTTCTCTGGTAACTATATTCTACTAGGCGACTTCAACATCTGGGTTGATCGCCCTTCGTCTCAAACTCTCATACGTGATTTTATTTCTCTGCTCGACTCTTGGGATCTTCTCGTCTTAAACTCAGGTGCTACCCATACTTCTGGTCACACGCTGGATCTCATTATTTCCACTCCGACTTCTTCGAAACTCATTTCCCCAGACATACTCACCCACCCCCCAGATCCTCTTTTTTCTGACCATAGCCTTATCACATTTCAACTTTTTTCCCCTCGTTCTCCCAAATCTTCCTCTAGGGTTATTCTTTCACGCAACTACAAGAATTTCAATTCTTCTCACTTCTCCTCTCTTGTCGAACGCTTCCTATCTCCTCTTAGTTATGTTTTCCTCAGTCCTCTATCACTCCCAAACTTTATCACAGATTACCTCTCAAATATAAATGATCTTATCTTTCCACTCCGTGAAATCAAAGTTATCTGCGAATCTCCACCCCCTCCTTGGTGGTCCTCAGATCTGCGCCTCCTGCGCTCCAAATGCCGTCGTAGGGAGCGTCTCTGGAGGCGCTTTCGCTCTCCTTCGTCCTGGTCAACCTTTTGCTCGGCTCGAAATTCCTTCCTCGCCTCTCTTGCTTCCGCCAAATCCAGTTATTTCACCTCTCACCTATCCTCACTGGGAAAAGGTTCACACTCTCGGTGGTCCACTCTGAAATCAATAACTGGTAGTGCCTCCCGGAGTCCAATAATGATTTCAGGTGATCAATTCTCCTCTTTTTTCACTCAAAAAATTGATACAATACTCTCAAATATTCCAAAAAGTCATTTTCCTCTATCATTTCCTACCTCCTCAAATTCAATTTCGGCCTTCGTACCAATTTCTCCCTATAAAACATCTCGTTTTCTCCTCAAACTCCGCAACAAAAGAAGCCCCTCGGATCCTATTAATTTTTCCGCTCTCTCTGATTCGATCCTCCTCCTTGCTCCCATTCTCACCCATATGGTTAATTCCTCTTTTCTTCATGGTCAATTTCTAGCTTCTAAGCATGCTATAATCACACCCATACTGAAGAAGCCTAATGTTGATCCTGCCATCCCCTCCAACTATCGTCCTATATCTATGCTTACGCTTCCTTCTAAACTTCTTGAACACGCTATCCTTGAACAACTTCGTCCCATTATTACTCCGGTCCTTGATCCTTGTCAATCAGGCTTTATGTCAAATCATTCAACTGAAACTCTCCTTATTCGCCTCACTAATGACATTTTTTCCAACTTTTCCTTCGGCAAATCTGTTCTGCTAATATCATTAGATTTTTCATCTGCCTTTGATCTCGTCAATCATTCCATTCTTTGTGAAGATCTCGCCCATATTGGCCTTTCTTCCTCAGCTCTTTCTCTTGTCTCTTCCTACCTTCATAAACGTTCCTTTTCTGTCCGCTGTAATTCCCGGATGTCTGTCAATGTTCCGTTGACTTCTGGCGTCCCACAGGGTTCTCTCCTGGGACCACTCCTTTTCAACCTCTACGTCTCGTCCCTTTGTTCTGTCCTCAGAGAATACCCTATTTCCTTTCACGTCTATGCTGACGATGTACAAATTTACTTTCCCTTATCTTTACATAATTCTACTTTGGTATCTAAACTTCTTTCCCATATTTCGTCATGGGCTGCCTCCAGATACCTCCTTCATAATCACGACAAAACTGTCTACTTGGCTTTTCATCCTCCAAGGATAACCCCTACCACTGTCTCCTTGCCTCTAGCTTCTCAAATTCGCAACCTTGGCATCACATTTGATCCGACAATATCATTTTCTCAACACTTTTCTCAACTCACTCGCTCCTGCCGCTTCATTCTGAGAAAATTGTATCCCATACGTTCTCTTTTGGACGAATCTTCGGCTGTTCTTCTCGTCAATTCTTACATTTTCACTCGCCTAGATTACTGTAACTCCTTGTTTTTTCACCTTCTCCTCAAAAGTATCCGCCATCTACAATCCATTATCAACCTTGCCTATCGCTTCGTTCTTAAACTTCCTCCCAAAACGCCAACTTCAGCTCACCTTCACCGCCTTGGTTGGCTCACTGCTCATTTCCGAATTCGTTACAAAATTTGCTGTTTGGTGTACAAAATCCTTCACTGTCCTTCACCCCCGTCCTATCTACGCTCACTACTTCTGGTTCAAGAGAGTACTTCTGGTTCACGTCGCCATCCTACTCCTCTAATCTGTCCCCCTGCGTTGAACCAATCCACTTGGTCTGCGAAATCATTCTTTTTTTCTGCACCCCGCATTTACAATTCACTTCCTCATCGCCTCCTCCGAATGAAATCCTACTCATCTTTTTCCTCTGAGCTGCACAAACATTTCCTTTCTTTGGCCTCAGAGTCTTCTTAAGTTTACTTGTTTGCAATGTTATAATTGATTTATTCTTCCTATTGATATTGATTTAATCCGTTTTTCCTTTTATTTAATGATTTATCTCTTTTTTGCACATTTTAGTTACATATTCCGGACTCATAATTGCTACATGTTTGTGTTTCTGTTCTGCGCTGCATGTTTTTACTTCACCCAACCTGCGCAATTGACCCAATTTCCCACTTGCTCCAGTATTATTTTGCGTGTCGCGCGCTTGTAACTATTGTGTGCGCTATATTAAATACATGTTTGTTGTTGTTGTTGTTGTTATCTAAACTTCTTTCCCATATTTCGTCGTGGGCTGCCTCCAGATACCTTCTTAATCACGATACAACAGTCTATTTAGCTTTCCATCCTCCAAGGCTAACTCCTATCACCGTCTCCTTTCCTCTAGCCTCTCAAATTCGCAACTTTGGCATCACATTAGACCCGGCAATACCTTTTTCTCAACACGTATCACAACCCTTTTGCCAACCCTCAATGCTCTTGCCATTTCATTATCAGAAAATGTTATCCCATATGCTCTCTTTTGGACGAATCTTCGGCTGTTCGTCTCGTCAATTCTCACATTTTTACTCGCCTAGATAACTGTAACTCCTTGTTTTCTCACCTTCCCCTCAAAGCTATTCGTCATTCACATTCCATTATCAACCTTGTCTGTCGCTTCTTTCTTATACTTCCACCCAAAACACCGAATTAAGTCCACCTCCAGCGCCTTGGTTGGTTCACTGCTCATTTCCGAATTCTCTTAAAATTTGCTGTTTGGTATACGAAAACCTTCACTGCCCTTCACCCCCGTCATATCTACGCTCACTACTTCTGGTTCAAGAGTGTTCTTCACGTCGCCACCCTACTCATAATCTGTCCCCCTGCGTTGAACCAGTCCACTTGGTCTGCGAAATCATTCTTCTTTTCTGCACCCCGCATTAATAATTCACTTCCTCCTCGCCTCCTCCGAATGAAACCCTACTCATCTTTCTCCTCTTAACTCCACAAGCATTTCCTCTCTTTAGCCTCGGAGTCTTCATAAGTTTGCTCGTTTGCAATTTTTCTTTCTCTTGAACCTCTTGTTACATCTTCTAAACTCATAATTCTTACATATTTGGGTTTCTATTTTATGCTGCTTTTTATGTTACATGATTTACGCAGTCAACCCAAGTCTTTTTTCCACTTGCTCCGGTGTATTTTGTCTGTCGCGCACTTGAAATTATTTCGTGCGCTATATTAAATAAATGTTTGTTGTTGTTACGAGCGAGCGAAGCGAGCAAGTTCATACTTGGTGTGACTAGAAAAATGAGTATGAGCAGCCCGCCGGCCGGCCGTGGTCACACTTTTCAGAGGCTTATATATCTGGAACCATAAGTCCGATTAACATGCATTTTTTGTTGGGTAGCGCCATCCTCCCTGTCGCGGATGAGACCAAGCCGAATCATGTCAGTGCCCACTGTGGCACGTGGTACGTCCCAAATGCCCTCCTACTTTTTCCAAAAACACCTTTTACCCGTTTTTCAGAGGCTTATATCTCTGGAACCATAAGTCCGATTAACATGCGTTTTTTTGTTGGGTATCCCAATCCTTCCTGCCGCGAATGAGACCATGCCGAATCATGTCAGTGCCCAGTGTGACACGTGGCAGGTGCCATATGCCCTCTTATAATTTAGCAGAAAACTTTGCCCATGCTTTTTGAGTCTTATATCTCTGGAACAAAGTTTGATTACATATGATAGCTTCGCCCTCGCTCGTTCATCGCCTAACACGGCGCCTTACTAGTTTTAGAGATAATGATAATGCACTACATCCCTCCACAAAAATATGATAGCGTTGTCTTGAACACGGAGATGTAACCACTCCTGTGGATCTGTGGGAGAATATCTAGCGACGATTCTGAAATTGATCAAACCTGCGTTCTATGCAGCACACTTAATGAGCAGAGCGATCAACACGGCTCTTTCAGGCCTCAGTGATTATTAGACTGCGTGTTGATGCGAATATCAAACAACACTCTTGACATAGGAATATCAATGTTTTGTTCTTTCTCAAGTACAACGTATGTTGCATGACCCCGAATCCACTTTCGATTTACAAAAAAAGACAATATATCCTATTTACTACCTTATTTCTGCACTCCAGTTATAAGCTTAAAATACGCTGTCCCATGAAGAAATTACCTTCGTCTTGCCCAGAACAAACACTTGACAAGAAAACGACGGTTTTTCTCACATATAATACCCGCGAATAACATGCACCTCAAAAGCACACAAAACAAGCAGCAGCACGTGATCTGAACACTAGCGGCGAGCTGTGTTTTTTCCGCATGGAACACTCACATTTACCCGCAATTTTGAGAAGGCATCATAGTGAAATCTACTAGAAAAATAAACTCAGCCGTCAGACGGACTGGGTGAATCACAATTAAAACGACATCAGTCACGATACAGGATGACGACTTATTTCAAACTGAACGACAATTAAACCCCACATAAAACCTCCACGAAAATTTTTACACCGTATTAAATGATTTCCAGCTCATTGCACACCCGACAAATCATTCGATGAAAAAACCACCCAACACGATCTGGAGGATAAAGGTATATCATTCCATGAAACTTGTCATATGGGACACATCGCATGAAGTACCGCTAATAAGCACTTACAACGACTACGAACACAAATGACAATAGGTTGAACGAAGACAACGTTATCACAGTTAACCCGCCGAGTTGATAAAACCACAACACAAGTCGCAGTTAAGCCAATATGCACAAGTTCAACCACAATAGCAAATACACAGTAGGAAGCAGGTTGCCAGGAAGATTAGTGAAACCTTTCAACACAATGAAGAATGCACCGCAACATTTATGACCAAATAAAGGAAACAGGAGCTTAAGTAGAGCGAGATGTGCACATATTCAGCATTGATCAAATGCTGGACCGATACTTAACGGAAACAATGAGGCAATCACACAACATGGTGAAAGCTAGAATATTGCTACCTTACGGGACGACCGCGAGCAAAATCACCGCCGAATCCACGAGACACCAGAAGAAAGACAATCACAAACATTTCCACCCGGAGACAGCGCAATAAATTAAACACAACAAGCGTAACAACAACACCGACGCACGAGACAGCACGGCTCGACAGCGACACACGGCCGGACACAGAGCTGCTTCATCGTTGCTGTGTTTGTTGGTGCTGGGTGGCAGTGGAGGCTGAACAGGCACCATCACTCGGCGAGCCTGCGACACACGCGCACGTCGTGCCGCCGCTCGTGTGCTGTGTTGGTGACGTGCAAGAAGAAGGGGAGGAGCAGGAGACGGTGGCGGCGGCAGGTCGACTGGTGACAGAGCCACCACGTCGCAAATGCTCGGCCTGCACCAACACGTCGGCCGACACGCAGCCGCGCAGCGCCGCGTTCTCGCGCTCCAGACTCGAGATGCGCTCCATCAACGAGCCGATGCTGGCCTTGAGCACGTCCACCTCCTCACGCACGGCCAACAGCAGGTGCGACTTGACAAGATCCTGTCGTCAGCACACACACACACACACACACATGATCATAACTTGAGTGAGGAGAGCAGGGATACGGTTTGGGTGTGATTCAGTAATGTTGAATAAGAATAGGAACGCTCACAAACACCCATAAGACAATAACAGATCAGAACGTTCAACCATGAAACCTAAAACAGACAAGATTTCAGAGTGAAAAACAGAATACATAATCAAGTAACACTGGTAGAACCACATCCTGATGATCTCTGCAGAAGCCGGATACTATCTCAAGTAGAAACTACCTTCCTCATGAAAACACCAGAACAATTGCAGTCGAAAATCAACAATGAGTGATTTGTTAGCGACTGCAACTGTCTATATTCAACTAGCGATTGTGACTGTCTATATTCAAAGTAGCATATCGAATGAAACATTTAACATGCGTTCAACATTCCCGCAAAGTCCAATATGAACAGCCCAATAAGCAAGTGCTGATTGCACGAGCACAGTAGCAGAACACACCTCTTCGACCACCACATACACATGATCGCCATTGAGCATCACGTCGAAAACGACGGCCGAGCTGCTGGGACAGCGTCGTTTGAGAGCCGCCTGCGACCGACACACACTGGCCGGCGAGGAGGCAAAGTCGCCGAGCGCCGCCAGTGAAACTGTATCATGCATGGCACACGACGAGAAGTCGACCGGCAAGCGACTGTTCAACATTGAGATCGCCAAAATCTCTCTCTCTCACAGACACCAACAAGTGGATTTGCAAGCTCCGGCAAGTCTAACGCTTGAGCACGAGCAGATCCTCAGACTAGCTCAATCACTTGCTCCGAACACGATTGATAGACAGTAAGAAGACAGCGCACAACCAGACTCAAAGACGCACCAACGATAACTGAGCCGTACAACGCGAACGGCACGTCTGAAGACCAGCAGTGACAGCGCGCAGACACACTTGCAATAATCCTCGCGCACGCGCGCCACGCGTCCTGTGTGTGTGTGTGTGTGTAGGCGGTGCACCATTCGACATACACGGTGTAATAGGCGATACAAAGCGGAGAATAGCACCAATCACCAGCACACACAGCTGAGTGCTGAAACTGACCCAAACTATTCGCCTGGCATTGTATCATACACAATGGACAGGCCCACCAAAGCATCTCCCCGAACAACGATTTCAAATGCAGAAAAGTCAACTACTGACTTCATTGAATCACAAGGTGCTGTCTCTGTGCGTTGAATTGCAGACAAACCCAGAGCTGGCATACACACACACACACACACACATACAAACACAAACACACACCCGGACACACAAACATCGGCCGTACCAGTCTGTGCCAGACACCGAGGTCGTTAAACAGCACACACGCATACACACACACATACAGGCGTATACGCACACGCACATGTGCATTTATACCAGCAGCTCGAGTATATCGACTCTTCGAGTAAACTAAAGCGATAGGATGAAGTATTTTTAATATAATTGTACTGTTGTGTGAAGTGGTTACTTTGAATATAGTTATTTTGAATATAATTGTACTGTTGTGTGAAGTGGTTACTTTGAATATAGTTATTTTGAATATAATTGTACTGTTGTGTGAAGTGGTTACTTTGAATATAGTTATTTTGAATATAATTGTACTGTTGTGTGAAGTGGTTACTTTGAATATAGTTATTTTGAATATAATTGTACTGTTGTGTGAAGTGGTTACTTTGAATATAGTTATTTGGAATATAATTGTACTGTTGTGTGAAGTGGTTACTTTGAATATGATTATTTTGAATATAATTGTACTGTTGTGTGAAGTGGTTACTTTGAATATAGTTATTTTGAATATAATTGTACTGTTGTGTGAAGTGGTTACTTTGAATATAGTTATTTTGAATATAATTGTACTGTTGTGTGAAGTGGTTACTTTGAATATAGTTATTTTGAATATAATTGTACTGTTGTGTGAAGTCGAACTGACAAAATAAATTAGGCACAATGCTACGGTACGAAGCAACAGTGGTTGCCGCGTACGATAAAAATGAGCGATACACGATAATTATCGCCGAGGTTAAACCTTTTATCGTATATCGCAAATAGCTTACTACAGAATAGCTTGACTGCTAGCTTACATTAATCATCTAGCTAGAATAGCTTGACTGATCGGAATCATCAGATAGTGCATTTTGGAAGCGAAAGAGTGCTTGCTCGACTTCTACCCCATCCACTTGTTTCTTTCTCCGCATTATTGTAAAAAGTCAGTGATATTATATTCAGCAAGACTAACGACAATGTTAAAAACTAGAGCACCTCAGTATTACCACTTCTTCTTCTTCATGATACCAAGCCCACAAACCAATAACCGATACAGAAGTACGCCCGGTGCAGCCTGAACATACCCTAAAAATGTCTAGAGCACCAAGTTGCAGGTGATTTTCTTGCATACACATTTCTAACATACTCTATTATGCATGAACATATTTGCGAGATGTACCCTCATTGACTAAACGAATTCACTAAATCTGTACTGTTATATACTCTAGCGGTCAAACCGCCAATTAACGACTGCGATTCTTCCAGGTTTACCATGTTATTTTGCTATAAAGTAGCGAGTAAATTGCAACATTATTATTTAACAGCATTCAACATTAAAGAGCAATATTATTTGATAGAACGCAAAAAGATATTTCCAATGGTTGTTGTTAGATTGTCATGAATATGATTTAACGCGAACTAATGATCAAAATGTGCAAACTGACATTTTTTTATTCAACATGAAATTTTAAATTTAGCCTCACGGCACCCAAAATAATGTGTATCTCAAATTAATTAACACCATTGGATGCAACGTTGTCTAAGCCATAAGGAACAGTATATTTACAAACAAGTTTCTGAAAAAATTGCCAATAAAGCAGCCCTTAATTAATAGCCGTCAATTGACGGATCCGGTCCTTCCAGGTAGTTCAATATTTCGGTCCTTCTAGTGTTAGATATTACTTAGCATCTTTACTTTAATTATACCGTTAGATAGAGCTTAAAAATATCTTTCAAATGGTGGTTGTTAAATTGGCATATACGTTGTATTAAGCAAATTAAGAGTACACACGTGCAAAATTCGATATTTCTAAAATAAGTTGGGATTTTCAAATTAAGTTTCGACTCCTAAACCTCCTTAGATTTTAATTTTCATCACCATTGGATTCAGCTTTGTCTAAACCACTAGATAAGAAAAAATAAGTCTTGATTGGCAGCCGTCAATTGACGGTTCCGGTCATTCTAGAGCAGTGGTTCCCAACCTGGGGGTAACTTACCCCCTGGGGCTAATTTAGCAATTGTTCGGGGGTGATGTAGGAGTGACAGGAAAATGTTAAGAATTCTGAAATTCAAGAAAACATTGCGGTACCTTGTATTGGGATTAATGTTAACTTAGCATATTATGTTTATTGTTTGCATTGTGTGGATATTGTATTGTTCATATGGCGTGTTATATATAGTTGTATGTGCACGCGTGCGTGTGTGTCAATGCTTACAGTAACATGTACAGTAACAAAGGGGTAACATGCTTAATATGGGATGCTAAATTGGGTAACAGGCTGAAAAAGGTTGGGAACCACTATTCTAGATAGTTCAATTTTCCGGTCCTTCTAGTGTTAATAGCAGTGTAGATAATTTGATAAAAAACACGTCATTACGCAAGTGTATCACCCGTGATAAAACAGAACGTGTATATGATGCACCGGTCATTAAGCCGTGGTCACACGAGGCCAATTGTTGGATAAACCAACAGTTGGCCAAACCAATCGTTGGCTTGGTCCCGAAAACCGAAGTTGAACATGTTCAACTTTTCAAGCCAATTTTCCTGCATTTCAGCCGCTTGCCTCAAGAGGGCGCTACCTTGTGCAATGAACGCGCACTGTCACGCTGCAAATGATTGAATTCTCGCGCAAGGCAAATATTATATCCTCCGCTTTTTCATCACATGGCGCTGAAGCAACGCGTTCAGTGAATTCAACTCAGTTTGAGAGCCTGTGAAGTGTTGTTTGTTTTTGTGTTCGTTTTATTGTGGCAATTTTATCATGATGAGGTGGAATCTGTAATATAATACTTGTATAATATATGTTAATGTTTGATACATTACTAGATAAATTTGGATACACAGATATATAGGTAAAATATATAAAAGCTGTAGAATATGTTGACATGTGAACATGTGAACATATGTATAGTATACGATCAGAATATATTTATGATCTGTACATTCAACAATACACCTGGATTAAATCAAAATTCAAATGGTAGATTCAGGAGAACGAAATAAACCACACTGACGTCCTCCGCACCACATCTATTGGCTTGGACAAATACTGGCCTCGTGTGACCACTTGCAAGCCAATTGTTGGCCAAGCCAACGGTTGTCCGCTGCAAGCAGACAGTTGGCTAGGTCAACAATTGGCCTCGTGTGACCACGGCTTTACCAATGCCCTAGACATTCAGTAGTTTTTGCAACCATACACACTGATGTCGCTGCGCTAAAGGAAGCACCTCTCCGATCATTCAAGTATCAACACAAGAATATGCCGGACAAGATACCATCAAGAGTTAGCGGACGAAATTTCCTGCGATGGTGTTGATACAAAAAACTCTTCACCCAAATAGAAAAGGTATCATTGTGTGATACGGAGTTTCACATGTAACAAATATACATATATATGTACAAGAGTTATTCACTTTTGAAATGACATTACTCAACTCAGAGAACATACATAGGTTAAACGTATGACAATGGAAATGAAGTTCGGTAACAGTAGCAGAGCTCTCAATAACATCCAAGGGCACAGCGCGTTCAGGATCGTACAACCCACAGACAGCAGTGAAGAAGGAATATATGGATGAAAGATTACTACAAAAATGGGATAAATTATTTACTTTTTCTATTGCCACTATCACAGGGCAAACTATCGGCAAGGACTGAAAGCTAAAAAGCCTCACGTGACAGTTGCTACACGGGAAGAAGCCGAAGCTTATGAACACACAGTTGTGCACCGTGAAACTCGCTGCCACCGCAGAGCCGACCCTCTCCATGATATGGCGCCACAAGGACGTAGAGGGCCACCTCCCAAGAATGTGTGGCACAACACATGACTGATATCTGGTACCATTCACTGCTGGGCGGACAAAAATTCTCCGCCGGGTTTCGCACCACGGACCTCACGCTCGTGAGGCGGATGTGATGTTACTACACCACGGACCTCACGCTCGTGAGGCGGATGTGATGTCACTACACCACGAAGTCCAACACTGAGGCATGAAACAAACAATATGTACAATATTAAAATATAAGTCCCCAGAGAAAACAAGCATGAGAACCATACAAAAATGAGCAGATATTGTCAGCTAACATCATGTAAATGTTAGAAATCACAAATTAAGTGGAGACAATAGTGTGGATACGAACAAATGCAGTGGAAGGAAACCGACGAAAGAGAATAATTCTAGCCTCAACCCGGATTTCGAATAATGGCTGAAAAATTCAAGCTATAAAACTGGGAGAATAAACAAAAATGCGCGACAAACATTCCAAGCTATTCTCTAAATAGCAGCCATTCTTCATATGGCGCGCACGTCAATGCACAACGCACGCGACGGATGTTTCCACCCCTTGTTCGACATTTCTCGCCTCTGGTAACATTCCGTAGTGCATGTAAAGTTCACTGTGTGGAATCACGCAATCATGCTGGTAGCACACAAAAACATATCACACACTCATACAAAAGCCGGACTGAACAGAGAAAAAATGCAACCATCACAGAAAAAGTCAAGTATTGGAAAAGACAGGATCGCACGTATCATTCGCATTCTTCAACACATTGTAACTACTCAAGACAGGATGCTGAATCGAAACGGAGCCGGATGCTGAATCAGGTCATGGGAGAGTCTAGGTTTGTAACATCATTTCACACACAACACCAACGGTGGGAAGCCTTGGAGTAAACATGTACACAAAATCGTCCATGAAAACCTCTATAGAATGGACCTTTGATATATTGTTGTCTGGGTCAAAGCTCACTACTTGAGTCTCAAGAGAGATCTCAGTAGTAAGTTCAGCAGAATTTCCCTGTCGAAATCTAAGATGAAAGCCAATAAATGTGCCTACCTCAAGATGAACAATCCCAAAGCACTTGAGTGGTGGGCCATTTATTTCATGCCAAATACATCAACTCAATTCGGGCGTCACTTTATGAAGTGCGCCTGAGATCTGGGCTCTCAAACCGATCCATACGTCCGCCACTGGTGCAAGAGCATACCAAGTACAGTGATTACAAACAATGATTCGGAAAAATGTCCCAAGTGAATTAAAAAACTCACGAGGCTTCAAAGCCACTGAAACTCATTAACACTCATGGTATCCAAGATCTTACAACAAACCATTCACAAAGTCACGCAGTCGATAGACCACCTCAATAAACATCTTGAGAAGAGCAACTGTCTACCCTTCAGTGAAAAGATATATGTTCTTAGTGACGTTAACGCTAATGATGAGCAGCTTTTGGCGGGCAAGTAGATATTGAATATGGATTTTCGAATAAGAATCAGGTTAAATCCATCACATATAAAAGTGAACATGTTGACAGTGAGCGACGAGTTTCTGCGAAGAAGCTGCATTCCAAAATGGACACTCATCACGCTACGACGTCACAATGACGAAACAATATCAATAACAAATTTTGTGAGCGTTGATGGGCCCACAATGAAAGATGCATGCGGTGAAATAACCAGGGAAATACACTGTAATTTCCATTCAGCTCAAATTTAGAGAAATAACTCTTGCGCTAAAACAGATGTATATAGCTAAATCATCATACAACCACTAAGACGATATACGTTGTATATGTTGTGTGTAATGAATGTTAATTACATTCTTCAGATAATCAAACCTGAGAGTAGTATAGCGTAGTATCGCTATCAACGCTACGTGAATGCACACGGCATCAAAGAGTAAAAAAACGCAAAAGCACAATTGAAAAAGTGCATTAACGGAGCATAATCTTGTCAAATATTAAACTCAATGTGACAAAATGTATCCAATTCGTTGAGCTGCTGATACAAGTAGACTCAACTGTTTGGACAACAATGGGAGACCATGAGAAAATCAATCACATAGGAAAAACTTAAATATGAAAATACGCCAGCAACAGTGGCTTTTGGAACAATGAAAAGCAGAGCTAATCAATACTGAAGAAAACTTTCTTAAGCTATGCGCTCCCAAAAACAGTTTCCAGCAAACGTTTACACATTAACATTACAAGATTAACGTTATTGAATACAACACAACGATAGTAACACCCCTTATTTATCTCTATACAAAACCAATAAACAGACGACGACAAAAACATGGAGCACATATGCAGGAAAATCACAACCAGGAAAAGCATACGAGGCAAAACCAAAGATTTTCACTTGAAAGCAATACACTTATGAAAGATAGAGGTTTCAAATGTCTAATGTCAAGTTAGCCATTTGATAAAGCTAATACATTTTTTAAATGAAAAAGAACACACGCAAGCAAATAATATCAACAAAACAACCAATGAGAGCATTTCTTATTCTTTCTAAGAACTAACACGATACCCAGACATACAACGTAGAAATTAGATCCTAGCATGAACAGTTTCCAATCAGATTTACTGTACCAACACACGGGAAGGCCATGATACATCTTTCACCACACGTCGACACATCGACGTTGTGCGACACATCGCCCAGACCATACAATAGCATTGATAGTGTGTTTATACACAGCAAGTCACTATACTTTTTGTGTACATGAGCATCCAGAACTGGAAGTCTGTCAGGCGTTACCGCAACCGCAGCGACCTCGAAGTATCACGTAAACAGCGCTGTACACCCACAGTGCGGGACCTCAATCACCGTGTCTCACACACCAACTGATGGAACACTGCAGACAGCAAGTCTACTATACAAACACGACACGTACCAATATTGGCCTCAAACGTCATTCGTGACGCAAAACAGCCGTGGGTGGCAAGTCCATGGCGTTGCCGCTCAAATGAGACCAACAAATAAGACAAAAAAGCCAAGCAAGACTGGAAAGTTGGCGCCAAAAAAGACAATGCAAACACACACCAGCTTCAAATAGCAGGCCGAAAACACTTGACAGTCTGGTGCACATTTAAATACGCATGCAAACATCGCAAAGTATCAGCAGAAAACTACACAGAAGGCAGTCAGCAAGAGCACGTGTGAACTGATTATTCTATGAGTTTTGAAGAGCATATCATCTATGAAATCTGTCAAAACGACATCGCATATATTGTCAAGTAAACTATTAGCAAACATCATCCCTGTATGGGATGATGAAAAAGGCAAACAAAGCAAACATAATCCTTGTTATGTATGGCGAGGGCCCAGACTCAGAGTGATGAATGATAACAATAAGAAGTCACCAAGCCGTACACATTCATACACTGAAACGATCCCACAAGCACCAAAACTAAGTCTAGCAACACCCGACAAAACGTTTAGTATATTATTGTTGTTGTTATTGGCGTTATAAAAGCGCACGAGCCAGTTGAGACTACATGGCAAGCCCACTGTGCGCCCATCTACAGTGGCGACTACCGGTAGACTCAAGCGGAGGTGTTGATTAAAGAACCCGGGCCAGATTTAGAACCGCGAACCTCTGACACGAGAGTTAAGCGCCTAAGCCACTGAGCCACTCGAGTATTTTAGTACATTTAGCATTTTGCATCACAGCAAAACCAGAACAGAAAAGAAAACAAGACAAGTTTTGAACACCGTGAAATAAACAAAACAAACGTATTTCAGGTGATTATAATTATTATAAGTAGACTAATCAAGGCGTTAATCAATTGTGTCGGTTATCAACCACCGTTATATGCACGTTATATTTGCATAATCGCTCAACAAAGTGCGCTAAACCTGTATGAGGTAGATTGGACACTGCTGCACACAAAACCGCATTGTACGGAAAAAGAGTGCAACGTATTCCGAAATAATCCTACCAAGTCAGGCTGTGCTTCAAGGTCTCATTGTGCCCAATGAGAAAAACCGCCACTACAGAATATAGAAAGAGACACGTGTAACAACTAATCATAGGCGAAGATCCTGGGGGGTATGGGGTATATATACCCCGACAAATTGGCTGGGGGTATTAATATGCAATTATACCACCGATAATCCTGCTGAGTTCAGTTCATTGAGTATATTGCCATCAAAATCAGCATAGCAAAAAGTAACAATACACGACAAGTATGTGTTTGCAATTACATGCAATATAATTTTCATTGAGCTGTGTGTTGTAATTGACTAGGCATAAAATGGTTGAGGGTCCATGCAATTGACCAACTGAGCCAATTTTGAACACTAATGCATGATGGCTGTCATCCCCCGAGCCTCGACACAAATCTGCGCCCTTGGAACTATCAGCTCAACCGACCAATTATAATTTGTAAAGAACAAACGCAGCCGACGACGGGACAGCAGAAGTGACAACGCTAATGTAACGCTCGCAAAACCGACATGTCGAATATATCTCGAGTGGCCGATAATTATATGCCTCACCGCTTCACCGCAAACAACATATTGAAGAATGGCTAATCTGTCAAATGAGATAAAGCTGCTTGTTTGCCGGTTGCATAAGCGCAACACCGATCAGACATTCTGTCTCGATTGTCACAAAAACAGATTGCTCAATAACACAGCGCAGAAAACATAACGGCACTGTACTGAGTCCTGTCAAAACAAGCAAATCAAGGGAAAATATCGACCAATTCTCTGCAGGCGTTTGTGTGTGTGTGTGTGTGTGTGTGTGTGTGTGTGTGTGTGTGTGTGTGTGTGTGTGTGTGTGTGTGTGCGCGTGTGTCGGCACACAACCAGAACAAACACACTACAAATCAGTGGCTAATGCGAAAACACTGAGATTTCGACATGCCAAATACACCCACACCCACACACGAACAACTCATCCAGAACAAAGCTGGTAGCGCCAGTGAACACAACGAACGTTGCAAAACAACCATGCAAAGCACACATCCAAAGTGCAACGAACATATCCAAAGTATAGGATTAAAAATATACTGTATAAGCGCATAACCCTATTACTGTCCAAAGCCAACGCGCAATAGAAATACATGCCACACAAACGTCAAATAAGGTAGGCACAAAAGTACAATACATAATTTATAATTTAATTTATATGCATTATATTATGCATGCATGCATGCATTAATTTATATGCGTATAATCCATAGATTACGTGTGGTGGCGCAAAAAGGCCTTAAATGACATAATCTGAATTAATCAGCTAAAATGAATACATGTCAGAACACGACACGTTATAATGCCATGTAAAAAAAACAAACAGGGCCAATTTGTGTAGGGCCAATATGATGACCTACAGTGCATTGGAAAATGATGGGGCGGCGAAACTTTCTACGAATGCCATGAAAATTTCTATGAATGTATAATATGAAAAAACGCAAACAGCGTATGTACTTGCCTTTCAAGTAGATTGGACTTTTGGCTGCATGATGTACTATTCAAATACGGGTTGACTACAGGGTTTTAGTGGAAATCGTGTAAATTATATTGGAGAATAAATTTCAAGTTTTTGCTAAGAAATTTAAAAACAAAATATATATCGTTCGTGCTATTCCCATTTCAGCTTGTTCAGTGACTTTAATGAAAAAAATAATATTCATGATAAAAACATACCGTCAACTTGGGATTAGCCATTGCAAGTTCATTCAGGGCACCACCAAACACCCAGATACATAGACTGTTTAGACTGTATAGACACCCAGAACTGTATAGACTTTTTTCATATTAATGGCGTTGATGAATTAGTTGTCCTTCCCAGATATCTCACCATGTTTGGTGTGTGAGTGTTATGGAAGTGTTTGGGGATACTCTGAAACTCTCCAACACAATGTTTCACGCACAACATGCATATTTGGGATCCGAATACTGTGCACTCGTAGTGTCTAAGCATTAGTTTGGTGCATAACTCTTCAATAAGAAATAAACAATCTCACTTTCCCGCGAGAAAGAGACACAATCAGCTTGAAATTGCCACTATTTGAGAAAAATGGAAACGACAGACTCGCTTCACGGACAACATTCTAGATGAAATATGCCAGATTTTATCAGACATCCACGTGTGAGTTTATGACGCGATCAAACATACATGAACGTGTTCTATGACCTCGGCAGAAGATTACCGCCTGACGAACCTTGATCACCACGAGAAAAACATAAGGGAAGAAGTGAACAGGGTTCACTGATCATGTTCTACATGTTGAAAATGATTAAATGTGTGTAGGCCAGCCTCTAGATTAGGGTTTATCCTGTGGGTTGAGTAAATAAATAAATACATAAATAGCCAAACTTACCAGCGTTCCAATTCAACATTTCCGCATGCGTTGAGTTTAGTCGTGCACAAAATAAGCACCAATCTGACGCTCGAATAACACAATATATTGAGTATTCTTTCAAAAACTCATTTCTGCCATCGCCAAATAATATTCAACTGCATACGTGAAAACGTTACTCTCATAAACACAAGCGTCCAGGCACTCGAGCTAAACATGAAAACAGCGATCTACAGCCACAACATATATTTGGTATATCACATAGCAAAAAGCGGAATATGTTATCCTCTAACATATTCCGCTTTTTATGCTCTCCTGTTTCGCTGCTAATAGTGTCCCCGCGTTAGTACACCGTGCAATAGTATTCAATTCGTCATCGTTATTGGAATTAAGCGTGAACCAGCCTCACTAGACTGCTACGACACGCCCCGCTGTTGTCCATCCACAACGGTGACTACCAGTAGACAAAAGCGAAAACATTGATAACCGAACCCAGAGCAGGATTCGAACCGCAAAGCTCTGACATGGGAGTGCAGCCACTCAGCTCCTCGGGAACTATGGAACCAACATTGCACCGCTGCACCCAACATTTTATTATTGGTTACCAAGCCATTGCACAGCAAGCGTTATCAAAACTGGACTGAAAAATAATTATTCACTTAATCCATATATAACTAGCGTGATTGTATAATCACGCACAAATTTAGACTTTTAATTAATATCAGTATTGCTATCATGAATTGCAGGAGGACTAATAATATGGTAACAGTACAATCACTTTTAACAGCATGCGGTGGCCCCCACGTACAGGAAACGCCTATAAGATACAGATGGTTTGAGAAATACGAGTATTCAAGATGATAGCTAATGAAGAAAGAGACAAAACTCAAAATATTAATAAAACTAGAAATGAAAGTTTATGTACACAAACATGTAACAAACTAAGATCAAATAATAATATAAAATAGGAATTAATGCATATAATAATGACTTAAATAATAAAATGATTACAAATAAACTGATTCCCCTGAAAACTCAGCACATTCTAACTGAAGAGAGATAGTGAAGGTCGTCCAAACATGTAATGATGCCATATTCACAAGATTTGCATTACGGTTAAAGGTACACGGTTACGGCTAAGTGACAGCTGCTACACGGGAAGAAGCCGAGGCTTAGGAACACACAGCTGTGTCCCGTGCAGCTCGCTGCCACCGCAGAACCGACCCTCTCCACGCTATGGAGCCACATGGACCGTAGACATATTAAAAAGGGACAACTCCCCAGAATGCATGGCACAACACATGACTGATATCTGGTGCCATAATTTACTGCAGGGTGGATTATATATTCGGATTATATAACTCTGGATTATATAATTCGCTCAAAGAAATTCTTCTCCGACGGGATTCGAGCCACGGACCGCCAACTTGTGAGGCGGGTGAGCTACCACTACACCACGGAATTCAACGAATACGGGCGCCTGTTTGATGATATTGGAAAGCGCCACCTCCTCATTTGCTAGATCCGCATATGTCTGGCCAGTACGCAATTGACTCACAGTCGAGCAGCATCAGCGCGTACACGTGCTCACAAAAACGATTGCACAACAAACAACAGGTTTGCAACGAATGCGTGCAGCTGGCAGAACACCACTGCCACAGGCGGAAAACATCACTCACACACAACTCACTGTCCACCAAAGAGCAAGAGCTGAGCGAATGAGACACTACCAAGTGTCTAACATCATGATGGTGTGTGTGTGTGTGTTTGTGTGTCCCACAGGGGTCCGTCCTAGGCCCTCTCCTCTTCAATATTTACTCAACTTCCATAGGTGAAATCCTACATCGTAATGATGTCACTTTCCCAACCTTTGCGGATGACATCCAAATTATTATCTCGTCTGATACTATTTCCCAATCTTCTGTTTGTTCTCTCTTGGATGACATTGCAACCTGGTCTTTGTCCCACCATCTCAAGCTCAATCATGATAAGACTAAATATATCATTTTTCAATCTTCTAGAAGTTTAACTTGTATATCTGTTCCTATCTCTAACTCTGTTCGCAGCTTAGGTGTCTTGCTAGATGATTCTCATTTTTTTTAACTATACATATCTGATATTAGGGTATGTAACTTTCACATTAGGCGAATCTATTTTATCCGTAGATATTTAACTGTCTCTTCTGCTTTCAAACTAGCTAATTCTTTCATTCTCAGTAGGGTACAAAACTGTTGCTCGCTCTTTCTTCCTCTGAACCACCGCCAGCTTCGCAAACTTCAATCTGTTATTAGTAAAGCTTGTCGTCTAATTTACAATCTCCCTGCTGGCTCTCATGTCTCTCCCTTTCTACAAAAATTAGGACTTCTCCCTATAAAGGCGCTTATTCACTATCGCATCTGTTTGATCATCCATTCCACTCTTGTTCTCCGTAAGCACCCGTACTTATTTGAACTATTTTATTTGAACCTCAAACACCCCCCCCCCCGAACAAGGGGTAAGGGGGCGGCTACTAGGGATCTGTGTGTGCCAGCACTGACCATTGCCTGGCCGATTTTGTTGTCAATTGGCTCGACATCCTTGGACACGCAGCCGCCGCCGCCGCTTCCAACACCAGAGGACGCCACCAGCGCAGCATTGGATATACCGCTAACACTGCTGCACACAGACATCATATTTCATGCTGCTGCACATATACATTTATATTTTATGTATACATCCACGCGATCACTCACAGAAAAGTTGCAAACGATTATGAATGATACACTAACCCGAGGGCAATTTCGCAATAGACGATGTAGAAATATAGCTCTATAATAGTGTTGTATCTAAAAAAGAAGCACAATGCATTAGCAGCACGTAGCGAGAAGCAAAAAGAACATCTTCGCAGAGAGGAAATCTGATGTGCTGTAAACTCGGAATTTTACTGCGCCTATTATAATTATTATTACATATTAATATTAGTAATTACAGGCAAATCCGGTGACATGGGATGAGTGCAAGCACCATTATCACCATGTGGTGGCTCCATGTACAAGAAGCGCCCCAAAATATACATAGTGTGATAAAAAAGAGCCAAATTAGTATGTGAAATGAATTCCAATATATATTGGTTTTTCACGGACACGACAATAAAAGACATTGTATCAAGCCCTAATGAAATACGTTGTTATGATACAAAAACAACATGGAAATAACGCAGCAGCTCGCACTGACAACCGATAAATCCTCAGTGTACATAGCCACAGCATGACTGCACTTGAGAGCAGAAATACGTAGGAACGCCATGTGAAGTGCATCAGAAGTACAGGAGACCACTAAGCTATCGGCTACATTGTTGTACCGCCGTGAAAATGCCAACCTCGCTGAAATCAGCTCACAACCAATCAACAGTGGTAAGCTTCACGAATACAAGGGAAGAAACAGGAATCAATCACCGTTTTGGTGATAGAGAGCAGGACGCCGGGTTGAACCTGACGCGCAAACAACCAGGCTACAGTGAAAGCCAAAATGATTCAATGGAATTTGCTAGCATTAATTACCATGCGTATGCCGATTGTGTTCACAATACATTGAATGCACAGTGCTTTTGAAAAGACCAAACTTGTTGCTACACAACACACCAATAAAGCACGCATCTACACGGACAAAATGGACGCTATCATAGGAGCAGGTCGGGCACAGAAGTGGCCAACAATAGAACCTGGCATCACTGGGCGTGAGCGGCCCCATCAGGTGCGAGTTCGGCTGTTGTTGCTGCTGCCGCTGCGCGTGACAACTGCCCGACACGTCCGGCGACAAATGCACGCAGCAGTCGCCGCTGTCGACACCCGACGGGAACAGCGTCAACGAGAACTGACGCAGCAGAGACGAGTTCATGGCGCGGCCATTTATAACACAAGAGGATGCAGTGTGTTGGCCGCACGACTTCGCTGTCTTGCGAGCAGGCTACGTCAACACGCGGCCAACTGTCACAGTTTCGCTACTGCCACGACACCCACACCACACGCGCTACGACCGCCACCATGTACGACTAGGACGCCAACGACCAGCCACAGCAAAAACACAAGCACAAGCAAGATGCAAATGTACTCCGTGTCAGGGCAACATATAGCACGTCGCTGCAACCACACGAGGAAGTCTGTGCAATGCAGCACGCAATACTGAGGAACAGCTGATATCCGTTTGACCCTCAGCATGCACGCACACGCGCATACATAGGCTTTGAGGTCAACCAACTGGTATCGATTCGCACTGACAGTTGTGACCTGGACAAGGCCAAGTAAACACTCGTCAGTTCGCGCGCACGTGCACACACACACACACACGAGTGCGCACGCGCAAAATGTGCAACACACGCACGCAGGAAACATCGGCGGACATCATCCAAAATGTCATTGACCTACCTGCCGTAAGCTTTTACGATTACGTAACAACCACACCGCTCGTTCAGAACGTACACACGCACACAGAATGAAACCAGAGAGCAGTGAGCCAGAGTTCAATGCATGCCGAATACCAATATAAAAATCAATGAAGAGATGTCATTTCCAAACATGTCGCTGGTCATCTCCCCTGAACCCCCTTGGGTTCAGGGTGTTCGTTCTACCGTCTTTGGTCCAGACTGTGTATTTTTCATAAGAACCGCGTAACATACATATATAACATAACATAATAATCTACAGTAAGGTGAAACTTTTTTTTAGGAAAGTTTGAATTTCAATAAGTGCGGGTGGAATTATGGTTCCATTCGCCTCAAGAACACCGTGTGTAAACTATTTTTTGAAAATATTAATTTTTAGAACTAGCTCAATTTTTGGCCAAAAACCCATATTTCCCAGATTTTTTATTCCACTTATAAATATAATCTTTACATTTTTCTCGATAAACTTGTATTTAATAGTCAAGAATTAAGTATAAAAATGTAAAACATAAAATATGCATCAGAAAGTATTCTCAGTTCTTATATATATGCACTACATTATCACATAAACCGCGTTTGGCGCCACCTAATAGCCAGACTGCCTGCTCACTTCATTGTTTGCTGCTAGAAAGTCACAACTATGTGTTTCAAGTACTTGTAAAAGACAATGCTTTTGGTATTCATAATTTATTACAGTCAACTCTATTAGCGCCACTCCGCGAGCTGCAAAGTGGTTGACCACTTCAAGAGTGTAGATGCGGTGTGAAACAGTCACGAAAAGTGAATCTCTTGACCACTCGTAGGAATATTTTCATATAAAACTGTCGTCGATGTTCTAGGAGAGTGGTTCAAGGAGAGTGGTTCTAGGAAAGTGGTTCAAGGAGAGTGGTTCAAGGAGAGTGGTTCAAGGAGAGTGGTTCAAGGAGAGTGGTTCTAGGAGAGTGGTTCTAGGAGAGTGGTTCTTGGAGAGTGGTTCTAGGAGAGTGGTTATAGGAGAGTGGTTCTCAACTTTTTTCAGTGTTCGCACCCTTTTCAAATAATCAGTCAGGTCTCGCACCGCCTGAGTTCTTGATAACTATATGAAAAAGATGAAAAATCAAGCGACGTAATAGCTAAATCTTTTTATTCAATATTCATTCATACAGCTTGCAGTTCCTTTGAGAATAATTTTTTCCAGGAAAAATACAAATCATAGGTAAAATCAGATATGTTTTATATCTTTTCACAGAAAGCCTGGCATCCCTTAGGAGCCAGGCTCGCATGTCTAGGGGTGCCAGCACTCCCCGTTCAAAACCAGACAGATGTTCGTAGGCGTCGAGCACCACTAAACGTGATACTGTGCGTATCCTGGGAATCACTAAGGCATATTGTCAAGCGCAGACAAAATCTATCCAGCTCCAGCTTGTTCGTGCAGCTCACTAGTTCTCTGCCTGAGGCCCTTGCTTCCATGAATAAATGACAAGAATTTCGCGGGCCATGGTGGACTGATGCAAATTATGCATGTCTACTTAATATAAATATGAATAGGAAACCTTACCACTTGTCAAAAAATTGTAAACCTAATACAACAAGAGTGTTCACTTCATTGACATTGATTGGCCTTTTTAGACTGAGTGACATTCGGGAGAAAAACGATGCCAGGCAGGAGAATGTTAAGAATGCAGGATGATGGGACGAAGTAGAGAAGGTTGAGAACCACTGGTGTGGTTTGAAATATGAAGCGCGTGAATTATCAGGAATTGTCTGAAATGGCATTCTAACGTGGGCTCTATAAGCAGTTGAACTATCGCAAAATGATGCTAGAACTATAACTAATCAATAATTGACCAAAAAATAAGCCAATGACATATAAATCATGAAAATATACACAATTCAGACACCCAGTTCCATTTGTCAATGAATAATAGCTGAGTGACTTTGCTTAAACATTTGTGCAGCCACCTCCAGGAAACATGTCGCAGTAAACAAACAGGCGCAATAAACAAACAAGCACACTAAGCAAAGTACGACATGTTTGCGTGTTCTGAAGCAAATGTGTGTAAGTGTGTGTGTGTGTGTGTGTAAAATTGTACGTTAGCATGTGTATGTGTGGTGTGTGTATGTGTGCGTGTGGTGTGTGTGTGGTGTGTGTGTGCGCATGTGTGCGAAAGCGCTGTCTGAACATATTGCACTAGACCAGTGGTTCTTAACCTTTTTTCTCTAATTCTCCACTTCTTAATGAGCCATTTCTTCATTTTCCACAACTGCGCTGATAATTTCAATTAATTCAGTTGTTACATTAGAGTAAATGTTAAGAGGTCATTAGATACAAAAATAAATGAATTTGAATTGATAAAACACACATTTGTCCTTCTGGCCGACCTTTAGCTTCCCACTTAGCAACTCTTCCATTCCCCACCAGTGGGAAATTCTCCACAGGTTAAGACTGCACTACACAAATATAAATCAACACGGAGACCATGATAAAAGTGTGAATCAAACTCGTGCGCAATGATAAAAAAATGACTCCTTCAACATTCTTAGCATACGACTTCACAAAAACATACCATGGAACGAGCCACGTGTACTCAAAGCATTGCGTGCAAGACAGACGCGAACTCGCGAGGCGCCCCGTCGTCAAATGGGTAGTGTTAAGTGGCACGTTAAGTGTTATCCTTCTGGCGATCAAGCGCATCCGTGCAGTTAAAAATTTATTTCGCCCGCTTGTGTTGAGTCCGCTGTGTATTACTCCGCTGAAAACTGTCACAGTCACAGGTCACCACCATATATTTCCGACACCAAACGATGTTGGGCATTGTCTCAAAGATTATTTGGTATTCCCCACAGTAATCGGCAACGACAAACGCCATAGCCTAGCCTACGCCATTGCCTTGTGCCGCCTAAAATAAGTCGATCACATTTGTGACACTCCACTTCTCACCGACGAGGTGGTACTCCGCCCCTCACCTGCGAGCCCACTGAGCCAGGACCAGTGCAGCGACCCGCTACACATACTGTCGGCCACTGCACGACGACGCCCGGGAGCCGAGCACGATTGTGCCGTAGCTGCTTGAAACAGCCCAAAACAAGGCAGATAGTGCTGTACAGTAAAGTTTAAGCAGTGTCCTAGCTCCGAATGTTATAATAACGCGTTTAAAGTTTTTAGAAATCCACTATGCGCTCATCACCAAGCGTGAACATGAACTCAAAAATCAAAAGTCTTCATAAGCACAAAATGAATGTGGAAGCAAAATGAATCTAAATCAGTGTGGAGGGATATAATAACATATATGGGGCACTATCCTAGCATTTTGATCAGGGAATCAGGGATCAGGGATCAGGGAATCATTTGCTTCCTCGTCCAATTCGCCAATAACACTGGTCAACACGATTTTTCTGGCAAAATGTTTTCAAATAATTCTGACAAAATATGGGCTGCAGATTACGAAAATAGACCCAGATTTTTTGTACCACATCCGGATTTTTGCCTATATCAGTATATATTTTTATGAAAATTACTCATCAGCCTACATATCAAAGGTGTCATGATCAAACTTTTGGTGTCATGATCAAAGTTTTTGGTATTATATTTTGCGTATCCATAGTGAATGAATAACAAAGGTTACAAGGTTCAAGTACAATAAATGAAATACAGTGAGAAAATTCGGATAAAAAACATAAAAATGCATACCTATATACCTATATATGTATACATATGATGCACATGATCAACGGCAAATAACAGTTAATTTAATGTTCTTTTCTTGGCTGATGAACTGATGTACAGCTTCTGGGTTGTCTCTCATCAAGCTCCAGCAATAATCTACCATCATATGTGAGTCCCATCAGCCTTGGTAACGATTGTTTTAATGTCCTGATGGAACCGTTCTCCTTATTCCTCGCTTACAACCCGAAAGATCTGCGCAAAATTGTTCAAATAGTTGTGTAAATAGTGACATTGATACTTATTTTGCACCCCAGATCTCGCAGGCTCATTAGTAGCTTTTCCACGATCTCTCCATAGTCTAATTTATTATTCTCTAAGAAATTCTAGACCACATTACAATATTCATTTTAAGCTCTTACTTCTGTGCCATTCATCGATTTGATGAAGTTCTGATCCGTCATAAGTGTTCTAATTTGAAGTTCATAAAATATTCCATAATTTTTCTTCTCTTAACTAAGATCAGAAAAAGGTTAACAAATATATCTAAAACATTCTCCACATTGATCAAGAGGTCTAAAGGTTTCATCAATCCAAGTTTTATGTGCAAGGGAGGAAAGAAAATGTTCGTCTTATCCGCTAGAGCAGGTATTCCTAACCGGGGGTGCTCGCACACCCAGGTGCGAGTATGGTTCCTAGAAGGTGCGAGGAATACTGCCATTTTTTATAAGAAATTATGTGTCAAACCTATGCACTATATTTTTACTGAAAAACGTAGGTTCGCTTAATACTTTTAAGGGACTTGTATGAATGAATATCAAATGAAAAAATTGTGTTATTACGTCGTTTGTATTTTTATATTTTCGTATACCTACCCATGATACAGGGGGTGCGAGGACTGACTGCGGGTATAATGGGGGTGCGAGAATTGACTGTTGATTTGAAAGGGGGTGCAAACGCTGAGAAAGGTTAAGAAACACTGCACTAGATGATCGTTAATGACATTCTTATTCCCAGATACCAGATTCTGTTGTTGAAGCCATTCATTTTCCACTCAATGCGTTGTAGTAGCTCTACTGTCCCAATACGAAATTCGTGAATTTCGTGAAAATAAGATACCTAAAACGAAAAAACGCGACGTGATGGAGAAAATGTAACAACATATTTGAATTCAGCACATTCAAATTAATCAAAATTTGATTTGAGACTACATGCCAGATGTATTTCGCTTGTAGTCCAGTGTAATTAGTGAGTCCACTCTATGCCAGCCACCACAACATCGACCCCGGAGAAGCTCAATCTAATGAGAATTTTGTGTTTAATTTGAAGACAATCCCAATGTCCGGTTCCATCTTCAAAACAGCGAAAAGCGAGTCATAAATGGAGTTGTCCATTTGTGATATCTACTACAGCCCAATACGCGCTTTTGACCCTCCTCACCAAGAGGAAATTCTCCACGGGTCCTTGATAAGAACAGCAACACCTAACGTCAACCAGTCCGAAAGAATGCAAATATTTGTCTGCTTGCAACGAAGCAGGTTGGCGCTTCTCTGTCATATTTCTTTGCATTCCAAGAGACGAACCAGCATGAGAAAACAAGACAAAATAGCGATGAACACTGTGATCCGAATTGGTCAGGAAATATATATTATCTGAATTTGTCAGGAGACACACACTAAACTTCAAATAATTTTACCCTCAGACAGGAAAGCTTATGTGTCGAACAGGCAAGCAAACTTAAACATATTTTCAAAACGAGATACAAAAAATATATAATATATATAAAAATACATACAATAATACAAATACATCACCGATCAGACACCTAAGAAAAGGGAGAAATACACCTAACGAAACAAGCCTATCGCTGTGCTCCCGTTCGCAACCATGTACATTCGTGCAGACACGTACCTGACAAGATCTACACCTTCGGACCAGCAATGACACTCATCCGGCGGTGTGGTGACGAAGGAGGCCAGCGAGGGACCTCGGAGAGAGTGCGACTCGTGGTCACCACACCAACGTACATCCCACCGCTGATTGCAATTCTCTGCTGAGCAGCTCGATGCCAGCAGCACGTCACCGCCGTCTTTCCTGATGATCGCATCGCAACAGTTCTTGGTGTAGTATGAGCAGTTGTCGCGGACGTGGTGTGCGTGCCGTTGCCGACACTTGGTGGACAACAGCAACGATAAGAAGTTATCGATGCGTGCCACAAGGCTAGGGTCCACCGAACTCCTCATCGACACACACACGCAACTGCTCGAATCATCCACGCGCTTCACTGAATTCTGCCGCTGCATGTTCACACGGCAGCCACTTGGCGACACTGGTTCTAGACGGCGTCAAACATGACCGACTGTCCAATGTTGCGCTGAGGTAAGTGTATTTCTCAAGGAAACCTCACTAGATATGCGATCGGCGGTCGATGCATCCTTCAGCACCTAGCCGAGTCGCAACGACGCAGTGATCACCGCCGGGCAACCACCACTCCACACAAAGCAATACTGCCGTTCCAACACCCATTCACAATGAGCGGTACTAGGAAATCGCCACTAGCGCCATACTAGAAGCAACAGCATGTAGAGCACCAAAAACAACCACCAGGCACCAATACACACCGCCAACGACATGCTACTGAATGAAACTCATACCGACGCCAGTAACACAAGCACACAACCACACACGCGCACGCACAATCAACAATACGCCCACCACAACACTAAACGCCGGGCAAAACCAACAGCAAAGAGGAGTCAGCTTCCCCACCCACACAAACATACACACACGTCGACGTTTCCGTGCCTGGTAGTACCACAATATCACAATATACATACACACAGACAGACACACATACATATATCAATCAGCATCAAACGAGATACGCACACGCACACATACGCACGTGAGATCAAACGATAAATGGTACCAGGCCTGGATACTAGTTCACTCGACAAGGATTCAACAAATGAAAAACTCAAATCAACCTATATGTATACAAATGCTTGTTGATGATATGTACATAGAAAAACACATGCAATCGTAAGCAACAAGCGTATTACACAACCAATACCTGTTTTCTCGTAAGGAATACCGGCTTTCTATTATTGACAAATGACAGGCTTGAAAGTCACACAAACTCAAAATTAGGCCTCACCAGCACATCAGCACGAGCTTATTCCACGTTTAGCGAAAAATGAAGCAAACAGTTGGAAAATATTTAGGACTGCTCTATTTAGTAAGAATCCAGTGATCCCAAGCCAAGACTGTAGTCGGTTGTAACACGATATTAGACACACAGCTGAGATAAAGCATGACTTCATCGAGTGACTCACACCTTATGGTGTCCTTGAGGATTGAGGTGTTTTCCTAATGAATCACATGTTTTTATCTATGTCTTTACCGACATATGATTGATTCACATCAGTCCCGATTCATTCAATATTTTGTATTACGGAACACGAACATGGAAACGATATAATAGTCAGCTAATCCGGCATAAAACACGGCAGCATTAGACATTAACAAACACATACATAAACTACCAAACCTACTACGACCGTTTGAACTTGACGCACAGAATACTATGAAATACAGCACGTGAAATACCACACCACTTTCAGCTTTAAAAATGCATCAACTTAAACTGTGGTGGTGAACAACTCGGGAGATTGAATTAAAAAATCCAATATCGCAAGCAATTCTGGAGATATTGGCACAAAAGGACCAATATTTCCACATCTATAGCCGAACGTAGATGACACTTATGGATGCAGCATTGGTGGGGATGTAATTGAATATCACACACGCAACAAGCAGAAGAATAGCAGCGAACAAGAACTTTTTTTCGAAAACTTGATTCGAAAACATTATGACGTTTCCAGTTTTTCGGACGTTTTGAGTCCAACGGATTATATGACATACACGACTATCATCACAATACATGTAAACATACCAATACACGGTGGACAAAGCCGAAACTCCACTAAGCCAATTCACCAACAAAGTGCGAAGTTACAAATGCGGGTAACACATGGAGAATACATTCATTCACTGCCTGGTGGATAGAGGTATGTAGCGAGAAGCATCTAAGGGTAAAGCCTTGTATCAATCGATGTGTCAAACTCAAAACTACAGCATCGCACAAAATACATTACACAACCAATCACAAAACTACGTGCAGGATACAGCATCGAGCATACAGTTCCGGGCCTATTCCTAAACTCTGGGTCGCGACACATAGTTGGCTCGCCTAGCCATTTTGTTAGGTCGCTAAGGGCTCGTAGAAAATAATTACTTTGCCACAGAAGTATATTATAATTATACAGTCAAGTAATAAAAATGCATGATACAGTGTAATGATTGTAAGCAGACCATGATCAAGCTACAATCATGATTTCATCGAAGCAGACAATGATTAAAATAAATTATGATAAATAGCATAATCATTTCATATCAAGTCAATTATTATATCTATGTAGGCTTGGGTAGCGATACTTGATTTGTGCAAAATTTTGGGTCGCAGCCAAAAACGGTCAAGAAAAACGGGGACCACTGCTCTAGAAGATCGGAGAAAAAGAGGGAGTTGCAACCGATGTCGCAGTGATGTCAAACAATTCCACTTGCGTATTAGAAGCGTAGACAAGCGAAACACATTGAACGAAGACATAGGTGCTAACAGTATAGCAGACACGTTTCAACACCAATCTGGACATTTGTCTCTCACTTGTCGGGGCAGTCCGTGGCAACAACTCGGTGAATACAACCATACGATTACAGTGGCAAGAGTTATTCAGCGGAGATGAAACAACGCTAAAGACATCTGCCAACAAGAGTCATCATTGACAAGAGTCATGTGGCTAGGACAGCGGGAAAAGTATAAGTACAGGAAGGGACGGATAGAAAACTATGGTAAAATCAGTTGAAACAGTTGTTCCCGTCGAAACTTTACAGTGGCCAAATGTACCCAATGTACAAATGTATAGATGGCTACAAAATCACCGCAATTGAGCAACACAGTATACGGCATATGATCTAGAGCAGTGTGTCTCAACCTTTTTCTTGTCATGGCCCCTCAACACTATGCGAGTCATTGTGGCACCCAGAAGCAGTCAGTGGCCCTCCGATGAGTCCTTGTGGTCCCATATGCACATCGATTATCGTGTCGCGACTTCTCCAGAGCTCATGTACGCCAGTGAATATTCCCACTCACCACCAAAACAACTTGTATGAATGAACATTGAATAAAAAAAATGTTACCGCGTCGTTTGTATTATTATATTTTCGTATAGCTATCAAGGGAGTGCGAGAATTGATTGCGAGTATAATGAGGGTGCGAGAACGGAGGGCTGATTTGAAAGGTTTGCGAACACTGAGAAAGGTTGAGAACCACTGATGTAGAGACAGGATCAGAGTAAATGTCGCAGAGACAAAAAACAAAAGTACAAGCTCTAGATACACTCAATATCCGACTTACGACGTACTCGATTTATGGAAGTTTAAATGCCGATAAATAAATAATATAAAACATGTAAATAATAGTACTCAATAGAAAATAATTAATTAAAACATAACATATTGATATTATGTATCAATTGAGTTAAAATGTTGTGTCGGTCGTTCTGAATGGTATTCGACTCAAGACAGATTGGTCGCAAATGAACTGGTTCGTAGGCCAGATACTGAGTGTACAATACTCCTCACTAAGAACGATGCCACTAACATGTATACTACGAGTATATCGATACCGCCAACTAATTCTAATATGAGTATGTAATTACAGTAAAAGCAAGCAAAGCATTGCGAACTCCAGTTGGAATATTGGAATGAACCTCCCAGGTGAAAGCGAACGCGGATGTGTTAAAAACAATCACCGCAAACGTCAGCATAACGCCACGATATCGCCGAATGATTCCAATGCGAAGCCGAGACGGATCACACTTGCAAGTGCAAGCAACAAATACACGCCTGTTTCCACAGATCACCGCTGTATGTATGTATGTGTTTATATGTGTGTCTGTGTGTGTGGGTGTGTGTGTGGGTGTGTGTGTGTGTTTATGCGTTTATGTGTGTGTGTGTGTGCGTTTATGTGTTTATGTGTGTGTGCGTGTGTTTATGCGTTCATGTATGTATGTGTGTATATGTGTTTATGTGTTAAGTGTTTATGTGTGTGTGTTCATGTGTTTATGTGTGTGTGTGTGTGTGTAGTAGACTGACCTGCGACCATGCAGCTGGGACGAGACATCAGTGCGCCTCGTGTCGTGCGGCGAGAACGAGTGCAGAACAGGCGCGCTGCGTTGTCGCACGTGACACGCACCGGCCGCCGCCAACGCCGTCGCTGGCTGCCGCGACACACCGTCCGTCACGCCGGCCAGCGCAGCACGCGGCACGTGCGACGTGGCGTGCCACGTGACCACCGATGTGTCGTCGTCGACGGAGCGGCGATGAACGATGGTGTTGTCGCCGCCGCCGTTCGCCGCAGCACGCACAGAGTCGACGCACAGCCAGCGACCGCGGCTGTACGGCACGCCAGTCCCGCCGGCGCCGCCGCTGTCATCCAGTGCAATAGTGATCACCTTGAAGCGGCCGTGCCACTGGTGTCTGTCAAGCTCGCCAGTCGCCGCACACGTGACGGCCGTCTCGAGACCACATCTCGACTGCTGCCGCTGCTGCAGTGCTGCCTGCACACGACCGCCATCAGCGTGATCCGGCACGTCATCTCCTGTATCATCAGCCTCGTCATCATCTTGCTCGTCATCGTCGTCGTCCTCGTGCTCGCTGGCCAGCCGACTGGGCCCGACCGACGTGATCTGGAAGCCCATGGTGGGCGCGCCGTCGTCGCCACTGTCACTACCACCGCCCACCACTGTCGCTCGCGTCCGTCCACCGTCACACGACTGGTCGCCCTGCCTCTGCCTCTGTCGCTGTTGTTGTTGTTGTTGAGGCTGCGTGCCACCAGTGATTGGCTGCTGGTCGCCACACTGAGTGATCAGCGCCAGCAGAGACGGCACAGTGCGTTGAATAGACAGCAGTGGCGACGGCGAGCACGGAGAAGATGTCAGTGGAGGCGACGACGACTGCTGCTGCTGCTGTCGCCTGACGGACGGAGACTGTGCGTGCGTCGAGGAAACTGCCGCCGCCGCCGCTGCCGTCCTGCCGACTCGCGCCAACTGCACGGCCAACAAGCCGCTCGACGCACGAGCGTCTGCGGGTTCGTCACCGGCCGCCGCCACACCGTCGCTGTCCGACATGAGCGCCGCGCAACCACGCACCGGCGACGGCCACGCGACGGCCGGCGCAGCACACATGCGGTCCGCAGTGATACGGCAGCGCCGCCGCCACCACTCGCTCACAAACAGCGCCACGAACCGCTCATACGCACGACCGTCCTTCCACACACACACACACATGCACACACAAATAAAGAAACAAATATACACGACGAGTATATTGTAGTGGCAGAATATTTTTATGAAAAAACAACCAGAAACAAAAGGTGAGGTTATTGGAATTCCTGTTGTACATGTACTATGAAGACCTATAGCGCACATAAATTAATAATAGTGATTGCCTTCTGTTGTAATTGGAAGCGTTGTAATTTAAGCGTGCACGACAGCCTGTTTGACTGTGAGACTGACTGTTGTGACTGTGACAGCCTGTGAGACTTTATTATACGCCCCGCTGTGTGCCCATCTATAGCTATGTGTGCCTGCCGGTAGACTTAGTATGATGTCGAAATTGAGCACGGGCCAGGATTCGAGCTGCGAACCTCTCACATCAACACCCAATTCACCCAGATGTCCTGGAACTAGTGCTTGCTAATTATTGTTAACTGTTATCGCAGTAGGAACAACAATTAGTAAAATTCAATATTACTCCTCTTCTACTTCACGTTATTAAGCACTGAAGATAAAGCCGCAATAGAATATAATACACTTTTCAAAAAAACTCATTGCATAGATCCAAATTACTACCTTCCCTTTTCAAGTCCGTTATATCAGTGATTGTCAGTGTATACGAACAATTATCCAACATAATAAGGTCATTCCTAATAATATTGTATATATTTGTCACGAAAACTACACGAAACACCATAATACCAGACACCATAGTACCAGTTACAAAGACAGTTTGATACTTTTCAGATACCAGTTACAAAGATAATTTGATGCTTTTCAGATAACCGAATTATCAAAGAATTAAACACTACATATCAATCCATACTTGCAGGAATTATTCGTAAGGTAAGTGAATAAAATAAAATATAAAACACCACAACAAATATACCAAGAGCAGCGATGATTTAGACCCACCTGGGGTGAATCGTTTTTCTTTTTGTATTCACGCCAATCTCAGCTGTTGACACACTGCACCGTATAACATCTGCAGAGATAACTACGGGTATATTAGTTCATTCGGAATAAGAAACCTACAAGAGCCAGGAAACCGCGCAACAGTATATAGTACGATTCATCCAATAGTATGCCATTTATGCATAAACAAGCGCATAAGCGACATTTATGCTCAAGCCGAATTGAATACATATATGTAAATAGAATATGTTATCATAATAATGGTAAGTGAATAGTAAGTCAATTAATAATAATAGTAATATTAATTATCTTAATATTATCATTTTAATCCATCTATAATGAATGAAATAAATGTGTGTGTGTGTGTGTGTGTGTGTGTGTGTGTGTGTGTGTGTGTGTGTGTGTGTTTGTCTGTCCACAACGGCACATTGGTGTATATTGGTGTGCGTGTCCAACGCCACCTACAGACATCTAGGTGTCTAGGTATGTATCTAGGTGTCTATGTGTCTAGGTGGCATTGGCGTGTCTTTGTCGAGATTCCATGAACTTACATGCATTGCAGCGAGTGCTTGCAGAGCTCAGCAGCGTTTGCAAATACACAGTGGCGGAGAAAGTGCGTAGCAAAATTGAGCGTTTAATTAAGTGCATCGTCGTGTGTGCGCGTATTCCAGAAGCGTTTATCGAGTGTTTGTTTATTAAACTTTTGGGGAGCACCGGCCTCTAGGACCATATGGCACACCTTATCGTGTGTATCGAGTGTGTATGTATAGCTTACCAATATTGTATTTCAATAATGTAATTGTAATTCACATTTGTTTTTCTATCAGTGTTTGTTTTTCACCTTCATTCTATACACTGCGTCATTCAGTTGATCGAATGCTAGAAACTTCCCTGCGAGAATGCCACCGCATCATTTTTGCGAACTGCAGTTGCATAATTTTGCAGCAGAGGAGCGATCGCACATACACACACACTCTAGTAGAAGCATTCAACATTTTGTCACATTTGTTTACATTACTTAGGCCATCCCCCTATGACGTCACCGCTCTCTTGCCCCTCCACACTTCACCCCCTATGACGTCACACCTGACCCGACCCGACCTGACCTGACCGAACCTAACCTAACCCGACCTAACTTTTTTTTCTTTTTTTTCTTTATCCCATTATTTCTTTATTTTCTATTATATATTTATTGCTTTATTTTAAATATACATAACTTACGGGTTACGAACCGGGGTCCTCGCGTCTCCAAGCCAGCGTCTGCAGAGTTCGGCCACAGCAGCGTTTTACGGGGGATGTGTAATAGGTGTATATATGCTAGTGAAGACAGCTCGTGAGTCACATTTGTATTTAATAAATATTTTGTTTGTATTATATTTTCTTTGTATTTATTTGTCTCTTTAGTGCCACATTCGTCTCTAAAATTATTTTGTTTGTAATTTAATTTTGTTTGTCATTATTTGTCTCTTTTGCGCCACATTTGTCTCTAAATTACTTTGTCTATTTCGCATCGCATTTGTTAAATTTACAGTATATAATAAACACTTCTATACCCTTTACCATAAAGTACCAAAACTTATGTAAATTTTAGCTGAAATGGCTGCATGTGCCCTGTTCATAAAATTGGTTTGACTAAATCGAATTAAAACCGTCGCAAAGACAATGTGCAATATTCATTTTGAATTCAAACACGTTGAAGTTCTTGATAGTAAAATGTCCCGACAATAAAACTTTCATCATCATCACACAACTTATACATGGGAATTGATCGACGTTTGTATATGGAAACTGCAACAAAAATAAAACTAAGATATATATATTCCAGACAGGCGCGCGTGGTCATCACTGCCCCACGCGCGCCCACAAGACGTCACACTTTGATCACACCACAAACACGACTCCTAGCTCACACCGTGACATACGGGTGCACACACGGACACACACACACACACAGTCCTCAACCGCCGCAACAACATATCAGCGGCGAGCCGGTCATTCGCTAGCCGCGAGGCATGGATAGTTCACAAACGCATACACACACAGCTATACACAACTATACACACTTGCTCACACACTCTCGCACGCAATACGCAATTCAACTGTACACGATCACACATAGACACATTAACACGTTCACGCACACACAATTTCAGTCAACGTAGACACAATCTCTCACACACATTTTCTCACTGCACACAAGCACACTACACCTCCACCTGTTTTTACAGAAACAAATCAACTAAAGAACGTACAATTATAAAAACGCAAACCAAGCAAAAATGAACGAATAAAAAACCTAACTCGACGAAAGCCTCCATCAGACGCACACACCTTGGCTGCGGCGAAGCACAACACGTCAGGCCCCAGCATCCACCACGCTCCCGCCTCCGCCCGTGTTCTTCAGTGTTCCACCGCAGCCTGTCGTCCTCTTCATCGCCGGCTGCCGCAACAGGGCACAACACCACGACCCCAGCATCCACCATGCTCCCGTCGACACCCGTGCTCTTCAGCTACCTGCCACAGACTGCCGTGACGTCGCCACAGACGCAGGCCACGCCGTCGTCGCCGATCCTTTCCTCCTCCGATCTCAGCAGCACCTTTCTTTCGCCTACCCTCCAGCAACAGCAGCCTCCACCAGCGAACCGCCAGCTGCCCGGCGACGATTCCACCACCAGTGCAGGAGGGACGACGAGCAACCCTCGGCCACAGCTCCCCCGCTGCTCCCTGCCGGCACCATGCTCTCCTGTCGTCCCCCTGCACACCAATCTGACATGCCGCCGAGCACCTCCGCATCTTCCAAGCCACTGCTAATACTGGAGGGTACTATCTCCGCTGCTGAAGCCGGGTCGCAGACAAACAATACTTCCAAAACATAAAGGCCGAAATAGCTTGTAACAAAACTTAAACTAAGATATATATTCCAGACAGGCGCGCGTGGTCATCACTGCCCCACGCGCGCCCACAAGACGTCACACTCCGATCGCACCACAAACACGACTACTAGCTCACACCGTGACACACGGGAGCACACACAGACACACTCACACACAGTCCACACCCGCCGCAACAACCAATCAGCGGCGAGCCGGTCATTCGCTCACCGCCGCGGGGCATGGACAATTCACAAACGCATACACATACACACAACTATACACAACTATACACACCTACTCACACACTCTCGCACGCAATACGCAATTCAACTGTACACGATCACACATAGACACATTAACACGTTCACGCACACAATCTCAGTCAATGTAGACACAATATCTCACATACATTATCTCACTGCACACAAGCACACTACAGAAACAATTGTGAACGTTTCGTTGCTAAATGTCTGTCGATATCCTTTTTCAAATATAGTTTTCGGTATAAACTGTGGTTTTGAGATGTATTAGATGACCGAATACGAATGAGGCTGAACAATGCAATGAGATGGAAAACAAACAATAAATGCAATAAAAACGTCACCTGCAAATTCTCACAATTCAACGGCTCAAACCGCTCCACGCTCGCAACAATAACCGCTCCACGCTCACGCCACACACTCAACCACCGCACTGCCCCATTACTTCTCCTCGCACCCTCTAAGCCCCGCCCATTGTTCACATACATATAATCAGCTCACACTGATAGCGTCATCTAACGACAATATACACAAACAACGTGTCTCCTCATCACTCTATACATAAACACAAATAGTCATATAAACAAAGCTTCTACACGGCAAAACCACACCTCCCCTTGATCTAAAGATCACTACGCCGTGTAGTCGCTCATCCACTCAGGAGCCCGCCTTTCTCTTCAAGACCGACGAGGAAATCGATCACTTCCCGGCTCATGGTCAACCTGTTCACCTCCGACACCTTGATCTTCGTCTTCAGTTTCGCCGATCGACTCAACAACAACAGGACGTGTATCCAAAAAATGACGTGGAATACCATCAACCGACACATTATTCCGCGACTGAACACCAGTCAAGGTACCCCTGTTCCATTGTGAAGTGCACCGTCCGTCCGCCGGCTTCACCCAGACTTCTTCACCAATTTCCACCGAGCATCTCTCTTGGTTGCTCTCTGGTGTAGTCTCTATGCATGGATGCCGCCACTCATAGTTATGCACATTACGATAAGGAATAGACGTGGGCTCCACACCAACTATGGATGACACATTGTACCAAATCACGGCCATTGTTGGCCATTGGCCATCATCAAATCATTGTTGGTGGTACCTGTGCTTTCTCAGCAAGCGCTTTTATGGTGCGGTGATGGCGCTCGACGATACCATTGCCGCTTGGACGGTATGCAGCGCGATAAAATGGCATGATTTTCCAGCGCCTCATCAGCTGCTGCATTTGTTGAGACCGAAACACACTCCTATTGTCCATGAGTAATTCACATACGGGTCCTCTCTCACGAAACAGTTCATCAATATTCTTGCAAACCTGTTCAGCTGTGTCATTACGAAGTTCACGCCAGACTGCGAGCCTGCCAGGACCACAATCCACCATAGACAAATATTCACGGCCACGATAGTGTGTCACATCAATTGCCAATCTTCGCCAAGGCTCACTTAGGTTCAGATGGCCTGGTGTATGAACCGCGGGTGCTGGGTCGATCGATTGGCATCGCTGACACCCTCGCACAATCCGCCGGACAACTTCTCGCGATACAGTGGGATCCACCTGTCGTGCCAAGAATAATGCGCGGTCAACTCCCATGTGATGCATGTTGTGCATTTCTCTCACGTCGTTCACAGATGTCATGTCGCGCATGTCGTTGGAACACTGGTCACATTAACTCTCAATCCCAGCCCCGAAAGCAAGTCACTCGGTATACCTAACCGTCGTTTCACGGGGATTTCGGCTGCACCCTTGGTCTTAACTCTTCTTTCTTTAGTCAACAGTATACCGACCCACCCAGCTACTGTAGCGGAATCTGTCCGAATCTCAATTTCCTCCAGCTTCCATTTCACTGCCAGATTTACTCCTTTCAACACAGCTTCTAATTCTGCAACATTCATGTGATGCACATCTTCTTTCTTCCTCTGCCACGATGCGTCCTCGACAATATTTCCGTCAATTTCTATCGCTTCACCATTGGCAAGCATACTGGCGTCACACCATACAATACCGTCATTAGTTTTTCGAACACGCCCTGTTCCCCCACTGGGTCATTCGCTGTCGCCCTCTCAACCATATATTTTGTCATACGCAAGACGTTATCCCCTACAACATCATCCCACTCAACACAATCAGCATGACGCTTGAAGTAGCTGCAAGCGGGCCTCAGCCATCCGGCGACGGGGTAGTGGCCGATCAACTTGCCACAAAGTGAGAACAATTGGCGTTTCGTCATATCGTCCGGTACGGCAGATACTACGTTCCCTCTGCGGTGGACCAAGTCCCCCGCTCGCTCTTTCGCAGCTGCAGCCCAAGAACAGCACTTAACTCAATCGGCACCGTTTCTTTGGCTTTCAGCCCATACTTGGCTAGATGGTCAACTACCGCTGCACCTGACACTATCGACTCTCGCACAACGATATCGTCTATCAATGTACGAATCCGTTGCTTCTTCAACCAGTGACGCTTGCTGTAGGACCGTACGCACAATTGTGGTCATAGCTTTAGGCGCAGAACACAGCCCAAGCCCCATTCTAGTCAGACAGTGTATATTTCCATCATATCTCACTAATTGGTGTTTCCACAATTTTTCTGCTACGTGAGCCTGGAGGTACTTAGCCTTCAAATCCACGATCGATACTGGTCCTTCAATACGTCTCCATTCTCTTAACATTTCCCCGCATACATAAATAAAATCATCTCCAGTGTGACTGTGCAAAAAAGAGTTAAGCTCGCGGAAGTCCAATACTGGCCTAACTTTGTTCTTGGTAGGTTGAACGACCGCTAGCAATGGCAATACACCCACATTTTGCGTACCCGTCCAAGGCACCAAAATGTTCTCGTCAACCCACCTACGCACCTCGGCATCAAATTCTTCCCTCACAGCATCATCAAGTGTCCTCTCGTAACATCCAATTTTCTTTGTTAGTACCGGATTCCGCAATTCCGTTAGCCATTAAACTTCCCACCTTTCACCATCAAACCACGCGCGAAAATCTGGATCCTCGATGCTCAGATTTCGCGGAACATCATTTCTACTGTTTTTCTCACGCACATTTGGTACTGGCACGCTGCCACACTTCATCTCCATTGCACATCATGACTGTTGTCCGAATCAAACAGATTTATCACTCACAGTCACTCCACCCAAATTATTGATCAAATCCATTCCAACCACAATATAAATGCTGCTAACAAGCTCATCAACCACTATGGCCTTCAATTTCACATACTCATTCTGTACTCACACTGTAATCCACGCTTCACCTCTACACTGCACTTGTCTACCATCAAACGCGAGCATCACACATTCACCGTCAATATCTTTTACAAAGCTCGTTTTAACGACCACAGCTGAACAACCAGTATCAATCTATGCCTTCGCCTTCATCTCATCTATCGTTACGTCAATAATTGGCAGGCCTGACCATTGCGCAATTATTGGCTCATTGGAGTGGCTGCTGGCGCACAAGCCACCCCACTTCCGTTTTCGGACTTGCATTCAAATGACTTGTGTCCGTCTTTTCCGCACCGATAACACACGATTGGTTTACATTTGCTACAGTAGCGTGTCATGTGAGGCCCTCCACACACGAAACATCGTCCGGTGAATCTTCGCGGAGCAGCATTATCTCGCAGCTGTGCTTCCCTGCTCCCACTGGCCACTTTACCGGCGGCCACCACATTCACGGCCCTATTAGCAGCCAACACACGGGCATGGGCAATCAGCTCACTGGTCGTCATCTTTAGAACATTTGGTAATCGCTGAAGCGTGAATCTGATGTCGGCATGGAGTCCATTTACAAACGCGAGTCTCGTTGCATGCTCAACACCGGCATTATCGAAACTGGCCAGTCAAGCCAACCTTCTGATCTCATTGGCATATACATCAACAGATTCGCCACTCCATCTTTTCTCACACAACTTTCTATGCGCCGTGAACGCATCATCCGTGAATGCTCAAATCAGCATTTGCTGAATCTGATCAGCATTGTCCTGGGCCTCTTCAGACAGCTCAAAATATAGCGCTAACGCATCCTCCACAAGATACAGCGGAATGAAACTGGCTAGGTCAGATACACCTTGCAGCTTTGCTACCAACGTTGCTTTCTCTAACCACGCCACAACGTCTCCATCGCCGGCAAAAGCCCTGATCATATCGTGAGATATTTTTAGCATTTTGGCCGGTTAGCTTGTGGTTTTGAGATGTATTAGATGACCGAATACGAATGAGGTTGAACAATGCAATGAGATGGAAAACAAACAATAAATGCAATAACGTCACCTGCAAATTCTCACAATTCAACAGCTCAAACCGATCCACGCTCGCAACAATAAACGCTCCACGCTCACGCCACACACTCCACCACCGCACTGCTCCATTATTTCTCCTCGCACCCTCTAAGCACCGCCCATTGCTCACATACATATAATCAGCTAACACTGATAGCGCCATTTAACGACAATATACACAAACAACGTGTCTCCTCATCACTCTATACATAAACACAAATAGTATTATAAACGAATTATATATTATAATTCGTCTGCACTGCTTCTTGTTAATTCCTATATCTTCTCCCGTCTCGACTATTGCAATTCTCTATTTTTTCACCTACCTGAAAATCTCTTCGATGCCTTCAGTCAATCATTAACCTTTCCTGTCGATTCGTTTTGCGTCTTCCACCTAGGACACCTACCTCTGTACATATTCGGCAACTAGACTGGCTGCCAGTCCCTTCGAGGATCCATCATAAGCTTTGCTGTCTTGTATATAAAATTCTTCACTCGCCTTCTCCTCCTTCATACTTACTTACCCTCCTACATTGCAGCGAGCGACCTTCCAGTCGTCGTCCTGTACCTCTTGTTTCTCTTCCTGCTCTTCATGAGTCAAGCTGGTCAGCCAAATCATTCTACTTTTCTGCTCCCCGTCTTTACAATCAACTTCCTCCTCATGTCCTGAAGCAAAAATCATACTCCTCATTCTCTTCTGCTCTGCAAAATTTTTTGCTATCTTTGCCCACACCTCTAATTCCTCCATTCCGACAGCACTAAATCTTGTTCTCTCTACATTTGTTTTTCTTGGTTACCAGTGTTAATCTATGATGTGATGTGTGATGTGATGTATGTTACTGTGTAAGATATTTCTATTGCTGTTTTATACTCGTTTTCCTCTTTTTATCTCCTTCGGACAGACCACAGGTGCGTCCAACGGTCACCGACGATCTCAGCAGCGTCCTGAAGTGGTGTAAGAGGTGGAATATGATGCTGATCACTTCGAAATATAAATGCTTGTTGGTTTCTAGGTCACGTACCGTTCAGCATTCACATGGAGCTATCCTCATAAATGACGCTCAACTCAGCGTGTGTGATGAGCTGAAAATATTGGGAGTACATGTAGACTCAAAGCTGACGTTTGAGAGTCACATTCGGAAGCTAGTTTGTCCGGCATCGCGGAAACTGGGAATTATAAGAAAGGCATATCGGATGTTCGGTAGCAGCACAATCTCAAAAGGTTGTTTTCGCTGTTTCATTTTGCCAATTCTGGAGTACTACGCCCCCGTGTGGTCTTCTGCTGCGGATTGTCACCTCAATCTCATCAACAGAGTTGTTAGAACTTGCAAGTTCCTCTGTGGTGACATGGTTCTTGGTGATCTTTGCCATCGTCGAAAGGTCAGCAGCGTGTGCATGCTGTAAAAGATCAAGCACAACGACTATCATCCGATGAGCAAGTCAATTCCTGATGATTTCGTGGCAGCTAGAAGCACACGGTTTACCTCCAAACAGCATTCCCAGTGCATGACTCCAATTCGTTGTCGTACAAAACAATTCCAACGTTGCTTTCTTCCGGCCACTGTTTCTACTTGGAACACGTTGAAGGAGGAGGCTTTCTCTCAACAATTTGAAGAAATTCAAGGCCAAAGTAAATGGAATGCTACTGAATGAGCGGAATTGACTGTTGAGTCTTATTCATTGTATATTTATTCATATTTATTGTTATTTATTCATGCTTATTGTTATTTATTTTCTATTTATTTTTATTTATTCTTATTTTACTCTCTATTTATTACTATTTATTATTGGTTATTGTTATATAATTAAATTGCTCTCTCTCTCCTTAAATCGTACCTTACGGGAAGGACCTACTCTGTCAACTTCGATTCCTCTGTATCTGATCCTATTGTAGCGACCCAGTCCATAACTGTTGTGTCGTACTACTACCGCTAGATGGCGCCATGTGTACATATTCACTGTTTGTATGCGCGATTTTCGACCTTATGGACTGTGACTGTGCGATAGCGTAGCATAAGTACGTCTGATAGCACGATATACAGCAAATGTTTTTCATGATTATATATTAATTATACAATTGATTGCCACACGTTGTACTATTTTACATTGTTATATATGTACGCTTCAAATCCTGGTCGCTGCGCTACGTGTAATATTTATATGTGTGTAAACTTGTGCATTTACTATGTGAACATTATGCCCTGCATTAGACCGTTTCAAGTTAAGCACCATTATGGGGTAAATTTCGATGCCTTGCTTCGTCAAGTCAGTCGAACTTTGTGAAGTGAATACAGTGATACGTGTTACAGTGAAAGTGTTGTGCTATCCCTCTCCTTTCGTTGGGTAATAGGTGGTAGTTTACGCTGGTAGCTCCGGTATTACCAGTATTGCATTCCACGGACCCGTCTCTTCCTTCTTCCTTGCCTCTCTCCCCTTGGCTCAGGCCTCTCACCCACTGGAGGTGAGAGTGCTCGCTCCGGGTGCAGTACGATCCCGGAGCACACCGGTCCTGATTGAGCCCAGGCCTAAACAGGCTAGTAGAGGCGTGGGTTGCCCTGCTTCAAGAAGGGAAATTGCCGGGTCGCGTGTCGGTGAACGCAGGCCACATTTGGCCCAATAGAATTGGACCCAAATCCCAAATTCTACACTGGTGACCCCGACAACCGGCATGCTAGAACCCGGAGGCACGACACCACAGGCACAGTCGCCCGACGGTAATGTGGATCTCACAACCACAGCCAAGCCGTTGACGACAGTCGCTCTCGCCCGCCACAGCGGAACCGCTCGCTGTCTCGTCGCAACTCCAGACCGAGCCAAAACCAGGCGCGCAGTGACGAAAATCGTGTTTGTCGCTTCCACCGCAGATTTGGCTCATCAGCTTACAGATGCGAGCTTCCGTGTACTTGGACTGCAACAGCCAACTCGGAAAACTGATGAGCCTGCGGCGCAGCGCACCAGCGTTCGACGTATCCGGTATCGACGATGGCCGCAGCCGTCTCAAAATGGTCGCGGCGAACCTTCCGATGCCGGTCGCGGTCCAATTAAAGGACATCATCAGCCGACAGACTGCGACATTCACCGAACTCTGCGAAGCACTCCGTTCACGACTGGCTACCTCTCGCGCATCAAAACTCGAAGCGCTGCTGCGCCATCAACAGTTAGGTGATCAGCGACCATCGCAACTGTTGCGCAACATGCGCAACGAAGTGACAGCGGCAGGAGATCCTGGAGACACCGGACTTCTGCGAACGCTATTTCTCCAGCGATTGCCACAAACAATCCGCACCGCACTGTCTCTCCTTCCAGAGAACAGTGACTTGGACGTGTTGGCTACCGCCGCTGATCGCTTTGCTCAAGCAACTGCCAATCAATCGGCTACAGTCTGGCCAGAAGTGGCAGCGATTCGGCAAGTAGAGCACGCTGCATCAGCTCCTACAGCACCAACCGTGTCCCACACGGAATTTTCTCAGTTGATGGCGAAAATGACGGAGCTCATCAGCGAACTGCAGCTCTCAAGGAGTCACGCAGCCGAAAGTCGCTCTCGCCCGCCACAGCGGAACCGCTCGCTGTCTCGTCGCAACTCCAGACCGAGCCAAAACCAGGCGCGCAGTGACGAAAATCGTGTTTGTCGCTTCCACCGCAGATTTGGCTCATCAGCTTACAGATGCGAGCTTCCGTGTACTTGGACTGCAACAGCCAACTCGGAAAACTGATGAGCCTGCGGCGCAGCGCACCAGCGTCGACGGGCGAAATTCACAAACCGGTGCCTCTCTTCTTTGTACAAGACAGCATGAATAGACAACGCTTCTTAGTGGACACCGGTGCCCAGGTGAGTGTTCTGCCTGTGTCAAGCTTGCCAGAGCCTCCGCCGCAACAGTCTTCCAAGCTGTTAGCGGCAAACGGTTCGCTCGTAAATGTCTATGGCACTCATGAGCTTACATTGACACTCACTCATGGCCCTCCGTTGCGCTGGAAATTTGTAGTCGCTGACACGACACTTCACATAATCGGCGCTGATTTGCTTGCACATTACCGTCTCATTGTCGATGTGCATCGCATGATGTTAAGCGATATTTCGGGACGTGTCCGCGCCCGAGGTACTGTGAATACCCTGACATCTCCTCGGCTACAGTGCCTTGTAGAAATTTCACCGGCGTTTCAGTCGTTACTCGCCGAATTTCCAGGTGTGGTGCGTCCGCCCGATCAGCCATTTCCGCTGCGTCATTCGGTAACGCACCATATCCAAACACACGGTCCGCCGAAATTCGCTAGACCACGCCGCTTGCCTCCCGACCGACTGAATGTGGCAAAGCAATCATTTTCCGATATGCAAAGGCTCGGAATCATGAGGCCATCGAGCAGCAGCTGGGCTGCACCACTGCATATGGTGCGCAAGAAACAGCCTGGTGAGTGGCGTCCGTGTGGGGACTACCGCGCCCTGAACGCGTGTACCGTACCGGACAAATATCCGATCCCGCGCATTCAAGACTTCGTGACGAATCTGGCGGGTTGTCGTGTATTCACCTCCTTGGATCTTGTGAGGGCGTACAATCAGATCCCAGTAGAGCCGAACGACGTCCACAAAACTGCAATTACTACACCGTTCGGGCTCTTCGAGGCTACGCGAATGCCGTTTGGTCTCCGCAACGCGGCCCAAACAATGCAACGCTTCGTTGATCAAATACTGGCAGGGCTCAACAATGTGTACGCGTACATAGATGATATTCTCATCGCCAGTTCCAACATGGCAGAACATGAAGTTCACGTACGCGCAGTCTTACGCCGCCTACAAAAATATGGAGTTATCATCAACCCAAATAAGTGCGTGTATGAGCAAGCCGAAGTATCGTTCCTGGGTCATCGTCTCACTGCCAATGGTATCTGCCCGTTGCCAGACAAAATAGACGCCATCATGTCATTTCCCAAGCCAGATACACAGGCTCAGCTTCGTCGATTTCTCGGAATGACAGCGTTCTACAACCGCTTCTTGCCCGCTGCAGCAGAACAACTGCAGCCGCTGCACAAACTACTGGTGCCAGCCGGTAAGCGTTCTCGCCGACCCGTAAATTGGACTGGCGATGCACAAGACGCTTTCCAAAACATCAAAGAGAAACTGGTTGCTGCCGTCATGCTGACGCACCCAGTTCGCGACGCTCCAATCAGCCTACAGGTGGATGCGTCCGACAAAGCTATCGGAGCAGTCCTGCAGCAATATGCACACGACGACTGGAAGCCACTGGCATTCTTTTCAAAAGCGTTGCGTCCAACCGAGTGCCGCTACAGCACGTTTGGTCGTGAGCTCTTGGCAATCTACTTGGCCATCCGAAGATTCAGGCACGCAGTGGAGGGCCGACCATTGATTATTTTCACAGACCATCGCCCACTCGTCACCGCTGTGAACTCTCATTCGGACCGCTATTCTCCACGAGAAATTCGTCATCTGGAGTTCATAACCCAGTTCACGACGGATATCAGACACGTGGCGGGCTCCGACAACGTTGTAGCTGATGCTTTATCGCGCACAATCAGCGTTCTGTGTCATCCAAAACCACCACTTCACGATTTTGATGCGTTAGCAGCCGCACAGCAAGCCGATGTCGCCTTGCAGCGGTTAGAAGACACAAAACATTCGCTACGGCTACGCAAAATCAAACTCGCAAGCGGTGCACTCTTGCTATGTGATGAATCGACAGGCCGCCCTCGTCCAATCATACCGACAAGCTTCCGCAGACATTACTTTTCTCTGTGACACAATATGTCGCATCCGGGTGTTCACGCCACACGAAAACTGATCACATCTCGCTGTGCTTGGCCAAATATGAAGCGTGAAATTCAACAGTGGACACGCTCATGCGTATCATGTCAACGCGCCAAGGTCTACAGACACACACGAGCTCCAATCGGCACCTTTGACGTGCCCAGCGACCGATTCCGACATGTGCACGTCGACTTGGTTGGTCCGCTGCCTGCATCCAACGGAATGACGTACGTACTCACATGCATCTGTCGCTTCACAAGGTGGGCAGAAGTGATACCCATTGCTGACATGCGAGCCGAAACAGTATGTCGTGCATTTTTGCTTGGCTGGTTAGCGCGATTTGGTGTCCCTGAAATTGTGACAACAGACAGAGGTACGCAATTCACCGGCACTCGCTGGCAGCAACTGTTTGAAGTCATGGGCTTCAAACACAAAACTACATGCAGCTACCATCCGGCAAGCAATGGCCTTGTTGAGCGTCTGCATCGCCAACTTAAGGCATCACTGCGAGCGCACATGTCAGTCAATTGGACGGACACTCTGCCAATTGTTCTTCTTGGTTTACGAACGGCCGTCAAAGCAGACCTGCAAGTGTCATCCGCCGAACTAGTATACGGCACGCCGCTACGCATTCCATGCGAAATGATTGTGCCTCGTACAGGACGCGCCCAACAGCCGCAAACATCGCTCGCGTATGCAGACACATTGAGGCGATCCATGGCCCATATCAGACCAACGCCACCGCGTCACACGTCTGCCAGATCCCACGTGCCATCCGCCCTTGTATCGTGCAGCCATGTATTTGTCCGCCATGAAGCGCGTCATACTCCGCTTGATTGTCCCTACGACGGTCCTTTTCGTGTTGTCAGCCGGACGGATAAGACTATTACAATTCAGCGCCGTTCGAAAACAGACACAGTCTCCATCGATCGAGTCATCCCAGCCGTTGTTGAAAACGTCGAATCATGCACGTCACACACCTGTTATCCGAATGCAGCAACTAAACTGTTCCTGTCACAGACATGCACGGGACCAGATCCTGTGCTGAAGATGCGCAGGACACAACCGGTCAGTAGTGCAACGACAACACGGCCGCAAATCATCAGATCATCACAAGTGTCACCACAATCTGAACGACCACAGGATCAACAACAAACACAACCTTCACAACATCGAAACAGGCAAACACATAAACGACAGTTATCACCACCAACTGAATCCACACAACCACCATCCATTTTGCAGACTCGTGTAGGACGAACTGTGCGAGCTCCCAAACGGTATCGAGTCTCCTTCCTAGTCAACTCTGACGGGGGGGTAGTGTAGCGACCCAGTCCATAACTTTTGTGTCGTACTACTACCGCTAGATGGCGCCATGTGTACATATTCACTGTTTGTATGCGCGATTTTCGACCTTATGGACTGTGACTGTGCGATAGCGTAGCATAAGTACGTCTGATAGCACGATATACAGCAAATGTTTTTCATGATTATATATTAATTATACAATTGATTGCCACACGTTGTACTATTTTACATTGTTATATATGTACGCTTCAAATCCTGGTCGCTGCGCTACGTGTAATATTTATATGTGTGTAAACTTGTGCATTTACTATGTGAACATTATGCCCTGCATTAGACCGTTTCAAGTTAAGCACCATTATGGGGTAAATTTCGATGCCTTGCTTCGTCAAGTCAGTCGAACTTTGTGAAGTGAATACAGTGATACGTGTTACAGTGAAAGTGTTGTGCTATCCCTCTCCTTTCGTTGGGTAATAGGTGGTAGTTTACGCTGGTAGCTCCGGTATTACCAGTATTGCATTCCACGGACCCGTCTCTTCCTTCTTCCTTGCCTCTCTCCCCTTGGCTCAGGCCTCTCACCCACTGGAGGTGAGAGTGCTCGCTCCGGGTGCAGTACGATCCCGGAGCACACCGGTCCTGATTGAGCCCAGGCCTAAACAGGCTAGCAGAGGCGTGGGTTGCCCTGCTTCAAGAAGGGAAATTGCCGGGTCGCGTGTCGGTGAACGCAGGCCACATTTGGCCCAATAGAATTGGACCCAAATCCCAAATTCTACACTATCCATCTTTCATCAGGTGTCCCTCAGGGATCTATTCTTGGTACGATACTCTTTAACCTTTACATGTCCTCCCTCTGTCCTATCCTTCGTAAGTATTCCATCTCATTTCATATCTACGCTGATGACATTCAGTTATATATCCCTCTTCCTTTTCCTTCTCCGTTTTTTCTCTCTGACATCCTATCCACCATCTCTTCTTGGGCGTCGTCCCGTCACCTTCTCCTCAACTCGTCCAAGTCTGAGTTTCTGGCTCTTCATCCTCCTCGTATTCTTCCTCCTCGCATACCTCTTATCCTGTCATCGACAGTTCGCAATCTCGGAGTTATTTTTGACTCATCTCTCTCTTCCTCCGATAACATCCTCTCTGTCGCCCGTACTTGTCGTCTTATCTTGAGATCCCTCTATCCTATACGCTCATATCTCGACAGACCTTCCGCAATCAAACTTATTCACTCTCATGTATTCTCCAGACTTGACTATTGTAATTCTTTGTACATCCATGCTCCTCGTCGTTCTCTTAAAATCCTACAACGCGTTATTAATCAATCTTGTCGTTTTGTCCTTCATCCTGTTCCTTCTCAATTTCCGTCACACTTCTCAATTTCTTTTTCAATTTCGCTGGCTCCCTATTATTCCACGTATTCACTTTCGCCTGTGCTGTCTGATATATAAGCTTCTCCACGATCCTCATCAGCCATCCTATCTCCGCCTTCTCCTCACTCCTTGCCTCACTCCTTCCCGAATTCCTCTTCCCCTTGTATGCCCTCGTGCTGTAAATGAATCTCCTTGGTCCTCCAAATCATTCTTTTTTACCGCCCCTCGCCTTTACAATTCCATCCCAGTTCACATTACTTCTCTCTTTCCTACAATTATTTCCGCTCTAAGCTCTCCAAACACTTTTTTGACCTCTCTTTTGACCCAGTCTCCCACACTCTCACACCTTTTGCATCACTATAGCATGTTACTTTAGCCTTTTCTTACTCGTATTCCTTCTCTCACTTGCATGCATACTTTATCTACGCTATGACTATATTCTCCCGAGTTGTGTTTGCTGTGTTGTGTTGTCATTATGTTTCAGTCGTGTTGTCTTGTCCGTCATGTCCGTCTGCTTTGTATGTTTTGCCCATACTTTGTCTCTATATTTATTGTCATGTATTGCATATTTGTAGTTTACTTCTTTTGCATCTGTCCTGTTATTTGTATTCCGTGTTCCCAACTGTTATAATCGTGTCGCGCCCGAGCCCTTCGGTGCGCTATAACAAATACATGTTGTTGTTGTTAAATTATACTTTTACTCAGTGTTGGCTGTTGTTGTTTATTGATCATATTTATTGTTGTTGCTGTTTATTGAATCATTTTTATTGTTGTTTGTTCGAAAGACCGTCAGTTAACATAATATATTTTTTATGCTGCCCAGAAAATTATATATACAAACAATAAAATCAAACCGTTCAGAACATTCACAATCATACACCAGAAATAACACGCTTCTCTTCCACCCCGAAAAGCCAACCACTCGCCACACTCGTCTCCGATCTGAGCCCCAGTGCTGCCAATTCACACTCCAACATCTCCCCCTCGCGTTTGGAACCAAACGTCACATCGTCTCGATGAGGCGACGTGGCGGTCGTCGAGCACGGGTCGGGCGACGGGGTGCTGGAGGCGGAGACAACACGGGTGCCTCGTCAACAGCAGGCGATGTGCTGGGTCCGACTGCCTCGACTTCGTTGGCCGGCGTCTGCGACTGATGTGCCGATGCTGCGATATCGGTCGTGTCGGGGGCGGCGTGTGCGTAGCGACGCCGAATGAACCGTCGATTGCGGCATAGCACGCGACTGCTGGACATCTGGATCAAGTATTGCTGATTTGGATTGACGGCAACAATGACACCGTATCGAGACCATCGCCGGGTGGGAATGTCTTGCACAGCGACGTGGTTGTCAACCGCGAGCGTCTGGAGGTCCCGAGCCGCACTATTGTACCGCTTCACGGCGCGCGGCGGGACTCGGTCGGCGGCGTCAGCAGCTGCTAGCCACTTCTGAGCGAAGGCGCGTCGGTAAGCTGGCACAGCGTTTTGCACGGCGCGACCGAACGCAACCTAAGCCGGCAACAGCCCGTTGGATGCCGGCGTGTTGCGATACTGCAGAATGCCGCGTGTCTACTTGTCTTGCTGGAGCGATCGCGTCCGGTGGCACCAGCAGTGAGCGACAAGCCGCTTCATGCTCTTGACTGCTGCTTCCTCCTGCTCGTTGGACTGTGCGTAACCCGGTGATGATGTGCGATGTTCCAGCCCCCACACATGGAGGAAGTTGCGGAACGCCGCCGATGTCAGCAGCGGTCCGCCGTCGCTGTAGATCACATCTGGCGCACCTGCAAAACAAAACAAAGACTGCATGGTTTTGATTAGTTTGGGAGCGGATGTGTCTATACCAAGCTCTGCGATAGTGGGCCACCCCAACAGATGATCCACAACCACAAGAAAATGTCGTCCGGCGTACACGAAGAAATCGGTAGAGACGACCTGAAAAGGACGCTGCCGCTTCGCATGAGCGCGATATGTTTCGCGCTGCTGCGAGGTGTTGGCACGACTCGCACGACCTGGTTGTTGCCTCGACATCGCGATCGATTCCTGGCCAGTATACCACTCGTCTGGCCCTGGCCTTGGTGGCTACCATGTAGCATGGCCAATATGTTCTTTCGCATACTGCGAGGAACGACCAATCGGCATCCACATAGAACGATACCGTCGTCTTCTGTCAGTTCGGAGTGTTTAGGCCAGTACTGACGGATCGACTCGGGAAGCTCTCGTTTGGACGACGGAAATCCATTTTTAATGAATCGTCTGGGTGTCATCAGCTCTGAGTCGGACTCGGTTGCCGCTCGCACCTCCAACAAACGTATATTTATCATTTCTTCATCGGCTATGGCGTTAAACATGGCACATATGGATGGAGCAGAAGCGTCCTCGGCCATTTCGTCTTCCGGAGTAGGTCTACTGACGGGCGACCGAGAGAGCGCGTCAGCGGCTTGATTGTCTGCTCCCTTGCACCAAGAGATATTGAAATTGAATTCCATCGTTTTGAGGCGGAGTCTTTGTAGACGGGGATTCTCAATCTCATCGAGACGTCTAGACCCGAAGATGGACACAAGTGGTCGGTGATCCACGACTACATAAAATTTCTCCAGACCCAGAAGAAACTGACGACACTTGTGCATCGCCCATGCCACGGCTAAAGCTTCGAGTTCGATGATGGCATAGCGTGTCTCGGCGTCGCTCAAAAAACGGGATCCGGCTTGAACGACTTTCCCGTTGCCGTCTTGCTGAACTTGAGTGAGAACGAACCCAAGGCCGTTCAGTCTGCTGGCGTCTGTAGTCAGCGTCGTTGGCCTCGAAGAGTCGTAAAATGCCAGTGTCTTCGGTGATGAGAGCATCGACCGAGCGCGTTGAAAGGCAACATCATGAGTGTGGTCCCAGCGAAACTCATTACTTGTTTTGAGAAGCGGACGCAGTGGCTGCAACAATGGCGCAATCTCGTTGGAAAACGACGATGTCTGGTTCGCCAGGCCACAAAACGAGCGGAGCTCTGAGATGTTGGTCGGCTTCGGGAACATCCCAATAGCGTCCGTGAGTGCCGTGTCTATTCGATAACCGTTCTTGTCCAACACGTAGCCAGCAAATCTTGCGTGTGTCTCTGCTACGCGGAATTTGCTACGGTTGAGTGATATTCCAGCGTCCGAACATCGCTGCAGGAACTGTTTCACGTGGTCGATGTGCTCCTCAAGCGTCTAATCGTACACTACTACGTCATCGACCACGCGTGCGAAGCGCTGTAAGCCTGAGAAGCACTCCGCCATGCGTCGATTGTAGTGTTCCGATATGCTACTGATTCCGTATGGAAGTCAGGTAGTTATCGGTAGCGGCCAAAAGGTGTCAAGAACGTCATCAGATTTTGACTCTCTTGATCGAGCGGACACTGATGGTAGCCCTTCAGTGCGTCAAACGTCGAAAACCATCCCGCTCCAGCTAGCTGGATTGATGCTACAGCCTCTGCTGGTGTCTCAGACTGGTATCGGTGACGAATGACGTACTTGTTCAGATGTGACAGATCAACGCAGAGACGTATGCTGTTGCTGTTCTTTTTGGGCGCCACCACGATTGGCGCGCACCATTCTGTTGCCTCAGTAGTTGGTGCGATAATGTCATTTTTCACCAGAGTGTCTAATTCTGTTTTCAATTTTTCGCGGAGAGCGAATGGCACCCGTCGTGGTGTTGTGACCCAGAACGGCTTTGTGTTATCGTACAAGACAATACGGAATTTTTCGCCGGGCATCGACCATATCTTTTCGTCGAAAACACGAGGGAACTGGTCGATTAGCCGCTGCGACGACTTTTCGCCTGTTGCGGTGTCGCTCTCTGTCATGTTGCGTCGGGTTGGCGGCGATGGCGTTGTTTGCGGAGATTGGCGCGGCAGCGGCTGCGGTCTATCTCGTGCGTCTCGCACCTGGAAGACTTGCCGAGGACAATCCTTTCTGAGGAATCCGAGGTCTCTCGAGGCAAGCCATGACAGGACAAGTCCTTGCGCGCCAGGCAACAAATGAAACTGTACGCTGGTATGGCGGTCGCCGCACGTCACGGATGCGTCAAAAACACCGATCGGTACCACTGTAGACTGATCCGCCAGCTTGGGGTGTCCTTGCGGTGGCTTCAGCTCGTCGGAGATGATGTTAAGCGTGTCCACGGCGTCAACACCAGCCACGCAAATAACAGCGCCGGAGTCCGGGAGTGCCTCATCTCCGCGCGAGCTCGAGACGTGCGCACCGTTACGTTGACCTTCGGCGCCTGATCCGCGCCCATAGTAGCAATTATGGCTGTCACTTGGGTTTTACCGCTCCGTTGTCGGCATACCTTGGCGAAGTGTCCCCGTTTTTTGCACTTGTTGCACACTGTGTTTCGTGCGGGCCAGTCTTTGACATCTGTGTGCCATGCGCCGCCACACCAAGAACACTTTTGACGGTGCTTATTCGAGCCTGAGGCACTGGCCTTTGTTACTCGGTTCATCTGGTGGCCAACGATAGCCGATGCGTCTCTGTTGCCGGCTTCCTCCGCGCGGCATATGTCGATTGCTGTCTTGAGAGGGAGTTTCGGAAAGGCACATAACTTCTGGATGGTTAAGGAGTCGCGCAAACCAAACAAGATCCTATCGCAAATCAAAGACTCCTTGCAATTGTCACAAAAATTGTACCGTGATGCGAGGTCTTTCAACGACGTGAAAAAATCATCAAAGCCCTCGTCGCGCTGTTGACAGCGTGAATTGAACGTTTTGCGCTCAAGAACCTCGTTGGTTTGCCCAATAATATACTGAGACAGCGCTGCGATCACTGCCGACACGTCGTCACGTGCGTCAACGGGTAAGTCCAGATTCTCAACAACCTTAAGGGTGTCATCGCTAAGGCAGGCGCGCATAGCGGCCATCTGCACCGCTCTAGGGGCTGATGACAAACCACTTAGGAGATAAGAATCGTCCCATCGCCACTTCCACGCTCTGAGAGACGCCTCTCTGTCCACTGAGACGTCTAGCCTATGTGGTTGGGACGCTTTACCCAACCAGGCAAAAGGCTCGGTCACCCGCGGGGAGGGAACAGGTGACTAGGTGAGGGAGACTCACTTGTCGGCTGCGCCATGTTCAAAAGACCGTCAATGAACGTAATATATTTTCTATGCTGCCCATAAAATTATATAAACAAACAATAAAGTCAAGCCGTTCAAAACATTCACAATCATACACCAGAAATAACACGCTTCTCTTCCACCCCGAAAAGCCTGTAGCGCCGATGTTCGTATTTTGTCATGCGTGAATTGGTACACTCGTTGGAATATGTTTAATTTCGTTTAAACTATATATTATATTCCTTTGTTATTTACGCAGCATTATTTAATTCACATGTATATTTGTATTTTCGTCATTGTTCATGTAAGTACGGTTTACTACTGACAAATGGTTGAAACCCACTTGGTGGATTGTACCCGGAAGTGACCTCCGCCCAACGAGTAGTTGACTTGTGCTGTGTCAAGGCAATAAACCACTTGCTCACTGAACGTTGTGGTGTTAACATTGTGCTCCTGATACAACCGCAACTTCAACTGGTGACCCCGACATGGACGAACTTATAGCAAATAATTCAGCTGAGCCAGTCTATCGTGTATCCATCAAAGCACCTCCATTTATGGAGAAAGCCGTTGATGGTTGGTTCATGACACTTGAAGCACAGTTCTACCTACAAGGAATCACGTCCGAGGTAACAAAATTCTTCCACGTGATGGCAGCTCTACCGCCTGATGTTTTGTCGCAGATGTCTCCTGCAGTTCTCAAACAACAAGAATTCACTGCACTGAAGAGCGAAGTTCTGCAGTTTTACGAACGGACGAAGCCAGAACTGTTTGAAGAACTTATTTCAACTCGTTCAATGACTGACAGACCATCCGCGCGCATGAGTGAATTGCAGAGCATTGCTCGGAAAACTGGAGTGGCGGATGACCTCGTGAGACATAAATTCACTCAGTCTCTGCCCAGCTCGATAGGACCATTGCTAGCTGCTCAAAAAGAAATGGAATTGTCGCAACTAGCAAGGCTTGCTGATGAATTGGTCCCTCTGGTGAGTAATGTTCAATGCATGGCAGTGTCAGATAGAGCTCAAGGAAATGAGGCGCCGTCGACGAGTTTTTTCAACAGCAGAGTGAGAAACACAGCAGAATCATCGTCGCTGCTATCATCATCATTGCGCCCATATCATGCCGGCCAACGACCCAAGGTGTGCAGAGCTCATCTGTTCTATGGTTCAAAAGCCAGATACTGCAAACCATGGTGTCGATGGCCGAATAAGCGCCGTGATATTCTAATGCAGTCATCCTCACGACCTGCGTCACGCGAAAACTCAACAGAAAGGCAGCAGGAAAACTGACGAGGCAGGCATCTGTGTACGCGACCCAGGGTCTGCCGCTGTTGAAGGTCGCTGCTAAATTTGGTGATAAAAAAATCAATTTTATTGTTGACACTAGTGCTGGGGTGTCGCTTTTGACACCCGCCTCTGTGTCTTCTGTTCTCAAACCAACAAACGTAACTTTGACATCAGCCGGCGGTGACAGAATACGTGTACACGGTGAAGTCACATAGGATATATCTTTTCAAGCACTTCGTCTCGTGTTCACATGGACATTCGTGGTAGCCGAAGTGACTGAGCCACTTCTGGGCAACGATTTCCTGTGTCATCACCGTCTGGCCGTCGACTGCAGTCTGCGATGTCTGAGAGATTCAGTCACACTACTGAGCGCGCCAGCCAAGCCTGCGCCAGCTCATATTCCGTGCATGACTGTTAACGACACGTCCAGGTTCTCTGTTCCTGTGCAAAAATTGTTGTCGGAGTTCTCAAGCTTGGCGGTGCCACATAAAGAAGCGGTGAGTGTACGCAATCACAAAGTGAGTCACGCTATAGACACAGGCAGTGCCGCACCAGTGCATGCTGGTCGCCGCAGATTTTCTCCACTTAAACAAGATCTGATCAAAACTGAAATTGACAGTTTATTAAAAGCAGGTGTTGTGAGACCGTCTTATTCGCCGTGGTCGTCGCCCGTTCATTTAGTGGCGAAAAAAGATGAGGGCTGGCGACTCACGGGTGATTTTCGTATGCTGAATTCGGTTACAAAGCGCGATTGCTACCCAATCCCGCATATACACGATTGTTCAGCGAAACTTTACGGCAAATCATGTTTTTCAAAGCTTGATTTATTGCAGGCTTATCACCAGATACCAGTGGCACACCAAGACAAAGCTAAAACGGCAATATCCACTCCAGCAGGCCTGTACGAGTATTTGTTTATGCCGTTTGGCTTGAGAAACGCACCATCAACCTTTCAAAGGTACATGGATTCCATTTTTCGTGACCTAGATTGTGTTTTTGTGTATATTGACGATGTGGTTGATTTCTCACGCGACTCAGACGAGCATCAGCGTCATTTACGTCAAGTCTTTGAGGTGTTGCGGCAGCATTCGTTTCGTATCAAGGCGGAGAAATGTGTATTCAGTGTGAATGAGCTGGAATTTTTAGGCTACGAAGTCACCTCGCAGGGAATTCATCCGTCGCCGTCCAAGATATCCGCTCTGACTGAGCAGGAGCCTCCGACCACTTCACACGAGCTGCAACGTCTTCTTGGAGCTACTGGCTTCTATCGTCGCATGATTCCACGGTACGCTGAAATTGTCTGTCCACTTACCGAAAGGGTTAGGAAAGAACCAAACAACAAAACATTGATGCTGGACAACAATGAATTGGCAGCTGTTGCAGCTTGTAAGAAAGCTTTGACTGTATCTGTGTGCTTACATCATCCACTGCCCACATGCACGACGTATCAGTTGGTCACTGATAGTTCGCAGGTGGCAGTAGGAGCAGCCTTGCATCAAATGATTGACGGGAAAGCGTACCTGGTGGAGTTGTTTTCCAAGAAACTATCCGACACTCAAAAACGATATTCAGCATTTGACCGCGAGTCACTTGCTGCATACCTTGCGGTGTTACAATTTCGACACCTGATCGAAGGTCAGCACGTGACCTTGTCAACGGATCATCGCCCTTTGGTCGGAGCGTTCAATAGTAGAAAACCAGCTAAACTAGACAGACAACAAAAACATCTTTCGCTGCTTACAGAGTACGTTGCTGAAGTCAACTTCATATCCGGCACGGACAACATAGTAGCAGATTGCTTGTCACGACCAGTGGGAGTTTGTGAAGTCCACACTGCAGTATCGTTAACTATTAATTCAGGATCACCGAACCAAGTTCAAGGTCAGTCACACATCACAAATCATGTGCGTGTTGATGCGTTTGATCTGCCGGCTACCGCCGAGCAACAAGAAACAGACGTTGAAATTAAACATTTAATTGACAAACTACGCAAATTCTCGTGTGGTGAACGTAACTTTTACTGTGATATGTCTTTAGCAACGGCGCGACCATTTGTACCGCAGTCACTCAGACTGACGATTTTCAATCATTTGCACGGTATGTCGCATGCTGGTGTGAAGGCTACGCTACGTCTAGTAAAAGATCGTTATTTCTGGCCTGGTATGGACAAGCAGATAAGAGACTGGACTAGATCTTGTACAGCATGTCAATCTGCGAAAGTGCATCGACACACCAAGTCAACAGTCACACCAATGTGCATACTATCTGCTCGCTTCTCAACGGTACACATTGATATTGTTGGTCAACTGCCACCGTCTCGTCAATACGGTCAGTCGTACTGTTCACCCTGTCGATATTTACTCACTTGTATAGACCGCTGTACTCGTTGGATCGAAGCTGTGCCATTGGAAGATATAACAGCAGTATCGGTGTCAACAGCGTTCCTCGACACATGGGTGTCCAGGTTCGGTGTACCCCTATACGTAATCACTGACCGTGGATCTCAATTTGAGTCCGATTTGTTTCAGCATTTGTCGCGTATCATAGGGTTTCACCGCTTGCGCACGACGCCATACCACCCGCAGTGCAACGGTATGGTGGAGCGGCTGCACCGCACGTTGAAGACGGCTATCATCGCGAGGAAAGAAGACTGGATTCAGGCGTTGCCGGTCGTCCTCCTTGGTCTGCGCTGCGTACCGAACGAGTCTACACTGTCACCATTCACAGCGGTAACAGGTGGGGAACTGCTGTACCCACGTGTAGCCGTACCAACAGAAGCAGTGTCTGATAAGTGTCAGGTGGATTTCATTCGCAATCTCGCTCGACACATGCGTCAAATATATTTTTCTAATGTCAGTGATGGTAGATGTCACTCTTCCAGGGCCACAGAATACATTCCAAAGGCACTGCAAACCTGCACTCATGTGTGGGTAAGGGTGGACCGAGTTAGAAAGCCATTAGAGGCTCCCTACTCTGGCCCCATGAAAGTGTTACGGCGTAACATAAAAACGTTCGAAGTTGAATCATCTACCGGCGTGAGACAGACTGTGTCAGTTGATCGTGTGAAGCCAGCGGTGCTGCGTGCAACAACGTGTGATACAGGATCAACAAGTGCAGAAGAACAAGTGAATGTGTCCGCAGGTGATGTACAAAATACGGTTTCAGACTCAGTGGCACCGCTTCCTGCTCCGAGAGCAGCAAAGCGCTGCACCACCACGTTGAAAAGGAACCCAGTCACCTGTGAAAATGTACCGTCGGATCGACCAGTGAACCAGTCGACAGATAAACCTGTCCCTGCTCCATGGTATGCAGCGCCCTCTGGTGTGTCAAGATCAGGACGTACAGTGAAATTCAAACATCGTCCGGATCTTGATTAGTTTGTGTCGTGTTTGTAATAGTGCTTGCACGCTTATGTGAACGTGTAACGTTTATGAGCCGTCAGCTATATGACGTGATTGTGTAACCTGCATGCTTTCAGTCATGTTTTGATATATATTCTCATGTGCGGTACATGAACATGCGCTGTCCATTCAGAGATGTTGTGCGTTTTGCGTGTGTGTTGAGATTTGTTTCCGTGTCAAGTTTCGTTGAATGAAATTACTAGGCGTGCGAAGACGTGCGTGTGTATGGTAGACGTGTGTATATGTGTACTTGTTTATGCTTGTTGTATGTGCGTGTACGAGTATTCGCACACGTATTTCTTTTAGAACATGATTTTCCTGTATCATAGCTATGTTTGATATATGTGGCGCTCCGCTTCGGAAGGGTGGAGTAATGTAGCGCCGATGTTCGTATTTTGTCATGCGTGAATTGGTACACTCGTTGGAATATGTTTAATTTCGTTTAAACTATATATTATATTCCTTTGTTATTTACGCAGCATTATTTAATTCCCATGTATATTTGTATTTTCGTCATTGTTAATGTAAGTACGGTTTACTACTGACAAATGGTTGAAACCCACTTGGTGGATTGTACCCGGAAGTGACCTCCGCCCAACGAGTAGTTGACTTGTGCTGTGTCAAGGCAATAAACCACTTGCTCACTGAACGTTGTGGTGTTAACATTGTGCTCCTGATACAACCGCAACTTCAAGCCAACCACTCGCCACACTCGTCTCCGATCCGAGCCCCAGTGCTGCCAGTTCACACTCCAACATTGTTGTTGTTTATTGAATCGTATTTATTGTTGTTGCTGTTTATTGAATCATATTTATTGTTGTTGTTGTTTATTGAATCATATTTATTGTTGTTGCTGTTTATTAAATCATATTTATTGTTGTTGCTGTTTATTGAATCATATTTATTGTTGTTGCTGTTTATTGAATCATATTTATTGTTGTTGTTGTTTATTGAATCATATTTATTTGTGTTGTTGTTACTTATTGAATCATATTTATATTTATTGTTGGATGTTTCTTATTGAATCATATTTATTGTTCTTGATTGTTATTAATTACTTATTTATTAATATTTATTCTTATTTATTGATGGCTGTTATTTACTGAATCACATATTTATTGTTGATTGTTATTATTTATTGAGGAGCGTGGGCGGAGTGACATTATGGATTGTTATCGGATGATGGTTTATTATTTATTGTTATTTATTTATTATTTTCTTTCCAACTCTCTTTCTAGACTTTTTTCTTTTCGAACTCTCTTTCTCTCTGAATCTTTTGGGCGCTTCCGGTACATGGGGCCACCTTAGGGTGGTAATAGTGCTTGCACTCTTCCCATGCTACTGGATTTGCCTGTAATTAATAATAATGTTGACCAAGTGTTGATTTGATAAAGTTACAGCGCGAGGTGCCATACCGATTGATCTATGTACAGTGCTGTTATACAAATTCAATAATTGAGGTTGACTTTTGGCAAAATGTTTTGTGTTGTTTTCGGTCATAAATTTGTGTATCGGTGAGAGCAGAGTGCGGAAAAATCGTTGAATTATCCACTCCTTCCGTATCATTGTAGATGTCGTATAATGATAAATTTTGTGCTCTTTCATTACACGTAGAGATTCTCGCCCTGTGAATTCACCACCATGGTCGCTCATTATTTGCATCGGTGTGCAATTGTTGGTGAGAACATGGTTCATCGCTTTGGCCACGGCAGGTCCCCGTTTACTATGAAAAGCTGTTGTGTTGTGTATTGTGTTTGTATTATGAGAGAGATAGCGCGAGTAAGTGTGTGAGTGTGTTTGTATGTGTGTGTGCTCTTGTAGTGCACACTTGTGTGCTCTTGCTTTTGTGTGTGATTCGCGCTCACTTCGTTTAGTTCACTAGATATGCGTGAATATGTGTGTGCATGTGTGTGTGTGTGTGTAGGGGAGTGAATTTGATATGCGTAGAGAACGGTTGTTGTGTGTGAGCTGTGCGTAAGAGCGTTGCGTGGTAGCTATGTGATATAGTGATCGTGTTGTGCGATCGTGATTGTGGTGTGTGATAGAGTGATCGTGGTGTGTGTGATAGTGTTGCGTGGTTTTTTGCGTTCGTATATTTGCACATACATTTTTTTTTAATATTACAAGCTATTTCGGCTACAATATGGCATCCAGTGAACGTAAATGTGAAGTATCGGTGCCAAACCAAGCGAGTGAGGACCGTGTGTTGCTGCCAGCCGGCCCATTTGACGCGAGGTGCATCGTAGAATATGATGGCACATCAGACATCGTAGAGTGGTTTACCAGAGCTGATGCAGTGAACCAGTTACAAAGAGTTCCTCTGGTGTCAGTCATACCACTCCGACTGACAGGCGGTGCGTGCACGCGGCGATGCGACTGATCAGCGTGTGGTCAGAACTGCCTGCAGGTAGTCGGCTGTCTTTGGAGTCAGTGCGAGCTGCTTTATATTCTGCATTTGCTCTAGACCAGCACGCAGCCTACAAGCAGTTTGCTGCAGGACGGCTACGCATGGGCGAGTCTGTGGATGTGTTTTTGTCTGACCTTCGTCGTCTCGCTATTCTTTTTGGGGGAATTCCCGATCGAGTTTTAATGTGTGCGTTTGTGGCTGGACTACCAGATGCTGTGCGACAGATAATTCGCGCGGGCTCTCGAGCTGATAATTTGGGTCTGCAGGATGTGCTAGTGAGATCTCGCGCCATTCTCAGCGATCGTGCTATGACAACAGCTTTTGGTGGAGCAGGCTCAGAGTCTAGTCAACCAGGAGATGATGCTACGGAGACACCTACGGCAAAGACTTCTTTGTCAAGGCGAATTGATGATTCGCAACGGACACATCGACTGGATCGTAGATGTTGGAATTGTGGGAAAATCGGTCACCTTGCATTTGCTTGCCGCCAATCGGGAAACGCCAGCGGGATGGTCATCAGCCAGTGGTCATCAGCGCCAGCACCATCTCCCAAGAAATGAGCGCGCGCATTGATTCCCTGCCGATTGTTGAGCTTCTTGTTGGTGGCCGCCTGTGTATAGTGCTTGTTGACACAGGGTGTACTGATACGATCGTCCATGTATCGCGTGTAATAAATGGCGTCGACAGCAGGTCAGTGTTGCTACATTGGCTGGTACATCTAAATTATGTATTGGTATTGGAAGTGTGGATATTGGAGTACGGAGCAAAAGTTGTGTCGAAGTGAATGTTTTAGTGGTGAATGTGCATCCACTCGGAGTTGACGTCATACTAGTTATGACAGGTATTGTGGCACTTGGTGGAGTGAATGTGACGTCTCCGAAGTGTGTGAGATTCGGCTGCGAGGATTTCAGCAGTGTTATCGCGGTATCAACACGGCGTCATAGCCGTGTTCCGGACATTGACACGTCTGATTTCACCTTGCGGTATGACGATGACAGAAAGAGATGGACCTGTAGGTGTGGAAATGGACCTGTAGGTGTGATGTGTATTGGCGTCAACGCAGGTCATATACAGGTAATTTCTGCACAGGTTAGCCGGTCTATTGTTAGCTGATCTACAACAATATTTAGTACAAGCACCAAATACAAATGAATTATTATATAAGCTTAAGACTCACAAACTGTGTCGCAGGTCGGCCCGGGTCTGGGTGAGTGTTAAGTCACTGAAGCGATTTGGGTGCCACCGACTTGACCAGGCGCAATGACAAAACAGACACAGAAGTGTGCGCGTGAGTCAGAGTCACCAGACCCTGGTTCAACTGTGAATGCAGTATGTTTGGCGGTCAAGACTGCGCAAGCGCACTCCGTATTTAGTCCGTTAAGACCACCAGGTCACAGCCAGGCACCCGAATGGGCACTCTTTGAGGCGATTAAGGCTGCGCCACTGCACCACGGTTTCCAACACGAGAAGTTGGACCAAACGCCAGAAGACGCCGTAACAGGCCTAAAAGGCCATATGTTTTGCCGTAAAAGTCATGGTCAGACAGCCACCGAAAGCAAGCAAGGCTTACTTACGACGTAGTGAGTCCGTATAGGCTGCTCTCGTAAGGGTCACCAATGTAGGTGTGATGTCTATTGGCGTCAACAAAGGTCATATACAGGTAATTTCTGCACAGGCTAGCCGGTCTATTGTTAGATGATCTACAACAATATTTAGTACAAGCACCAAATACAAATGAATTATTATATAAGCTTATATCACACAAAGTGTGTCGCAATGCAGAATACGTAGTGTCATCAAACAATGTCGGAACATAATGATATGCTCGGCCATTTTACACATATAAACATTTTGTTATATCTGCGCGCCACCTGGAGTTAAGACGCATTCGAGATACGAGTGATCCGCTATGCCTGCGGGCCGGAACATGCTACGCTCATGCGACATCTGGTGGTGAAGCGAGAAAAAGTATTATCGGCCTTAAGGACACAAACCCCACAGACCTATGGTTCCGGACCTCCATGTCTGAGCAAGACGACACCTCAGTACGGTGTAAAAGCCAGTATTCGGCATGAATACGATTCAAAATTGAGCAACTGGATCAAGCGTGGATGGCTGGTAAGAAATGATGAGCGTGTTCATGGAAAGCCCCGCGGTCTTGTGCCATTGATGGCCGTACATCAAAAGAACAAGGATAAAGTTCGTCCAGTTCTCGATTATCCTGAACTGAAGGACCATATCACAGCTTATAAAGCCGATGCTGATGTATGCGCGGACCAGCTTCGACAGTGGCGTCGTCATGGCAATAAGCTGGCCGTAGTGGACTTGAAAAGTGCGTACCTGCAGATTCACGTTGATGAGCGTCTATGGTGTTACCAAACCGTTGTAATTTCTGGGCAGCGATATTGTCTCACCAGGCTGGGTTTTGGCATAAGCATTGCACCATTAGTCATGAACAATGTTGTGCAAGCTATACTGGCTGTTGACCCTGCTCTTAACGCGGCTTTGCTGCCATATGTCGATGACCTTTTGGTCAATGAAGATAAGATGAGCGCTGAGAACGTGATCAAGCACTTTGGCGACTTTGGTCTAGAATGCAAGGCACCTGAGCGTGTTTCAGACGGGGCCAAATTGTTGGGATTGCAAGTGCAGCAAACTGGCAATGAATTTTGCAGTGGAAACGAAGCGCAAGTATCGACACCATTCCTGCGAGAATCGCGAGACGCACAGTGTTTTCCTGGTGCGGCCGTTTGGTGGCCCACTTGCCTATTTGTGGCTGGCTGCGCCCAGCGGTCGCATGGCTGAAGCGCAGAGCAAACGAGCTTTTAAAGTCGTGGGATGACGTCATTGAAGATGCTTCACTTGTCGCGCAGTTGGAGGAAATTAAAAGTAAGATTTTGAGCAGTGATCCCGCGCAGGGACGTGGTGCTTTGCGGGTGAATGTGCACAAGTCTGGACTGACGCAAGCTCTCTTGCCGTTGGTGTGGTTAAAGCCATGGGAAACGTGAGTGTTGTGGAGGATTCGAGTTGGCTCCGGAGAGATCCTGCTGCGCACATAAGCATGGCCGAGCTTGACGCTGCCATACGCGGACTCAATCTGGCTGTTGCTGGGGGCTTCCGTATAGTGGTACTGTACACAGATTCTGTGACGGTGCACCACTGGTTAGTTGACGCACTGAGCGGTCGAAATCGTCTCAAGACGAAAGCTCAGAGCGAAATGCAATCCGGCGAGAAATAGACCTTGTGCGTGAATTGGTCGGCGAATACAAATTGACGCTGAATGTTTTGGTTGTGAGATCTGGTGAGAATCGTGCCGACACACTCACTAGAGTACCTGAAAAGTGGCTCCGAGAACAGCGATCAGCATGTGCCGCTGCAGCGATGGAAATTCTTAATTTATCCGACATTAATGCTGCCATTTTGGACATGAGAGCGCAGGCCACCCAGGCATTCGGCGGACTCTGTTTTTTGCAAGACACAAGTGCGGGAGTGGAATAAGCGGAAAACAAGTGCAGGAAGTTGTGTCTCATTGTGATGTGTGCAACTCTGTTGATCCTGCTCCGGCTAGGTGGCGTCATGGCAGGCTGGATGTCTAGCGATCTTGTGAGCACGCGCGATCTTCGCTGCAAACGACAAAGCAATAGCGATTTAACCGGCAACGTGCGTGGCGGGTCCAAGTTCAGAGTTGGTGATTTGGTGTGGACTCGCAGGAAAGGAACCAGATGTACTAACGTGTCGAAGCCTGGTGTCATCACCGATACTGTGTCTGATTGTGCTGTTGTGAACGGAATGCCTCGTCATGTGAAAGACATCCGTCTACGTGGTCATCAACCGCCACTCGGCGAGTCTGATGAACCACCGATACTGGCTGGAGATGCAACCCAGCATGCGCGTGCATCTACACCAGTGTTTTCACGGGACGGTGACATTGGAACTGATGGGTTGTCAGGAGCTGTACCATCAGGCGGCTCAGAAGAAACGCCAGCTGGTGAGACCCAAGCAGTGACGACGCAGTTGAGACGGATTGAACGGGTGCGACGTGCACCCACTCGTTATTGCTGCTAGAATAGGTCGTGATTTTGTATGATGCTGCGTATTGTGTACTATTGTCGCCTTTACTAAGTTTTGTCTGCGTTTAGCTGGGTCATCGTTGGTCGTGAAATGTTTTGTCAGGATTTTACTTCGCATTGTTCCTTTTAGTTGTTTGTATTTGTTTCTTTGGAAACATGCGGAGGTGTTGTGTTGTGTATTGTGTTTATATTGTGAGAGAGATAGCGAGTAATAGAGATTGCGAGTAAGTGTATGCGTGTGTGCTCTTGTCGCATTTAGTATGGCTAACAGTGTGTATTGTATGTTTGATTCGCGCTCGCTTCGTTTAGTTCACTAGATGTGCGTGAATGTGTGTGTGCATGTGTGTGTGTGTGTGCATGTGTGTGTGTGTGTGTGTAGGGGAGTGAATGTGATATGCGTAGAGGACGGTTGATGTGTGTGAGCGGTGCGTAAGAGCGTTGGGTGGTAGCTGTGTGATATAGTGATCGTGTGGTGTGATTGTGATTGTGGTGTGTGATAGAGTGATCGTGGTATGTGTGATAGTGCTGCGTAGTTGTTTGCGTTCGTATATTTGTACATAATTTTTTTGTATATTTTTTGTGCTCTTTCATTACACGTTGAAATTCTCGCCCTGTGAATTCACCACCATGGTCGCTCATTATTTGCATGGGTGTGCAATTGCTGGTGAGAACATGGTTCATCGCTTTGGCCACGGCAGGTCCCCGTTTACTATGTAATGCACGCACATATGCCTGTCTGCTAAACACGTCAAATACACCCAAAAAATAACGCACTTGTGTGTTATGTCCACGCAGAAGTTAAACATCGCACAAATCAACTTGTCATGTATCATTTAGTCCGGTGTAGGTGTATGGATTGCGCACAAATCGTTTACGTACTTGGCGATGTAGCTGCTTGGTTTTTTGCGACCAAATCAGCCTATTATCCATTCGCGCGGGATATTTGCCGATTGTTGGCCAACTGTCGAAACTCCCTGCCCGTGAATATTCGGGGCAACTTCTCGCGGTAAATTCAATGACTCAATAAATTGTCGCAGCTGTGTCCACCCTGCTGGCTCACGAACACATTTACGTCGCCGGACAATATAGACAATGTTACTTCCAAGAATTTGTGCGTTATTGAGATAAATGATACCGGTGCTGTTGTCCCATCTCAACACGGTACTCAATTGAAAAGCACGAATTGTGCATGTTTTTATAGCTGGACGGTACAAGTTAGAGCCATTTATCTGTCGGTATAGGTGAAGCAGGTGTAGCGGTCTGTTCTGGACGCCAAGCATTCATTTACTCGATCCGGTTCGCTTCGGCATTCCCTGTAGGCTTGTTGATAATTTTTTCTAGAGGGGTTGTCGGTGTGGCCGCGGGTCGGCTCTGCATTTCATCATATGTGACTTGTGATATGAGAACCATCCGCTGGAAGGCGCTCATTATTACTTGGCAGAAAGTATACAGGTGAATATCGATGCAACCACGGGTATAAGGTGGATAAAAATTGTCCGCTTTGTACCAGCACACGTTGATTTTTCTTCAGTGACGGACGTTTGTCACCCAATTTACGTAGTATTTTCTTGTATTTGGATAGACGACGCTTGTGTTCCTTTTCCAAAGGGATACATTCTTGCAAAGGGTTATGACAAATTTCAAAAAAGCCCGTATCAGAGCCCGTATCAGAGCAGGGTCGTACTTGCTGAGAACGGCTTTTTGTTGACGGTGTGTGACACGTGGAAGTGATTCAATTGTCAGCCAACAACGTTGCAACGTCGACGACATGTTGACAAATGATTAACTTGCTCAACTATATACGCTATTTATACCTCAAAGCGGGTAGATAAACTATTATGGGTGTCATAGAAATATGTAGAAAAAACCCTTTGCACTAGGCTTTATTCGATGTAAATTTCAGGAACGATCAGCCATAAAAAACGACGAAGCAATAACCAAAAACAACGCACATAATAACATAACGACGCGAATTATATAAATAACAAAATACGACAACCTCCTCTCGTAGAAAACGACACTATGTGTCCTTATCGAGTTTAACAAGACACACACACAAATAATGTACAACAAAACAGAGAGTTGGTAAAATTACACATAAAACAAAAACATGAGGGAATGGAGATGGAATAGAGATTGATTACGGACACATGTCCTTTTGACTTTACACCGCCGTAACTTCCTTCAGATACACTTTGGAAAATTAAAAATTAAACCTCATTGAAGAAAAAATTTCCAGCACGATGGTGTAATTTATTTTTATGTATAACAAATAGTTACTGAGAAATCGTAGAAAAATAAACAATTTTAGTCGCCCGGTGTTCAAGTGTAATTTTGGATGTATTTGAGAATTTGGCCAATTTTACACGTTTTTTGTATCATTCGTGGGTATAAATTATTGCTTATCTTGTAGAGCACAAAACTCTCTACACAATTTAATTTATAGCTGTATATGTTTAATTTATAGTATAATTTTTATAGCTGTACCATTGCCGGTTTGTGAGAAATGGATAGCGGAATATTGACCAAAATATTTACGTTTTTAGTGCAAATCTTGCCTTTTTGACTTAGTCACTTTGACTTCACACCGCTGTAACTTTTTTCAATACGCTTTGGAAAATTAAAAATTATACCTTGTTGTAGAAGACGAAATTCCCAGCATGATGGTATTATTTATTTAGATGTGTGATAAATCGTTTTTGAGAAATAGACAAAAAGTATAGAAAATCGGACGCGTGGAGTTAAATATAATTTTGAATGTAGATTGAATTTTGTTCCATTTACACAATTTATGTTTCATTTTTGGGTATGAATTATAACCTATCTTGTAGAACAGAAAATTTACTACAGAGTGGTTTATGTCGTATAGTTGTACCATTGCTGGTTTATGAGGAGTAGATGCTAGTGTGGTGACGTTGTTTCATTTGGAGTGGTTGCGACGCATATAAGCGTTATGCGACAATTGCGCTGTCCATTGTTATGTTTTGTGCAACGCCAGGCTTGATAGGGATGAATCCGGGGTTGTGTCTGCTTGTGTGTTAACTGAGGGGATTTGTGTTGCTTTTTTGGTTCTGTGCGGTCGGGTGAGTAGATTAGCGCAAAACTGAATTTGTCTGTGTCAGTAAACAGTTTTCTTCATCCTTTTCACATTAAGTCTGTTTGTTAGTTTGTCCTAAATCAAGTAACAGCATGTCCTAAATCATCGTCCAAATTGTGCTCCTTCTCCAGTCTGTCTTATTTACTTCTTAAGGAAACACTTGCTGGGAAACGAATTTTTTATTAAATCCAACAACTGCACAGCTGTGCCAATATCACGGGCGACCATGCCCGGAAAAGGTAGGCGTGGGTATGTGGACCCACACTTCTTCGACAACAGTGTAACAGATGAGGGACAATTTGTCACCCTCAGTCTTGAGAACCAGACGCTCGTCCATCAAAAAAGCTGGCCATGGATTGAAAAGGGTCTACAAAACATATTGGGAGGCACTTCAGCTGACGAAGTCTCCGTGTTGAAAAACGGTCAGGTGCTAATACGTACCAAAGACAAATTCCAAACTACCAAATTCCTTGAGGCATCACAAATGAACGGAGAAAAAGCATACTTCACGCTACATAAACATCTCAATTACACAAGGGGAAGCATCTACGCTCCTGATCTAAACAACCTGACAAATGAAGAGTTGGCGGAGTGGATGGCACCCAAGGGAGTGACCGAAGTACGCCGGCCAAAACAAAGAGACGGAAAAACATCTCCAATCGTGCAGCTAACATTCGAAAGAACCACGTGCCCTACTGAACTGAAGTTTCAGTACGTGAAATATGATGTAAGAGCATGGTACCCCAGACCCATCACATGCCGAGCATGTGGAAAAATCGGACACTTCGCGACTAACTGCCAGAATCAATCGGCCTGTCTGAAATGCGGCCAACAAAACCACACCGAAGAGCAGTGCACAAACACAGCCAAATGTACCAACTGCAAGGGAGAGCATCATGCTCTGTCGCCAGACTGTCCCACACAGCAGAGAGAACAGGCAATTCTGAAAACCAAGTATCAGCACAAAGTAACGTACTCAAAAGCGGTTGAAATGTTGGCATCAAGCTCATCCAGCAAATACACGGAAGTCGCTCGTTCCGGCAATGAAAAAGATCGCATCATCGACGAAATGCAAAACAAACTGAGCACAATATCCGACGCGATGTGCACACTAACAACTGTTGTGCAAAGCCTGGCGGAAACAATAAAATTGCAAATGCAAACAAAAACAAACGATGAAAACAACGAATCATCTGGTACCATCGACCAAGCACCACCTGCAGAATCAGACTCTCACACAGAAACACAATCACAATGCACACCGGCTCGCTCGCGCCGCAGCTCCACTTGCAGCGAGCAATCACACCAAACCAACAACAAAGAACATGAACACTCAATGACACCAAGCCCATCGAAATCGAACACCGCAGTCTTCGACCACACATACATCAGCACCAACGAAGTGACCACTCACAAACCACAACCAAAATCCACAAGAAAGGGAAAAAGAAACCCAAAAGTAAACTACAGATGATATTCCACATCAAAACTTCCCAAACATCTGAATTAAACTAAAATCAATTACACGAACCTCGCAGAATAACTCCTCATGTATTTTGATAATTTTGTACTCCAATGGAATTGCCGCGGCCTCGTTCAAAAGTGGCCAGAATTTCGTCAAATTGTTCTCACTTTTAATCCCAGTATCATCTGTCTACAAGAAACACACTTTTTACCCTCTGATACTTCATTACCCAACCTTCCAAATTTTTGCCACTATCATCAATACGGTGATTCAACCATAAGGAAAGGTGGGACATCAGTTTACATACACAAATCTATACCACAATGCCAAATACAGTTCCCAAGCAACTTACAATTTACAGCATGCAAAATTCACTATCTCAACTTAACTCTGACCATTTGTAATATCTACTTACCACCTAGTCAAAATGTACTTGCACCTATGTTAACCGAGTTTGCACACAAATTTCAAAGTCCGATAATAATCTGCGGAGATTTCAATGCGAAGCATCTCATATGGGGATCCCCAACAACAGATAGGCGCGGACGAGAAGTCGAAGATTTACTACACCACGACCTACACCTGTTAAATGACGGCTCTCCAACACACTTAAACGAACGCACCGGCACCACATCGCACATCGACCTCTCTTTTTGCTCAAGCACACTGACACCGCGTCTCACATGGCACTGCCACGATAGCCCGTACGGGAGTGACCACTTTCCAATATTAATAAAATACAACCTCGTTAGAAACACTACTCACACACCACAAACCACAATGCACACAACACCCACACCACAGATAATTATATCACCTAAATGGAAACTCTCAAAAGCAGATTGGTCAAATTTCAATGAAGCTCTCTACGTCGAATTTCTCCAGCAAGCCGAAAACTACACGACTATCATACCACACGTCACCAATGCAATTATAAAAGCAGCCAATATTTCGGTTCCCGCTAATTCCGGCGTCTTGGCCAGGCGTTACACACCGTGGTGGAACGAAGAGTGCAAGACAGCCATAAAAAATAGGAAACGATCTCTTAGACACTTTCGCCGAATCAGAACCAACGAAGCACTGTTTCAATACAGAAGAGCAAAGGCCGTGGCAAGACGCACTGTAAGACAAGCAAAGCGCAACAGCTGGCACCAGCTGCTGCTGTCGATCGATCATCGAACATCATTAGGTCGACTGTGGTCTTTCGTGCGCTCCTTGAAAAATTCACAAAAATCCATCCCCTCGTGTCCAACACTAAACCTTGGAGACATCGTTGTAACTAACCAACACATCGTGCACACCATCCTTGGAAACCACATATCTGACCTATCAAAAACACGCGGACAAACAAATGAACACGCAGTATCTTCGATTGCCCTTCATCGCGAATCGATACATGAAGCACCTTGCCACTACAACATAAATTTTTCCATGACAGAATTACGTTTGGCCATACACAAATCACAGTGCACCACACCAGGTCCTGACAACATACACGCCAGTTTTTTCAAACACATGTCACCTCAACACCTTCCATACATCCTGAATGCGCTGAACGCCATATGGGAGCGAAATTTTTTTCCACCGACGTGGCGTAACTCTCATATCATTCCGATACTAAAACCTAACAAACCACCCCTTGAACCAGCTTCGTACCGACCAATTCAACTAACATCAGTTTTTTGCAAAATTTACGAACGTATGGCACTATCAAGATTAAAACAGTTTTTGGAAACCACAAATCTTATTAGCGACCAACAAACCGCGTATCAGCACTCGCGCAGTACTGTCGACAACGTCAATATCCTTACATCGAGCATAAGGATGGGATTCGCACGAGGACAAATAACAATAGCTGTCTTTCTCGACCTCACTTCAGCCTTCAATCTCATGTCAAAAACCGCTCTTCTTCAACTGCTATCATCTCATAATCTGAATGGACACCTTTACTCGTTCATTGAAGAATTCCTCAATAATCGCACTTTCCAGCTACGCACCAACTCACTCTCGCAATTATTTTCACAGGAAGATGGAGTAACGCAGGGAAGCGTCCTCTCCCCTACACTTTTCAGCATTGCCGTGTGTCAAACAATACGTCTCCTTCCGGCCTCCATCAAGTACAGCTTATACGCCGACGACATTGTGCTCTGGTGCACAGGAAACGAAATGCATAACCTGCTAGCTGAAACACAAGCAGCTTTAGACGGATTCGCGACCAATTGCACATCTTTTGGCTTTCAAATTTCCATCAGAAAAACAAAAGCAGTAATTTTCCGCAAATTTTTTACACCAGCTCTAGCGTCTCTTCCACCACTAACCATAAACAATGCGCCTATTCAATTCTATTCACAGGCAAAATACCTTGGTGTGCTATTGGACTCACGCTTGACAATGAAACCACACATTATCCAATGTAAAACCAGAGCGCTGAAAAGGATCAGCATTATCAAATGCCTGTCCCATCCATCTTATTGTGCCGACAGAATTGTTCTCACCCGATTGTACTGTGCCCTCATTAGACCCATTTTGGAATATTGTTCTTCATCATTAACACACATATCTCCTGAACTTTTGCGGCCTTTCGACATCATACAAAATACTTGCCTCAGAATCGCCTCCAAATGTCACCGAACCGCACCAATTTATAAAATCTACAGGGAAACTGGAATTTTTCCACTCCATTTGCGCAGATTACAAGCAGCGGTTAAATATGGAACAAAAATTGCAGAAGACAAAGGTCATCCATGCAACCCTCTTCTCTCACAGCTCACATCCCTGAACTACGCCGACCCCAAAACAATTAGAAGAAACTGCGGTTACACATTGTCAATGTCTTTTGCTAAATCTAAAAATGAGCTTGGGTTTGACATATCTCTTGACACTAGACCTCAAAAGAAATACACATCAGAAACGCCACATATCATGTATGATATTTTGGATGTCCCACAAAAACACACTTGTCCATCAGCACAAATTGTTCAAGCTTTCCTAGAATATCAAAACACTTCAAATGCAGGAACATACATATATACAGACGGATCTAAATTAGACGAACAGGTAGGATGTGCTGTTGTAATCCCGACACTCAGCACTGAACTTCTTTTCAAACTTCCGCACTACACTACAATCTTTATTGCCGAACTGTTCGCACTGTACCAAGCCCTGATATTCATTGACAAAAGAGTTATTAACAACACAGTTATTGTCACAGATTCGTTATCGTCTCTACAGGCACTATCAGCATACTCCGCAAAAAACCACCTTGCAGAGCTCATCATTTTGCTATATATAAAAATTATAAAGTCGGGTCGCACAACAAAATTCCTTTGGATACCGAGCCACTCCAGCATCAAAGGCAACGAGCTCGCGGACATAGCAGCCAAAAAGGCTACGAACAACGGGCAAATCATGACTCCGCCACTCTCAGCCACTGACCTATTTCCATTCGTCAACAAATTGGCAAAAGTTCAGTTCATCTCAAAACATTTCCAGGATGTCCTCAGCAACTCGAAGTGCCTCCTCCACTACAACCTGGGACTCCACCAACGCCCCAACAAATCGCGAATAGTTGATAGAGCGCTTTTCAGACTCAGAACCGGACATACCAACATTACGCACTCTTATCTTCTCGACCGTATAGACAGACCAGAATGTGAACTTTGTCATGTGCCCATTACCGTATCACACCTGATGCTGCATTGTGGAAAATTCGCAAGACAAAGATCAATCATGACTGATGGACTCTCCTCACCCCCAAGTCTAGATACTCTTCTTTACCAAACCGAATTTACCGAACCTCTGAGGCAGTTCCTAATATCCACCAAACTTCTCGATTTCATATGATAATCCTTCTGGCCATTTCCTCATCCTCATAAATAATTGTCATATAAACTCCTCCGCTGGATAGTTTCCATCAATTCATATCACTCTTCCAGAAGAGACAAGAACACAGACGCTGACGGTTAGCGCAAATCGAAAACCATATATACTGCACTAGAACCTTAACAGTGTTATGTGCATTAACCAACAACAACAACAACAACAACAACAATTGTGCAACGCCACCTAGATACAGGCCCTTCCACGAAAGTATGACGTCATCGTCACGTCACACTGTGCGGACAAGTTTTTCCACTGTCAGCATGGCAGTTGCATGGTAGCGAGCGCACGTGGTTGGTGCTCTCGTGTGTTTAGTGTTTTATCGCGTGCTATTCTTGGCGATAATTGACGTGTTAAGTGATTTTCACTTCAGTGTGGTTTAGAGTGAAGTGCGAATTTGTCAGATTTCATGTCAAGTGTGATTTGCGCAGCCATTTTGTGATCCTCACTCGGATGATTCTGCATGCCATCATCCTGGACATTTTGCTGCGGTCAGAGGTTTGGTTTCGTTCATAGGTTAAGTAAAATATGTACATCTGCTCGTTTCTCATGAGGTCTTTGCTTCGTTAACATGTCTTATCAACGTAGTTATATATTTGCGTACCACAATAGTTATAAATCAACAGAGGTGGGCACTGTTTAGCTGTGTAACTGCTAGTGTTTCGCTTTTAGTCGAAATTGATTGTTTAAATTGAGATTACTGATTTTGAGATATTTATATTATTGGTGTTTTAAACTCATTAGCGACAATATATCACACATATCACTTCAGCTCTCGGGTAGTGGCTAAGGCGCTGGAATCTTGTGTCAGAGGCTCGCGGCTCGAATTCTGGCCCGCGTGCGAAATTTACTATCCGCTTGGGTTTACTGGGAGGCTGCGCTGTAGATTGGTTCATAGCGAGACGTGTCTTATAATCAAAATACGGTGCGCGCTTAAAACAACAATTAATATTAATCAAAATAAATCATTTCAGCAGTTACTAATGCTAATATGAAAGGTTTATTTCATCGCAGAGCTATTGATGTTTTCTTGTTTGTGTTCATTATATGTTATCAGGAAATTCCTGGAGCTGGTTCCAAGGTGCAAAAGGAATTACGACTGATAGTCTAAATTCAGCATGTTCTCATTCCCAGAAAAGCAAGAACTACTATAAAGCGTGACATGGACATATCCAAACACCGGATCACCTTCAATCATATCAACATCATAGAGATTGTGTGAATCACGCTTAAATCAGGTATTACTTCAAATTGTTTGTGCTTTATGGAGAATAGACACAAAATCCAGTGTAGTCATGTTCGAATTTATGGATCATTGTACGGTTTGTCGCTCAAGGCTGTTCGTCCGTCGAGTATTGAAGGACAACATATTTAACTTATGCTGAATGTTGGGAGTGATTTCGCGTTGTTGGCATTTTGGCTGCGCGAAGTGAAACCATGTCATCCGAAAAAATTTCGTATTCGATGGAAATTGGTCGCCGAAGATTGGCGTATTATTTTTATCTTGAAAATATTGTTTATATAAAGTATATAAAGTATGATAAATTGTGTATTATTGGAAACCAGCGCGATGATAGGTTTCATGCAGTAGAAAAACTGAGTGATTGCGGTGTTATGCTTGTTTACTTGTACTGTTCTCAACATCGTAATTTACAATTAATTGCAGAAAAATTGTGTGCACCGCTGTAATGTCCTTCTGAACAATAATTGTTGTGGCAAATTCATTTACGATTAATTAGAAACAATGGAAGCGAAAACGTTCCGCATTGTATCGTATATGGTCGTTGCATGTTTGTGTTTTTACTGTTTTATGCCTGTGTGTGCTTATAATATATTCAGTTATTCTATTTGCAATTGTATTTGAAGCTTCTTGTGTTGGTAACATGATTTTCAAACTTAATTGAGCCGGAATGCAAGTCAAACACCCGCACTAAGCGCAATTTCTAATAACAACGCATATCGCCCGTACGAGTGAAGCGACCGCAATCGATGACGTCATACTTTTGTGAAAGGGCCTGTATCTAGGTGGCGTTGGTTTTGTGTTTTGAGTACTGTGAGTTGTTTTAGTATTGTGGCGTTGTTGTCGAGTGGCGTGCGGTGTGACGTCATAGCGGTTCACTTGTGCCGAGTCAACGGAGGAGGCAACGCAACGGAGGCACAGAGATAGGCAGAGATAGATACAGGCAACGCCACCTAGATACAGGCCCTTCCACGAAAGTATGACGTCATCGCCACGTGACAGTGACAAGTCTATTGTTTCAACTGTCAGCCATGCAGTTGCACGTTAGCGAGCGCACGTGGTTAGTGCTCTCGTGTGTTTAGTGTTTTATCGCGTGCTATTCTTGGCGATAATTGACGTGTTTAGTGAGTTTGCACTTCAGTGTGGTTTAGAGTGAAGTGCGAATTTGTCAGATTTCGTGTCAAGTGTGATTTGCGCAGCCATTTTGTGATCCTCACTCGGATGATTCTGCATGCCATCATCCTGGACATTTTGCTGCGGTCAGAGGTTTGGTTTCGTTCATAGGTTCAGTAAAATATGTACATCTGCTCGTTTCTCATGAGGTCTTTGCTTTGTTAAACATGTCTTATCAACGTAGTTATATATTTGCGTACCATAATAGTTATAAATCAACAGAGGTGGGCCCTGTTTAGCTGTGTAACTGCTAGTGTTTCGCTTTTACTCGAAATTGATTGTTTAAATTGAGGTTACTGTTTTTGAGATATTTATATTATTGGTGTTTTAAACTCATTAGCGACAATATATCACACATATCACTTCAGCTCTCGGGTAGTGGCTAAGGCGCTGAAATCTTGTGTCAGAGGCTCGCGGTTCGAATCTTGGCCCGCGTGCGAATTTTACTATCCGCTTGAGTTTACTGAGAGGCTACGCTGTAGATTGGTTCATAGCGAGACGTGTCTTATAATCAAAATACGGTGCGCAACAATTAATATTAATCAAAATATATCATTTCAGCAGATACTTCAGCTAATATGAAAGGTTTATTTCATCACAGAGCTATTGATGTTTTCTTGTTTGTGTTCATTATATGTTATTAGGAAATTCCTGGAGCTGGTTCCAAGGTGCAAAAGGAATTTCGACTGATAGTCTAAATTCAGCATGTTCTCATTCACAGAAAAGCAAGAACTACTATAAAGCGTGACATGGAATTATCCAAACACACCGGATCACCTTCAATCATATCCACATCATAGAGATTGTGTGAATCACGCTTAATTCAGGTATTACTTCCAATCGTTTGTGCTTTATGGAGAATATACACAAAATCCAGTGTAGTCATGTTCGAAATTATTGATCATTGTACGGTTTGTCGCTCAAAGCTGTTCGTCCGTCGAGTATTGAAAGACAAAATATTAAACTTGTGCTGAATGTTGGGAATGATTTCGCGTTGTTGGCTCTAAAATCATTGGGTGCTACAAATAATCCTGATTTATCTTAAGATACTGTTCATTTTATTTAAATAATATTGCGTTGGTGGACTATTCGTAATGTAATGACACCGTATAATACTCCAGGTTGAGAAATGTTAATTCGATGACTGATTCAGCTATGGATGATAGGCCTTTGTTTTTAGAGCGTTTCATGAGATGGTTGGATTGATGGATGTCATACGGGAATATGTTCAGTTTGACTAGAGACGTTTTGGCTGTGTATCACACAACATATGCGCTCTGTGAGATAACGAAGTATTGTGTGAAGGATTTGTGATTGCACATTATCAAATCGAGTAATACTTATTTATATTGATTTCATCAGACAATATTGATTTAATCACATCATGCACTATTGATTTGAAACCTTTTGCGTGTTCTGCGGAATATTTTCGTGATATTTCAAGGATATTGCTGAACGTCTCATCTTTCGTAAATGTGACGCTGGTATTCCATATTCCCATCATCCATAACCAACCATGTCATCCGAAAAAATTTCGTATTCGATGGAAATTGGTCGCCGAAGATTGGCGTATTATTTTTATGTTGAAAATATTGTTTTGCTTTGATTTTTACTGTGCAGAAGTATATTAAGTATGATAAATTGTGTATTATTTGAAACCAGCGCGATGATAGGTTTCATGCACTAGAAAAACTGAGTGATTGTGGTGTTATGCTTGTTTACTTGTACTGTTCTCAACATCGCAATTTACAATTAATTGCAGAAAAATTGTGCGCACCGCTGTAAAAGTCCTCCTGAACAATAATTGTTGTGACAAATTCATCTACGATAAATTACAAACAATGGAAGCGAAAACGTTCCGCATTGTATCGTGTATGGTCGTTGCATGTTTGTTTTTTTACTGTTTTATGCCTGTGTGGGTTTAAAAAATATATTCAGTTATTGTATTTGCAATTGTATTTGAAGCTTCTTATGTCGGTAACATGATTTTCAAACTTAATTGAGCCGGAATGCAAGTCAAACACCCGCACTAAGCACAATTTCTAATAACAACGCATATCGCCCGTACGAGTGAAGCCACCGCAATCGATGACGTCATACTTTCGTGAAAGGGCCTGTATCTAGGTGGCGTTGGCCGAGTGGTGCGAGGTATGACGTCGCACGTTATTGCGCGCTGATTGGCCGCGACTTGAGCCTAGTGCCGGAGGCGTGTATCAGCTGGCGTGTGTGAAGCTGGCTTTGCGAGCGGTCGAGCGTCATTCGGTTGGTGGCCTGTGCGTTATAAGCATCGTTGCCGTGTTTCGAGAATATTTCTGCTCGAGTGGACGAATTCTCGTCGTGTGCGCGGGTTACCTGCGCGAAGGTGAGAGGGCTTTGCCCCGTTGTTTCTTTGCTTGATCACAAGCTATTTCGGCTATATGGCTGAGGCCGTTGGCGGGGGCAAACGCGAGTTTGTCGAAGGGGTTTCCGGTAGCGAATCCGATGACTTCGGTCAGGAGGGTCAGAGACCCGAGCAGCGGGCCGCAGGACCCGTGGTAGATGTTGGCCAGTTGGCCAACATCTTAATGCAGGCCCGAGGGCCGATCCTTGATAGGATGGGGCGGGCTCTACCGCGTTTCGGTGGTGACGTCACCCTTGACGTCACTGAGTGGCTGGCCGACTTTGAGCGGCTATGCCGTGTCCAGCAGGTCGACCCTTGCGAAATGGTCGGACATATGCTGGATGGGAGCGCGCGCCGGCTCTACCGGTGCATGCTCGTGGGCGACGCCTCACAGTGGGCCGTGGTGAAAGCCACGCTGGTCGCCGAGTTTGGCGTGCCTCGCCAAGAGGCGTGGAGGCGTTTCTCGACTCGTCAGCTTCGATCTGGCGAGTCAGTGGACGCCTTTGTGGACGACCTAGAGCGTCTAGGTCGCCGTGTAGGGTTAACACCCGAGAGCTTGGCGTTCCGCGTCAAGTTTTATGAGGGCCTACCCGACTCAATCTATGAGTGGGCTATGGCGAAAGACTAGGCCTTATAATCTATAAGGGCTAAGACCCTAAGATTATAAGGGCCTTATAATCTCTAAGACCTTATAATCTATAAGGGCTATGGCGTATACCTCCGAGTTCGACAGCGTGCTGTCGGCGTTGCGCGCCAGAATTGGTGCGCGTAGGGCTGCTGCAGCCAGAAACCGCCCATCTGGGGTGGTGGCTGCATCTAGGCAGCGAGTCAGCTACGCTCAAGTAGCGAGCAGCTCGAGGGACCGCTCTCCTGTTCCTCAAGCGTCGGAAGAGCGAGACGGCTCTGTGTCTAGGTGGGCGGGCCGTCCGGAGCGCTCTTCTGCGCGCTCTTCTGCGCGCTCTTCTGCATGCTCTTCTGCGCGCCGGACGTTCCGCTGCTACCGATGTGGCGGCGACCATCTGGTCCGCGAGTGCCCGGGAGCGCAATGCTACCGGTGTGGCAAGCACGGGCATTTCGCTCATGATTGCGAGGAGCCGGCGTCGACGTCGACGTCACGCCGCTCGCGAGCTCGGACGAGCTCGCATTTTCATGCGGAGGGCGCAGCACGGGGCGCAGCGTCCTCCGACATGGAAGTCGACCGCAATTAAGCGGCGGCCCCTGTAAAGGGGCGACGGTGAGTCCCTGCTCTGCGTGTGCACATCTGTACGCCGCCACGCTGTTCTGTAGCTGGTCCGGCTCTTTGTCAGACCACCGCCAGCTCATCGTCCATCGGCCCTCAGCGAATGCCGCTACGAAGTCCTTGTCGACAACTTCCAGCGGCTGCGGACTATCCGTGGAACCTGCCAACATAAACCTCACACACTTCGTCGATTTATTAGACACACACTTACGCGCCGGTGCACAACAGCACCCCTCGGGGTTAGGTTTCCCCCACTCAACGGTGTATTCAGAGTCAACATCCCTCTTCACTGTCACGCCTCCCATATGGTCAATAACATCGTTGCCCAGGAGGCACTCCACCCCAAGGTTTTCTAATCCCTTAACTACGAGCCCGGAAACTCTAAAACAGTGTCCCTGCAGCCCTATTACTACGTCACAGGACTTCGTCTCATGAGAAGTCCTACCTTCCGCTGTAATCAACGGTCGTCCCCGACGGGGAAGTGAACCCGCCACCCCCCGTGCACTAACAATTGTGCACTCACTTCCCGTGTCAACCAGACACCGGGAGCAACGACCGTTGAGAACAGCTTCAACGACCGGCATACGACGCGAAGTCAAACCACCGGCCGTCCCTCGAATCGCCCGGCGGGCCCGACGCTCCAAATGTGCTCCGCTGATGAGTCCATGCGCAGAGCAGGGACTCACCGTCGCCCCTTTACAGGGGCCGCCGCTTAATTGCGGTCGACTTCCATGTCGGAGGACGCTGCGCCCCGTGCTGCGCCCTCCGCAATTGATACAGGCAGGCGTTGCCTGTATCCTCCTGCATTGTAATTGTAGTACATACCATAGCACATAATTGTATAGTACATAGTACATATATAGTACATAGTGCATAGTACATAGTAAGTAGTACATATCTGTGTTCTACGACTAATGCTAAATTTTTCATGTGAAATACAATAAAATGTACTGATAACGATTAAGTTTGATAATAAATGTAAAATTAATAACATACATTGTGGTTCTAGCTGGGACAATTTTGATTTCAGTTGGGACAATTTTGATTTCACTTGGGACAATTTTGATTTCAGTTGGGACAAATTAAATTGAAAAAGGTATACACACACTTGTATCTGTCCGCCTCGTAGCCGAGTGGCCAAGATGCACGTTCTGAGCACGAGAGGTCCAGGGTGCGATTCCCTGGCGAGGTGAAACGGTTGGGTTCGTTTCTTAAAGGGGTAGGCCAATTGCTGCAGGGCGGGTTTCGTGTGCGCGCAGTCGTGCAGTTTCTGTGCTGTCGGTGACATCCCGATGATAACCCGTGTGGCGGCCGGACCTGCGGTGTGCCAGCCGGGGTCGTGAGGCTTTGCCCATGCAAAATTCACGCGAACATTAGCCTTTCAACTGCTGTGTTCAAATGCGTAATTACTATTATTATTTAGGTGGCATAACACTCGTATTTTTGATCGCTGCATGAATGCATTCGTCGCCGTCATCATCCTCCACGGTTTTTTGGTGAGATATAGAAAATTCAATGTGTGTCTTCATCGGTTTACTTGTTTCGTGACTGTGTATCTGTTCGTTATGTCTGTTTTTGCTTTTTGTTTGTTTCATGTATGTGTCGAACATATTATCATGATTGTCGCTTGTCTACGATTGTCTACATGTGTCTCTGGTGCTTGTCATCATGGGCGTAAATCCTGGGGGTATGGGGGGTATATATAACCCCCGACAAATTGGATGGGGGGTATGAATATGCAATTATACCCCCCGAGAATTCTGCTGAGTATATTATCATCACTGGGTGATGAGTATATTATCATCACTGGGTATTATCATCACTGGGTATATTATCATCAAAATCAGCATAGACGCCAAATGACAATAGGCCAAAAATGCAAGAGGTTGTAAATATGTGAAGAATTATATTACGCAATACACTTTTCATTGGGGTATATGTCTTGTAATTGAATATGCTGAAAATAGTTGAGGATCTAATGCAATTGACCAACTGAGTCAACTTTGAACGCTAATGCATGATGGCTGTCATCCCCACCGAGCCTCGACACAAATATTCGCTGATGTTTGTCATTATCTGGTCAAACTTGGTCCTGCTACTGGTAGTCATGTAGTCATCCAATACAGCCAGTTACATCGTCCAATATCCAGCGACTGTTTCGGCGAATCCATTGATCTGAATTGAGGTAGGTCTCTAAGCACCGTAGAATTAAAACAAATCCTTTTCAAGGGCGGATCAGGTTCTTGATAACTAACGACCATTCAGTTGCAACCAACCTACAAACAAGTTTCCCTGTTTTCTCTTGTATCTAATTTATCATCTTAATTTTTATATTCAACTAATGTTATGTCGCCCCTGCTTGTTACAACTATGCTTCCACGTCCATGCGCTTATATCTGCGAGCTTTAGCAAATACATGCTCTTGATTTCGTCAATTGTATCCATATGCTTTTACAAACAAATTTCATCGCTTCAATCCTCTCACATGATATGCCATCCAATGAAAACAGATTGGTATGAGCAGTGCAGTTGAGCGGTTTGAGAAACCAGCACCGTTTATTACAAGAACACAAATGTCACAGAAATGTGTACACCCCCGTTTATATACACCGTTTATATAACGTTTATATGCACAACCTTATGCACAGTTAATTAACAACGAACAAAAACCAAGAACCTTAACGTTGGGACCAGTAAATTTAGCGTTGGGACCACGAACTTTAACGTTGGGAACTCTTGTAGCATTTGGACAGAGGTCGACATTGCGGTAGAGAAGGTTGTTCATATGTTGGACTGATCGGAATATGTCGAGCCCATTTCCACCTGCAAAGGACAGTATCGTCTTGTGAACAATGTTTAATTTACAGACTACGTCTATATTCATTGTTCTATGATATCTAGGAATGAAGGTAAACAGATTGATGTGTGATTCATACAATATTGGTTAGTGTCGAAACATATATCATTGAAAAATATATATTTTATGCAATAATTTGATCCTTGGTAAGAATTAGCACTTTGCTAATTATACTGGTGGAACGTACTGATCTAGGGTGCTTGATATCCATGGCAGTTTGTATGTGCTTGATTTCTTCAATTCGTCGGAATGTGGAGGCTTCCAAATCAGAATACCTCGTTCAGCGTCCGTTCCTGCAAACGTACATTGTAGCGATACAGTTGAAATAACGGCAAAATATAGCCTGTTCAGCATTGCAATGCAATAAAAAACAATTAAATCGTTGCCTTTATCAAGTGATTGCAATGCTTACTGAGTCAAATTGTTAAATGTTTTACCAATAATTACCACCGGCAAATCTGCGAAAATACGATTTTCGCGTAATTTCACGTGTATGTTGTACACATATGTAACGTTAGTGGTTACCACGCATTTGCGCATAATGTGACTTCATATTCACCAGGAGATTCGACAGTTATTTGTAACTAAAAGCGTTTATTATATATTGCTCCACGGCATCGCATTTACACAAGTATTTTTATGTTTAAAATCTGCAGTCCCAAATGTCAAGCATGGTCCACTATACATTGTACTAACAATTGTATGGATTAATGTATGTAATTATTACAATTAAAATACATAATAGCATTAATTACTGGCCTGGAATAGTATTGTCGAGCAGGCAGGCGACAACACCTGCCACAAACATGCTGGTGGACAATAACACTTTGATGATCTGGTCACACAACACAGAACCCGTCTGGATCGCGTCTTCGTTCTGCTCAATATACGTTGGAACCACCTGGCGCCCGGAAAAATGTTGATTCATGTCAATTTCTTCATTATACACTTTCCAGTAGATTTAAGCTAGCACGGGTTTTATATACGCTGAATGTCCCGGATGTATACAACACCCAAGGTGACTAGAATGGACACAGAATTGACAATTTCGATATTTTATATTTGCCCTTCTTACAAGATATCTGTCGAGTTTGTAGATTAGTCCCGTATATTTATTGAATTTTTATTGAATATTTATTTAATTATAAACGTGGCCTAACTGTTTGGGTGGACGATTTATTAAACACCACTGAAGTTCACAACACGCCAAAGATTACACAAATCCAATTAACACAAATTGTACACAATGAAACACACATACGTCACTACGATTGGAATGGGACCACGACTCAAACACTGCCAACGCACACTGCTCAATTTTCTCTCGCTGCCAAAGGCAAGGCCACCCCTTGGATCATGTGTCATGGGATCGTCCGTTCTACACTGGCTGCGACATCTAGCGACACAATATTCATCTATGACTAATGCGCGCAATATCACTACACGCCCCCCTAGTTATCGAAACTATTCGATGGCTTCAATCAATCTTTCTAGGCGACGTCTTGCACGAGTGGAGCGGCGGAGGTGTGTCTCTTGTTGGCGACCAGGTTGTTGTCGGCTGTTTCTCGAACGCTGATTGTACGTCCCAGTCGCGTCGGCTGCATGTGCACCAGGCGGCGCGGAGTGCCCACATCGACGTCGCAAGTGGCGTCGGCTGCGAGCCACCACTCGTCCGCTGTCGAGCTTGATAAGATAGCGCCGATGGGGCAACGTCTCGATCACCACTCCAGGACACTCCCACAGACCTGTTTCGTGGTGCTGAACAGCTACATGAACACCAGCAGAGAGTTCTGGTAGGTCTTTGGCCGTGGCGTTGTATCTCTTATCTAGATTTTGTTGCCGAGATGCTACTTTTCGTTCGGCTGCATCAGAACACTTTTGCCACTCCAAGCAGAAGTTGTGTCTGTGAGCGGTAACCATGTCTCCAACTGGTCTGCCGTAAAGAATATCTGCGGGCGACCTGCCGTCGGGTTCCGGAGTGTTTCGCAACTGCAAAATTCCTTTGCACCAATCATCTTGTTGGAGACAAGACTTGTCGACGTTCCAGCACTTCTTTATCAGTGCTTTGGCGGACTTAACTGCAGCCTCTGCCCTCCCATTTGATAGGGAAAATGAGGAGATGAACGTACATGTCGGAACATCCACTTCTCGGCAAACATGCAGAAATCTACCGAGGTGAACTGTGGACCACCGTCTGTATATATTGTTGTAGGAACACCGACCATGCAGAAAATTGTCCGAAACGTGTCCAGCAGTTGTCTCGTCACGGCCGTAGAGCCCAAATCGTTCAAAAATTGCCAGCCCGACATATGGTCGACAGGAACCACAAACTTGTGGTTTCCGTATTCCCCAATGTCAACTGACATCAACTCAAACGGCCGAGTTGGCTGGTCGTGATGCAGTATGGTCTCCTTCGTTTGGCCTGGTGGGTATTTTTGACACTGTTCACAAGACTTGGTTCTGTTGTCGATGTATACATCAATGCCTGGCCAGTACACAATCGCACGAGCCCTTTGTTTCGTTCGCTCCTTGCCTGCGTGACTGGCATGTAATTCATGAAGAATTTCTTTTCTCATGGCTGTTGGGATAATCAACCGACGACCATATAGGATTAAATCTTCGTCAAATGAAAGCTTATCACGAACGTTCCAGTATCGACTAATAGACATGTCAACGTCATGGATGCCATCCGGAAACCTGTTTTTATTTGACCCTTCAACTTTTGTAGTTCTGTGTCTCTAATAGTCTCGTATCGAACTGTATCCAGCTGTCTGTCCGATATGCCTTCTGAGCTCACAATAGATGATATGACTGGCTGCATGTCCGCACATTCGTCCACCTCACATGGTGCTTGTTCAATCGGTTTCCGCGACAGTGCGTCTGCGGCTAAATGACGCCTTCCCGGCACCAAATGAGCTTTGAAGGGTCCAAGGCATTCCAATTTCTAACGGAGTCGTTGAAGTCGCGGATCATCCAGCTCGACTATCGATTTGGAGTTGAGAATGGGCACGATTGGACGATGATCGACGTGCACCTCAAAATGCTTGAGTCCAGAGAGGAATAAATTGCACTTTTTGAACGCCCAGCACACAGCTAACAGCTCAAGTTCGATGGCTGCATATCGCTGCTAAGTATCACTGATGAAACGAGATCCACATTGAATGATGTACATTGTACCGTCTCTATGTTTCTGCTGTAGCACAAATCCGAGCCCGTTAAGTCAACTAGCATCGGTGTGAAGGATCGTAGGCGCTTCAGGGTTGAAAAACATCAATATTTTGGACGATGCGAGAGCTTCACGTGCATTTTTGAACGAAACTTAATGTGCTTCATCCCACAGGAAGTGATTTTCGGCACTCAACAGCCCACGCAATGGAGCCAAATGTTCAACGAGTTCTTCTGAAAATGCTCCTAGCTGGTTGCATAGACCAAAAAATGACCTTAGGTCGCTGATGTTCTTGGGTGATGGAAATCGTGCGATAGCCTTGTGTAGAGCGGGATCGACTTTATATCCATTTTCTCCGACTATAGAAATCCAGCGAATTTACATTCTTTCGCCATGTATTGGGCTTTTTCACGATTGAGCGTGACACGTTTTTCACGGCAGCGTGTCAGGAACAAGTGCACACGTATTTGAAGCTCTGCCTCGTCAAGACTGTAAATGATAACATCATCTACAAACCTACGCATGCCTGGTATTCCCACGAAACACTCGTCCATGCACCGATTATAATGATCAGAGATCGATGACATTCCGTATGATGCGCGCGTAAACATATAGCGGCCAAACGGAATCATGAACGTTGTCAGCTTTGTGCTTTCTGGTGCCAGAGGGCACTGGTGGTATCCCTCGGTCGCATAAAACACCGCAAAAAATTTGGCGTTGTCACCGACGACTGATGCGACGCATTCGGCTGGAGTGTCGGACTGGTACGCCTCACGCCGAACGCAACGGTCAAGTTTGGTGAGATCCACACATAATCGTACACCTCCCAATTTCTTTGGTGTGACGACAATTGGGGAACACCACTCGGTTGGTTGTGACACAGCTGTTATGATACCTTGAGATGTTAGGTTGTCCAACTCATCTTTCAATCCTTTGCGCAGAGGTAGTGGGATTCGGCGAGGCGCTGAAATACTGTGAGGCTCAGCGTCATCTGCTAGATGGATGCGAAACATCTCGCCAGGCATGACCTGTATTTTGTCTGAGAAGACCTCTTCAAACTCAGAAAAGATGTTTTCCCCGTTTGTCTTCTGATCTGTGTCAGTGTGCAAAGCTTTTGTGCTTGCAATGTTGCTTACTATTTGACTGGGGTAGTTTTGTGGCAAGATATTCAACGCGCGACATACCTGCCATTACAGTAACATGCCAGATACTCCCTCCAGTATGTGTAAGTTGATTTCAACTTCTCGGTTACCATTGCACCACGGTCGTGGACTCCGTGGTACAATGGTTAGCACACCCGCCTCACAAGCGGGAGGTCCGTGGCTCGAAACCCGGCGGAGCAGAATTTAATTGGGCGAATTCAATAATCCCACAGCCCCTGTCCACCCAGCAGAAAATGATGGTACCGGATATCAGTCATGAGCTGTGCCATGCATTCTGGGGAGGTGGCTCTCTCTAATACGTCTTACATCCTCGTGGCGCCATAGCGTGGAGAGGGTCGGTTCTGCGGTGGCAGCGAGCTACACGGGGCACGCCTTTGTGTTCATAAGCTTCGGCTTCTTCCCGTGTAACAGCTGCCACTTAGGCATTTAACCTTTAACCATTTACCCAGAGTCACACTCGTGGCAGCCCACCAATGACCCGCATGGGAGAACCATCGGCCGACTGAGGTTCGCCTTTGCTCTGCAGAAAATTGTTGACATCGTCGATCTGAAGTAACACGTCACGACCGGCAACCGAAACGTCCGCGCCCGAGTCGGGTAACGCCTCGATGTTGACTTTGCCGTCGACTAGCACAGTGATGCGAGGAGCGCTGAGTGCTGAGACAGCTGAAATCACAGCCGCAGATACTGTTGTTCGGCTGCGGGTGTCGTGCCTCTGCTGCTTCGGCGATCGGTACACTGTTGCAAAATGTCCATGTTTTTCGCATGCACTACATTTAGCCACGGATGCGGGACATTTTTGCTCCCTCGTGTGTTGACGACCGCATCTACCACACTGGTGCTGCGTCTGGTGTGATTTTGGGCTACTGGGTCTGTGAGTCAGACGGCCTGAGCTCACTCGAGCTGTGTAACTCTCCTCGTGCGTCAAAATGGACATGTCGCGATTTGCTGCTTCCTCGCTGCGACATATATCTATGCACGTAGGAAGATCGAGCTTTTTCACACTGCAAAGTTTCTTGACAGTGCCAGAGTCACGTATGCCGACGACAATTCGATCTCGAATCAAACTGTCCTTGCACGAAGTGCAAAAATTGCATGTATTGCTGAATTCTCTCAGGCCCAACAAGAAATCTTCAAAAACCTCGCCTGGCTTTTGACGACGGCAGTTGAATTTTTTTCGCTCAATCACTTCGCTGATCTGTCCCCTGGCGTATGTGGCCAACGCTTTTAAAACGGCGTGCACGTCTCCGCTGTCTTGTGTCGACAGATTGCAGTTTTTTGACAGCGCGCAGTGTGTCGTCACTGAGACATGTTCGAAGAACTGCCATTTTGATGGCTGCAGGCTGACTACCGAGGCCCGATAGAAGAAAATAATCTTGCCACTGATCTCTCCAAATCGTGTATGAGTCTCCTGAGTCCTCTCCAAATCGTGAATGAGTCAACGCTGAGGTCCAATTTGCTTGGGGGTGATAACTTTCTAGTCCATGTGCTTGCGAAAATCGCAGGTGTTTCTGCACTTGAGGCAGATTCACTGATCGGCTGCGCCACATTTGGGTGGACGATTTATTAAACACCACTCAAGTTCACAACACGCCAAAGATTACACAAATCCAATGAACACAAATTGTACACAATGAAACACACATACGTCACTACGATTTGAGTGGGACCACGACTCAAACACTGCCCAACGCACACTGCTCAATTTTCTCTCGCTGCCAAAGGCAAGGCCACCCCTTGGATCATGTGTCATGGGATCGTCCGTTCTACACTGGCTGCGACATCTAGCGACACATTATTCATCTATGACTAATGCGCGCAATATCACTACACTAACAAACAAATATTCAGAATAATAACACTTGCTGTTTGGATGTTACGAAGGAACGACACACGGAAGACGATCACAAAGTACACGTTGTATTCAATCACAAGACCAGACACAGACTAACTTAACGAACTGGAACAATCACTCATACACATATTTCACATCCACGCAGTCTATACACCATACGCACACGCACAGGTCAGCACACGCGCATACATCACCACACAGTCAACATACGCATGACCTTCACAGGTCAACGCTCAGTCTGCGCAGGGGCGTACGCAGCATGTTGCGAGCTAAGTCCCAACACCTCCCCATCGAAAGTTAAATTTCTTCTATTAACCGCGCAGGCCGACGACGAATTCTTCCCGACCTTCTGAGTGGAGGCTTAGCCACTGGACGGCGATCGCGCGGTTCTTTTCGATCCAAGGCAGTTTCCACATTTTCTTCCTTCTCATTGTAGTGCTGAAAGGGAGATGCGTGAGCGAATTTTTTTCTCAGGAATCTTCTATTTCGACATAACACTCTTCCGCTATTCAGTCGGATGAGGTATATGCGGTGTGAGGCTGTGCCAGATATAACACCATAGTTTGACCACAGCTTCGTGATAGGATCTATAACAACAACACAATTTCCTATTCTTAGAGGGTTCAAGTCTTTGGCGTCCTGATCATATCTCTTCTGTGACTTTTGTTGCAGTTTGTCATTCCGGTTGCGGTCGATATCCAGGTTGATATTCTGCCACTTGTTGTCGAACGCACGACGATGCGCCGGAATGGTATCCTGGATCGGTCGTCCATATATTATTTCAGCTGGTGACAATCCGTTTGGTCCAGGAGTATTTCTGTACTGGAGCAAGGCTCTTGAGAATGACTCACTGTTGGGTGCCTTTGCTTGTGGATCCCAGCACTTGGCAATCATCTTCATTACGCTTTTGACTGCTGACTCGGCTTTACCGTTTGATTGTGGGTAGCCTGGCGAAGACGTTCTCTGTTCTACCCCCCATCGCAAAAGAAACTGGCGAAATTTATGAGATGTGAACTGAGGTCCACCATCACTACACCAAATATCAGGCACTCACTTGATGCAGAAAATATCCTGGCATCTGCGTATAACATTTTCAGCAGTAGTATCAGTGCCCAAATTGGCTACGGTTGTCCATGACGAGTAGTGATCAACTACTACTAAGAAGTTTTTCCCTCCATACTGTGCTAGATCCGCTGATATGATTTCAAATGGGCGAGTGGCTTTCTGATGCGCATTGTACGTTTCTTTTTGTTGTGCTGGCAACATCTCCTGACATTTCCGGCATTCCTTCGTGATGTTTTAGATCTCACGGTCCATACCTGGCCAATAGAGGATGCGACGCGCGCGCGATTTCACTCTTTCCTGACCTTGATGACCTTCGTGTAGAAGCTTCAGCATTTCCCGTCTCATTGACCTTGGAACGACGAGGCGACAACCACATATAATCATGCCATCATCGACAGAAAGTTCGGCATGTTTTGGCCAGTACGGTTTGATCACATCAGGTAACCCACTTTTTGCAGAAGGAAATCCTTGCAGTATATATTTGTTCAGGACTCTTAGCTCGTGGTCTGAGTCTGATACTTCTTTCAACCGTTGTAGTCTCAAGTTGAGATGTTCCTCTTTCGCTGATTGTGTACAAAGCGTGCACACTGACACTTCATTTTCGGCTTCTGCCAGTTCGTCTTCTTGCTTTGGCGAATCTATTGGTGATCTCGATAATGCATCTGCTGTGACGTTTTCAGATCCTTTACACCAGACGATCTTGAAACTGTATTCAATTCAATTCAATTCAAGTGTATTAATCCACACAAAAGCTTTGCTTATCATGGTGTGAATACTACATAAATATATACACATTCATACGCTCACCCATATATGTATATACATACACACAAATATATATACACACACACTCATATACATACATATGCACATATTCTCGTTCATATACACATATACAGCCAGAATATGCATATATACACATACACACATATATATACACATACACATACATATATATATATATATATATATATATATATATATATATATATATATATATATATATATATATATACATACATATACACACATTCATACATGCATGCGTGTATATGTACTGACACACACACACACACGCTGGCACACTCATACATGAATCCATTATTTAGACTGTACGAGACATATACTTGTATACCATACTGAACATTAACACGCATAAACAAACAACACCAACGAATTTGAATCACAATGATAACATCTACCTTGAGGAAGCAAATGGTCTTTATAAGTCGTCCATCAGCTTGGAAATCATTTGTTTTTTAAATAATGCAAGTCTAGGTATTTGCTTGATCTCTTTTTTCAAGTTATTCCAACAAGTGATTCCATCGTGAGTTATACAAAATCTTCTACATCTTGTTCTACAGGACTGTACCAAGAAATTATGAACATGACGTTTGTTCACAATGAACATATTTTGCAGTACCTTTGGCAGCATGTTGTTGTGGGCCTTATATAAAGTAGTTATTCTATTTAAATTAACCAATTTTTCCAGTGGTAGAACTCTATATTTTACAAATATTGGTCTTGTGCTTTCTCTTGAGGATTTAAACTCAATTAATCTAATTATTCTCTTTTGCAATTTACATAATGTTTCCAAATTACTTTTAAATGTTGATCCCCACGTTTCATTGCAGTAAGACAGTTGAGATCTCACTAGGCAATTATATAATAATAAGAAAGTTTTACTATTTATTAGTGGCCTGACCTGTCTTAACATAAAGGCTATTTTTGCAATTTTTGCTTCCAAGTTCTTGATATGCCATTTCCAACTGATGTTTTCTTGAAAAAATACACCCAAGTATTTCATCTGTGAGACTCTTTTGATCTGTTTGTCATATATTTTCAAGTTCAAGTCTTCTAAACGCCTTTTAGCAAAAATTATATAGTGAGTTTTTTCAATATTCAGCGCCAGTCTATTAATTTCTAACCATTCATTTAATTTTGCAAGTTCAGAATTTATTTTATGCTCTATTGCGTTATATTCTTTTCCCGAGAAAAACATGTTTGTGTCATCTGCAAATAATACCAGCTTAGTGTCCGACAAATAATAAAAAATATCATTTATAAAAAGCAAAAATAATTTAGGTATTAGAATCGAGCCTTGCGGTACCCCACAATATATCCCCCTTGAGTCAGACAGCGATTTATTAAATATTACATTCTGTGTTCTGAACTGTAAATAATCTTTAATCCATCCATTTCCCCTTATCCCATAGTTGGCCAATTTCTTCAGCAGCAATGAATGATCTACCATGTCAAAAGCTTTTCTGAGATCAATGAAAACCCCTACAGTTAATAGTTTCTTTTCAAGCGATTCTGTTATATAATTTAGAGAATCTATTATCGCATGATTTATATTTGTTTATGTGTTTGGACATTACACTAAAAAACTGTCCTAGTATAAAAACGTTTAAGGTAAAGTTGAGAAAGACTCTCATGTATAAATGACTCTCCACTGAAAGTCGGGTGCGCCTCCACACCTTCACATCGTCGCAATACAGGCACCAGCGGGACAGGGATGCGCCAATATGGAAATGTGCGTGTGTGTGTGTTTTGTGTACTGTTTATGTGCGTAAGTATACATGTGTAGGTGTACATTCATGTATGTGTGTGCGTGTGTGTGTGAGTGTGTTACTGTAAATGAGCATGTATGTGGAAGATCGTAGATCGGTCTCTTTGGACGAGCCGATAAGCCACTGTTGGCTTTGGCCACTTTATAATGATATGTTTCAACTGAAATTGAATATGTCCAATACAATGAACAATGAACAATGAACAATGATTTACATTTTTGTTTACTTGAAATCCATATTGGCTGTCGTTAATAATACTATGTTTTGTAATAAAACTGTCCACACGTTTCATGAAGCACTTCTCTAATAATTTTGAAAACTGAGGAAGCAAGGATATCGGCCTATAATTGGAAAACTGCGTTTTGTCCCCGGATTTATATATTGGACACACCTTTGCTTTTTTCATTCCTGCTGGGAAAACACCTGTATCGAATGACTGATTAAAAACATAATACAAAGGTTCTAGAATATATGGGCATGACATCTTTATTAAGCTCATACTTATGTTGTAAACATCCTCAAATCGTTTACTTGCGCTAGACTTGATTGTGTTGAAAATTTCTGCATGACTTATGGGCTGCAAAAACATACTGTCTGAGTAATTGGCAGGAAACCGTCGAGAGTGAATGTTTGTTGTTTGCTGTTGAATTGTTTGTTGTTTGCTGTTGAATTGTTTGTTGCTGTGCAACATTTTGGCTGATATTAACAAAATAATTATTGAAAGCGTCTGCTATGTCGCTCGGTTCTGTTATGATTTTATCATTGTGATGGAAATACGGAGGATAATTTTGTCTTTTATTTCTGCCGGTTATTTCATTCATAGTTTTCCATGTCGATTTGATATAATTCTTGTAGCGAGAAAAGATATTCTCATAATAAATTTGTTTTGACCGTCTCAGGAGAGTTGTTAGCAGGTTTCTATATCTTTTGTATTGAATATAATCCTCGTTTAGTTGACTTTTAAGATAGTTTTTGTAAATATAATTTTTGTTTTTACACGATATTTTTAATCCTTTTGTCAACCATGGCTGCATAATTCTGGTTTTCTTACGCATTTTCATGACGGGGAAATGCCTGTCAACAATGGATTGGTAAATTTGTATGAACTTTTCGAAAGTGTCATTATTATTCCATTGTCATCATTATTCCATTGTCTTCATTCGGATTCTCTTTAAACGGGGATTTTCAATCTCGTCTCGTCTCGTGGTAAAGTGTCATCATTATTCCATTGTCTTCATTCGGATTCTCTGTAAACGGGGATTTTCAATCTCGTCCAGACGTTTGCTGGTGAAAATCGGAACGAGAGGTTTGTGATCAACAATAATTGTAAACGTATCACGACCAAGTAAAAATGTACGGCATTTTCGCAAACCCCATGCTATCGCCAGAGCCTCAAGTTCAATGACTGCATATCTTGATTCGGTGTCAGTGAGGAATCTTGACCCCGCTTGAACGGTTTTCCATGTCCCATCTGATTGTTGTTGCGTGAGCACGAAAGCAATTCCGTTCAATCGACTTGCGTCTGTTGTCAGGTTATTTGGCTTCTTAGGGTCGTAATATGACAGGGTTGCTTTTGATGAGAGAAATTTATTCGCTTTCTGAAACGCTTGATCGTGTTCTGTCGACCAGATAAATTCATTTTTGACACTCAATAGTGACCGCATTGGCTGCAACATTTGTGCAACAACATTTGAAAATGATGATATCTGATTGGCCATGCCGAAAAACGATCGTAATTCAAATATGTTGTGTGGTGTTGGAAATTCTGCAATTGCGCGACATAAATCAGAGTCCAGATGGTACCCGGTCCTGGTTATCACGTGGCCAGTAAATTTAATTGACTGCCGACCAAAGACAAACTTGTCCTTGTTAAGAGAAACGCCATTATTTTGACAGCATTGCAGGAATTCTTCGACGTGTCTATAGTGTTTGTTGAGATGATCGTCGTACACTAGAACATCATCAACCACTCGACAGAAATTGTTCATTGTCGAAAAAGATTCGTACATGCGCCGATTGTAGTGATCGGATATTGATGATATTCCGTACGGTGCTCTCAAAAACTTGTATCTGCCAAAAGGCGTGAGAAACGTGGTAAATTTTGTACTTGTATCCTTCAATTCACATTGATGATACCCTTTTAAAGCGTCAAAAGTCCTAAAAAATCCCGTCTGATTTTGCAGAATACTTGAGATCACTTCTGCTGGTGTTTCAGAAGAGAATGGTTCTCTCACTACATATTTGTTGAGGAAAGATATATCGACACACAGACGGATTTTATCTGAGTTTTTCTTTGGAGTTACCACAATAGGAGCACCACTCTGATGGTTCTGTCGTACATGCGATGATACCTTTTTCAACCAGGGTGTCTAATTCCGCTTTGAGTTTTTCTCGCAAGTTGAACGGTACTTTTCTTGGAGCTGTAACGCAAAATGGTTTTGCATCATCTTTCAGTGTGATGCGAAATTTTTCTCCAGGCATTGGCTTTAGGTGACCGTCAAAAACTGTATGATATTTTGTCACCAGCTTCTCTTGTAATTCTCTTGTGCTGTCCAGCTCATTTTGATTTTCTGATGGGCGGAGGGGCTTTGCTTCTCCATTCGCTTGAGAATTGTCATCTCGTGATTTGATGCGGTTTACCGAATTTTGCAGTTCTGGATAGTTCTCCGGCAAAATTTTTAGGTCGCGAGATATGATCCAAGACAGCAGTAATCCTTTTACACCAGGTTGTACATGGAATATTTCTTCTACTGTTGTAGTGCCATACGTTACGTTCATCACAAACGTTCCGAGAGAACGGACTTCTGTTTGGTCTGCCATTTTTGGATTTGACATAGCTGGGGACAGTTCGTGTCTACCCATTTTGATGCGTCTCAGAAAGTCTAATCCTACGACTGGTATATCGGCTCCTGAGTCCGGCAGAGCTTGAACCGTACATTTCGACTGTGGTTTCTTCTTCGGTACAATCTGCACATTGATTTTCGGAGCTGAGATGCCGTTTGTACTAGCTATAACAGTCATTACCCGTTTTTCTCGATTTTTCTGTCGAGGAAATGTTTCTGGTGTTCTGCATATTTTTGCAAAATGTCCAACTTTGTGGCGCCTGGCACATGTTTTGTTTATTGTGGGACAATCTGCTTTTTTCTTGTGTCATGCGCCTCCGCAATAGTAACATGATTTAATTTTCTGTTGATTCTCAGTTGCGTTTTGATCACGCTCACTGTGCTTTCCGATTTTGTTCAGCTGTTGTCCGAATAGAACTGATGAATCATGATGTGCCGCTTCCTCTGAACTACATATTCTGACGGCGTCATGAAGTGACAGATTCTGAACTGCACACATCTTCTGAATTGTCTGTGAGTCAGCTAACCCCATCACTACTCGATCACGTATCATCGATTCACGACATGCGACGCAGAAGTTTCATTCATTCATTGTTGAATTTTTGAAGTGCGAGTACCTCGCTGTGCTGTCCTTGTACATATTTTCCCAGCATGTCTATGATATATGTGACGTCGTTCATGTGTGATGCGGGAATATATAAGCTTTCTACGACTTTTATAGTCTCGTCGGAGAGACATGATCGCATCGCGGCCATTTGATATGCTGGCTCCGCTGATGATAGTTCACTCAGCAGGTAAAAGTCATCCCAGCGACGTTTCCAAGCCCTGAATGAAAGCTCTCGGTCTGCTGAGATATCTAACTTAGTTGGCTGTGAATTTCTTCCAATCCATGAAAACTTACCGTCAACCGCTTATACATGTTGTTCGCTCTGAAACAATTTCGGCTGCGCCATGTTTGGATGTTACGAAGGAACGACGCACGGAAGACGATCACAAAGTACACGTTGTATTCAATCACAAGACCAGACACGGACTAAATTAACGAACTGGAACAATCACTCATACACATATTTCACATCCACGCAGTCTATACACCATACGCACACGCACAGGTCAGCACACGCGCATACATCACCACATAGTCAACATACGCATGACCTTCACAGGTCAACGCTCAGTCTGCGCAGGGGCGTACGCAGCATGTTGCGAGTTTACTCCCAACACTTGCTACAGTAGAAACCGCTCGGTCATATCCTTGGGACATGCAAAAATTAAGACAACCATTGAACTCAATCTTTTTGGCCATTTTTCGGCTCCAAACTAATGTCTATAAGTCGGTTTATTATTACAAGCATCAGAAATGTCAAAATAATGCACAGTACATATTGATTGCTTCATGAAGAAATCGTGAATAAAAGTTTCGTTGTGTTTACTCGGTAAGTTTTTCTCTATTTTTTACTCATTGCTGCTCAACGACCAGTGCCCAAATCCGCAAAATTGTTCTCCAAGTAGATGAGAATGACGCCCATCACCGCATGCGCCTAAATCGCGGTGGGGTGTGGCACGTCGGTCACACTGGAACCATCAGCCGCCCCATCATCATCGTCGACGCTATCGTCTCCTTTGTCCCTCACTGCGCTGACGATCTCATCATCACTCAGCTCGCCGTAACACTCCACTTCTGCATTCAATGCCACTAACTCTTCAAACTCGCCGTTTTCGCGAAGTCCGGCTCATCGTCATCATCATCGTAATCGCAACTATTTCTGCTCTCTGTTTGAGTAAACTCCGCCTTGAGAAATCAGTTATCCACTGTGCTAGGCTTGACCAAGATCGCGTGCTTCAGCATGTGCATTGCTCTCACAACTTGAATGGACTTAGCGTATTCTTCCACAGACTGTCCAGATTGGATTGCCACGAGCATTTTCTTGACAAACTGCGTGCGGTAGTGCACCTTCAGCGCGCGAATCACGCCCTGGTCCAGTGGCTGGATAAGTGAGGTAGTACTCGGCGGCAAGATACAACTTTCACGGCGCTAAGCTTCTCTTCCGAATTCAGCCTTTTGCAGTATCGGTGATGTTGGTGCTTGCCAACGAGATGAGCCTGTCTTTCGCTTTCATTGCTGTTTGCTATCATAAGCACCGTCAAAAGGTCCTTGGACACCTTTCCCTGTGTCGGCTTGCTGCCGCTTAATTAAAGAGTGATTGGTGGCATTGCTCTATTGAACAGTCCGTCTCATCCGAATTAACAATGTTCCTGGGCACATAACCGTCCAGCTCCTTGGGCAGCAGGTTTGCCATCCATTCCTTTGCTCCCACTACATCAGCCGCCGCTTTCTCTCTTTGCACCTTCACGAAACAGGTGTTTTCCCGCTGCTTCATCCGGCCGAGCCAGCTAATTGACGGTTCAAATGCCACATCCATATCAACCGCCAACTTCTTGGCCTTTGAAATAAGAGGCCCATTCACGGGCACATTTTTGGCGCGCATCTGGTGGAACCACATGGGCACCACCTCATCCACCTCTGTAAGATTGATCGATCGCTTGCGCTTCCGAATCAAATTGCTGCTGGTCATCGCATTGTCTCGAGTTTCTTTGTCTTTTTTCCAAATTTTTTAGATTGTTCCCTTATCGCAGCCGAGGTCCTATGCAATGGACGTTTGTTTCTTGCCAGCTCTGAGCTGGTCCATGATTTGCACCTTATCCTGCAGCGGAAGCTCGGTACGCTTTCCCATCACTGATGCCACAATCACTACGTGCAAAGAATGAATATACTTTGGACTGAATGGGCAAACAAAAAATAACATAGACTGGCTGACCACAATGGTATGACAATAGCCGATATCATTTGTATAGACAAATGGCATACGGGAACACAAACCTAACTATGACATTAACCGACATGTCATTAAGCGGCCTCTGTCCTTATGTAAAACATAGGGCTGAAGCTTGGGACCTGACGATGGTATGAGATTTAACCGAACTATGACATTAACCGGTATGACATTTAGCGGTTTCGACTGTAGTAGACCAATTTTCCACTGAATATATGGAGTGTCCCGTTTTGACGCCAAAATCAGGGACATTAAGCAAACCCAGTTTGAATCAGCAATGCATAATACTGCGAATTGACGAAGCACAAATGAGTGTTCTGATAAACGGCATATTTTCTAACCTTCCTGAAGAATGACAGGATTAGTTGTACAGCTGTACAGGATTAGCAAACACTCGACTTCCTACACAGGCAAAAAAAGAAAAATCAATAAAAACTCACAAAAGCAAGCATCAACGGCATTCCCAGTACGAACAGATTCCTTGTAGAATTCAGGTCAACATGCTGCAGAGAAGATAATCCTGTAACATGCCAAGCAAAACACTGTATCAGCAAACTGCGTAAGGATTGATATAATTTCATTTAAGCGTCAGTCACTTTGAGCAGGGCCTTCACAATGAGAGTTCAGTTAGAAGTCTTCAAAATTCGACACAGCCATCAAATGCACCAGCAATAGACAATTGATATGCAAAAACAAAAAAGCCTGAGAAGGTGCATACATACACCGAGTCCATGCCCATATCCAAGTTGTGGTTTGCAACTGGAGGAATAATGTTGGCACAATGGACGTGCCTTTAATCACAGGATAAGGGGATTAGAACCATCAGTCATTAGTTCTCAAAGTTGACTACGTCAGTCAAAAACAGGGACGCTCAACCATGGTTTTGACAGTGCAATTATAGTCCACATCGCTATGAAAAGTATGTTACGTATATCATCATCGGGATCATCTATAGGCAGTGGAAAGCTTACCACGTGGTGAATTAAAGGTCGTACAGAATAGCAAATATGTGTTTTTATCAATCCGAATGGGTTCATTTACGTTTCTAATAACTTCGTGACATTTAATTTGGTGAAATAACTGAATTTATTGGATTTCTCAGAGCTGTTGTGAAAATGGATAGTTGATCCATTAAGACGTGGGGAAGCAGAGAAAATAGGTTACGTACTACTGATCTGTAAGCAGTGTCAGGCATATATCAGCCATAGGTAAGCGCTTGCATCAACATACACTGCCTTTGTTGTATGTGACATACATTTATGACACACACGCACATATACACACATCTAATTTTACGCACACACATTGCCCCGTCGCCAGCGGGCATTGTTCCCTTAGCTTTTACTATGTCCAGTAGTACTAACACTTTCTAATAATAATCTGTTGCGGAATAAAATCACCGTTTTATTATACAGTGTTTTATTCAACGAGAAAACGCAACAGCCTTTTATGTTAATTATTCCACGAATGTTCAGTAGACTTCTCGGGTTATAATTCTATCGTCATTTCCAGTCAAATTCTCTGTGGGTATATATCCACATATCCCAGGATTTACACCCATTGTCAGCACTATATGTGGCTCAATCAAAACGGCAACTAACCGACGCTGGTTGTCATAGCAAACGCAACGATGAACATGCCGCCGATAATTGGCGATGGAATCAGAAGTAACAGTGCGCCGAATTTGCCAACCACAGCAAACAACATGATGATCAACCCTCCCCATTGTACCACACGTCTGCTGGCCACCTGTAAAATCAGGTATAGTTTTATGTAGTTTTGCAGTATTGACATTTCATTCAGTGTTTACATTACTAATTTCTGTTGTGAACGTAAGGTTGACAGTTCAGGAATGTCTGCAAAATGTGAGTAGGCCATTTGCGGTGATATGGTAAGGCATTAGCACCAGAGCAGCTCTCATTTCTTGCAAGACAACAAAAGAGTAAGCAAGTTGTTTAAAGATTTAATTTAGGGCAAAAATTTGTGTTGCGTGTAGTGTGATGCTGCCCCGCCCAGAGGGCGCGGGCGCGGCTAGCGTGGATGACGCTACCCGCTACGAGTCAGTGTGTGTCCAGCAGTGGTTGTGTGCAGGTCGTGACGTTGTACTCGTATTGTGATCGTAAATATATCATACATGGCGCAGCCGACTGAGACTCAGCAGGCTCTTCTGGAAGGTCAGCAACGACAGCTGGACCAGTTGACATCGCTGGTAAGCATGCTCGCCCGGCAGCAGCTGGAACCGGCAGCCCCCGCCGGTGCACCTGCTGTGGCTCCCCGGGTGAATGCCCCGCCGCCAGCCCGCCTGTCCTACGACACGACTGCAGCTGGGTTCACAGCGTGGAAGGAACGAGTGCTGGCTCATGGCACGTTATCTGGCAGCGAAAAACTCAGCCCAGCCCAGCAACAAGCGCTGCTCACCACGCTGCTGGACGATGAGTGGTGCCGCATCATCCGACACTCTGTGGCTCTGCCGGCGGACGCTGATCTGCCAGCCTGCATTGAGCTGCTGGAAAACCACCAGCGGTCACGTCAACAGGTGTTAGTGCAGCGCCGGCATTTTTCCTCCCGCCGCCAGCACGACGGGGAGAAGGTGGGTGACTTCGTGCTCTCCCTGCGTGAGATTGCGGCCTGCTGCGATTTCTGCAGCAGTTGCCGCGATGAGCGCATTCGCGACCAGATCGTCATGGGGACGGCCGACTCCACTGCCCTGCACCAGCTGCTGCAGGTTGCCCACAACGAATTGTCGCTGGAGAGGGCAGTCAAAATTTGCGAGTCAGCGGAGTGCGTCCGCCATGATGTTGTGGCCATGCAGCGAGCCACGCCCGATGTGGCTAGTTCGGCCACCATCCGTACAGAGGTCGCCGCCGTGCGCCGTCAACCACTGCGCATGCGCGAGCAGTTCGGCCGGCAGCCACTGCGCATGCGCGACCAGCATGACCGTCAACCACTGCGCATGCGCGACCAACCGAACCTGCAGTCAGCTGATGGTGGCAACGGCTCTGCATGCGATCGCTGCGGCCAAAGACACCAGACGGCGCCATGCCGCGCTGCTGACTGCGTCTGTCGCCGATGCGGAAAGCGCGGCCACTACGCGCGTGCATGCCGTGCGTCCCAGTCCGGCGCGGGCCGCCGCCGAAACAACTTCGTCGAATATGTTGGCTGTGATGCAAACGATGGTGTTGTGAACGATGAAAATACACAAGACACATTGTATATCGGTGATATTTTTGATCGTGCTGAACGCACCCGTTTGACCACCGTGGGCCTAACTGTTTCCGTGGGGGTGCACCAACCGCGCAAAATCACATGGCGCTGTGATTCTGGGGCCGATGTCTCCGTAGTAGATGCTGTAGTCGCGCAGCAGCTCGGGGTAGCCGCCAAGAGCTTATGTCCACCGCTGTCGCGCCTGCGGGTCGCCAACGGCCAGCCACTGCGGTGTTTGGGTACATTCGAGGCGCTGCTGCGACTTGGCGACGCTTCTTGCCGCTCCACAGTGTACGTGGTGCCGTCAGTGCGGCGCCCTCTGCTCTGTTGGCGGGACGCAGTGGAACTGCGCCTGCTGCACCGCGCATTTCCGCGCCAGATGTCACGCGAGCAGCATCTACAGCAGGTGACCGCAGGACCGTCAGTCCCGATGCCGCGACATTGCCCTCGCTGGACCAGCGCGGCGCAGCCTACCGCTGCAGAGCGACGGGCACACAGCGAGCAATTGTTGGCGGCCTTCACTCGCGTGTTCTCTACGGACGGTCCCCTCCGCGAGATGACTGGCGGTGAAATGCGGATTGACCTCCGAGATGATGCCGTGCCCAACAACGTGACCGCCCCTCGTTCTGTGCCATTCTGCCACCGCGCCCAGGCACAACAGCAGCTGGAGCAGCTGCAGCAGCAGGGCGTCATTGAGCCGGTGTCCCACCCGACTGACTGGTGCTCGCCCATTGTCGTGGTCGGCAAACGAAATGCGGACGGCACGCCCAACGGTTGCCGCCTCACGGTGGACTTTACCCGTCTCAATCGTTTCGTCCGCCGACCGACTCATCCGGTTCGCTCGCCTGTCGAGGCCGTAGCCAGCATGGGCCTCGGCAACCGGTGGTTCACCCAGGTGGACGCCCTACAGGGCTACTTTCAGGTGCCCCTGCGCCGCGAGGACCGAGACCTCACCACTTTCATCACGCCGTGGGGTCGGTTCAGGTTCTGCCGGGCGCCAATGGGCCTGGTGTCAAGCGGCGACGAGTTCAACCGGCGCGGCGACGTCGCCTTGGCTGGCTTAGCGGACTCGTGCAAGATTGTTGACGACGTGCTGGTGCACACTGCCAGCTACGACGACCATCTGCAGCGAGTCTGGCAACTACTGCAGCGCTGTGACGACGCCGGCGTCACTTTGAACCGGAAAAAGTTTGTCTTTGCGGCCACTGCCGCCAATTTCTGTGGCTTCCACATCACGTCCTCCGGATTTACCATCGACGAGAAGAAAATTCGGGCCCTGGCTGACTTCCCTACACCGACGGACCTGACCTCACTGCGGTCGTTCTTGGGCTTGGCGAATCAGTTTGGCGACTTCTCTGACGCCATCGCTTCTGCTGCCGAGCCCCTGCGTCAGCTGCTCCGCAAAGGCGTCGAGTGGCAGTGGTCGTCACAACACGACGCTGCTTTCACGGCCGTAAAACGCGCGTTGGCCAGCCCGCCCGTGCTTGGCCACTTCGACCCGACAAGGCCCACCATGTTGGAGACGGACGCGGCAAGACAGAAAGGCCTCGGGTTTGTCCTCCGCCAGCGGGACGACCAGGGCCGCTGGCAGCTCATCCAGTGTGGGTCGCGATTCGTCTCCGACACGGAGAGCCGTTATGCCGTCTGCGAGCTGGAGATGTTGGCCGTGGTGTGGGCCTGCCAGAAATGCCACCAATATCTGGCTGGCCTGCCCACCTTCAATGTGGTCACCGACCACAAGCCGCTGGTGCCCATCCTGAACGAGAAGGCGCTCGGAGACATCTGCAATCCTCGTCTGCAGCGCATGCGTCAGCGTCTACTGCACCTGACCTTTGTCGCCAGCTGGAGGCCAGGAGCACAGCACAACATCGCCGACGCCCTGTCACGCGCACCCTCCCAGCCGGCCGGTGCTGACGCGGACGTGGACGACTCTTCGTCTGGATTTTTCATACAGACGCTAGACGCCTTCTCAGATGAGGACGATGAAGGCCGCCGCACATCGCCAGTCGACACCACTCTGGAGGCGGTGCGAGCTGCGTCTCTCGCGGACGACGAGTGCCGTCAGCTGATGCCGTACGTGCTAGACGGCTTTCCTCAGCATAAGCATCTCCTACCGTCCAGCCTTCACCAGTACTGGGGTGTGCGCGACCAGCTCACTGCGGACCATGGCCTGATTTTGGTCGGCTGCCGTCTGCTTGTGCCCAAGCGCCTGCGAAAAGATACCCTCCGCCGCCTCCACGAAAGCCATCAGGGGCAGGTCAGGACGGTTCAACGCGCCCGCCAGACTGTATTCTGGCCTGGCCTTAATAACGACATCGCCATGGCCGTTTTGTCATGCCAAGAGTGTCTCGAATACAAGGACTCTCAGCAGAAAGAGCCATACATGGCGGAACCGCGCCCGACACGGCCCTTCGAATCGGTGTCGGCAGATTTCTTCTACCATGCGGGGAAAACGTTCCTCGTATACGCCGACCGATTCTCCAACTGGCCGCTGGTGTTTGAATGTGGCCTTGACGCGTCTGCTCATCAGCTGGTGAAGCTGTTTCGGCGCGTGTTTGTCGCCACGGGCGTACCGTCCATATTGTCGTCGGACGGCGGCCCGCAGTTCACTGCGCGTCTCACTGCCGAGTTCCTGCGACATTGGCGTGTCCGTCACCGACTCTCCAGTCCACGCTTCCCGTCCTCTAATGGGCACGCCGAGTCCGCTGTCAAGCGGGTGAAGCGACTCATCCAGAAGTCGGCCCACGACGGGGACCTCAACACGGACGCGTTCGTTGCCGGCCTGCTGGAGATGTGTAACGCGCCTGGTGCCGACGGCCGCTCGCCCGCGCAGCTGCTGTACGGTCGCCCCGTGTCGTCTGCCGTCCCCGCGCATCCTCGCGCGTTCCTGCCTGAATGGCAGCCGTCCACCGCTGAGTGTGATCTCCGAGCAGCGGCCGCGCACGACAGGCAGATCACCAACTACAATCGGTCAGCCAGACCACTGCCGCCGTTATCGCCCGGCACTACAGTGGCTCTCCAGGACCCGACGACAGGCCGCTGGGACCGGACTGGCGTGGTCGCTGTCACTGGTCGTCGCCGCCAGTACGCGGTACGCTTACCGCATGGCGGTCTCTACTGGCGTAACCGCCGACATCTGCGGCCAGCAGTCAGCGCACCCGCCTCCGAAGTGACGCCGCCACCATTCGTCAGCGCAGCGCGGCCAGAGGCCATGTGCCTGCCTTGCCCACAGCTGTCGCCGCCGCAACCGCCGCGAGAGACCAGCAGCAGCAGCGGACCCGCGCCGCCGCCGGGGGAGGATGTGAGCGGAACATCAGAGGCTCCACATACACCAAACCCTCGCCGAAGCGACCGAACCCGCAGACCGCCGCCGCACCTGAGCGACTACGTCTGCAGGACCAGCAGCGCCCCCCTTCCGCCGCTTGGAGGGGAGATGTAGTGTGATGCTGCCCCGCCCAGAGGGCGCGGGCGCGGCTAGCGTGGATGACGCTACCCGCTACGAGTCAGTGTGTGTCCAGCAGTGGTTGTGTGCAGGTCGTGACGTTGTACTCGTATTGTGATCGTAAATATATCATACATTGCGTATCACAAGATATGTTTTTAATGGACGTTTAGTATGCTATACATTTATGTTTTCACTAGACTCCGTAGGACAAAATATGTGTGATGTTAACTTGGTATATTAGGGTCCGACTGGCCACCAAATAACTCCAGTTCAACTCTAATTGCTTTTCATTCAAAGCATTGCTAGTACTAAAAGCAGGGCTCGTATGGTTTAAACCAGGGGTTGTAAAAAGTTTTGTTTTTTTAAAAAACACAAAAACACTGTTTTTATATTACAAAAAACACTGGTTTTTTGGGTTTTTTACAAATAACAATACTTTTTAGTCGGACTCGCCTAATTGTATGCTTATTTTCATTTCTCACAAAAGCTAGATTGCTTACCGCATAACTTAGAACAATTATCATTAACAAAAAACCCATTTCGCCAGAAAATTTGAATGTCGGTGCTTATTAGCTTCATGCTACAGCTAGCTAGTGTAGCGACCCAGTCCATAACTGTTGCGTCGTACTATTACCGCTAGATGGCGCCATGTGTACACATTCACTGTTTGTATGCGCGATTTTCGACCTTATAGACTGTGACTGTGCGATAGCGTAACATAAGTACGTCTGATAGCACGATATACAGCAAATGTTTTTCATGATTATATATTAATTATACAATTGATTGCCACACGTTGTACTATTTTACATTGCTATATATGTACGCTTCAAATCCTGGTCGCTGCGCTACGTGTAATATTTATATGTGTGTAAAATTGTGCATTTACTATGTGAACATTATGCCCTGCATTAGACCGTTTCAAGTTAAGCACCATTATGGGGTAAATTTCGATGCCTTGCTTCGTCAAGTCAGTCGAACTTTGTGAAGTGAATACAGTGATACGTGTTACAGTGAAAGTGTTGTGCTATCCCTCTCCTTTCGTTGGGTAATAGGTGGTAGTTTACGCTGGTAGCTCCGGTATTACCAGTATTGCATTCCACGGACCCGTCTCTTCCTTCTTCCTTGCCTCTCTCCCCTTGGCTCAGGCCTCTCACCCACTGGAGGTGAGAGTGCTCGCTCCGGGTGCAGTACGATCCCGGAGCACACCGGTCCTGATTGAGCCCAGGCCTAAACAGGCTAGCAGAGGCGTGGGTTGCCCTGCTTCATGAAGGGAAATTGCCGGGTCGCGTGTCGGTGAACACAGGCCACATTTGGCCCAATAGAATTGGACCCAAATCCAAATTCTACACTAGTGTATGTAGCAACAATTAAACTTTTCAAGTGATTCATTACGTATATTATAGCCATTCCTCAGACTTTATTTGTTGAAACTAAAATGTAATACAATACACAAAATACACACAAATATGTAATACATCAAATAAAATATGTTAATATCTAATATAATTAACAAGTAGCTATTCCATGCTATAGTTAAATTTAATACATAACATGAAGCAGATATCATTTTCATTGGCTGTTCATTATTATATTTATGAACACCAATTTCGCCGCCTTTTATGTGCCGAGACGATTGCGAATTTTGGTGTGAACTAATCCAAACTTGGAGAATATGCGTTCAACACCCGCCGATGATGCAGCTGCCACCATAAAATACTTCACCAGGTCAATTTCAGCGTTGGGCATTTTGTTGGCGAATTGACTCCACCACTCTATTGGGTATACTCTATCGATGTAATCACTTGCGAACAGGTAGTCCTTATTTTAATGGTGCTGCTTTGCATCTGAGCTTCGAAATCATGGAAAGCAATTGAGGATATCGTTCCCCGACTACGCCAGTCACTCTATCAACCTGTTATCCTTTCAGTTTTCTCCCCAGATAGCGTGGACCAGAGTGTAAGCAATCAAGTGTTCATCACTGATCGATTGGCTTTGTCGTTTCTCAAGTATTTTTCTCCTGTGCTTACCCATATTTCTGGACCCTTCAAGTGCTTGCTCCATGTCGTACCACAATTCAACAGAGTCACTGATTTTTGTTTTGCTGCTTTGCAGAGCGTCCGTTGTCGCTCACAGTGGCTGGAGGACACTCACTAGTGCGTGACACGATCTCCTCACAGCTATGTCGCTGACCACAGAATTGATCTCATCTGGAAGCTCCATGACAGCCAGTATACTCCAATTATCGATGTAGCTCTTCAATCACAGAGATAATTCCATCGCGTGTCAGCGGGAAACACCATTTTTGATCCTCCTGCAGAGCGATATGCTGCCGCTGCAGCATGGTTGTTTCTTATATATATCACAACGCAAACAATACGCTCCGTCAGTGTAGGATCGTTGAAATCATTTGCGAGGAGGTTTGCTATGTGCGACGAGCAGCCAGTAACAATGCTGTTTGAATGGTCATCACTGAGCTTGCGTCGCATCACACGCATGTTGGTAGCATTATCCGTCACGACGCTGCCAACAGTGACGCCCAACTTCTCAGCGGCTTCAGTGATAGATTCTTTGATTCAAGCCAACAAATAGTCAGAATCATGTTTGCTGCCCGATGTGTCCACCGTTTCCACCACATAATTTGCACCTGCAAATATAGTTTATTACATTAGTTCTCATATATCAATCAAATGTTTAGCTCAGTATATTTGCTTTCAAGCTAAATTTAAGAAAATATTGTTTATATTCTCAATTTCAAGAGTTATTAAGTATTTTTTGATATTAGTTATTTAACAAAGAACATTTAATAAGTTTTAAATTAAATCAAACAGCGATAAATAAATATAACAGTATTCCAATAGAGAAATTACCTTCTTCTGTTGTTATAGAAGATACAATAGTGATTTGCTCAATTGCTCATTGTGAATGTAGCTCCAACCTTCCAGGTCCATCGATACGTATCTCCCGTTAGCAGCTTCCTTGCATAATGTCAACTGCCCTTCATATATGCTATTCAGGATATGACCTCCAATATCTCATTCGCTCGGTGGGTCTCTTGAACTCAGAATGTTCAACATGATGGAAAGCACAGTTGGTGCCAAATATATAACGACCGATCTGATGGTCAATCATTTCAGCTTTAACCTTGCTTGTGCGAGTCGAACTGATGTAGGAATCCATGGGGCCTTCACAAGAACGAGAGCGTTTTGTCTGTGAAATGCCCACTGCTTGTAGAGCATAGCTGGTGCTGGCGGATTCGGATGTTGATGGATAGTTGATGCTCTCTCTGCAACTTTCCCAGTGTTTTTTCATTCTCACACCCTGCCCTTCCACATGGAGTCCACATCGGCGACATACAGCACGACAACATTTTCTACTCGGTATGTTTTCTTTCTCAAATTTTGCCCAGACTGGAGCAGGTTGTCGTCCAGTCATAACGCACCAGTCACCCTCTTTCACAGTATAGCTCACTACGCACTCAACTCTCACCGAGCCAATCTGCCGTGCAACCTCAACTGACCTTGCCCACATGCTTCTCCCTATATAAGCCCTATTATGCTGTTGTTACTGGTGCGGAAAGGCGTGGCCTAGCGTGTGCATAGATAACAAGCGGCTTTCTTCACACCATGAAATGTTTTCACATGAAAACACGGCAGTGTTTGCACATGATCATGTCGGTGTACATCACAGGCTCAATGGTCAATGTCGGTGCACATCCCTGTCTTCCGACGGATGCCACATTTTCCTGCTGCTACTCTCCTCATAATTGTTGTTGATTGTGTACCATGTGTTATCCACATGTTCAATATGTAACAAAACACAAATGTATATGTAGTGTGAAGTGGAGATGCTTGCGCATTAAGGCATTTGTATCAGCTGACTGTTTGCGGTGCAGTGTGTTGAGGCGTGGCTTATAGCCTGCGCGTGCGGGTAGCCTGCGTGTGCGTGTGTGCGAGCGTGCATGTATGCTTGTGTGTGAACTTGCAGGCACTGATGACGTATTGGCGTATTGTTTTCTGATTGGTTGATTATTGGATGAATGTACAAACGATCGCCTGCACCGGGCGATTCTCAACGCGTGAACTGGAGAGTGAATGTTGGGCAGTGTGTGTGAAGCGTGCGGCGGTGTTGCGTTGTGTTGAAATGGGATTTACGGCGGTAGCGGTGGTTTATTGAGTGGTTCGTTCACTCACGGGTTATTGATACCCGGTGGTTTATTGAGTCGTTTGTTCACTCACGGGTTACTGTTATCTTTTGTTATTATCTAAGTATTTATATTCGTTCACTCATTCCGAGTATATTCGAGACTGTAATTACACGTTTCCTAATTTCTGGTTGTCGATCTACCGAGACATGACGGAGAACGAAGCAACAATGACGGTTGCGGGGAATGCGGAACTACAAGCTATTTCGGCGACAAGTAATGTGGCTTTCGACCTGAGGCTGGTACCGGAGTATGACGGCAAAAAGGACCCCACAGAATGGCTCAGCAAAGTTCGGAAAATGTGTCGACTCCGAGGCGTGCGCGATGTGGCCCAAGTTGTTGGGATGAGAGTTACAGGTGATGCATATGCTGTCGTGGACTGCCTCCCCGATGTGGAACAGCTGGATCTTGAAAAAGTTGAGCAAGCTCTTCAGACCGCGTTTGGCATGGATACTTTCGGAGCGTACGACGCTTTTGTGGGGCGAAGATTGAGCGAAGGTGAGTGTGTTGATGTGTTGCTGTCCGACCTGCGCAGATTGGGAGCCAGGTGCAATATAACCGACCCAGTCTCAATAAAATGTGCTTTCGTCTCAGCAATCCCACAGACGGTGCGACATGTCCTCAGGGCGAACGCCAAACTCGACGCTATGACGCTGACCGAAGTCGTGGACAGGACAAGGGTGATTTTGTCAGAAGCGACCCACACCGTTAACACTGGACTGGCTGCTCGTTCGACAACGCGTGATCACGACCAGCAGATAAAAACCTTCAAGTGTTTCTTGTGTAACCAAGCCGGGCATTCCGCGCGTTATTGCTCTCGCCGAAAAAATGGCCCTGGAAAAGGGAGAACTGGGCCCACGTGTTTCAAGTGTGGTGAAATCGGGCATATCTGTTCACGCTGTCCGGAAAACGGCCAAGGAGGAGAGACGTAGGTGCCAGTCTCTTCTCCTCTACCAAAACGGCGCCGATGGTCACCACTCGTGTGTTGGTCAACGACATTCAGTGCCTTGCGTTAGTTGACACTGGATGTACTAGGAGTATTATATCGGAGTCGTTGTGCAGAGGGCTGGCGGAATTTCATGGTGAGTCGTTGTTGACTATTAGCGGAGCTCAGATGTTATGTCAGGGTAGTTGGCCAGCGCAAATCGCGGTGGACGGAGGCAGGGCATTCGAGCTCAGTGTACTGGTGGTGAAGCACCGGCCAGCCGGTTTTGATTTCATTCTCGGACTTGACGGTATTGTGGCAATGGGTGGTATGATGTTGGACTCGAGGCGGAAACTGACGTGGGGAGTAGAAGATGCACTTGCTCCGCGGGAACTGTGTGCTGCGGCAGCAGCGAATGGGAAAGGTGTGGGTGGTGGATGTGAGCTTGAGGGCAAAGACTTCGTGGCATATTTCGATGCAAATAAAAACTCGTGGAGAGTGAAGTGGAAGTGGTCGCAACGTCCGAGTGTGCTGACGAACCGGACGGCCGAATATGCGATTGCTCCACATGTCCGTGATGAGTACCGGTCAGAGCTACAATCTTGGATTGACGCCGGATGGCTCGTTGAATACGATGAACGCGCTCATGGGCCAGTAAGAGGACTCATCCCACTCATGGCAGTCAGCCAAAAGAATAAATCCAAAGTCAGGCCGGTGATGGACTTTCGCCAATTAAATCAATTCGTGGAAATACATACGGCGGATGCTGACGTCTGCCATCACAAACTCAGAGAGTGGAGGAGGCGAGGCGACCGTATAGCCTTGTTGGATCTGACGCGCGCCTATCTCCAGGTTGAAGTCGAGCCTGCACTCTGGTGTTACCAAACAGTAATAATATCTAACAAGCGATATTGTCTGACTCGGTTGGGGTTCGGGCTAAGTGCGGCTCCTATCATAATGAAAGAGATCGTCAACTTCGTGTGTAAGCAAGATCCAAATGTCGACAGAGCAGCTTCATCGTACATTGACGACATTCTTGTCGATGAGTCTGTGTTGAGCGCAGATGAAGTGAGCAAGCATCTCTCCAGATATGGGCTGACCTGTAAAACCGCAGTGCGGGCCGACCCCTCATGTCGTGTACTGGGTCTGAGCGTTCGGCGACAGCGAAACGGATTGACGTGGAGCAGGGATAATCCTATACCACCAATTAATGGGCCAATGACTCGCAGATCGGTGTTTTCGTGGTGCGGCCGTCTGGTTGCTCATCTACCGGTGGCTGGATGGTTAAGACCTGCCGCTTCCTGGATGAAGCGGTGTGTGAATTCTGTGACTCAAGGATGGGATGATGTCGTTGATGACCGGTCTGTGGAGAACAAAATTTCAAATGTCATTAACAGACTCACGAATGAAGATCCAGCGCGGGGAGTATGGCGGGTGACCGGAGAAGAGGTAACTGTGTGGACTGATGCCAGCGCGATTGCTCTCGGAGTGGTTTTGGAGACTAAGGACTCGGGAGTAATCGAGGACGCATGCTGGCTTCGTCGAGATGAAGTCACTCATATCAACATGGCCGAGCTGGACGCTGCCATCAGAGGTATCAACATGGCCGTTTCGTGGGGTATGAAGGTGATAGATCTCCGCAGGAATTCTGCAACTGTTCACCATTGGATTGGTGATGCACTGAGCGGTCGTGCCAGGCTCCGGACAAAAGCGCATGGTGAAATGCTGATACGACGGAGAGTGTGCCTCATCAAACAGATGGTGGATGAACTCGGATTACGGGTGAAGGTGCGGCTGGTTCGATCCGCCGAAAATTTGGCAGATGCTCTCACGCGTGTGCCAACCAGTTGGCTTGGCAGCGAATCAACAGCTGTAGGTGCGGCAGCTGCGGCTCCAGCAGTCCGTGGCTCAGTCGCCGAGGATATTGCAAACATTCATGAGCGAGCAGGGCATCCAGGAATACGTCGAACATAATTTTTTGCCAAACGTGACCTCGCTAGACCTGTGAAGCGATCGGATGTACGCGATGTGGTTCGTCGTTGTGATGTATGCAGCGCTATCGATCCGGCACCGGTCAAATGGCGACACGGCGCGCTGAGCGTTGCTGATATCTGGAGTCGCCTGGCCATTGACGTTACTCATTACGACAATCAGTCGTACCTGACTGTCGTTGACTGTGGCCCTTCGCGGTTTAGCTTGTGGAGACAACTGCGTGCGGCCGACAGTTATCAGATCATACAGCACTTGGAGAGGATATTTTTTGAAAGAGGTGCACCAGCTGAACTACTTTGCGACAACGACACAGTTTTCAGAAGTCGGTCGTTTGCGGCGCTTGCAGCACAGTGGGGCATCAAGCTACGTTTCAGAGCGGCGTATGCTGCAAGTGGGAATGCGATTGTTGAGCGCAATCATAGGACCGTGAAAGTCATTGCTGCTAGAAAGGGTTGCAGCATCACTGAGGCTGTTCATTTATATAACGTCACGCCTCGCGACGGAGAGACCGGAGACAGTGCACCAGCCAATTGTGTCTACAACTATAGAGTACGAGACTACGCGAGACCTCGGGTTAACCAGCCAAGAGAAGGAGAGATTTCCGGTATTGGGCGGTCTAGATTCACGACTGGTGACGCAGTATGGGTTCGTCAGCGTGGGACCAGATGCACCGAGCGGTCGGCACAAGGAGTGGTAAGTGGTGTTGTGTCTGAGCAGGTGGTCGAGGTTGACGGTGTGCCGCGTCATGTCCGAGATCTTCGACGCAGGAACGAGCGGAATGGTGTGGAAACCGAGCCAACCGACGGTATGTCATCAACTAACGACTCTCCGCTGTGGGTCGGTGGTCCCGTGTCCCACTCCACTTCCAATGCAGATGTGTCCGGACGAGCTTCATCGTCAGTACAGGAGCGAGTCGACGCTGTTGGAGTTCATGATGATGCAGCACGTCCAGAAGTTGATGCTGATAGACGGGAACCGACGACCGTGCCAGCCGAAGACGTTCGAAGGGGAGCGCGGGTACGGCGACCACCTCCCCGGTGTTTATGTTGTGATCTTGGAGATCAGGGTGGGGTGTAGTGTGAAGTGGAGATGCTTGCGCATTAAGGCATTTGTATCAGCTGACTGTTTGCGGTGCAGTGTGTTGAGGCGTGGCTTATAGCCTGCGCGTGCGGGTAGCCTGCGTGTGCGTGTGTGCGAGCGTGCATGTATGCTTGTGTGTGAACTTGCAGGCACTGATGACGTATTGGCGTATTGTTTTCTGATTGGTTGATTATTGGATGAATGTACAAACGATCGCCTGCACCGGGCGATTCTCAACGCGTGAACTGGAGAGTGAATGTTGGGCAGTGTGTGTGAAGCGTGCGGCGGTGTTGCGTTGTGTTGAAATGGGATTTACGGCGGTAGCGGTGGTTTATTGAGTGGTTCGTTCACTCACGGGTTATTGTTACCCGGTGGTTTATTGAGTCGTTTGTTCACTCACGGGTTACTGTTATCTTTTGTTATTATCTAAGTATTTATATTCGTTCACTCATTCCGAGTTTATTCGAGACTGTAATTACACGTTTCCTAATTTCTGGTTGTCGATCTACCGAGACATGACGGAGAACGAAGCAACAATGACGGTTGCGGGGAATGCGGAACTACAGTATATTAGTGTGATATATTTATAATTATCCAACCATGAAATACCTACATAGATATATAAACAAAAACAGCAACAACATGTATTTGTTATAGCGCACCGAAGGGCTCGGGCGCGACACGATTATAAACAGTTGGAAACACGGAATACAACTAACAGGACAGATGCAAAAGAAGTAAACTACAAATATGCAATAAAAGACAATCAATATAGAGACAAAATATGGGCAAAACATACAAAACAGGCGGACATGACGGACAAGACAACACGACTGAAACATAATGACAAAACAACACAACAAACACAACTCGGGAGAATATAATCATAGCGTAGATAAAGTAAGCATGCAAATGAGAGAAGGAATACGAGTAAGAACAGGCTAAAGTAACAGGTTATAGTGATGCAAAAGGTGTGAGAGTGTGGGAGACTGGGTCAAAAGAGAGGTCAAAAAGGTGTTTGGAGAGCCTAGAGCGGAAATATTTGTAGGAAAGAGAAGAAGTAATGTGAGCTGGGATGGAGTTGTAAAAGCGAGGGGCGGAAAAAAATGATTTGGAGGACCAAGGAGATTCATTTACTGCGCGAGGTCAGACAAAGGGAAGAGGAATTCGGTAAGGAGTGAGGCAAGGAGTGAGGAGAAGGCGGAGATAGGATGTCTGATGGGATCGTGGAGAAGCTTATAGATCAGACAACACAGGCGAAAGTGAATACGTGGAATAATAGGGAGCCAGCTAAATTGAAAATGAAATTGAGAAGTGTGACGACAAGGAACAGGATGAAGGACAAAACGACAAGATTGATTAATAATGCGTTGTAGAATTTTAAGAGAACGACGAGGAGCATGGATGTACAAAGAATTACAATAATCGAGTCTGGAGAATACATGAGAGTGAATAAGTTTGATTGCGGAAGGTATGTCCAGATATGAGCGTATAGGATAGAGGGACCTCAAGATAAGACGGCAAGTACGGGCGACAGAGAGGATATTGTCGGAGGAAGAGAGAGATGAGTCAAAAGTAACTTCGAGATTGCGAACTGTCGAGGATAGGATAAGAGGTAAGCGAGGAGGAAGAATACGAGGAGGATGAAGAGCCAGAAACTCAGACTTGGACGAATTGAGGAGAAGGTGACGGGACGACGCCCAAGAAGAGATGGTGGATAGGATGTCAGAGAGAAAAGACGGAGAAGGGAAAGGAAGAGGGATATAGAACTGAATGTCATCAGCGTAGATACGAAATGAGATGGAATACGGGATGGGCTGTTAGAATGAAAACAGCACTGGTAAAATTGTAGAGAAGAGAGCATCAACTATCAGCATGGAGCGAGCAATTGAATGGTCCGAAAATGTGGACAAAAACAGGAATAAATGTTTGAGAAACGGCAAAACCAAGCGATTAGTGATGAACAACTTACTGCTTAAACTTTGGATCCGCGCTATCTGGGGAGAAAAGTGAATGAGCAGGTTGATAGAGTCACTGATGTAGTCTGGGAAACATATCCTCAATTGTTTTCCATGATTACGAAACCCAGATGCAAAGCAGCATCATTCAATAAAGACTACCAAAAGTAATATTCAAAAGTAATTACGTCGATAGAGTACACCAAACAGGGTGGTGGAGTCAATTCGCCAACAAAATGACCATCGCTGTGTAGTAGCCCGAAGAAAGAAGATTCACAAAGATAAGGCTTTATTTCACTTCAATTGATCACAAAAACAACATGCTTACAGAGAAGCTGAACGTAAACAAAACAATCACCGAAAACCGCCAACACACCCCATACGAAGCAACCGCGCCAAGTTAAGTGAGATGAATAATAATAAGAGTATATTTTACCACATTCTATCCCCCTTGATACAATTAGTGGCACATAGAAAATCAGGGATCAACCAATGAAAACCTGGCAGGAGGGCGTGTACGGCGAGAAATACGTCTCGGCATCGACGGACGAGAAACAGAATCCTCTGAACCATCAGTCGTTGAACGATCTATTGTAACCTCGTCTGCATTAACCGCCGGCTGGTCTTCCGCATTCTCTTGCCCCAGATCACTCGAGTTGACTCTCGACTCGTGCGAAGTATCCACTGAAATATTCGGACGACAAAGAGGCTGGAAAGAATGTTCATTTCCAGCAGCACCGTCGTCTTCACTGTTCACAGCAGCAGGAGCGGGAGCCAAGTGTCTTAATGAAACAGTGGACTCACGACCGTCTAGCGTACGCACGTAAGCGTACGATGGATTTGTCTCCAGGACATCGACTTCCTCAAAAGAATCAGCGTATTTTGAGCTCACGTTCTGCCTTTTCATTAGAGCTCGAGTGGGCGTGAGAAGCCACGAGGGAACCGACTGCCCGGTGACAGACCGACGACTGAACGTGAACATCCTTTCATGAGGAGAACAGTTCGTCGAAGTACACAGTAGAGAACGAATCGAATGTAGCGCTTCTGGTAGCACCTGTTCCCAGTTTTGCGCGGGTAGACCTCTGCTCTTGAGAGCAAGAGACAATGTGCGCCAAAGTGTTCCATTGAGTCTCTCGCATTGCCCGTTACCCTGTGGGTTGTACGGAGTTGTACGACTTGTCGCAACTCCACGCATCTGGAGATAGTCCTTGAGTTGCAGAGACATGAATGCGGCACCACGGTCGGAGTGCACATAAGCAGGCATGCCAAACAGAGCAAACAGTTGGTTGAGACACCGAATAACAGTAGTAGCTAAAACATCAGCACAAGCAAACGCAAAAGGGTACCGCGAGTACTCGTCAATGACGGTGAAGATGTACTTATTCCTTGTCGCACTGGGAATTGGCCCTTTAAAGTCGACGCTGAGTCTCTCGGAAGGCGAGGTGGCCTTGATCAGAGGAGTATTGTTAGGCTTAATGTAACGAGGTTTACATTCAGCACAGACACGACAATTCGAACACACACGACGAATTTCATCTAGAGAATACGGAAGGTTTCGCGATTTGATGAAATGATACATTCTGGTGATGCCCGGATGGCACAAGTCACCGTGCAGTTTGGATAAAGCGACATAAAACCAGTAGAAGCGCACACACGTGACAAGGCATCGGCCGGGGCGTTCTCAGAGCCCGGTGGATACTTGATGTCGTACCTGAAATTTCCCAGATCGATCCTCCACCGGAGAATCTTTTCGTTTTTTATTCTGCTGGAGTGTGACTGGTCGAGCATAAAAGCTACAGACCGTTGATCCGTGATCAGAGTGAAACGTCGACCCGACAGATAGTGTCTCCATCGACGAATGGTTTCAATGGCCGCCAAAGCCTCTTTTTCAACTGAAGGATACTTTCGTTCGGAGACGTTTAGCCTCCTAGAAAAGAGCGCAACGGGCCGTCCTGCTTGATTTAGCGTGGCGGCGATGGCAGCATCAGACGCATCGGACTCGACACAAAATTGAATTTTCTCATCAACACAAGAGATGACGGCATTTATAATTTCCGATTTGACACAATTCAGGGCGTTTACAGCCTTCTTAGACAGTGGAAAACACGCATTCAACAAGGGTGATATTTTCGATGAAAAATTCGAGACCCACCGAGAGTAATACGACAACAAACCCATCAATCGTTTCAACGCCCGGTCGTTAGTAGGGAGAGGCATGCCTCGAAAACACTGGACACGATCAGGATCAGGACGGAGTTCGCCATGAGTGATGAGATATCCGAGAAAATTAATACTGTCGGTGTTGAATACACACTTATCCAAATTGATTGTGAGATTCAGAGCATTAGCGGCTTTACGGAATCTTTCGACCGCTGCCGTCAGACTGGATTCATCATGTCCACAGATGATAATATCATCGAGATAAGCGAAAGTGTTCGAAAGCTTGAAATCGTCTATGATCTTCGAAATTACCCTCTGGAAGCACGAAACTCCATTAGTGACACCAAAAGGAATGCGGCGGTATTGGTAAAGCTTCGAACCGGCCTGGAACGCAGTGTATGGCTTGTCACAATCCTTGATTGGAATCTGATTGTACGCTTCGGCCAAATCGATCTTACAAAACCGTTTGAATTTTGCGACTTTGTTAGCTAGATCATCTAAATGTGGCAAAGGATATGCATCCAGTTGGGTAAATTTATTGATGGTATCGGAATAATCGATCAGCATGCGTCTCTTTCCGGTGTTATGCTTACAAACTAATACTTGTGCTCTCCATGGAGCGGTACTTTCCTCGATGACACCCAGTTTGAGGAGTCTCTCAATTTCAGAGGTGATGAAATTCGAGTCGTCTTCGGAGTACCGCCGAGATCCAGCCGCGATGGGAGCGCAGTTCTTGGAGAGATTAGCGAATAACGAAGGTGACTCCACCTTTGCAGGAGGCAGCGACTGAGAGGCTGATACCTGCAGAGATGGTTTACTGCCACCAAAACACACTCGCACTGAATCATGCTGTTTGAGAAAATTGTGACCCAGTATGGTCTCACAACACAGGTTTTCCAAGATAGACAATTTGGTGTTCGGATAATCAACTCCCTTTACGACCAAGTCGGCGTTGCAATACCCTACTGTTTGGGATATCAACGACGTTGTAGCCATAGATACAGATTCCTTCGAATACTTCACCTTCAGTCTGAACCTTTTAGCGACTTCTGACGAAATGAAGCTATCTGAGCTGCCAGTGTCAACGAGCGCGTCCACAATCGAGTTGTTGACGAGATTGAACATTGTGGCTTTCTTGAGTGAACTCGTAGTCGCCAAAATAGATGACCTATCATCATCACCGCCGGTGGCGGCAACGGTTGGTCGGGAGCGACAGACTTTGGCAAAATGGCCTTTTTTCTTGCATTTGTGACAGATTACATCACGGGCCGGGCAGCGAGATCTACTGTGACGGTCATTTCCGCAGAAAAAGCAGGACGGATTGGTTGCCGCAACACCTTCCGAAATGACAACTTCATTTGAGCTGACTGGGACCGGAGGAAGGTGGGGCGCTGGAACAGTAGGCACAGCAGAGGCGCATTGAGAGTCATGAGAATTTCTGAGAAAACAGTCAGCGTTCGATTGTGCAGCTTCGAGTCTTCTAGCCTGTTCGATTGCAGAGTCTAAAGTCAAACTCAGGTTCTCCAGCAGCCGCTGTCTCATATTAAGTGATGAAAGTCCTCGAATAAAAGCATCTCTGACACTCTCGTCTCTATACACGTTGGCAGATACATTTTTGAAATTGCAGTTGGCACTCAGCTGCTTCAGATTTCTTAAATAGTCGTCCACCGTCTCCCCAGGTTTTTGTGACCGAGTGAAAAGCAAATGTCTCGCGAATACCTCGTTTGTAGGACGCACGTACAACGATTTGAGAGCCTCAATTGCCAATTCGTATGTTTCACAATCTGACACAATTTCGAAAACTTTCGGAGTTAAACATAGTTGAATAGCACATGCAATTTGTTCGGCTGGGAGACTGAATAGACTCTAGAAATACATCCAAAGTGCGATACCAATGTTTCCAGGCAACAGCTGCGTTGTCTGCGGAGGGATCTACGTCAAATCGTTCAGGACGAAGATAGCGATCCATAACAAAATTGAAGTGAAATATATTGTAGTAGCCCGAATAAAGAAGATTCACAAAGATAAGGCTTTATTTCACTTCAATCGAACACAAAAACAACATGCTCACAGAGAAGCTGAACGTAAACAAAACAATCACCGAAAACCGCCAACACACCCCATACGAAGCAGCCGCGCCAAGTTAAGTGAGATGAATAATAATAAGAGTATATTTTACCACACGCTGAAATTGAACTTTTGAATTCATTTATGGTGGCAGCTGCATCATCGGCTGCTGTTGAACGCATCTTCTAAATTTTTTTGTCCTGTTCATACGAAACTTCGCAATCGTCTCGGCACAGAAAGGCCGAGACGAGTGTATTATATTAGATATGAACATACCTTATTTTATGTAATACATATTTTGTGTGTGTTTTGTGTACTGATAAGATATTTATTTGAACAAATCAACATCAATAAATGACTATAATAAACGTAATAAATCACTTGAGAAGTTTATTCGTTGTTACATACAGCTGTAGCATAAAGCTGATAAGAACCGACATTCGAATTTTCTGGTGAATTTTTTTTAATGATAATTCTTCAAACGAATGCCCTTAATGATCTAGCGTTTATGAGAAAGAAAAATAAGCATGAACATTAGGTGAGTCTGACTAAAAAGTATAGTTCTTTGAAAAAAACAAAACAAGTGTTTTTTTGGGGTTTTTTAAAGCAGTGCTTCTTGGCTTTAAAAACAATTTTGTACAGACTCTGACTAAAAGTACGCTTACTGCGAACGTATTTTGTCGACTGGTGACTACGCGGTGGATACCAACTTACTTTGGTGATTCCAATGGCGCCGATATTTTGGCTGTAGCTGGTCAAAGCATTGCCAGTGCCGAAGAGTCCTGAAAGAACGCCGCCTATTCCTTCGATGAAAATGCCACGATTGACAGCGTGTTGGGGCGGTGGAATTTCACCTAGAAAGCCAATGCATCATTGTTGGTTAACGCACTGAACTAATGTCGTCTTCGATGTGGTTCTATCCAGTATTTGCTGGCAATTGTGATGTGTATTCAGTACTGGAAGTGCACGTTACTTACACCATGCCCTTATTCTCTCTTTCTCACATATGCACATGCATACACATACACCCACATACAGCACAGATAACACACGTTTTTAACTATTTGGACAGAAGAATAATAGTGTCAATAATAAGACCCAAATTGGTATACGCTGAACTTGTTTGGTCACCACATATGTAAAAGAGAAGTTGCAAAATTGGAGAGGGTTCAGAGGATAGCACCTAAGTTAATACCAGAGCAAAAGTATTTATCATATGGAGAAAGTTTGGAAAAATTGGGACTGGTTACATTGGAAAAAAGACGAGAACGAGGGGGCCTCATAGCAGTCTTCAAGTATATGTCGGAAATGGATTAAACGGAACAATTTTTATCGATGTATGCAGTGGAAGAAGATGACACAAGAGAAAACTGAACAAACTAGGTGCCGCTGTAATTGGAAAAAGTTTAGTTTTCCGTATAGATGCATAGATAAATGGAATAAATGAAGGGAAGAAGTAGTCGATAGTGAAAGTATTAGCACATTTAAGACAAAGCTGGACAATTGTGGATACCGAGACGGGACAGTCCGAGCCTAAAAGCTCTTCTCCCGTATCAACAAATCGGTTATACAAATCGGTGAATACACATACACACACACACACACACACACACACACACACACACACACATACACACACACACACACACACACACACACACAATGGTGGAGCTGGACAACAGTGGCAATGACCCTGGTGTTAGATCCACACGGATGTCAAAACGATCATTCCCGTATATCGCGACCAGGACGCATTCTGACCGGTTGAGTTTGCATTGTGAACTACACAACTCAGGGACCGATTTTCCATCCCGAATCGTACTTAATAAAAAACTGACTATTCGGAATGGGCGGATCTGACAGAGCGCGTCATTTTGACAATGACCAAAAACCGAAACAATGCAGCCAAATTGTCAGATTAAAGGTAGGTTCAATATATTCCTGTCAAAGTATTACATTTTCCACTACGTATGGTAGCACATGCCGGTGTTTTGTAGCAGGGATAATTGAATTCGACTACTGCATCACGGTCACATATACAATCCAAAGACAAGCGCCTTTATCCAACAGCATACAGTTTTCCAGACCCGTCCATGGTCAATGGAAATTGCACTCGCGTATTATATACATATTTCCAGTCTTATACCATGCTCGAGACAGAGCATTGCTGCAGATTACTGAGATAAACACATTTAGTGCAATCAAACATGCATAGATAGGTAGTACTTGTAAACTTGCCTGTTCGGAGTAACTTAAGATATGAGATGTTGTTAAGGTAAGATATTTAACATACCAGTAGTTTTGCAGATATTCATGAACACCGCTGACCAGACAGAAAGGTCTCCTTCGACGCAGAGATGTACATAAATGAGGATTTCTACATTGAGGATTTCTACATTTCTACATTAGGTAATTACTAGTAACCACCCTTCTCCGTGCGAAAATCAATAACAAATGAGATATACCGGGATAGTACAGTGAATGAGTCGATGAACGCCCGTGACCTGATATTTCGGCGCAAGCGTAGTAGTCTCCGATGGACTCGATGATGGAGGCGGCGACGGCTGGCAGCATGCTGATAGCAGCTGTCACACTCACCGTCGGAGCGCCCCACTGCAGCGGGTACGGCACGCGCAGCCAGGACGCGTCATGCACCGCCTTCACTCATACACACACACGTGGCATGTATGCGTGGTTGAGACAAATAGGTCTTCACCTGTCACCATTTCTCAACTACGCTATGCATAAAATGTTAGCTGTGTGCTAAAAAATCGTTTATGTATGACCTAACATGCTGTATAATGTTTTCCAATGGTGTGTTTGAATTTAAGCGTCTGTTTTTCACAATAAACCATAAGCAAACATACGAACAATCAAACCGAAGCCAAGCATTTCTGAACAACATGCTCGATAGAGCCTTAAACTGCTTATTTATTACTTTTCTATTTCAATAATGCACTACAATTTACCTTTCAATCTGGTGTAATTTGTTTCAAAAAGAGATCGGATCACAATCGAGCTATTTGAGGACTATTTCTGCACCGTGTACGTGCAGGCTATTACCCTGATATTTTTGTCAGTGCGCAGCGACGAGTCTTCACCCACTGCTCCGCTCAATGTCAATACAATACACAGCAGCAATGGCAAGAAAACTCCAATCACAATCTGCATTATCACAGACAAACACACACGCACGCACTCGCACTATTGCATATATACACGTCTGTACGCTTATGGGGAACGTTAAAAATGGCACAGGTAGGATGTCAAGGTAAATATGGCACGGTTAGGTTAGGTTAGGTGACTTTCGTATCTATATGACCAATGTTTCTATATGACCTTTACGTTTTAATGTATATCAATAATGTTTTTAATTTTGCCATTTATGCTACTTTTTCCCTTGTGCCATATTTACCCGTGCCATTTTTATCTAAACTCGGACGCTTATACATATCACCAAACCTCACGCGTTTTTCGAGTGCTTTCAAAGGATTAACATATTCTCCGTAAAGTCAGTGAATATTTAATCAATGAATTCACTTAAACGATAACTCATGCACAGAGCCGTAGCAACCGCCCCCCGTACCCCCCGGCCGGGGGGGCGAATGTTGAGGGGCCCCTTTGCTTCACGTATTATGTGATTATATCTAATAAATGCATTCAATATTCACAATGGGGGCCCCAAGTGTTGCCTTCGGGGGGCCGATAATTCCTCGCAACGGCTCTGCTCATGCATATACATGGGAATAAACGTATTGTGATTTATAAACGAATACAAATTGCGAAGGCATAACTACAGATTTTTTTATATTTTCTATTTCTATTTCTGTTTCATCGGAATAGTTAAGCGGTGTCCAATGTGTTTGAAATGTCTTACTGCGCCCAAAGCTAGAATAGAAGACATTGGTAACCACTTAACTATTCCGATGAAACATTATTGTATTTGTGGGCAAAGTATGGATAAAAGCCAAACTATATTATATGGAATATATGAGCTATATTACTGTATAATCACATAGTTTTGGCTGATTGTGGAGATGGTCCACTCCATCGTGACGTCCCGCTGTCTACACCCTTGCTAATGAATTAGAGGACAGTGTTGCCCGTAATTCTCACCGGAAACAAGCTGAACAGCGGAAACCACAGTGTCGGCTCTTTATATCGCGGAATTGGCACGTTGATATTGCGCATGTATTGGCTGCACACGGTTATTGTTAGAACGGTCCTGCGAGAAAACATGGTGTTCCATGACAAGCACACAATTTGTCTTAAGATTATCGGACGATAGCTTGCGGATTTACATCCGTTCATTACAAAATAACCATTATATTGGGTCGTGCATTATATTATCAGTGGTCGCCGCGTGCGATAAAAATGAGCGATAAACGATAATTATCGCTGAGGTCAAACCTTTCATCGTTTATCGCAAGGTTTTCTAAAATTATCGCTCATTCACTTACCGCTAGTCCCAAAAATTGAGGAACGATAAACGATAAGTTCAAAAGACTTTTGTAAAAAAAAATGTGCACGGCGGCAATAGTCACAACAGCCCGCCTGACGTTTTCAGACCAGTTCAAGCTAAGGGTATATATGAGACTAGAAGGAGCAACACTGGCTTGGAAGTTAATCCTAAAAAACATCATATGAGAGCTGCCAAGTATGTGTGTGTATCTGGCCAATCACATTATTATACACAGCTGCAGTGCGCCAGTCTCGCTGGAGTTCTTCAGTTAGGAGGGTGTGAGCCGCTCTCTCCCATGCGCCTTGACCCACCCCAACCATGGCCCCTTCATGTTGAAGCATGTGGCCTCTGCCCTTGAAGAAGACATCAAGGAGAGGTTCATCAGGGAGATCGTCATCTCCATCACATCCAAACCTGAATCTCTCCCCTCCAGACAGAACCAGGACATGGTGACAGAAAAGCCTAAAGAAGCTAGCGACGACCTATTTGCCTTCCTGGAGAGCCCCACTGTCATGAAGGAGGATGGGCCCAACATTGAGGAGCTCAACAAGGTGTACACCTGGGGAAGGAGTAAGGTGGCAGAAGTGAATGCTTGGCAATTCCCCAGCATGCACAGGGAGAAGTGATCTTGCTGTTTATCTAGTACAACACAGCATTGCCCAGCTCTGCTGCCGTGGAGCGCATGTTCAGCACTCGTGATGACGTTCCCAGGCCCAAGCGTGCATACATGACCAGTGACAGGTTTGAGAAGCTGGTCTCCACCAAGGGAAACATGCAGCTCCTGGATGCGATCTTGAGAAAGGGAGGGAGGGAGATTCTGAGTCAGAGGGAAATACTAATCTGGAATAGAACTTGTAGGTCATAGACTGGTTCCAATGATAATGTTTGTCTAGTTTAATCAATTTTCACTGTGTAAAAATAGTTTGTATTGCTTTTTGTTAAATATTTCAACTAAATACTTATCAATTATCGCATTTATTATCGCAATTTAATTTTATTTTCGCGATCGTTTTATCGTTTATCGCAGGTTGGGGAAAAATTATCGCTATATCGTTATCGCAAGATGAAAAAAAGTTATCGTAAAAACCACTGTTCATTATAGAGCTTGTAGTTTGCATCTCTAGTAAGATACATGCGACATAGAGCTAACCATCATATACCTGTTTGTAAACAATCAGTTTGTGCCAAAAAAGTATTGGGGACGCGAGAAAGAACAATTACAGCTAATGATAACATGCTTAGGATATGTTTATCATCGAATTAAGGTCTCATATAATCCTCGAATCTCATATAGTCATCGAATTAAGGTCGTCAAAAATTTATACAAAATCATCAACTGTAAACCGTGTTTTCATAAGCTGCCTAAAACGACATAAAATTATATACGATTATTATTAAAAGAGTTATTAGGTTAATCAAATCCAATTTATCATCGTCCGGGTACTTTATTACTTTTGGGTTACTTTTTTATCGTTGAGCTGCTATTTGTTATTTTGTGATTGATTTACCTGATCACGGTTCCGGATACATTTGCGGATAAAAGGCTCAAAGACGGTATAATTGAAATGGGAAAAAGGCAAGGACATGGGAAATGAGGTTTGAAGATCGACAAATATCATTAGTCTGACTGTCGCAATTGAGCCATTACGTAAACAGTGGGCTGAAGTATTTTGAAAATTTCGGCCGCATAAAACAAGCTGGGCGCAAAATTCTGTGTTCGAAATTGTCAGCATGACCGACGAATAAGTATATGCCACTATGTGCGATTATGTGCAAAAATGCTAGCCTCCATGAGGAGTCGAACAAACTTCAGTGCTATTTTCATTCACATTCATTCTTACAAATATAATTAGAGTTGTTTATTGATTTGTTGAAACATAGTGATATATTATATATTATTGTGAGTGCGTGTTGCGATTTGCGAGTGCGTATGCTGTGTGTGTTTGTGTATGTGTGGGTGTTTTTATTAGTTTAGTTTATTTATTTGCCCACAATACATGGCACAGTACAAAATAAAAAAATATACACAATGGGCAAACAAGTTGGTTGAGCTGAAGCGCTTTGACCGACTTGTTTTCATAACATAGCTATATAAACCTCATGAATTATCAGATGAAACATTTAGGCATAACGCATAATTTTTAACACATAATTTTGTTACATCAACAATATTTGTGAGCACAATACGCAATAGTGGATTCAAAAACACACAAAAATACACAATTCAACTACACAATTCGGTGAGACACATAGCAGCACACAACACTACTGTACAACAACCCAAACTTTACACAAGAAATACACACACTCATCAAACAACGCGACACACTGAAACACTCTCCGACACCACACTCACACAATACATCCGAACAAATACACACACTCAACACCACAATCAACAGCAAGATACATGAACAAAAATCATTGAATTGGCGCAACTACATAAAAACACTAGATCACAGATCAAACACCACAAAACTATACAACACACTGAAAAGCATCACACTCTCAAACAGCAACATAACACGCACACACGCAGCCATCACGACCGACGCAACAACAGTTCCTTCAAATAAACAACAAGCAAACACACTCATTAATCACTACTCACACATCAGCCACATCACTCCTACACAAAAAGACAGGACAATCATCAGACGTAAACACACATTCAGCACAGATCCACTATATACACCTTTCACGCATGCGCAGACACGACACATCATACACAACATCAAACAATCATCAGCCTGTGGCCCAGATGGAATAAGTAACATCCATCTGAAACATCTTGGACCACAAGGCATACATACACTCACCAACATATCCAACTACAGCTACTCACACAACACAATACCTCACATCTGGAAAACTGGCATCATCATCACTCTTCACAAACAAGGCACAGATCCCACGCTACCTTCTTCACATCGTCCAATCACACTGCTCTGCACACCATCAAAGATCACAGAACGCCTCATACTCAAACTCATCACACCACAAATCCCACTATCACAATCACAACACGGTTTCAGGTCACTGCACTCTACAACCACACTGCTCACAAAACTCACACAAACTATGATGGGTAACATATACACAACAAATCCACCACACCGAACACTACTCATAACACTCGACATCAGCAAAGCCTTCGACAGAGTTCCACGACACAATCTCACAAACAAAATACTAAACACTACACTTCACAATAACACAAAGAGATGGTAAGCCAACTACCTCGCTGGCAAATGCACCCATGTGAGGTACAACGGACAATCATCTCACACACGCAACATAACAAACGGAGTCCCTCAGGGCTACGTTTTAGCACCAACGCTTTTCAACTTATACCTTCATGACATGCCAGCACCCAGCACTCCATCCATACAGATATCATCATATGCAGACGACATAACAATCACAAGCACACACAGATACACCGACACAGCAGTGCACACACTACAGCCTTACATCAACACACTACAACAATGGTTCACTACAAACAAACTAAACATTGCACCTGCCAAATCCACAGCCACACTCATCACCAACTGGACATCCGAACACAACTACACACCACAAATCACCATCAACAACACGATCATCCCACACACGCACACACCAAAAATACTAGGCGTCACATATGACACACAACTCTCATTCAAACAACACACAACCAACATTAAAACTAAAGTCACTCCACGCCTCAACACACTGAAAGCACTCTCACACACAACTTTCGGACAAAGCAAAGACACCACAACCACCATATACAAACAGTACATCCGACCCGTGATAGAATATGCTAGCCCCGCGTGGGCTAGCAATCTCGCAACACGCCACACAAATACACTTCAAACACTTCAAAACACCGCACTCAGAACAATCACAGGATGCACAGCTACCACACCAGTAGACCACCTTCATCACGAAACCAAAATACTCAAACTGACACACCAACTAGACATGAGAGGCACACAAACACTCGCAGCAGCAGTCACCAACACAGCACATCCACTACATCACCTCACAACACAAGACAACACAGACAGAAACATAAAAACAACACCAAGCACACTTTACCACAGACAAATTTTCACATCACTTCCACCAGCTCCCCCACGTACATCAATCAAGAAACACATACACACAGAGATCGCACGGAAAGCCATACACTCACTACAACACAATACACTCCTACAAAGACACCCACCGGACATACACAAATCAGAAAAAACACTCACAAGGGAATACAAGGTGCATCTGGCCAGGTTGAGATGCGGTCATCATCCTGCCCTTCTGTCATATCAGAAAAGGTTGAATGACTCAATCGATGACACCTGTCCAGATTGCAATTCAGCACCACACACCATCACACACATCATGGAACACTGCACAGCACACACACAACTCAGACGCCAACACAAAATCAATTCAGTCAGGGACCTGTGGAACAACCCGGTCGGTGCCGTGTCTTTCCTCAGGAGCTCGAGGTTGCTCGGCCAGACAACCTGAGGAACAACAACATCAACAACATCTACTGTACAATAATGGAGGATACTGAACAATAATAACACTGCACAATATTGGAGGCTAAACACAGCACTCTGAATTGCCGCTCTGCATATTGTATTGTATACCCTCAGACTACTCTTAAACCTGGAAATAGAACCAATGGATTTCAGCTCAATCGGCAATGTATTATATAATAGAGGACCTGAATATAAAGATAATAGGGTCCATAATCCCTAATAGAGACCTCATTTCTCTCTTTGTAATGATCATGGAGCATAGGCATTGCAATCATGCGATTCATAACCTTCGCACTTTTCCCATTTCACCATGTTAATTAATTTTAATAATGAATATGATATTTATAGCATAGGTCTAATAACTTAATAATGTGCGTAAGAATAATGCCTAATATTTGATTTCTTACGATATATTTACGATATGTTTAGGATATATTTCTAAGATTATATAACAATAATCGTGCATGAAATAGCTCGCATCCTGACTACCGCGCAATACAAAAAGAGTGGAGAAAGTACTGTTTATTTATGTTGCAGATGGAATCGACACTTAGACGTCAATACTCTCTCAATACCGTCTAACAGTGTGTCAAATGCCTTAATTTCTTCTCAGCTCAGTTTTTTTAATAACCTTCGGCTGAATCAGGACGAGCGGAGTTCAGGATATCGGTTGAAAGACAGGTGGATGGCGGTTGGTGGTACACCAGAGGCTGCACGTGACTGACGTTGCTCCTATGCCTGCACCGGAACCTGCCAGCTGCTGGTCTATGTGGTTCAACTGTTCTTGGCTATGTCTGTGTGGCGGTTCATTACTGGTCACAGGCTGCTCGAAGTAGTTGAGCTCCTGTTGTTTGTTCGCTTGTGCCGGTTCACAACCGGGCACATACTGCTGAAAGATATTAAATTCATCATTGAATTGTGGCTGTGTAAACCACTCCACAGCTTGCACGTAACAGCAGAACTGTTGTTCATCAATCGGGGCATGGCTTTCCTGAGGCTTTCCTGAGGCTTTTCTGAGGCTGTTCGTAGTGGGAGAATTGTCTCTGGCTGTATGTCTGTGGAATTTCATAACTACTCACATTTTGCTGTAAGTAGCTTGACTGTTCTTGCTCATTTGCCTGCAGCGGAACATATATCGCCAGTAGCTGCACTAAGAACTCGGTCACTTGTTGATAATTTGTCTCTAGAAATACGTAGATTTCCAGCAGTTGTACGTAGTAGAAGAGCTTTTGTGCGTCATTTGCATGAGGAGGCTGGAACGACTCCAGTAGCGGTTCACTGTGGTTGAATTGGTGTCTGACACTTGTTAGAGGCAGTCCAAAGCTCGCGAGTGGTTGTGAGTGGAAGTAGTTCTGCTACCCGTAATTGGTGTAAGACTCTGTCGCTGGTTGTTGTCCGTAGTCGACCTACTCTGCATAATTTGTCGTAAGTGGCTCATAAATTCCTACAGGCTGCACTTGGAAGTTGAGCCCGTGTTGGTGGCTTGTCTGGAGCGGATGGACTGTCCCTGGACTCTGCTCAAAATGGATGAGTTGATCATGGTCTTGATTTGCTTGCACGTAAGTGTATAACTGCTGTTCATATTCATGTTGATGAACAGAGCTTGCCATCTGTTGTTCGTAAGTGACTTGTTCTTGATCTTGATTTGCCTGTGGCATCTCAATATTGGTCACTAGCAACACGAAGGTGCTGGATTGCAATTCACATGATTGTTGTTTAGTATTGATCGCTAGTGGTTTCTCAAAGTGATTGGATTACTCTGGGCAGTCTGGTGGATACATCTCATCACTAGTCACATGTTGAGGTATGTATTTGACCTGTTCTGAGTCATTTGTTTGTGGCGGTATATATCCCGCCTGAGGCTCTACATGGTTGTTGAATTGTTGTTGAAATTTGACATAAAGTGGAGCATAGTTATCCAGTGGATACACATAGCAGCAGAACTGCTGCTTATAGATTGACTGTGGAAAAACATATCGCGCCAAAGGCTGCACCTAATACTCAGTCATCAGTTGTTTATTCGCCGCTGGCAATATAAGCAGCCAGCCAGAGGTTGTACGTACTAGTACAACGGTGAATGGTACGTTTCCAGAGGTTGTCCGTAGTAGTACAACGGTGAATGGTACGTTAGAGCCGTACGATGCACCGCGTAGCTACTCAGGAACGACTGCGGACTTGAAGGCCTTTAGCCGTGAGCCACACTGTACTCTGTGTGTCATGCAGTAGATAACCATGTACCGCTAAGTAGCGCCACCTAGCGGCGAAAAGTAACTAAAGCTTCTGTCCAATATAGATGGCGCTGCTAACCTAGCGACAGTTGTTGACTGAATAATTATAGATGGCGCCACATACACGGCATAATTTCTATTAAAAAAAAAATTTTTTACAATACATTATTTATATAGATGGCGCTGCTAACTGTTGATAGCGCTGCTAACCAAAGTGTGTCGAATAAATATACATGGCGCTGTGTGATATTTTTGTCAATTTTATTTTCCGCGCCATATTTGTCTCGGAATTACACCCCATATTTGCCTCAAATTATATTTTTCGCTGCGCCATTTTTGCCTCAAATAATATTTTTTCGCCATTTTGTCACATGTCTCCCACAAGAGCGTAATCAGATTCAATGTCTGGCGCAGTATAGCAGCATACAGCACTGCAAGTTTGGAAATGGATGTACATCGACTGGACCCGTCGATCATTTATTTATACATGAAACAAATAAGCGCGCACATTGTAGGTGACATTATGGCACCCGTACTCAAGATCATGACTTATCAGTCAACAGAGAGCAGCACCGCCGACTCTCCGTCGACGAATTATGTTAGGAGTAACATCGTTAGAGAATTTCGACCTATCCAGTATTTCCCGCTGGCTGAAGACTGTTCACGTTTGGATTTTAATATAAGGGACAGTACTGGCAATTTGATAGCATTCGACGGCGGTGTTAGCTACTTGACGCTACACTTTATCAAGTCCGAACAATGAATTCTAATCTAGTGTTCAGAGGAAATCTCATCCAGAGTGGGTCAGGTCTCGGCAGTATTTTTCGAGGTCTGGTAAGGGCTGCTGTACCCATGATCAAAACCGTAGTTAAACATCCAACCACACGTAAACTAGCTAAATCTACAGTTAAAGCAGGTGTACGAACACTGCAGAGTGTACTCGACGGTGAATATATTGACAATGCTTTCAGACAACAAGCTCGTGACACAAGCCAGCATGTGCTGAAACGGTCTATAAAAGCACTGAAGCATTACACTGACAGAACAGAGCCGTCTCGACCTCCGAAACGTAAACGTAGTGGGAGCGCAACGATTGCACGAAAACAGTTGAATAAAAGATCAAAGTCAAAGAGTACACAAAGAATAGCCTGAAAGAGACCCAGCAAGCAAGCACGTGTTGATATTTTCTCATAAAGTGTGTGCGATCAGTTGACTATGGCTCAGAACGACCAGTTCATGTGTGAAATGAGTGATATATTTTCAAGACCGGCTCTAGAAACAAGTATCAAGTCGAGCAAGAACCACGTGTACTTTCCTGTTAGCCGTTTGAGTAGTGAGGGACCGTTCGAATTTTTCCTGCCTCCATTGGGAGTCTCGTGTAGCAGACCATTAAAAATCAGATTGTACGGTCGGGTACGTGTACTGAAAAAAGACGGATCATCTTTGAACGAGAACGACAGTGTATCGCCAGTGAATTTATTTCCACATGCCCTTTTCAAACAGATCGACTACCAAATCAACGATACCATCATCACCGATGCATCTTCAATGTACGGATATCGATCCTACTTGGAAACTCTTTTATCGTACAATAGCGGTGCGAAGAAAGGTCATCTGAGAGCGGCAATGTGGTGCAAAGATACAGCCGAACATATGAACGCTCTGGACGACACTAGCAAAGGCTCAACAGGGCGTCGCATGTGGATAGCCAACAGTCAACCTTTTGACTTTTGTATGGCTCTTCAACTAGACATTGGACATCAGTGTAGAGTTTTACCAGGAAGTGTATCGGAAAAAATAAAACTGATAAGAAACTCTGATCAGTTTGCATTGATTGCCAGTCAAGATGATTATAAAATTGATATTCTTGACTTGAGATTAATTGTGGAAAAGGTGACGCTCCATGATTCAGTATGGATTGAAGTACAAAAACAGTTGATCAAACGTCCTGCAGTGTACCCGTTGCCTCGTGTACTGCTGAAAAATTTCACAGTGCCTAAAGGCAATTTGAACGCCACTCTCAACAACATATTCTCATCGCAAATTCCACGACAATTGCTGTTAGGCATTGTGAGCGCCGGAGCTTTCCACGGCACCATCAATTCCAATCCGTGGAATTTCCAACATTACAATGCAACTTGTGTACAGTTTTTCATCAACGGTGAGCCGTTTCCAGCTCAACCATTCAAGCCAAATTTTAAAGAAAAACTGTACATGAATGCCTACTTGAGCTTGTACAACAGCACAGGTCTCGACATTGATAATCAGGACTTGGGTATTACACACAGTGACTATGGTGCAGGGTACACGTTATTCATTGTAGACCTAACGCCGGATATGTGCGGCTCGGATCATCTGCATAAAAAGGAGTTTGGTACGTGTCGTTGTGAGGTGACATTCGAAGAAGCTCTGCCTGAAACTGTCAGTGTTATTGTCTACGGTACATTTGAAAACGAAATACGCATTGACAACAAGCAAAGTGTAACATCCGATTTCCATATATGAATTCCAGGCAACTTGAATCAATTTTGGCGAGCACAACGACTTTTTGTGGAGTTTGGCCCTGTGATCGTTTGAGATATTTTCAGTTTCAACATCGAGGGTCAATTATTGTTAATACGCAACCACGTGGTTTGCCTGGCCAACATTGGATAGTTTTCGCATTCGACGGCAATAATTTAGAGTATTTTGATTCTAGTGGAGTTCCTCCGCTCTGGCATCCTTCATTTATGAGATTCATCCAAAGGCACGGCGGTTGGCAAATATGCAAGTTCAGTGCGCTCCAAGTTCAGTCAAAATATTCGAGCACTTGATATCTTCCAGACTGTCCAAGTACCTGGAGAGCAACAATCTGCTGTCGGAAAACCAATTTACATACCACAAAAAACTCAGCACGCTATGCTTACTATCACGCATGAGCTCCAGCAAGTGCTAGACAAAGGCAGTGAAGCCTGGATTGTGCAGTTGGATTTCTCGGCAGCATTTGACCGTGTGAGCCACCAGGGCTTGTTGCAAAAACTGAGAAACATTGGAGTCGGCGGCCGCTTGCTACGTGTTTTGCATCAATTTCTCTCCAATCGCGTACAAGGTGTTGTCATTGATGGAGCATACAGTGGCTGGCAGAGCATTGTGTCCGGTGTCCCGCAGGGAAGTGTGTTGGGTCCTATTTTGTTCAACATTTACACCGCTGACCTGTACACAACCACACGCAACCATGTATATGGATATGCTGATGATATCACCTTGATGGCTGTAATTTCATATCCTTCGTACAGACCACAGGTGCGTCAAACGGTCAACGACGATCTCAGCAGCGTCCTGAAGTAGTGTAAATAAATAGATATAAATAGATATAAATAGATATAAATGTGGAATATGGTGGAATATGATGCTGAACACTTCGAAATCTAAATGCTTGTTGGTTTCTAGGTCACGTACCTTTCAGCCTTTACATGGAGCTATCCTCATAAATGACGCCCAACTCAGCGTTTGTGATGAGCTCAAAATATTGGGAGTACATGTAGACTCAAAGCTGACGTTTGAGAGTCACATTCGGAAGCTAGTTTGTTCGGTATTGCGGAAACTGGGAATTATAAGAAAGGCATATCGGATGTTCGGTAGCAGCACAATCTCAAAAGGGTTTCTTCGCTGTTTCATTTTGCCAATTCTGGAGTACTGCGCCCCCGTGTGGTCTTCTGCTGCGGATTGTCACCTCAATCTCATCAACAGAGTTGTTAGAACTTGCAAGTTCCTCTGTGGTGACTTGGTTCTTGGTGATCTTTGCCATCGTCGAAAGGTCAGCAGCGTGTGCATGCTGTACAAGATCAAGCACAACGACCATCATCCGATGAGCAAGTCAACTCCTGGTGATTTCCTGGCAGCAAGAAGCACACGGTTTACATCCAAACAGCATTCCCAGTGCATGGCTCCAATTCGTTGTCGTACAAAACAATTCCAACGTTGCCTTCTTCCGGCCACTGTGTCTACTTGGAACACGTTGAAGGAGGAGGCTTTCTCGCAGAACAATTTGAAGAAATTCAAGGCCAAAGTAAATGAAATGCTACTGAAAGAGCGGAATTGACTGTGGAGTCTTATTAACTGTATATTTATTCATATTTATTGTTATTTATTCATGCTTATTCTTATTTATTTTCTATTTATTTATATTTATTCTTATTTTACTCTCTATTTATTACTATTTATTATTGGTTGTTGTTATTTATTAAATTATACTTTTACTCAGTGTTGGCTGTTTTGTTTATTGAATCATATTTATTGTTACTGCTGTTTATTAAATCATATTTATTGTTGTTGTTGATTATTGAATCATATTTATTGTTGTTGCTGTTTATTGAATCATATTTATTGTTGTTGTTGTTTATTGAATCATATTTATTGTTGTTGCTGTTTATTGAATCATATTTATTGTTGTTGTTGTTTATTGAATCATATTTATTTGTGTTGTTGTTACTTATTGAATAAAATTTATATTTATTGTTGGATGTTTCTTATTGAATCATATTTATTGTTCTTGATTGTTATTTATTACTTATTTATTAATATTTATTCTTATTTATTGATGGCTGTTATTTACTTAATCACATATTTATTGTTGATTGTTATTATTTATTGAGGAACGTGGGCGGAGTGACATTATGGATTGTTATCGGATGATGGTTTATTATTTATTGTTATTTATTTATTATTTTCTTTCCAACTCTCTTTCTAGACTTTTTTCTTTTCGAACTCTCTTTCTCTCTGAATCTTTTGGGCGCTTCCGGTACATGGGGCCGCCTTAGGGTGGTAATAGTGCTTGCACTCTTCCCATGCTACTGGATTTGCCTGTAATTAATAATAATGATAATAATCGACCAGCAGTACATGTGGAGTGTTTTGTGTTCTGTTTACTATTTGTTTCGATTTTGGTGTGAAGCTGGAAGAATTTTTGTCACTATTCTCGAGCAACACCTATAGAAACGAGGAATTATTACCGCAAATATGGTCATTATTAGGGCTGTCAAAAGTTAATAAAGTTACTTTTTCACCTAAAGGTCACTTTTTCATAAGCTACCTAAAACTGCATGAAAAAGTTGTGTACCATAATTATTAAAAAAGTTATTAGGTTACCAAAAGTTACTTTTTCATCGTTAGGTTACTTTTTTGCTTTTAAGGTTACTTTTTTATCGTCAGATTACCTTTTGTTATTTTTCTTGTTATTAGGTAAGTTTACCAAGAACTTTGGTGACTTTTTGCAGATAAGAGGCACAAAAACGGTATATATGAGGATAAAATAGGAGAAGAGATGGAATATTAGGTCTGAAGGTCCAGAAATGTCAACATTTCTGCTCTTAGGATATAGCAATTGATATTCATCCTAATATCCGTGCTACTTGATATTTATACGTTTTTGGGTACGCAGGATAGTGTAATCCCATTTTAGGAAATGTCCACGAACCGGAGGGTTTCGTGAGATGTTTGGAGCGTGGTATAGTACGATGTGTGAGCTCTCTACAACAGATACTGCACTGTAGCACTTGACAGTACGCATTTACTTGAACGTTTTTGGGTACGCAGGATAGTGTAATTCCATTTTAGGAAATGGCCACGAACCGGAGGGTTTCGTGAGATGTTCGGAGCGTGGTAGAGTACGATGTGTGAGCTCTCTATACCAGATACTGCACTGTAGCACTTGACAGTACGTATTTACTTGAACAGGAATTTGCACGTGATTTTCAGGGCGTGAGATAGCGCCATTTTCCCACGTTTGACATATGGGAGGACGGGGGGCATTCACACATGCATTTACGCTCACAATAATATACAAACTGCAGTACGTGCTATTTGATAAAAAGTTCCATTGAAAAAATATAAAGAAAATTATTGCGACCATTACTAAAAATATTTACATTTGCAATTAGTGTATTTCGCATTTGTATGCGCTTTCCACTTAAAATTATATTTTGATGGTTATGCTCCCTTTTCGATGTTAGCTAAATGATGTTAAGTCACTTTTGGTTGTTTTTTTTGTAAAAATGGTACCAGATCGGAGAGGGTGGAAAAGTAGTACCAACTCGGAAAGATGATAAAAAAGAAGGACTGGTGTATTTTCTTCTTTCAGAACTGCAAACAGAAATTGACCTTTTTTGAAGGTTATTTTTACGAAGGTTAGGTTATTTTTATGTTACTTTTTACAGGTTATTATGTTACTGTATATGTTCACAAACAAACAACAAACAAACCTTGTACTTCATATAGCGCACTAATCAGCAAAGGCGTGATAAACATGTGATAAAGCGATACAAAAGTGATAATAACATTAAAACTCATAGGTTATTTTTAGGTTACTTTTTTAGGTTACTTTTTCTCGAAAATAAAGTTACTTTTTTCTGATTTTTAGGTTACTTTTTGACAGCCCTAGTCATTATTCTGGTCTGTGAAATGTTCCAGTACAAGAAAACACCGGCTATCTTGAAAGAGTTGTGCGCTTTTGATATGACGTCAAACCAGTGCTGGTATACTGTTCTACAGCCGCCCGGAGATATCATACTGGACACGGCTAGCAAAAATCACTTCAATTTTCTTACACAACGTATTCATGGTCTGGAGTGCGCCTACAGTCCGTACCTGACATCTAGCTACGAAGATGTGATCAGAAGATTTAGTCGAATGATTAGACAACTGAAACCTGAGAGAATTTTCGCCAAGGGATTCGATAAAGCAAGACGATTATCGACATTACTGCAATTGAACGTGGAAAACCTTGAGGATCAAATCCCTTCATGCCTGTTCAAAGTGGACTTTGAACGTATTCCATGTCCACACCGTCATTTATTCAAACATCGATGTGCTGTTGAACGCTGTCAAATATTCGCCAAATGTTTGTACTTGGTTACATTGTTGCGACCGAAAATGCTGTGATTTGATTGAAATATATTTTGTATTTGTTCATCCTTTTTTTAATCATATAAACATCGAAAACGAAAAAAAATGTAATACAATTTATTGTCATAAAAACACTTGAACAATGTAGCAAATGTGTAAACATGCAACGTAAATACAGGTTAAAATCAAACGAGGATGCAAATATATCAACGCAGATATTGCACGGTAATCGCACACTAAACACGTCTCTTGAAAACAGGCTCTCCTTGCGTGTAAAAGATAAGGAGCGCTTCCGTATTCTTCATCTCCATCTCTTAGTATCGTTCGGTAGCAACGAGAAACTGTTTTCTTTCTTCATATTTCCCGAGCAGAATGGTAGTCAAAGTGTTGAGTCGATTGGAGACTTGTATAGGAATTCGGTAGACCAGAGTCTCGTCAATTTTCGAGAGCACCACCATCTCAACACGAATGTCTATTGCTGTCATGATTCTTGACACCACATCCATTCGCATCTTACGATTGTTGATCGTGTCGAGCACCACATGAACTCGACGGTCGTGGCAGAAGATTTTCACACTCGATCTTCGTATTTTCCAATAAGGGTCGTAGTATTTAGCGTAGTCCATACACGTTTCCAGTTGTTTTTTCAGTCGTTTCAGATCTCTCCGAATATTTTCCAATACACCTGATCCAATAATGATCCAGAATCTGTGCTCCAAGCGGGAATCTTTGACCTTGGGCCACTGCTGGGCTTCGACAAAGTCACAATTATAAATAATCAGAGGCATTATGCGGGTCTCTTGCGGAGATGGCTTCATGCCAACAATTCTCTTGCGTGGGTCTTGCACACTATCTTGGGTAGCAGCTTCCAAACACTCAAGCAAATCCATGGTCAGCACACACTTGACGCACAAAGACCTCACTCTAGGACACTGGCAGCACGAATGAACATGATCGAGGTGCACGTCACCAAAACATTAACCCGATTGCATCAGACTGTAGAGGGCAGTGTCGGAGCTTAAGAGCAATGTGCGTAGTTTCAATGTATGCTCTTGTGGGAGACATGTGACAAAATGGCGAAAAAATATAATTTGAGGCAAAAATGGCGCAGAGAAAAATATAATTTGAGGCAAATATGGGGTGTAATTCCGAGACAAACATGGCGCGGAAAATAAAATTGACAAAAATATCACACAGCGCCCTCTATATTTATTCGACACACTTTGGTTAGCAGCGCTATCAACAGTTAGCAGCGCTATATATATAAATAATTTTTTGTAAAATAATTAATTTTAAATAAAAAATTGTGCCGTGTATGTGGCGCCATCTATAATTAATCAGTTAACAACTGTCGCTAGGTTAGCAGCGCCATCTATATTGGACGGAAGCTTTAGTTACTTTTTTTCGCCGCTAGTCGGCGCTACTTGGCGGTACATGGTTATCTACTCATGCGCACGGCCCTCGTGACAATAACAAACAATGTGAGGGAGTAGGACCGCGGGCAGGACTGATAGAGTAAGAAGAGCACACACAGAGTGAATAACCGTACAGTGGGCACGGCGGTAACAGGCATTGTGGATGAAGCAGATTGTGAGAGCAGAAACGTGCACGGAAAAGGTGGGACAAACATTGTGTGTGTGTCTAAGAGCGAAAAAAGAGATATGAACTTAACATTAACATGAATATACAAGCAAATAATATAATATGGACAATGCAGCAAACGTGACACGCTGCAAGCATAAGGATAGCTTAGGTTACTTTTAGGTCACCTTCTCCCGAAAATAAGGTTAATTTTCTAATTTCAGGTTACTGTTTGACGGCCCTGGTTATATGAGTTTTCTGTTCATCGATTTCTGGTCAATAAGTAGAATGTTCATTCGGTTGTCATAATGAGAAGAATGGCTGTCTACGAATATGTAGGCATTTATATACATTATACATCACATATTGTACATAACAAGGATTGAAATTGCATGCACATGCACTGGCTGCTTAGAGGTGAAGATTCGCGATGTACATGACAGTGGTTAGCATGTGGTACCAATGCTTACATCCTGACTATGCTTATTACAACATTTGAACCTTATTACAAAGCTTTACAAACCCTTTAAATTTTTTACGACCCCTATTACAACCAACCGATACATTTTATATGTCATAGGTGTTTCGTGGGTCCCATAATCAATAAATCCACTCTGGAACACTCGTATCAAACACAACGTGTATTCTTCACCTTAGCCCCGCCTCGACTCCCCAGGGATGCCAGATGACATTACGTAACATCCCTCTTTCTTTACGAAGTGGACCCAAACATTAAACAGCAAGAATAAGAGCCCACATGAAACAAATTGTACGAGCACACCCATACGATACAAGGCGTACTTGAAAACAACAGCACACAACACTTCGCATGTCAAATATAAAAAACAGTACACTAAATGTCTTGAGTGTAGCGAAGAGGCTTCTTCACCACGCGACCGGAACGTGTTCTCTGATCGGTTGCTGACATCTGATCTTGAGTCACTGGCGGATCAGAGTCGCTTGTCGCGACTCCAGCCTCAGCTACTCGGACGTCCACAGGCCTTAAAGACGTCGGCTGATTTACTAGGACCTCATCTGGAGCTGACGCAGCGTCTCTTCGTCCATCGCTCTTGTCTTGGCGTATGAAGACTCTGTTGCGACGGAGCGTCTTGCCATCTGGTGTCACGACCTGATAGCTGCGGGGACCAGATGACTCATTTACTCTTGCTGGTGTCCAGTGTCTGCCTTTGCCAGCAATCGGCTGCACAAATATGGACTCTCCCCCTCCAATCGAGGAAGTTCTCTCCTGGAGCAATATCGATCCGCCATCATCTGTTTCGCTTTCTCTCGACGCATAATATCTTCTTGAATAATCGTGTAGCCAGGCTTCAGAACTGATGAGTGCGTTGGCACCAGTGTGCGAGTTCTCCTACCCATCAGCCTTTGAGCCGGAATGCTGTACATGCCTTCGTGCGGCGTGTTGCGCATGTTCAACAATCCGCTGTATGGATCCTCTTTCGCTTTGTGCGCTCACAGCATCACACCTTTCACACATTTGACAGCCGCTTCGGCAGCTCCATTTGATTGTGAGTGACCAGGACTCGATGTCTGGTGACGAAATCCCCATCCTGTAGAAAATTGTTTGAATAATATCGAGGAAAACTGTGGACCATTGTCTGACACGACAACGTCAGGAATTCCGTGTCTCGCAAAACGATGCTTGAGTTTCGTTAATACAGCTGCTGAATCAGTGTCGGGTAAATAGTCGACCTCGCTGAATTGGCTCAAGTAATCTACCGTCACCATGTAGTTTCGACCTTTGAACATGAATAGATCAACACCTATTCTTTCCCATGGTCTCTCAGGGACCGGATGTACAATGAGAGGCTCCTTTTGCTGACTTGACGCACTGGAAGCACATGTCAAGCATGCTTCCACATATTGTCGAATATCTTGGCTCATCCTAGGCCAGAAAATCAATTCACGTGTCCGTCTCAAACATGAATTTATGCCTTGATGACCTGCGTGCACCTTGATTAGTATGTCACGCCGTATTCCTTTCGGTATGATCACTCTTTCTCCGCGCATCAGTATGCCGTTTTGTGCTGTCAGCTCGTCTCTGTACGGCCAAAATGAACGAATATCTTCCGGAACATCAATTTTCTGGTTTGGCCAGCCTCTCATGATGACCGTTTGCAGTGCTTGCAGTGTGCTGTCTTGCTCAGATGCACAGCGTACCACACTGAGTTTCTCTGGCTTGAACACAGTGTGCGTCAGATTATGTACATGCTCTGCTTGAGCGGTTTGCTCCGCCTCCGTGATTGGAGCTATGGACAACGCATCTGCGACGGGAATGTCTTTTCCGGGCCGATATTCCAGATCAAATGTATAGTTCTGCGTTCTCAGCAGCATTGCTTGTAGTCGCTTCGGTGCTTTGCTCAGCGGCTTACGCTTAATACTGACCAACGGCTTGTGATCCGTAATTACTCGTACATGGCGTCCATACGTGTAGTGGTGAAATTTTTCTAGGCCGTACTTGACTGCCAACATCTCTTTCTCTATTTGTGCATAATTTTTTTCGCCACTCGATAACAATCTACTGGCATAGGCAACAGGCTTGCCTTCCTGCATAAGTACGCTGCCCAGTCCATACTCACTGGCATCGTTCTCTATCACCAAATCCTTCTTGGGGTCATAAATCATCAGCAAGTTATCAGCCACTACCATCTTCATGGCTTTCTCGAACGCTCTTTGATGAGACGTGGCCCAAGTCCATGGTATATCCTTTTTGGTGAGATTCAGCAGAGGCTGTAGTACCTCAGCGATATTCGGCAAAAACCGAGACAAGTAGTTTATCATCCCTACAAAGCATCGCAGTTCGGTAATCGTCCTTGGAACCGGATAGTTCGAAGCCGCCTCCACCTTCGCTGGTTCTCGTCTCAGTCCGTCGCTTGAAATGCGATGACCCATGAACGTCACACATTCACATTTTAGATCTAGCTTCTCCTTGTTGAGCTGAATATTCCTCTCGCGGCATCGTTCAAGAAACGACCCCAGTCTTTGGTCATGCTCTTCTACACTTTTGCCGTGTATAATGACATCGTCTGCGACACAGACCACACCTTCCAGACCTGAAAGCGCCGATAGCAGCCTCTTTTGAAAAATTGCGGCTGACACCGACAATCCGAACGGCAGTCTCAACCAGCGGTATCTACCATGGCATGTCTGAAACGTAGTCAAAAAGCTCAATTCTTCATCTAGTACTACATGCCAGTACCCGGACGCAAGATCGGCTTTTGTGAACACACGCGATTCCGCCATTTCGTGCAGTGTGTCCTCTAGAATCGGCAGGGTAAACCTCTCCCTCACGAGCGCCGTGTTCAGATCCTTGGGATCAATACAAGCCCTTACATTGCCATCCTTCTTTGTGGTACATACCATTTGGCTGACCCAATCAGTGGGCTGTTCTACAGGACATATTACTCCAAGATTCTCAAGTCTGTCCAACTCCTCTTTCAGTTTTGGTCTGACCGCTATTGTCACTCTTCTGTCGGGCATGACAGTCGGTCTCGCCTCAGGCTTGAGTTTCAAGTGATGTGTACCACCCAGTTCACCCATTCGGCCGTCCATAACATCTGAAAAATCATCCAACGATATCTTGTGCACTCTTTCGAAGTTTTCTTCCCGTACTTTAATCAATTTCTTCTGTTGACTGGCCGTCAGTCCAAGCAGCGGCGTGAAATTTTCTGCACAAACCACAAACTCCACCGAATATTTCTTTTTGTCTCTCGGATTTCTAACGTTTGTTCTCGTGATACCAATTGGAGTGACACAGCCGTTGTTCGATGTCTTCAATACAGTCGCCGTCGGTGTCATATTCTTGGCGTATTTTGCGGGAAGCACGTTAATGCTTGACCCAGTTTCAATCTGAAAATTTACCGAACAGCCGTTCACAATCATTTGACATTTCACATCTTTCGAGGCCGCAAAACTGCTCGATGAAGCATTCACAAATTCATCGTCAGACGACTCGTTGTCCATCTGGTTGACACTCCGTGCTTCGTTGCGTTTTCTCCCGCCCGCGGCCGGTTGACGTCGACATTTTTTCGCGAAATGATTCTGTTTTCCACAACTATTGCATTTCTTCACATATGCCGGACATGCCTCCTTCTTTTGTTCGTGCGCGCCTCCACAAAATTGACAGCATGCGATGCGGCGGACGCGGCTGGACAGTTCATCGGCTACACGGTTCACAGGTGCGGGACACAAACTCTCCGACTTCGCCGTTGCGTTCTCGTACGCTTTACACTCGTCGATACACATTTTCACCGTCAGGTTTCTCACCTTCAGAAGACTCGTTCTCAGCTGGTTGTCACGCACTCCCAGTACAATCTGATCTCGCAGAACCGAATCAACACATTTTTCACAGAATTCGCAGTTTTTCAACAGTACTCTGATAGCTGACAAAAAATTATCGAAGCTTTCACCTTCAGCTTGCATTCTTCCATTAAATTTATAGCGCTCGTAGGTCACGTTCACTTCACCAACTGCAAAACTTTGAAATCGACTGATTATCTCGCTGACTGTGCGCTCTGACTCATCCTTCTCGAATGCGAATTCATTATACGTTCTCAACGCATCATCCGAAAGACAATTGATGATCATTGCCACCTAAATATTATTCGGCTGCGCACCCAGTCCAGATAAAATGTAATACGCTGACCAACGCTGGTGGAACAGCTTCCACGCCTCAACAGGATTCTCTCCCGGACAAAATCGTTCTGGTGGTCTCACACCCGGCATCGAAGGCGTTCTAATTTGATTCTCATCTTGCACTCTCACGTGATTATCATCGCCTTGTTCAGCCATAGCGCAAAATAAAAAAACGCGTCCAAAATTCACCTCAAAATATACTTTTTGACGGTTGAAGGTTCACTAACCTCGCTGACGCAAGTGCGACAAATTCAGTACATCATTACAAGCACTTAAAACCACTCAAAAATCATTACCAGAGTGAAAACAGCTTAATAAAAAAATTCTAAAATACTTATCCCGCTGCCACCATGTTTCGTGGGTCCCATAATCAATAAATCCACTCTGGAACACTCGTGTCAAACACAACGTGTATTCTTCACCTTAGCCCCGCCTCGACTCCCCAGGGATGCCAGATGACATTACGTAACAATAGGCAGTGTCAATTATACAAATGCGATATACGTAATGCGATATACATATACGTAATATACATTTTATAAAAACAACCAGTAATCATAGATAAACATAGCTATACAACCAGTATTCAACAACATATAACAATGTGATTGAATACATTACTACGGGACATTGGTTTCACATGTGCCGTGATTTAACGTGTAACAGCTTACAGAATGGCGATCCCCCAGTGTTCGGCGGCTTTGTCCCGAGCCACGCCGTACAAGGCCAGTCCAATGATGGTGATGGTGGGCGCTGTCGTCAGCGGCGTAACAAACCTAAGTAGAATCCCCACCACACCTGAAGCATACGTAGATTACATAATAATGTCAACTATGAACACTACCGTATCTGTGTGTCAAAATAAAAAATACATAAACACAGTGTAGATAAAAATGGTTTTATGTAATTAATTTTATATGTAATTTTTCAGCAAGGCCAAGGACAGTATATAATGGACAACACATGCACACAATGACACACAGAGCCCATGAATGATGAGGAATAATGCAAATGACGACACAAGAGCTTATATTTTAATTCGAAAGGATCGTACAGAATTCGGTATAATTCGAAATGACTATACATTTACCAATCCAGAAGTATTATATCCCCACGTGTTGCACAGCTCGCAAAAAGGGAGAAAATGATAGAAAGATGAAAATGAGTTCCGCTTATACTCTCCCCTCGGGACATGCAGCGGTCACGGCGTCAATATCTCCATTCCCTAATGATAATAAGAATGACAATAAGAATGCACAAGAAGCACGGAAGACAATCTTGATTTGCTACTTTCAGAGGAAGAGCTTGTAGTAGCGTGAAAGTCTGGCTTGGCGAATATCGTCCACTAGCAGGGTGTGAAATGACTTCATAAGTAGTCCTCCCCGGGGATTTGGGTACCGCCTAAGTTTACGGTCATTCTTTCCAGTGAGGAACTATAGGAAAATCAGCCTACCTCTTTTACCTTATTTCTACCTCTTACCACGACACAGCTAGACCTTGCTAGCATTGCGAATCACGCATTTTTGCGCAACATTGTACACCATGTGTGTCCATGTATCGATTCTACACGCGCTTTCTACATTTCTGCACCGTGCGCACTCGATGAAAAGGGTAAGGCACGAACGTTTACGCTAGTATAATTCAGTGTGAGTGTTAGGTCATCGACCTCCAAAGAATATATTGCGAGACATGTCACTGATCTGACTAGAATATAAACAATAATTATTTAACAAGAAATAACATGATTATTCCATTGTCAAATTTTATAGACCCGATACGCAGTGAAAACGCATTGATGCACTGTTTTTGTTTATTGAAAACAATGCAGTGAGGTCACTGTAGATGCAATAACATGCACACACACACAGACACAGTCACGAACAATGTGATTCAGGGAAAGTATATGCGCTACAACTGTAGAACGCAGCTGCTACACACTGAATATGAAACAGATAAGCAGATAATTCCTGGAGGTGCCGTCACACCAGGTAGGGCAATTGGCTTATGAAACCGTGAGTTCGTCCAGAAACACGAAACCTGACGGCCGCGATGGCAAAACAAGCCGCTGCCACCATTCATCTCCTCACCCTGTCCAAACAGCTTGAGATTGCGGCGAAATCACATAATGAAGTAATTTTTCCACGCTGATTTGATTGTTGTTGCGTTCAGCGTGTATTCTACTCGTATTACTTTCTTGTGTCCGCAGGGACAAAACAATCGGGCACATCTGATACTGCAGATACCGATATATGTACATTTTTCCTCATATCAAGCTGTGTATCAGACTCCGTTTGTCTTGATCATCATTCAACATTTTCGATCTACAGCAAGATTATTTTCTGAATAGCCGTGAGCATATTCACGGTCTTGATTCTACTGATGTGATCATAATAAGCCACGCCTGATACTGCTCTTTCTAGCGTCAGCTTAGCTTCAAAATAATGCACGAATGGTACTGCAGTTCCTGGCGACTGCCGATTGTTATCGATGTAGAATTGCGTATTAGGAAGAGTTTTGATTTATGAATCTTCGAATGCACCTATGTACCTCCAATTTCGCCATTGGGCGGTGCACCTTCTCTTTTCCTTATCTTATATTTGCATTTGGATGTACATTCTATTGTCGTTACTCATTTTTTCATGCGAATACACAGGACTAACCATTACGGTTGTTTCGGCTAGCACCTGATCTATGCATAAACCATCTACTGCTACAGGTCGTGATGTATTTCTAGTTACCTCGTCCTCCTCCACATCTCTACTGACATCGATGCCGAGTTGGAGGGTTGTCTGAACCGAGTCAACTATATCAACTGATCTCATTTTCTTTCCAGTGGAGTCGGACTCTTTCTTATTGGCTTCATATTCTTCAACTGCATCGATTTCGAGCTAGAGTAGTGTGGTTTTATTGTATTTAATCGAAACTTGTTCTGTGTCTGACGATTCGGTCGCAGTAGATTCATGTATATCGTTTGCTTGGTTAATTGCGAGCATGCGATGTCATTGGATTGTTCGATGTTATTACGCCAGTGGATGACTCATCGAAAGGCGGCGACAGAGTGTGAGAGCGGGGAGAGCGCCGTCTGATGAACCTGAGTTAGTGTCGTTGCCATGGCGACAGCAGGCGCTTAGCAGGCGTTTGTGTGTCTGTGTGTGTGTTAGTGCAGTGAGCGAATTTTGATGACGACTGAGCGAGACGGGGGCAGTGAGTGTGTTGGAGGGCTTGAGTGCGTTGGTGTGCTGTGCGTGGTGTTGGGAAGCTGCGAATTGGTTTTAGTGTGCACTTTTCTTGGAGATATTTGCTGTGTGCGTTGTGTTAGTGATTCTCATATTTTTCTGGCGACATTTATAATTGTTTTCTTATAATTAATATCTTGTTGATCCATACGTGTATATTATTATTATTATATTATTATATTATATGTATATTATATGTCAACATGTTGACAAATGGGTTTCCTGTAGGATCGGTGTTGTTCGGAATGTCTGCATCATCAGTTTCGGATGATTGCAATATATTTTGCACATTGGACTGCTTGTTGGTAATCGTTTGATCAATCCCATCCTTGTTGTCGATGCCATCTATCTCTTCTTGGAGAAGTTTTTGGATAGCAGTGAGCATATTGACGAATTTATTGAGCGTAGAGTCAAAATAGTGTACGAAGAAAACTACAGTTCCTGACGTCTGCTGATTACTATCAATGTCGCACTGCGTACCAAAAACGATTTTGTTATCTGAATATTGACAGTTGCTGTTGGTTTCAACTTCTCCAATTCCATCGATTTAGAGCGATTTGAATTGATGTCATAATACATATTCACAAATGGGCTTCCTGTAGAATCAGTGATGTCCGATATGTCGGATTTTGCAGCTTCTGATGACGTCATAGTTTCATCCACATCGGACTTAGTGTCGGCTTCTGTTTCACTGTTCTTGTCCCCGTATTCGATTGCATCGATCTCCACTCGCAGGAGTTTTTTGAATAGCCGTCAGCGTATTGACAAATATATTCTCCGTGACATAGTCATAATAAGCCACGTGATATTTTTCAGTTCCTGATGACTGCTTGCTCGCATTATCCATATCTTATTGATTGTTTGTACCCATTTTCTCATTCTCGTCTTGCTCTTCATTTTCATCAATCTGCTCTTGCAGCAATTTCTGAACATTGCCGTTAACATATTGACAGATTTATTATCAGTGACGCAATCGTAATACGGCAATGATGTTTGCCTATTAACTTCAGTACAATAACTGGCAGTAAACTGGGTCAGGTCTTGAAATGCCTCGTTGTCATTTAAGTCCCGCACATACTCCTGGTCACTCTCATAGATAGTATCCAAGATGACTTACAAGATGATAGATGTTTCTGTTGCTGGAAACAATTCACTGTAAGTTCTGATGACTCGAACCCGTTCTTGATCCTCGAATCTTCACTTTCAACACATTTTTTTAATTCAATTACCCAACGACTGCAACAAGAGCCAACCCAGGTGGATTATCGCTCCTTATTGTACAGTCGTACCCATTCTTGCCAAGATGCCACTTCTATGCATCACATTCCTGCTACTATCCACTGATGGTACTCCAGGCGTTACCTGACGCTTGTGGCGCCTGTGCAAATGTAGGCCAAAAACATTTGCCCACACACCACAAACACACACTCTACCAGCGCTTCAGCGGTACGCGTCCCGGAGGTGTATGTCCCTTGCACACAGACATACACCACGTACAAACACCAGCCAACGCGCACCAACCCGGTACAGTGTCGCGTCCCGGAGGTGTATGTCCCCTGCACACAGACATACACCACGTAAAAACACCAGTCAGTGCGCACCAACCCTCTTCAGTGCCAGGGCCAACATCTGGTTCGCATTCGCCTGACCACATCCTCACCCAGGGATGCAGTAGCCATCGAGGGCAACATCTGGTCCACAGCCGTGCGCCCAGACCATATGTGACCCAGAACACCAGGCGACAACATACGCAAATACACACACATTCCCAACCACACACGCCAACGACGTTTAAAACACCGTCACACACACTCTTCCACAACCAGTCGACAGAACTCACCCTGTTGGTGGCTCGCTCTATTGTTCACCATTGCTTGTGTTTTGTTTCGCCAGACCGCCTCTGTAACCGCCTCTGAACCGTGATCTCTTGTGAATATATATTGTGTTGTCGTCCCCCATTGTGTCGTTCGCCAGACCCAGAGGGGTTCCAACACGCTCTTCCTGATGATCCCCAGTGTGTTGAACCTGTGTCGCGTGAGGAATTGGTAAGCGCGGCACATCAAACAAAACTTGGTGGAGCTGCCAGCAGAGATGGGATTCCCGGATATGTATGGCGAATTGATCGTGTTTGCGAACTATTTGCAGATGCAATTTCACCAGATATTATTTGTTTTCGTTTTCATTTATGTGATATTAATTAGTGTAATACAAAAACATATTGACATCGAATTCAGTGTTCCAGAGAGGATTTTCTACCGAGGATTTTCGAATTTCGAAGTGTGGGATAATTTTCGGGTTCATCTATGCGTGATGTTTGATTGTGTTCAATTGATGCCTTGTGTTTTCGTGTGTGTGTGTGTTAGTGGTCGCGCCCTCGAAACAGGGAAAGACTCAATATTCGTTTGTTAGCTTCGTGTGCTCTCCTTCGCTTTCTATTGCCAATATGCGTATGTAGTTACTTGCGCGTGTGCCTGTGTGTGTATGTGTGTACGGAAGGACAGCGTGGGCATGCGTGTGTACGCGCAGTCAGTCTCGTGGTCAGGCTTGGTAGAATGAACTGAAGTGAGTTGTGTCAGCGGTGTGCACTGCGTGATAGAGTGAGAATTGTTGCGTTACGAGTATTGTTGAAAGACCAGTTTATGAGACGTCACTTCACTTCAGCTCACAACGTATTACATTAATTCACTTCAAGTCACGTTATATCACATTCCGTCACGTTATACCACATCTACGTCACCTCTTCTTACGCCAGTCAATCATTAAATCCAGACACATGAACACAAAAAGGATGACCCCTTTGTAGGTCATTTCTGGCTGCGCCCGTGCCAATGGGGTTGTGACAACAACGGATATGAACACACGCACACACATACACATACACAGTATAACACCATGAGTGGATGTAGGAGGGATATTAATCTACTTCCCACATCAGCAGGCGGGTTCAAATGGCGGGGCCCTGCGTTAGGGGATATGAATACTGCCGCCGTACCCGCTGCATGTCGTAAGAAGCGACTAAAAGCGAACCCTATTTTTCTACCTTCCTGCACTGCCATATCCAAGGGGGCGAGCGATAATCCAGCAGGGTTGGCACGCCCCTTGGATTACAGCAGCTGTTTCTGTCCTCTCCTCTCCCCGAAAATAAATCATTTGGCAGTACACACACACACACACCACACACGCACATTCACACACACACATACATACACACACACACACTCATTTTCTTTTGAAGTACTTCAAACCAAAGAAAGCATCAAGCTATTCAACCACAGGATTAATAAACTGTATCAAAGAGAAGCACAGATTAAGCAGACTAGCGTATAAGTGGCCGCTCACCTATAAAGAGAGATTTAAAAGATATAGAAATATACTGACTGGAGCGTTGAGAACTGCCAAAAATGAATTTTTCAGAAACCAGCTGAAAGTTAAACAGGGCAACCCAAAAGAAACGTGGAAAGTGTTAAATACTATTCTGGGTAATAATGAAAGTGCTATGAATAGAAATATATAATTGGACCAGGTAGAAGAGAAGGAAACAGCTGAAACCTTCAACAAGCACTTCACTGGCTTGATAGACAAAACAAATGAAAACACTAATATATCGGGACCGAGCTTCACCACCTATCTCAAACAACCGACATTGTCCTCCATGTATTTGTATCCTTGCGCTGAATCAGAAGTACTATCATATATTAATTCATTAAAATCTAACTCTGCTGGTCATGATGAAATTCCTGCATCTATTTTGAAGCGGATTGCTATTCACATAGCCACTCCTCTAAGTCACATAATAAATTTGACTTTGTACAAGGGTGTCTTCCCGGATAAGTTGAAGATTGCTAAATCTCTACCCTTACATAAATCGGGTGTGAAATCTGATGTAAATAATTATAGATTAATATCGATTCTACCAGTTTTCAGCAAAATTTTCGAAAAAACAATCGCAAAAAGATTGACTGATTATTTAGAAAAAAATGGCTTATTAACTAAATCTCAACTCGGGTTCAGGAAAAACCGCTCAACTGAAACAGCCCTTCTTCATTTTGTATCTGAAATTAACAATAAAATGGATAATAAAATGCATGTGGCTGCCGCATTTCTGGATATATCAAAGGCGTTCGACTCATTAAATCACAATATACTGTCGAAAAAGCTACAAAATATTGGAGTGAGAGGTAATGCTCTCAAATTGCTGAATAGTTATTTATCTAACCGATTTCAATATGTAACATGCAATAATGAAAGTTCTAGTCAAAAAATTATCAGACATGGTGTCCCGCAGGGCTCCATATTAGGGCCCATATTGTTCTTGATCTACATCGATGACATTGTTAATTGTGCTGATGCACACTTCACAATTTATGCAGACGACACAAGTATTGTAATCTCGGACAGAAATATACACAATCTGCATGCTAAACTTTCTTCAGTGTTAGACAAAATCTACAATTGGATAAAAGCTAACAAACTGAAACTAAACGTAAAAAAGACACAGTTAATGTTATTCCAAAATCGATCGTTGTCACATTGTATAGGTGCAGTAAAGGTGGATGGTGAAATTATTCAGAGAGTACATGCAACCAAATTTTTGGGTGTAACAGTAGATGATAATTTAAATTGGAAAGATCACATTGACTCGCTCTATACAACATTATCGAAAATAGCTGGAATCATCTACCGTACGAGATACAGTTTAACACAGGATGCGCTTTTGTCATTATACTATTGCTTATTCTATTCCAAATTAATCTATTGTATTTCAATTTGGGGATGTACATGGCCTTCATTTACAGAAAAATTGAGTGTTGTACAAAAGCGCATGCTACGGATAATGTCGTTCATGAGAAGAGCAGAATCTACCAAAAAAGTATTTAGTGAACTTAAAGTACTCAAAATGAAGTATGTACACAAATTTTTCCTATTACTAAGGGTGTTCAGATCAATGAAGTGTAACAAAAGTATATTTCACGTACAGAGGCATCAACAATCCACGAGAAGGAACAACCTTGACATAAAAATTCCGAGCTACAGAACATCACTGTATAAAAACTCTATTATATATCGTGGACCAGAAGTTTGGAACTCCTTACCCAACTGGATTAAATCCCAATGCTACTTCATGTCAGTTGACACATTCAAACGATATATTAAAAAACACCTCTATACTTTGCAGAGCGGAGAGTGACAAATCTGGGTATAGCAAGTTAATTGGGACATTGGGTGTGTTGTTGGGTATTGAGTTGCGTCTTTCTTTCCGCCTTGATATTGTCTTATAATAATAAAATTTGTCCTGTACGTGAGATTAAGTGCTTGTTGTGTGTGTTATTGTTGTTGTGTATGTTATTGTTGTACTCGTATTTGCGTATGTGTACGTACGAAGGTGATTGTATGTATGTAAGTGCATGCTGCTGGGGGTATTTGGTGTGAAAATATATGTGTGTGGCTTTCGTGTGAGGAAATATAAATTTTAATGTGCTAGCAAATATGCGATAAACGTCGGGAATTTTCTCACTTTCCACATTTGTCTCTTTTTTCACTTTGATTAAATGTATATGAAAGTTGTGAATATATGGCTACATAAGCTAGATTATTATGGTATGAATGGTTATATAGGTGATGATATATGCGGATAATTTTTTGTGTGTCTAAATGTGTCCGTTTATTTTATCTGATTATGTTAACTGTTAACGTTTGACAATATTTCGCTGTATCACGTTCAATTATTTATCAATGCCTGTCTAAAAGTCCGCTTGACAGGCACTAGCCTAATGTTTTGAGTTGAATTTTGCAATGTTATTGTTTGATGGAATTGGCAATAAACTCAATAAACAATAAAAACAATAAACAAACACACACACACAACTACACACACATGCTCAAACAGGTGAAAGGACGCCAAGATCGGTTTGGAGATATTGGTAGCGAGCGCAAACATCATCTCATGATGAAAACAGGGACACGAACGAAACACAAAGGGCATGGGATCATACTGTTTTACTATAATTATGTGCTTTATTGCACTGTGAACCTACTCATAAACATTCACAAACTCTCTTACACTGTAATACACTGTAATACTTTCATCTTTCGTTTTGGTTTACTTTCGACATCGCAGTGTCTGAGATGTACGCAGATCACAGTCATATGCAAATTCAACATGTATATGCTCATACATATCACTAATTTTTTCATAGCCTATCCTTATTTACCCAACTGTGTGTTAAAATACAGTAAATACGTCATTCAGTGAGCGAAATTACAGAGCATATGCGATAAAAATAAATGAGGTGCATAGCATGCCATGTTATCGCAAAGTCAAACATAATTATTTTTATGCAATGACCACATTAAAATTAGCATACAGCAGCAACCATTCTGACAAAATGCGACAGATCTTCAGGTCAGCAAAAGTTCTCACAATTTCATTTAATACATTCACAACGCGTGGAGTGTTCAACTCACCGGTGATGGACAGCAGCATTTGCACCAGCGACGCCATAATAATGGCGCCTTGAAGGAAGCACATTCGCGTTTGCCAGTCGACACCGTCCCCGCTTGCTGAGGTGGTCGAGCTGTTGTTGAATAACGACGAGGCGTTGCCGGACGACACGTCGGTCGGACATCTCCACTTGGGCTGTTGCAGCAGAGCTATTGCTGGCGGAAGGAAGGCAAACGATCCTCCTTGCACGATCGGCAGTCTGGCACAATACAGTCCAGCCCAGTTGAAGGCCCCATTCATCAGCCATCCCATAGGTGAAGAATTGTGAATTTGATAATATGACACACCGTGCAGCTATCTCCGCACTGTGGGTCAGATGCTGAGGACGTATTACAATGAGTCACCTCCACATAAAGCATTTGTCGTGCAATAATCGATTGTAGTGACTTGCAAAATGAAACCATACAGTCCGGAAATTAAATTCAGAACGCTAGGATGTGAGTCCAGCGTGCTAACAACCTGGCTACCTTGGCGATGATAGGTCAAGAGTTTATGACGACAAAGACTGACCAAATTATTGACGATAATTCGCAGTTCTTATGGTGGAAGTCCCAAGATGAATACCTTTGGTACAATACTCAAGAAAAGTTAAACAATATGGAGGTACCTTACTCCGAATGTAGCCTGGATAAGAGTCAGAAGGCCCGATACGAAGAAAATGGTTCCGATGATATAGCCTCGATCCAGCGAATCGGCATCAACACATAGCAATGGGATTATCACCAGTGGAACTGTGAGAGCGCTGCCAAACATTGTCAGGTAGTGCTGCCAGCATACCATCGACACATCACACACTGCATTGCATACGTTACAGGCTACAATATAGAGAAAGTCTATCAGTCAGTTTGAAAGTCAGTTTCAATCATGTAAGTCTGTGGGACATCGCAATCGAAGATTGACAGAGTTGCCACTCTCAATTTTTTCGCTCAAAATCCCAACGACTACAACAGGAGCCAACCCAGGTGGATTATCGCTCCTAATCTCTCGAGGTAATCAGATGATCACAAAATAACCTTGGTCACGATTCGCAAAAGTACATCCTTTGCTTGCTATGCATGATATATGTTTAACCGAATAATCCTCCCAATTCTGGCGTTGTGTGTATGCTTGCGTTATGTACGCTGCGTTGCGTTGCGTTGGACATTTCCATGGATATCATATTCGTTGCATTTAGTATAATCCGAACATGTTTCTCCATACATACATTTCAGTGTTACAAAGCAAATAGACAAAAAAACAAGTATTTAGACATGGCTGTTGAAAGTTAGACAACATTTTATGCAGATTTGTGCACAGCGGTGGCAGCGCCAAGCAGGGAGCTAGAGGGCTTGAACAAAAATGTGCCACGTCTCGTCTAATCTCCCCAAGCATTCTGACCATGAAGATTTGAAGTGCAGATGTTCATGTTTCGTAGTGTGACCATACATTCTATCTATCTAAATATATATATATATATATATATATATATTCCTGGACATATGCTATTTTTGAGGGATGTCCGGCCCATTTGGGTTATTTTTGTAAAATGCTTCAAATATCCGGGGTTGATATAGTTAGAGAAGTTAAATTCGATATGCTCCCGCTGCAAGTGTATAATGGTATGGTCGGTGGCTAAAAAGTGAATCAAAACATTTGTCGTGGGTCAATAAAAGGCAATGACATATAATGAAATTTTCATTGACAACCTAAATTTCTCGCGCGCGCACAAAAATACCCTCATTTTTGTCAATGTAAGAAGAGAAAAAACAACATAGATTGGGAACGTATAATTCTAGGTTAAAAACACAAGGGAACTCAATGCCACAACACCACACCAATTCAACTCTCCATCTCCTGTGCTCGCCACACCAAACACCACCAGCAAGACAACCCGCGATACACCCACATTAGCACTGCCACCCTTCTCCAACCAGGCCTCCGGTTGCTTCAGTGCCACCGCACCGAACTCCGCTCAGCATATTGTACAAACACACACACGCAGTCGCACACACACACACGCACACACATACATACATACACGCGAACACACACACATGCTAATGCAATTACACTCCGCAGAACAGGTCAGCAAATACGCACATACATACACACATGTGTATAACTCACAATATACGACAACGCACGACTCACACAAGCACACACACACACACACACATACACACACACATGTTCATGCAATTACAATTTTAAACATTCGGAATACGGTCAACCTGTGTTTCGACAAACCCCCGCATCTTTTCGCTGAGCCCTTCGCTCTCAGACCCCACCAGGAAAACCCCTGGCGTCGCAACTGGTGTACATGCTAGGGAGACGACAACCATCAATACTCAAAGTTGGCTCAGTTGGACGAGTGCAGTGGCCCTCAACCTTTATTGGCCATTTGGCAATGTGATCAGTGGGGTGACCTTTTGTTGCAAATGGAACCTTTTCATCATAGAATCTGTTCATCATAAGGAGCCCAAAAATTTATATTTTATTGGTCTGATCTGATTTAATTGATAAGTCATAAACTCAACTTTTTGCAACTTTTTGTTTTTAGCGCAACTTTTGTAACTTTTTCATTTTTAAGAGCAACTATTTAGATTTAAGACAATTTTGAACTTTTAGAACAATTGTTTCATATATGTTATGTTTCATATATTGTTTCATATGGTATCATATATATGAAAAAATTGTTCTAAAGGTTCAAAATTATCCTAAATCTAAATAGTTGCTCTTAAAAATGAAAAAGTTGCAAAAGATGTACCCACAATACAAACATAGACAATATATCTATATATATGAGATCCTCTGTCTGTGTGTGTGTGTGTGTGTGTGTGTGTGTGTGTGTGTGTGTGTGTGTGTGTGTGTGTGTGTGTGTGTGTGTGTGTGTGTGTGTGTGTGTGTGTGTGTGTGTGTGTCTGTCCCACCCTCCTTGTTCCATTTTCTGCAAGCTGCTACTCGGTAACCACTTGGTGTACTCACTAAAAAATTTACACCATTGCGTTGAAAATTTTCTTGTCTACACGAAAGGCTATATTTTAAGTTTTAAAAATAAAATAGAAACAGTTATAGCGGTGAAAAGACAAAATGAACCCTGAAAAATGCGAAAATTTTGGTCAATATTCTGCAATCTACTTCTCATGAATCAGCAATGGTACAGCTATGCAAATTATACCACTGTGTAGAAAAAATTTTGTTCTACAAGATCAACTACAATTCATATCCAAAAATTAAATATAAAATATGTAAAAATGACAAAATTTCACTCTACATTCAAAATATTATTTATACTCCACGCGACGATTATCTATACTTTTTTCTCAATTTCTCAGCAACTAAATATCACACATTTAATTAAATAAAACCATCGTGCTGCGAATTTTGTTTTCTACAGCACGGTATAAATTTTAATTTTTAAAGTGTAATAAAAAAAAGTTACGTTGGTGTGAAGTCAAAATGACAAAGTCAAAAAGGTAAAATTAGCACTGAAAACCGTGAATATGTTGGTCAATATTCTGTCATCTGCTCCTCATAAACCAGCAATGGTACAGCTATAATAATAATACCATTGTGTAAAAAATTTTTGTTCTACAAGATAGGTTATAATTTTTACCCACAAATGATACAGAAAACGTGTAAAATTGGCAAAATTCTCAAATACATCCAAAATTACACTTGAACATCGGGCGACTAAGATTAATTCATTTTTCTGCCATTTCTCAGTAACTATTTGTTTCACATAAAAATAAAGTATACCATCGTGCTGGAAATTTTAGTTTCTACAATGCGGTAAAATTTTTAATTTTCCAAAGTGTATTTGAAGGAAGTTAGGGCGGTGTAAAGTCAAAAGGACATATGACCAATTTCACAGCTATTATGCGCACTTGCGATTGCACAGGAATATACACCGATTAAATTTCACTGAAGCCCAATCACAATTGAGAATGCATCATATTAGCTCCAAGCATGGATGGTGTGGTTTTATTGCGTACAGTATACTGAATAGAAAGGCTTTATTGTCCTCAATATTTACACATGAATTGTTTCGCACGACGGGCGGGTAAAATGCTACTGGGAACAAAGTAAACTACTGAATTTAACAGTGTAATTTAATTGGTTTAATTTCAAGTTGCATAAGCATAAGTTGCATAAGGATATGGGTTGTAATATCATGCAATGCCAACTATATGCATATGCTGTTTTAGCGGAAGCATTAATCTTGAATTATAGAGATGACAGAAAGTTTCATTGTTTTGATAGTGTTACACTTCTGAATTACTACACACGAAGGACGGGTGTGAATTTGAGCAGTGTTGAGGAAAAAAACTTCGTCAAGAATTTACAAATTTATATTTTTCTATTGGAAAAGCTTTTTGCCTTTTGATTCATTATATTTTATTAATAGCTCCGCACGACGGGCGGATTTAAATACGAGGCTGTTCGAGGGAAAATAGTTTGCCACATCTAAAATAAAAGCATTCATATTTAGACTTGTCTATTGGTTGAGACTTTTTATGGGTGTGGCGTTGTTGTCGAGTGGCGTGCGGTGTGACGTCATAGCGGTTCACTTGAGCCGAGTGGTGCGAGGTATGACGTCGCACGTTGCTGCGCGCTGATTGGCCGCGACTTGAGCCTAGTGCCGGAGGCGTGTATCAGCTGGCGTGTGTGAAGCTGGCTTTGCGAGCGGTCGAGCGTCATTCGGTTGGTGGCCTGTGCGTTGTAAGCATCGTTGCCGTGTGTTCGAGAATATTTCTGTTCGAGTGGACGAATTCTCGTCGTGTGCGCGGGTTACCTGCGCGAAGGTGAGAGGGCTTTGCCCCGTTGCTTCTCTGCTTGATTACAAGCTATTTCGGCTATATGGCTGAGGCCGTTGGCGGGGGCAAACGTGAGTTTGTCGAAGGGGGTTCCGGTAGCGAATCCGATGACTTCGGTCAGGAGGGTCAGAGACCCGAGCAGCGGGCCGCAGGACCCGTGGTAGATGTTGGCCAGTTGGCCAACATCTTAATGCAGGCCCGAGGGCCGATCCTTGACAGGATAGGGCGGGCTCTACCGCGTTTCGGTGGTGACATCACCCTTGACGTCACTGAGTGGCTGGCCGACTTTGAGCGGCTATGCCGTGTCCAGCAGGTCGACCCTTGCGAAATGGTCGACCATATGCTGGATGGGAGCGCGCGCCGGCTTTACCGGCGCATGCTCGTGGGCGACGCCTCACAGTGGGCCGTGGTGAAAGCCACGCTGGTCGCCGAGTTTGGCGTGCCTCGCCAAGAGGCGTGGAGGCGTTTCTCGACTCGTCAGCTTCGATCTGGCGAGTCAGTGGACGCCTTTGTGGACGACCTAGAGCTTCTAGGTCGCCGTGTAGGGTTAACACCCGAGAGCTTGGCGTTCCGCGTCAAGTTTTATGAGGGCCTACCCGACTCAATCTATGAGTGGGCTATGGCGAGAGAGGGGGCGTATACCTCCGAGTTCGACAGCGTGCTGTCGGCGGTGCGCGCCAGAATTGGTGCGCGTAGGGCTGCTGCAGCCAGAGACCGCCCATCTGGGGTGGTGGCTGCATCTAGGCAGCGAGTCAGCTACGCCCAAGTAGCGAGCAGCTCGAGGGACCGCTCTCCTGGTCCTCAAGCGTCGGACGAGAGAGACGGCTCTGTGTCTCGGTGGGCGGGCCGTCCGGAGCGCTCTTCTGCGCGCCGGACGCTCCGCTGCTACCGGTGTGGCAAGCACGGGCATTTCGCTCGTGATTGCGAGGAGCCGGCGTCGACGTCGACGTCACGCCGCTCGCGAGCTCGGACGAGCTCGCATTTTCATGCGGAGGGCGCAGCACGGGGCGCAGCGTCCTCCGACATGGAAGTCGACCGCAATTAAGCGGCGGCCCCTGTAAAGGGGCGACGGTGAGTCCCTGCTCTGCGCGTGGACTCATCAGCGGAGCACATTTGGTGCGTCGGGCCCGCCGGGCGATTCGAGGGACGGCCGGTGTATTGACTTCGCGTCGTATGCCGGTCGTTGAAGCTGTTCTCAACGGTCGTTGCTCCCGGTGTCTGGTTGACACGGGAAGTGAGTGCACAATTGTTAGTGCACGGGTGGTGGCGGGTTCACTTCCCCGTCGGGGACGACCGTTGATTACAGCGGATGGTAGGACTTCTCATGAGACGAAGTCCTGTGACGTAGTAATAGGGCTGCAGGGACACTGTTTTAGAGTTCCCGGGCTCGTAGTTAAGGGATTAGAAAACCTTGGGGTGGAGTGCCTCCTGGGCAACGATGTTATCGACCATATGGGAGGCGTGACAGTGAAAAGGGGTGTTGACTCTAAATACACCGTTGAGTGGGGGAAACCTTACACCGAGGGGTGCTGTCGTGCACCGGCGCGTAAGAGTGTGTCTAATAAATCGACGAAGTGTGTGAGGTTTATGTTGGCAGGTTCCACGGATAGTCCGCAGCCGCTGGAAGTTGTCGACAAGGACTTCGTAGCGTCATTCGCTGAGGGCCGATGGACGGTGAGCTGGCGGTGGTCTGACAAAGAGCCGGACCAGCTACAGAACAGCGTGGCGGAGTACAGATGTACGAGAGCTCCCGGAGTGAGCGAGAGGTACAATGCCGAGATCCGGAGCTGGATCGAGAAAGGCTGGTTAATCACATGGCACGGCCCAGTAAAGGGGATCATCCCGCTGTTGGCCGTCGTACAGCCGACGAAAGACAAAGTTCGTCCTGTTATGGATTACCGTGAGCTGAACGGCTTTGTCGAGTGTCACACAGGAGATGACGGTGTGTCAGTGTGTGCTGACAAGATCAGAGAGTGGAGGCAATGGCAGGGGGAGATCAAGGTAGTTGATCTCAAGTCGGCGTACCTGCAGATTCACGTGAGCCGAGATCTGTGGAAGTATCAGGTCGTGAGGTATAATGGTGTGCATTATGCGTTGACGCGGCTGGGCTTCGGCCTGTCATGTGCACCAAGAATAATGACGCTGATTCTGCGAAAGGTCCTGTCATTGGACGAGAAGGTGCGAAAGGCGACAGATCATTATGTCGACGATATCATCGTGAGGACGTCCGATGTGAGCGTGCAGCAGCTTCGGGAGCATCTGCGAAGGTATGGCTTTGAGACTAAGGAGCCGGAGGGCCTAGATGGGGGTCGATTTTTGGGAATTGCTCTGAGGAAGGGACCCGATGGGTGGTTGAATATGTCGAGAGGGACAGCTCTTCGTGACGCTGCACCCGAATTGACAGGGCTGACCAAGCGTGGGTTGTTCTCCGTATGTGGTCGTTTAGTCGGTCATTACCCCGTTGCCGGGTGGTTACGCCCCCATTGCAGTTTTTTGAAACGGTTGGGGTGTGGCGGGTCGTGGGATAACCCGGTGGAGAATGTTGTGTGTGTGCTTGTGTCTGAGCTGTTGCAGCGTGTTCAGAAGGCGGACCCGGTAAGGGGTCGATGGGACGTGAACGCAGCTGGAGACGTCACTGTATGGACTGACGCGAGCACGTTGGCGCTTGGCGTGGTGGTCGAGGTGGACGGCTGCATCGTTGAGGATGCTACTTGGCTCCGTAAGAAGACCGACGTTCTACACATCAATGTGTCCGAACTGGAGGCAGTCGGTCGTGGCATCAATATGGCGATTTCGTGGGGGTTCAAGACGTTTACCGTCGCGACAGACTCGAGGACAGTGCTTAGTTGGATGGACAGCACTGTCGAGGGGCGCAACCGTGTCCGCACTAAAGGTTCTGCCGAGATGCTGGTGAAGCGCCGACTGGCGGTGATTAAGGAGACGATCGCCGAGCATGGCCTGACAGTTTCTCTCCGGTTTGTCACGACTGTGGAGAATAAAGCTGATCAGATGACCAGGGTGGCCAAGAAGTGGCTTGTTCATCGTGACGCTGGTGAGGAGGAGGTGGCAATATCAGCAGCTATTGCTACGAAGAAGAGTATTAAGGACACCGTTTGGGCGGCTCATCTGCCCCATCATTTAGGTGTCGAGAGGACGCTGTACCTGGGTCAACAATTGCGGAGTGATTTGACGAGAGCCCATGTGAAGGCGGAGTTAGCTGGATGCGAGGCTTGTCAACGTATCGATCCAGCGGTGAGAGAGGAGAATCTCGTAGGTCAGGGTAGTCAGGCCGTGAACAGGGACTGGTATCGAGTGGCAGCGGACGTCACTCATTACGATGCCGGCGTTTACCTGTCGATGGTGGATTGTGGTCCATCACGTCTTGCCGTATGGCGCAGATTGCCGAATGAGACGGCGTTGTGCATTATAGCTCAGCTGCGGCAGATTGTGATTGAGCGTGGGCCGTTTGAGGAGCTGTTACTGGACAACTCTACGGCGTTCCGGTCGGCGGCGATGGAGCAGTTCGCCGACGAGTGGTGCATTTCTTTGCGATTCCGAGCCGCATACGCCCCGGGCGGTAACGGGATCGTGGAGTGAAATCACCGTACGATCAAAAGGATCGCAGCGAGGGGACATATTTCCCCGGAGGAGGCGACGTTCTGGTACAACGTTACGCCGCGCCAAGAGACTCAGGTGAGCACTATTCCCTCGAGGTGTATTTTCAGATACGAGTGGCGTCTTCCATTTGAGACCGGCCGCAGGGACGCTGATGACCAGACAGCTGCGTTTGCCGTTGGTGACGAGGTGTGGGTGAAACCGCCGATCCCGTCATGTACAACGCCGTGGACCCTCGGGAAGGTGACCAGGGTCGTCTCACAGCACGTTGTGTGCGTAGATGGCATGCCGCGCCATGTGCGCGACCTGCGCAAGCGTCGCTGTGCCGGCCATAGTGGAGCCACAGACGAGACCGGCACTCATGGCCACGTGGAACCGACCAGCGGCGGTTGGGATGTGGATGCGACCGGCAATCGCGGAGATGTGGAGCCACCCGGTGGAGCCACCCGGTGTAGCTTGGACTTGAGCGGTGATGGCGGACGGGTCGAGGCGGCCGATAGTCCCGGCGGTGACAGAACACCTGACAGCCTGCCAACTGAGCGACTGGCTACTGGCGAGGGCGTGGATGCGGACCGTGTGTCTGTGGAGCAGGAACCTGGTGAGCCCTCAGAGGGCGTGAGTGTACATACTGCTCGAGAGAATGTCGGAGAGGGCGTCGCGGCTGAGAGAGTCGAAGATGAGGCTGCAGTCGAGCAGCCGAGGCGGTCAACGAGGAGACGTCGACCGCCGGCATGGTTAAACGAGTACGTGTGTCTATCCGATGATGAAGTTTAACCGTGCGTGTTTGCAAGCGTGTTTGTTGTGAGCTTTCAGGTGAAAAGCTGGGGGAGATGTGGCGTTGTTGTCGAGTGGCGTGCGGTGTGACGTCATAGCGGTTCACTTGAGCCGAGTGGTGCGAGGTATGACGTCGCACGTTGCTGCGCGCTGATTGGCCGCGACTTGAGCCTAGTGCCGGAGGCGTGTATCAGCTGGCTTGTGTGAAGCTGGCTTTGCGAGCGGTCGAGCGTCATTCGGTTGGTGGCCTGTGCGTTGTAAGCATCGTTGCCGTGTGTTCGAGAATATTTCTGTTCGAGTGGACGAATTCTCGTCGTGTGCGCGGGTTACCTGCGCGAAGGTGAGAGGGCTTTGCCCCGTTGCTTCTCTGCTTGATTACAATGGGTTTACTTTTTCTTTTTAAATTTGTAATCGTTTTTTATAAATTCAATATATTATTTATTTCAATTCAATATTTATTTTACTATATTAATTGTTCTGCGCAACGGGCGGGTTTTAATGCTAGATGGTGATGTTAAGTTATAAATATATTTCGGAAACATTATGATGAAAATGTTTAGTCATTTTTCATTGTTTTGTGTCTGAGTTCTGAATTATTGAGCACGACGGGCAGGCTTAAATATGAGGCGGTTTAGGCAAACTATTTTGTCAAAATAATAGAAAAATATAAAAAATTAGACTTTTTATGGGTTTACTCTTTTCTTAATTAATTCATATTTATTTTCTCTTATGAATTGAATACAAATTTAACAATATGAATTGTTCCGCACGACGGGCGGGCTTACATGCTAGAGTTTTAATTGTTTGTTAGGTGTTTGTGTTCTGAATTATTCCGCACGACGGGCAGGTTCAAATATGAGGCGTATTGAGGGATAATATTTTGTCAAATTTTAAATAAGTATATTCAGATTTAGAGTTTTTTATTGGTGAACGTATATACAGGTTAATTTTTTTTGTATTCAGCTTATTTAATGGATTGAATATGAATTTTACTTTATGAATTATCTTCTTAGAATATATATAGAAATTATCTCTCTGTCTGTGTATGTATGCTTGAATATGAGTGTAGTGTGTGGCTACACCGCCAGAGGGCGCGAGTGTATTAGGCGTGGGTGACGCTAACGGCCGTCAGCCAGTGTGTGTTCAGCAGTCTTGGTTTGTGTGTCGCTCCTGTGTATTTGGGTATCGTGTTCCCTATTATTGTATTGTTGTGTTGTATAATATATCGTACATGGCGCAGCCGCTGCGAGACGACCAACAGCAGAAGCTGGACCAGCTCACAGAGTTGGTGACTCAACTCGCTCGCCAGCAGCTTGCAATGGCAGCCCCCGCCAGCTCGCCTGCAGTCGCCCCACACACCATGGCTCATTGTCAGCCACCAGCCCGTCTGGCCTACGCCGCATCCGCAGCCGACTTTACCTCCTGGAAGGAGCGCGTGCTGGCACACACCACACTGTCAGGCAGTGATAGCCTTAGCCCTGCGCAGCAGCAAGCGCTGCTCACGACACTGCTGGACGACGAGTGGTGCCGCGTCATCCGCCACTCACTGACGTTGCCAGCGACGGCTGATTTGCCCGCCTGCATCCGCCTATTGGAGGAGCATCAGCAGTCGCAGCAGAATGTGCTGGTTGAACGCCGGCGCTTCTTCGCCCGTCGACAACAGGACGGCGAAAATGTGGGCGAATTCTTGCGCTCGCTGCGAGAAATCGCTGCCAGCTGCGATTTTTGCGCTGCCTGCCGCGACGAGCGCTTGCGCGATCAGCTTGTTATGGGGACGTCCGACTCTGCCGCTCTGCACCAGCTCCTGCAAGTCGCGCACAGGGACCTGTCGTTGGACAAGGCACTCAAAATGTGCCAATCGGCTGAGTCGGCCCGCATCAACGCTGCAGCTATGCGAAGCGCCTCGGCCGATGTGACTGGTTCCCCGGTTCCCCGCACAGAGGTCGCTGCTGTACGCCGTCAGCAGCCGCGCATGCGCAGTCAACTGAGCCGACAGTCAGACCATGACGATGGCTCCGCCCCTTGTGTGCGGTGTGGGCAGCATCACCAGTCGGCCCCGTGCCGCGCCGCGGAGAGCTTGTGTCGTCGGTGCGGAAAGCGCGGGCACTACGCGCGCGTCTGCCGCTCTTCACAGTCCCGTGCTGGCCGTCGTCGGGACAATTTCGTCAGAGACGTCGCCGATGACACTGATGATGATGTTGACGATGTTGTGAATGTCAATACACCTGCTTTGTGCTCGTATATCGGCGATGTTATTGATGACATTAAACACACGCGCGTAACCGCTATTAGCATCACCGTTTCTGCAGAGGGCCGCGCGCCGCGCGAGGTTAAGTGGCGATGCGATTCCGGCGCCGATGTGTCGGTAATTGACGCTGGGATTGCGCAGCAACTCGGAGTGGCCGCCAGTAGCTTGCGCCCACCGCGATCCCGCCTGCGTGTCGCCAACGGTCAGTTACTGCGGTGTCTGGGCACGTGCGAGGCAGTCTTGCGACTCGGTGATGCCTCCTGCCGTTCCACTCTGTACGTGGTGCCGTCAGTGCGCTGTGCTCTGCTCTGCTGGCGGGACGCAGTGGAGCTGCGTCTACTGCACCGGGCATTCCCTCGGCAGATGTCTCACGAACAGCATCTGCAGCAGGTGACCGCTAGACTGGCAGCCACGCCTCGGCAATGCCCACGCTGGATCAACACAGCTCAGCCAACAGCGGCGGATCGTCGTGCGCACAGCGAGCAGCTTATAGCGGCCTTCCCTCGTGTGTTCGCCACGGACGGTCCTCTCCGGGAGATGAAAGGCGGGGCAATGCGGATCGATCTGCGCGATGAAGCGGTGCCGTACAACGTGACGGCTCCTCGCTCCGTGCCGTTCTGTCATCGCGCCCAGGCACAACAGCAGCTGGAGCAACTTCAGCAGCAGGGCGTCATCGAGCCGGTCTCCCACCCAACACCCAACACCCAACACCCCATTCACCCAACTGGTGCTCACCCATCGTCGTTGTCGGCAAGCGCAAGGCAGACGGCACGCCAAACGGCTGCCGACTCACGGTAGACTTCACACGCCTCAACCGCTTCGTTCGCCGGCCTACGCATCCGGTTCGCTCGCCTGTGGAGGCTGTGAGCAGTATGGGTCTCGGCAATCGGTGGTTCACCCAGGTGGATGCATTACAAGGGTACTTTCAGGTGCCCTTGCGGCGCGAGGACCGAGACCTCACCACCTTCATCACCCCGTGGGGCCGATTTAGGTTCTGTCGCGCGCCGATGGGCCTAGTCTCCAGCGGCGACGAATTCAACCGACGCGGCGACGTCGCCTTGGCTGGCCTACCCGACTCCTGCAAGATCGTGGACGACGTGCTGGTATATACCGCCAACTACGACGAGCATCTGCAGCGAGTCTGGCAGCTACTACAACGCTGCGACGACGCCGGCGTCACGTTGAACCTGCACAAATTTGTGTTCGCCGCCACGTCCGCCAATTTCTGTGGATTCCACATCAACGCATCTGGATTCACCGTCGACGAAAAAAAATTCGGGCCCTGGCTGACTTCCCTACACCGACGGACCTGACCTCACTGCGGTCGTTCTTGGGCTTGGCGAATCAGTTTGGCGACTTCTCTGACGCCATCGCTTCTGCTGCCGAGCCCCTGCGTCAGCTGCTCCGCAAAGGCGTCGAGTGGCAGTGGTCGTCACAACACGACGCTGCTTTCACGGCCGTAAAACGCGCGTTGGCCAGCCCGCCCGTGCTTGGCCACTTCGACCCGACAAGGCCCACCATGTTGGAGACGGACGCGGCACGACAGAAAGGCCTCGGGTTTGTCCTCCGCCAGCGGGACGACCAGGGCCGCTGGCAGCTCATCCAGTGTGGGTCGCGATTCATCTCCGACACGGAGAGCCGTTATGCCGTCTGCGAGCTGGAGATGTTGGCCGTGGTGTGGGCCTGCCAGAAATGCCACCAATATCTGGCTGGTCTGCCCACCTTCAATGTGGTCACCGACCACAAGCCGCTGGTGCCCATCCTGAACGAAAAGGCGCTCGGAGACATCTGCAATCCTCGTCTGCAGCGCATGCGTCAGCGTCTACTGCACCTGACCCTTGTCGCCAGCTGGAGGCCAGGAGCACAGCACAACATCGCCGACGCCCTGTCACGCGCACCTTCCCAGCCTGCTGATGCTGACGCGGACGTTGACGAGTGCTCGTCTGGATTCTTCGTCCAGACGTTGGACGCATTCACAGACGCAGACGACCTGGGTCATCGCACGTCACCGATTGACACCACCCTGGAGGCGGTGCGAGCTGCGTCTCTGGCCGACGATGAGTGTCACCAATTGATGACGTACGTGCTGGGCGGTTTCCCTCAGCACAAACATCTGCTGCCCGCCAGTCTCCACCCATTCTGGGGCGTGCGCGACCAGCTCACTGCCGACCATGGCCTGATCCTGGTCGGCTGCCGCCTGCTTGTGCCTAGGTGTTTGCGGAAGGACACTCTCCGTCGGCTTCACGACAGTCACCAGGGGCAGGCCAGGACTGTGCAACGCGCACGGCAAACTGTCTTCTGGCCGGGCCTGAACAATGAGATCGCCACTGCCGTAGCATCATGTTCGAGATGTCTAGAATACAAAGACAGCCAGAAAAAGGAGCCGTACCTGACTGAACCGCACCCGACACGTCCTTTTGATTCGGTATCCGCGGATTTCTTCCAGCACGCTGGGAAGACCTACCTCGTGTACGCGGACCGGTTCTCCAACTGGCCACTGGTGTTCGACTGTGGGCGTGACACCTCCGCTCACCAGCTGGTGAAGATGCTCCGACATGTGTTCGCCATGACGGGGGCTCCGACCGTACTGTCGTCAGACGGCGGCCCACAGTTCACGGCGCGCCACACCGCCGGATTTCTGTGACTTTGGCACATACGCCATCGTGTCTCCAGTCCGCACTTCCCGTCTTCTAATGGGCACGCTGAGTCTGCCGTGAAACGGGTGAAGCGGCTCATTCAGAAGGCGGCGCACGACGGGAACATCGACACAGACGCCTTTGTCGCCGGTCTGTTGGAGCTGTGCAACGCGCCGGGTGCCGACGGTCGCTCTCCCGCGCAGCTTTTGTACGGCCGCCCCGTGTCGTCCGCCGTTCCCGCGCATCCACGCTCGTTCCTGCCGGAGTGGCAGCCGCCCACCGCTGATTGCGACCGGCGAGCGGCGAGCTTGCACAACAAGCAGGTCGCCCAATACAACCGGTCGGCTAAGGTGTTGCCGCCGTTGCGGCCCGGCACTACGGTGGCTCTCCAGGACCCGACATCCGGTCGCTGGGACCGGACTGGCGTGGTCGCCATGACTGGCCGTCGCCGCCAGTACGCTGTGCGCCTGCCTCACGGCGGTCTCTACTGGCGCAACCGTAGACACCTGCGACCCGCAGCCAACACACCCTCGCCCGTGGTACAGCCGCCGCCATCTGTTGGTACAGCGCCGCTACCGTCGCAGGAGACAAGAAGCAGCCCCGCATCACCGCCGCCGCCGCCGGGGGAGAATGTGGGCGGCACATCGGAGGCCTCACGAACTCCGCAACTCCGCCGGAGCGCCCGACCACGCAGACCACCGTCGCATCTGAGCGATTACGTCTGCAGAGCCGACAGCGCCCCCTCCACCACTTGAAGGGGAGATGTAGTGTGTGGCTACACCGCCAGAGGGCGCGAGTGTATTAGGCGTGGGTGACGCTAACGGCCGTCAGCCAGTGTGTGTTCAGCAGTCTTGGTTTGTGTGTCGCTCCTGTGTATTTGGGTATCGTGTTCCCTATTATTGTATTGTTGTGTTGTATAATATATCGTACAATGAGGTGACATAATTGCGCGGGTTCACTGGTATAGATCAGGGGCTTCAAACGTAAACGAAGCGATGGCTCATTTTTATGAAATAAAAATGTCCCGCGGGCAGCAACTATAGACAATAGAACGTTCAATTTCACCGTATAGAATGAATTCATATACAAAACTAATGGATTTGATTTCAAGATCCAGAACGGATCGTGTTCGAGTTCTGAATTATTCCGCACGTCGGGCGGGTTTAAATATGAGGCGGGCTGAGTGAAAATATTTTGTCAAAATAAAATTAAAAACAATGAAATTTAGACTTTCCAATTGATAAAGCTTTTTATGAGCTTACCTTATTTATTTTTTCATTTGCAATATTTTTATGAATTGTTCCGCACAACGGGCGGGTTTTAATGCTAGTTATAGACATAAAACTGTGATATAGACACGTGCAATTTGTGCAATAGAATTTAACATTAATTTTTATACTTTTCGAGCAACCTTAGAGCAACTAGTTATATCAACAACACTTGAATATAAGTACCGCATAATCAGATGATGTTTTAATTCCAAAATCCATCTAGACCTTGGAACATTTAAGATAATTGAAACCAAGTGATAATTTCAAAATATATTGTACGTTTAAATGTCACTACCAGGCATCAGTGCGACAGACTCGACAGACTAGACAAGCATGTGAAGCACACAATCGTAACGCAACCGCGAATGCTCAAAATGCATTAATTAGAAACAAAAACGTGAAACTCCCAAAGTGTAATTGAAGAAACACTTATTTTGTAATATCAATCATATTCATACAAAATAACAAACAAGATCAACCTTCACCGAACAACACATTCACAAACCACCATTGTCTCACTCACGTTTGACTGGACTACATATAATATATATGTATATACAATATATCTCCAAGTGCATCACTCTACATCCCCCTAGTTTACAAATGGAAACTCATTCCCAAAGACCACTCTCGCGCACATATCGCTTCGGGGGACGAATCTGACGGCCTGATCGCGTGCGCGGAGGCGATATGCTGGTGGGTGATGATGCTTGATCCGTCGGCCTGAGGATAATGTCTACCGTATCCGCCTTAGGAATCGAAGCCGCGCTTGGTGAGTTCAGTGGCGACGAAGTCTGTCCGTCGACGACTGTGGCGGGTTGGGTGTCCTCATCTTGATCGTGTTGTTCGGCTGGTGTCACTACAGTGTCGCATTCATGCGTCACATCAAGAGGCCGGTGCCTGTCAACCTCGATCACGGGACGGAACTGTCGGAGGAACGGCCGGTTTCGTGAGGTAAGGCGCCCAGACCCAGATACCATTATTGTGTACTGGTCGTGGCCACGTCTCTCCACGACTACTCCAGTTCGATTCCAACGCTTCGGCGATGTGCCGCACTGGTTTTGAATGAACTCATGGTCTCCGATGTCTAACGACGGCAAATTTGCGGAGGAGCCGTTGAGAGCGTCGGACTGGCGGACGAACCTTTATCGGAGGGCGATCTCTTTGGCCTTCCATGCTTCACGCCACGTTGGGTGCACCTCGTTTGCCTGGTGAACGGTACCACCGACCTTATGGAGTCTTGAGGCGAACGATAATGTGTCTCTTAAGGGTTTTCCAAAAACTATTTGGGCTGGGGACTTTCCACAATCAGGATCAGGTGTGTTTCTCAGTTGAAGAATGCCTCGGAGGAATTTGTCACTATTCAGGGACCCAGATGAGCTAGTGTTGGAACGCAGAAGACGCTTTGCGGATTTAACAGCCACTTCTGCTTTGCCGTTTGACCGGGGATAATTCGCCGATGACATTTTGTGTCGTATTCCCCATCGTTCCAGAAAGTTGGTTGTGGAGGAAGCGGTGAATTCCGGGCCGCCATCTGAAGACAGTTCCACCGGGACGCCGAATATACCGATGAATGTCCGTAGGTGATCTACCAGTCCTTCAGCGCCAGCCCGCCTGGTTCCCTGTGGTGCGGCGAAGATTTCTACCCAAATAGATAGTCGTTCGGCGATTACGAGGTAGTGGCGGCTCGCCAGTGTGAAGTAGTCCGCAACGACGGCTTCAAAGGGCGTTGCGGGTGACTGAAATGGGGTTGATAGGAGGCTCGGCTGTGATGGGACATTCTTATTGCATTCAGCGCACCCAGCTCTGATTTCTTCGATGTCCGCCGTCATTCCGGGCCAAAAGACGATTGCTCTAGCGCGCAGCTCCATCGATGACTGTCCCTGATGGGCTGCATGTAGATGTTCGAGAACTTGGCATCGGAGGGTTGGAGGGATCACCACACGATCGTGATACATGATCACGCCGTGCGAGATGAATAACTCCTCACGATACCGCCAGAATGGTGCAGCGTCTGGTAGCGTCATTGGGAAAACCAACTGAGATAGTTTCAGCCAAAGCCTTCATGGACTCATCTTCTTCGGTAGCGGAGGCGATATCTTCCCAGGACAGGGATGTGATCTCCTGTGTTTCTTGGCGAATGACTGCCAGAGTCACTTGTTCAGCAATATCTGAAAGGTGACATACATTCATAATGGTAAGATAATAATAGTTGGCTCCAATACTAGTGTCGTCACAGCTGTTAGGGCATGGTTGGCGGGACGTAGCGTCAGCAGCAAAATTGGTTTTACCCGGCAAGTGTACAATGTCAGATGTCCATGGTAATGTCCGCTGTTTAAGGCGGAATAGTCGTGTGTTGTGGATTTCATCTAGTGTTCTGTCGCCCAGGATTTTAACGAGGGGCTTGTGATCAGTGACCACTATGAGATCTTTGCATCCCTGTGTGAAATTACGAGTCTGCTCCAGACCCCACGCGACAGCAAGAGCTTCACCTTCCTCCGGGGTGTATCGTTGTTCCGCGGATGACAGGAAACGCGAACCCGCCAGTGTGATCCGCCAGCCGTCAGAGCACCAACCTGGAACGTCCTGACTGCAGTTGCAGTGCTGTTGCAGCAGAAAGTATCCAATGCCGCGATTAGAGAAGTCCGGCCTGAGACATGCTCTGCGGTGGACATAAAAAATTTCGACGCCTTGTTTGATGGCGTCAATGATGCTGGTTTTGTAGGACTCGAATGTCGCATCCAGTGCCGGTGTCCACTCGAATTTGTCCTTGGGGCTCAGGAACGGTTTGAATGGAGCCATCATGTCTCGAATCTGTGCGTAATGTGCGATCTGGTTCACCAGCCCAAACCAACTCCGGATGTCAGTAGTAGAGGTGGGTATGGCAAACCGCTTAATCGCGTCAACATACTGAGGAAGTGGCTCTATGGTAGACTCAGCGACAGAGACCCTGCAAAATTCACAGTTTTTTGGGCGAACTGAAATTTGTGAAATAGTGTGGGCGTCTGGGGGCCCTGAGCCGTTTTACGTCGTGTGCATCTTGCTGGCAACTCATCGGCTGCACTCCCAATGGAAGGAAAATCTTCACCAACATTAAGCAGGTCGATCATTGTGCTGTATGAGAAAAACATGTCCTCGACTCGATTGCTGACGTATATGGTCGTGCAGCAAGATAGGATCCGGCCATCTGTTGCTTTTCCTTCAATTTGTGCGTTGAAAGCACCGACTACACGAATACCCGACGAGTTGGCAGCTTCAGACTTATCGAAGCAGGGAAGAGAGCCGACCGCAGGAACCCAGCTGCGTCGAAGCTCCGCAGCGACCATACATCTGACTGCGATCCACTGTCTGTGACTGCATTCAGTTCGGTCGAGATTAAGCGGTGTGTGACGTGCTGTGACGACGTGCGTAGTCGTACCGTAATTTGTATACGCGGGTGGTCTCTGCATTTTACTCGGCGCCACTCGGACGCACTGAATATTTCGTGCTGGAGGACTGACTTACGCTTCCTTTTGGCGCCGCGTGTACACCTGGTGGTCGCCAGGATAAAGCTGCCGTTAAAGGCGTTTACGGTGCGATCATTCATCATGTCGCAATTCGTCGGATGGCTTTGGTTTTTTTATTTTTGCCTGCGCTCTTTGACGAAGCATGACTTGCACATTTTGTGGGGAGTTGTGTTCAGCAATCCTGTGCGCAGCTTCGTGAGCGGAGCAAAGTGCTGACCGCATCGGGGACACTGCGCCGTGGCCGAGCTCTTTTCACGTGACGCTGCTGGTTGAGTCGGAGCGTAGGCCTGGAGTGGTTGGGCGGTTGACTTTTTGAATGAAGACACCGCTGATTGTGCCAATGACGGCGTCGCGTCCCGAGCCATCTCTTTTGCTTCGACGAGGGATATGATGGAGTTGATTGCGATGCGATGCACATCGTGGGTGCCCAGAGTTTCTCGGCGGATATCTGCATCATAGATACCAGCCAGGAGTACATCTCGTGCTATCTCGGTTGTGTAATCTGCCTGCACGGTTACTCCGCACGTACACGACGTGTCGGTTGTGAACGAGCATGTTTCAGCCTTCCCTTGTACGCGGGCAGCAAAACCTCGAAAAGGCTCGTCTGCATCCTGCTGCATGGTGAGCAGTTCGGCCCGCAACACGCTAATGGCTACTGGTACAACTGCAAGACGGCGAAGAGTAGCCATGACCACCTCGAGGCTGCGACTGGCGATATGTGGGTCGGTTTTCAAGGTCATGTCGCCTAGGCGCTCGGTGGCGCACTCGAACAGCTGTATTGGTGCTGAAGCGTTGTCGATGCCGGTGCCTGTACGGAAAAGATCCCAGCAGTGCACGAAATTATTCCAAACGACCTGCTCAACGTCACAGTCAATACGAGGGCGCCCCATAGGAGTCACTCTGGGAGTGTCACTCTGTTTGCGGGGCGCTTGATGAGCGTCGCCGGCGTGAATCTGGAGCATCACCACGGCAATGGCATCAGACACGTCGGCTGTTTTGAACGTGCACCCAATTACGGGGCATGAATATTCTGGCATGTTGTTGCTGCAATGCGAGTAGACAAAACTTTTTATCTTATATAACTTGCCTGTGTCACAATAAGCCTTTTGAGTGACTGGTGGTCATTTCGACGTTGCTAACGCACGCGATATTGATGAACGCTACTCCTTCAATTGAACATGTTTTACCCAATTTGTTTAACCAACAGTGAGCAAAACAATTTTTTTATCTTGTTTGTCATGAAGAAACACTCATTTTGTAATAACAATCACATTCATACAAAATTACAAACAAGATCAACCTTCACCTAACACCACATTCACACACCACCATTGTCTCACTCACGCTTGACTGGACTGGACTACATGACTGACTGGACTGGACCTTTTATGGATTTTAGTGAAATTTCTGCAAAATTTTAAGTGCAACTTTTTAGCGCAACTTTTCTTGATTTTTAGCGCACCAAAAGGTCACCCTAGTGATCAGCTATAGTCAAGTGCATGTAATAACATACTGTAATAGATTAGTGCTGGATATTGTGTATGAAGGATTATTTTGTATGAGCGTGAGTGAAGGTGCTGTATGTGTATATGAGCGTGCGTTTGAATGGTGGATTGTCCGCTTTGCTGACTGCGCGTGCCACGTGGTGGCGTCATGTTTTCTGGGAGTCGTTGTGTGAGCATCGTGGTGTGTGTGTGTCGGTGTGCGGTGTCTTGTGGGCGCGCGTGGGGCTGCAATGCCCCCGCGCGCCCTTCTTTTAATACATCTTGTTTTTGTTCATTATGTTTGCTTTTACAAGCTAACCGGCCTGTAACAAGTCATTTCGGCTATTTTATTTCGGTTTGAATGAAGTTTTGGTGAAATTTGAATTCGTTGAAAATTTGGTTCCGGCTTCAGCAGCAGTGGTGATGCCTTCAGCACCAGGGGAGGACAGCAGCAGTGGAGATTCTCAGTGACGTGTCAGGAGCGTGTTGTACGGACGGCGGTGAGGCATGGTGCCGGCTGGAGGCAGCGGGGAAGCTGTGGCGGATCATGCTCACTCCGTCCGTATTGGAGCTGGACACGTCGCTGAGCTGGCGGTGGAAACTGCTGGTCCTGGAGGGCTGGTGGAGTGAGAGCTGCTGAAGCCGGGGATCTGGAAGAAAGGAAGGCGAGACGACGTGGTCTGTGTGAACGGCGGTCTCGGCTAGCTGCGGCAGGGTGCTGAAGAGCACTGGGGTCGAGGTGTTGTGCCCTGTCGCGGCAGCCGGTGATGTAGAAGACGGCAGGCTGCGGCGGAGCACTGAAGAGCACGGGCGGAAGCGGGAGCGCGGTCGACGCTGGGGCCAGCCGTGTTGTGCTTCGCCGCAGTCATGGTGCGCGCCTGCTGGAGGTCGTGGAGTCGGAAGTCTTTGTCCTGTTCATTCCTTGTTTAATTTTATTCCGCGTTTATTTTTCGGCTTGTATTTTCAGTTCAACTTTCAGTTTTGTTTCTTGAGAAACAGGGGGAGATGTAATAGATTAGTGCTGGATATTGTGTATGAAGGATTATTTTGTATGAGCGTGAGTGAAGGTGCTGTATGTGTATATGAGCGTGCGTTTGAATGGTGGATTGTCCGCTTTGCTGACTGCGCGTGCCACGTGGTGGCGTCATGTTTTCTGGGAGTCGTTGTGTGAGCATCGTGGTGTGTGTGTGTCGGTGTGCGGTGTCTTGTGGGCGCGCGTGGGGCTGCAATGCCCCCGCGCGCCCTTCTTTTAATACATCTTGTTTTTGTTCATTATGTTTGCTTTTACACATACACTCTCATTTATGGTGATAAAAAGTTATTTAACGAATATTCAGCAAAATTCTAGGGTTGTATTATTGCATCCCAAGCCAAATTATAGGGGTGTGCATTAGGGTTGGTCGATTTTTAACTTTTTTCGGAAATTCAACTAGTGCCATGTCGCGGTCGATGCAGTTTTTCATGTTGATTCCGAATATACATACATACATACATATATATACATGTATATGTTTTATTGCAATTAATAGCAATAAACGATACATATAATATACGGATTGAAGTTGTGAACATGAAGAGCAAAATAGTGACAGAATTAAACGAACACCATCCTGCTGGTTTGAAGATCTTTCGAAACTCTTTTTTGTCCTGTCTGCCAACATACTTCTTCTTGTTTGTTGTAGTACAACAAACAAGATTGTATATTATTTGTATAGATTTAGATGAGATATTTGATAGATAGATATTTGATGATTAGATAGATATAGATGTATAGATTGTATAGATTTGTATATTATTGTCGACTACCTCTAATGCTCTGAAAAACCAAAATATGGTGAGTCATTCCAAATATTTGATATGATATGCTCATATGATTACACAATTTTTTCCAACACTTGGATGCAAATAATAAACATTACTATACGATGCTAGGAAATTGTCAATGCTAGATAAAATAGTGTTTTGTAGCACTTGTACTAGCCTTGAACTTTCCAGACCTGTGCAATAGCACTCCCAGCTCATGCATCCACTTTATAGCATCACGTGCGCAGACACTAGCATCTACGGCCTTCTGCATGATCAGATTGATCTGGTGAGCTCCACAATGAAAGTGCATGGCTAGTGGCTGCTGCCGCAATATTCTCGCTTGACATCCCTTATACGCACCGTTCATATTTGCAGCACCATCGTATGTTTGGGCTCTTAAAGCTGAGAGCGGAAGGCTGAGTCTGGTGAGTACGTCTAATACCACTTTGCAGGCAATCTCAACCGTGGTGTTTTGAGTATTGTACATTCCGACAAATGACTCGCTGATTGTCAGGTTATCATCAATATGTCGGATGCAGGTGGACTCTTGTTCTATGCCACTTATGTCCTGTGTTCCGTCAACAATAACTCCAAAGTATTGGTCCTCTTTGATTGATTTTGCCAAAATCCTCAGTATATGATGACAGTATATCTCGATGATTTCATTCTGTACTTTGTGAGATACGAAGCTGGTTGTCCTCTGCATGTGACACCTCAGCTCATTGTCGTCAGCAGCAATCATTGATCATATCAATCATAATCAATCAATCATACTTGCAAGCTGGTAAAAGTTTCCTCCCAGCTTATCCTTGCCCCGAAACGGCAGTCCTTGACGCAGCAGGTAACGAGCACAAGTGAACCGTTTTATCAGGCAAGTGTATGCTGTTTGCTGCTGCTTTCTTTTGCCGTCATCAATGATACTTTTCACCGGTTTTGTCTCCACCGCACACAACTGGGAGGTGGCAAATCTATGCTGATGGGAAGCCTCGCGCTCACGGAACTTGCATAGTGCTTTTTTCCAGTTGCCAAATCCACGGCTAATGTTTCTACGGCTAAGGTTCCACTGATAATCCTGAATAATCCACGGCTAAAGATTTTTCCACTGATCGCCCATACTTTACAGTGAATAAGCCTGTGGCTAACTGGTCCACACAATAAAACTTGGATTCAATCACAATATATTACAGCGGCGGAAGACGACGAGACGCGGATCTTGCTCGACAACAGACACACACCAGACCCAACTGTCTGTTTGATCACCGCGTTGGGCATTTATATAATCTTGGTCACATGACCCGACTTCAAACTAGTCGCACATACAAACATGCATACACATATGTGTAACACACAATAATCATACACCCTTCACACGATCAACCAAATTCCCGTCTGGAGGCTACAGACGGGAATACAAACCAGGTACACCTAGACTTGGCACACATTCACACTCATAGACATACAGACATACATGCATACAGTTGACTTGGCGGTGACACTGACAAGTGAAATAGAGTAAATGAGATACCAAGTGAAAGAGTAATGAGTATACAATACACGATACGCCACAAGCCCATACTGTGCGCTTTGGCACAGGTAAAACGCATAATCTTTTTCAAGCTTGTCTCGTAATGGATCCAATTGTAGATTGTGTACCATTTGTTCTGGAAATAAATGCGCTGTGTTTTTGTTCGTAGTGGTGGAATGTCGTTGGCATTCGGTTGATTAGGAGTATTGCTGAATATTATGCTGGCACTGTCCACCATTGCCATTTGATTGGGCTCATCAGCTTCAACTGATGTACCAGCACTGTCCACCATTGCCATTTGATTGGGCTCAGCAGCTTCACTATTACTTGTGGTGTGATGTGACAACCGAAGGAGATGCGGCAACGTGACCCGAGTTAGCATCGACCGTGCTGTGGTCATTGAGGGCTGCACCACTGGCAAACTGGTTACTCACACTCACTGTCGCATTGACCGTCCTATTATCCACTGCTGTGTTCTCAACCACCGGCGCTACAGCCACCGGCGCCGCTCTTTCGAGGCCAGACGAGCCAGAGTACGACGTGAGTGCAGTGGACTCAGTTCCCGCCACGGCACTGGCAGACGCTGACTCACACATGCGCGTCGAGCTCAGAGACGATTGCTGCGAGATTACACTGGCTGGCGCACCAGTCAACAGCGCATTCTCTGTCTTGTGACAACCAGGAGATGGCGCCACCTCTTCACCGCCTTCCTGACGTACAGCCACTGCCGGGGCGTCGGCCACGGCGACGCCCGCCCGAAAGGCGGCCAGTTCGCGCACGTACTGCTGCCTGGCGGAGTCGGCGCGTGACTTGTACACGGCCTTGTTGGCCGGCTCCAGCGCCTCCCACATCGACGCCACGATCCGACTCACCTGGCCGAACGTGGCGCCCGGATTGTGGCCCTTGATCGCCGCCTGCGTGTCGCGAAAAAACAACGCATACGCCGACACAGGCCGCGGCGGCTCGCCGGGCTCCCGCTGCAGCTTGCGCTTGCGTGGAGAGCGTGGCTGTTTGCGCACTGCACCACCGCCCGCCACCCTCACAGTCGCACCGTCCACCGCTGTCAAATTGGGAGCGACAGCGGCTGGCACGTGCGCGGGCTGGCTGTGAGGGGCCAGCGAGTCGTGCGGCGACACTAGACAAGCGTCGGGCGCAGCCGGCGCCGGCGGCGTCACAAGCGACGGCTGACCGACGTCGAGCGGCCCGTAAATGCTTGACGTGTCCATGAGGCCGTGTGTGCTCCCGTGTGTCACGGTGTGAGCTTGGAGTCGTGTTTGTGGTGCGATCGGAGTGTGACGTCTTGTAACAAACAAAAAATATAAAATATATTACAGACAGACGCGCGTGGGCATCACCGCCCCACGCGCGCCTACAAGACGTCACACTCCGATCGCACCACAAACACGACTCCAAGCTCACACCGTGACACACGGGAGCACACACACATACACACACGCACAGTCCTCACCCGCCGCAACAACCAATCAGCGGCGAGCCGGTCTATCGCTCGAAGCCGCGGGACATGCATACTCGACAAACGCATACACACACACACACACCGAAACAACTGCACACACTCATCGACACAGCTATACACACTCGCTCACACACTCTCGCACGTAATATACAATTCAACCATACACGATCACATATAGACACACTAACACGTTCACGCACACACAATCTTTCACACACACACTCTCTCACTGCACACGATCACACCACATTAATTTTAGCAACGAGAACACTGGTCTCAGTTTTATTTCGCTACTTATCATTATTCGTCACAGAGGTTCCAAAATATTTTCTTATGACCGCTCTTTTACCACCACTCTCAGACATTTTCAATGCTCACACAGAAATATGCAGGCACACATTGTGACCGAAAAACTTATGTTATAATGGTGATCGCAATGGTAATAGTAATTTATAAGTAATCGTCCAAAAATATACATAAAACTTGACCCAAGAACCGTAAGAATAACGTCTGGAACCGCTACGTGAAGAAATGTCTACATGCTATGGATGAAATAAAATGTCATGAAAAGAAAACTCAGCTCAAGTTATTAGCTATGCTTAGTAGCAAAGTACGACATCACTCTTGCTCATATTTTCACATTTTCAAAAATCTGGATGGTTACTTGATCAGTGGGGTAACTACGTCTTCAACTAATGTCTTGGCAGATCACTTTTGTATAATTTTATTCATAGGCACATGCACATTCGAGAAGTAATCATCGGGTAGAAATCCCGACATTGAGGTAATACACCCTACATCCCCTAGTATCTACGCTCCTGTCATTGCATAACTACAAGAGATGTGCGTGGGCAATTTCAACCTTGCATACATCGCTGCTAGATGACCTTGTTGGCAAACAATAAGAAACGCACACGCAGGTGATACTGATGACACAGTGAGAGAGCTGAATGAACTGATATTCGCGTCCAAACTGGTAGGGATGATTACTCTCATAAGCCACTGGAATAATCATCAATCATGTGAAACTTTGATGGGAATGAATGCTACTTATGACTCCGATGTCATATACGTGAAGTTATATAAACTTGGTTGAAGCATCGAAGGTATACCCTGTGGTAATATGGTCCTGTGTCTTAGTCCATACTTGTAGTGCCCCCTAGCGTGGGATTATGTAACCAGGATGGACAGGGCGTTGAATACACAGTTGGTGCTCGTTGTCTCTTGTGTGTGTTTATTACATGGCGCAGCCGACAGGATGTGAAGGTCAGTGTTAGAAATTTCCCTTTCAGTTAAAGACAATCTGGAGGTGTAAATACTGACTTAGTGAATATTGTCATTCCGAAATTGGACTAACAATGGAAAAACAGATTGAAAAACTACTTGAGGTAGTTTCAATGCAAATGCAAGCGAGTTCTGAACGAGAAGCCCGTCAAACTCAAATAATGACGAGTTTAATGGAGCAAATGATGAGAACCGAAACAAGAAATTCGTCTCAACATACAGTCGATGAGTCACGTACCACACCGAAATTGCCTTCATCCAATATTCCGGTTCCTATATTGCATAGCGGAGCATCGTTGCGTGAATTCGAATCATGGAGGCATAAAGTAGCAGGTTACGTGACTTTATCTAATATCAACTTGTTATCCCCGAAAGAGCAACAAGCTATTCTTTTGTCAATGCTGGATGAGGATTGGGTGCGAATTTCAAGGTTCAATATCATTTTCCAAGAGGATGACACACTTGACGATTGCATTTCGAAAATAAGAGAGCACATTCGAGATACTAGAAACGTGATTGTAGACCGCAGGGAATTCTTTTCTCGCAATCAACAGGACGGCGAATCATTCGACGAGTTTTTATGTGCAGTCCAAGAAATCGCCGCATATTGCGAATTTTGCGACAAATGCGAAGACAACCGACTTCGAGATAAAATTGTGATGGGCATCCGTGATGAAGATGCGTTACAAAGAATGTTTCAAGAGAAAAAGTTGACTTTGCATGGTGCTTTAAATATTTGCCGTGCAAACGAGAGCGCCCGAATAAGCTCACAAGAATTGAAGGCGAACGAAAATGAGGTACATGCAAGTGTGTGCAAAACACAGACACAACAGGAAGGCAATGGGCGTGCGACTAATTGTAATCGCTGTGGTCGCCGACATGGGAATTCAGAATGTCGTGCATTGAAACAAAGGTGCCACAACTGTGACCAGATCGGTCATTTTGCCCGAGTATGCAAGAAGCGGAAATTCAAACCTTCGTATCAACGCGAACGAGCGGAACACAAGGATGAAAATGTACGCCTCATTATTACTGACGTAAATGTTCAAGCAGTTGAACGTCACAATATCAGGAAACTACCGTTGACAGAAGTGAGCGCGTTAACCCGCTCGGGTGAAACTGGAAGAATATGTCTAGCGACGGACACTGGAAGTGATGTGACAATCATCAACAGGCAAGTGACCAGCCTACTGAACATTGACCACAACAATCTTCTCCCCGCCAATGTGAAGCTTTTTGCAGCAAATGGGAAAAGACTCACTTGCGTGGGAACTTGCCCACTTGAACTAAAACTGGGCTCAGCAACATGCAGTACAACGGCATACGTTGTCCCCAGCATTTCCAACGCACTTTTATCATGGGTGGACGCTATTGATTTAAGAATTTTACACAAGTCGTTTCCGAAACAACTGGAAGCAAGCGACACTTGCGATCTACAAACAAACGAGGTGTCAAAGACAAGTTGCGAGTATAGTGCCACAGATGTGTTTCGACTCACAGCTAGCAACAACACCCGTGCTGCTTCTGGTGGATGGCAATATCATCGCTCGAGGCCTCGGTGGAATCTGAACCGAGAGCCAACTGATGAGGAAATAAACAGCCACACCACAGAGATGATAAAATGCTTCCCTCGTGTGTTTTCAGAAAGTGGAGTTTTGCGAAGCATGGAAGGTGACCCAATGAGGATCATTTTGAAAGAAGATGCCACACCAGTGAGCATTACCGCCCCTCGGTCCGTTCCGATTTGTTACCGTGACAGCTTGAAAACTCAGCTGGACAAGTTGATTGAGGAAGATGTCATTGAACCTGTCAGCCATCCAACGGCATGGTGTCATCCGATTGTTCTAGTACCACGAAAAGATACTAACGGGAATAACACTGGATGTCGATTGACAACTGATCTGACTAAGCTCAATAGATATGTCCAGCGACCCACGCACCCTATGCATAGCCCACTTGATGCTGTATCAACGATTACGCGTGGTTCACGATATTTTACCAAATGTGACGCAAAATCAGGGTACCATCAAATATTGATCGATACAAGGGACAGGGATTTGACATGCTTTATCACGCATTTTGGTCGATACAGATACAAGCGCGCCCCCATGGGACTTGTTTCCAGCGGAGACGAGTTTAATCGACGTGGAGACGCAATTCTTGGTGACATTCCCAACACATGTAAAGTAGTAGACGATATCCTTATATATGATTCAAAGTACGACGATCACCTTGCACGCGTTTGGCAGGTCCTTTGTCGATGTGACGACGCAGGCATCACTCTGAACAAGGAAAAATTCGCATTCGGTAAAAACGAAACAAATTTCTGCGGCTTTACTGTGAGTGAGAAAGGCTACACGGTAGAATCCGGGAAGACGAGTGCAATAGAGAGATTTCCATGTCCAAAAGATATCACAGGCCTTAGATCATTCCTCGGGCTGGTTAACCAACTCGGTTACTTCTCCACTCAGATTGCCGAAAAGTCCAGACCTTTGCGAGATCTTCTGAAGCGCAATAATAAATGGATGTGGACATCCACGCACGACACAGCGTTCAACGAAGTTAAGAACTCTCTGATGTCACCGCCTATTTTGGATTTTTTTGACCCTTCACGTGATACCATGCTGGAAGTTGACGCGGCGAAGCTGAAAGGTCTGGGATTCGTCCTTAGACAACAAGACAGCGACGGCTCCTGGCGCCTTATCCAGTGTGGATCAAGGTTTTTGACAGAGACAGAGGAACGCTACGCAGTATGCGAACTAGAAATGCTCGCTGTAGTTTGGGCATGTCGTAAGTGTAATTGCTTTGTAGCCGGGTTGAGTAATTTCATCGTTGTCACCGATCACAAAGCTCTAGTGCCTATACTTAATTCGAAGGGCCTAGCTGATATTTCTAATCCACGCATTCAAAGACTCCGTGAGAAGATCACTCATTTAACCTTTACGGCGAAGTGGAAAGCAGGATCCGTGAACTCCATAGCAGACGCTCTTTCACGAGCTCCTAGCGCCCCAGCTGAACCAGAAGAAGGCGATATAGCCGAAGCTCACATTCAATCCGTCCAGCTTTCTGCAAATGTTCTTTCGATCAATGATCATGAATTGGAAAACATTAGAGATGCCGCGAGAAACGATCCAGAATACTGCATGCTGAAAAATACAATTACAAGTGGGTTTCCGAATGATAAACGTCGTGTTTCTTCTTCCCTGCAGCCATTTTGGTGTGTTCGGCACGATATGGCTGTGGATGACGATCTGATTTTGTTAGGCCGACGACTTATAATCCCGAGAGCTTTACGGCGTGAAACGCTGCAGCGTCTTCATGATGGCCACCTGGGCGTAACGAAAACCACATTGAGAGCGAGACAAACGGTCTATTGGCCCGGCATCAATAATGACATCAAGAATATCACTGCCGCATGCGAAATGTGTCGAAAATATTCCAACAGCATACAACGAGAACAGTACATCGAAGCTGAGCAACCGTCACGAATCTTCCAGTATGTGTCTGTTGATTATTTCGAACATGCAGGCAGGATGTTTATGGTATATGTCGATCGTTTATCTAACTGGCCAGTGATTTACGGCTCAAAAGCATCGACGAAGAGCGACTCAAGGTCATTGATTCATTGTCTTCGCGAGATTTTCACGTATACCGGCGTTCCTGAGTATATGCGCAGCGATGGAGGACCTCAGTTTGTAGCTCATCGAACCAGAGACTTCCTGAGGCGATGGGGGGTACGCCACAACATCACCAGCCCTCATTATCCACAGGCTAATGGTCATGCTGAATCTGCAGTGAAGAGAGCAAAACGGCTCATACAGAAATGCACAGACCATGGCGACATGAACACAGACGAATTTGCTCGTGGACTACTCGAACTGAGAAACGCCCCAGGAGTCGGCGGACGTTCACCTGCACAAATCGTATACGGCCATCCACTGCGCAGTGCATTGCCAGCTCATCATCGGTCATTTGCTCCGGAATGGCAAGAAAAAGCAGACGAATGTGATAGGCGTGCTGTCAGTACTAGAGAGCGCGTTATCACCACATACAACCAAAGATCCCGAGCATTAGCACCACTACGGCTTGGACAGAGGGTATACATACAGAATCGGTCCATCGGGAGATGGGATAGGGTTGGTGATGTGTCTGCTGTGGGTCGTCATCGTGCTTATGCGATCCGTCTTCCGAGCGGTCGAATTTGGTGGCGTAACCGCCGCCATCTGATGCCGGTTACTACCGCGAACCAGACATCGAAATCTGAACATACTCCGGACAACGGACACGACGAAGCCGACGAAGCCGACGGAAACGCTGACTGTGCCGGCGGCGTAAACGAAGCCAGCGCAGATTTCTACCATACACCGTCACCTCCGCCAGATGTGCACCCGGCTGGTCCGCGGCGCAGCCAACGTGAACGTCGCCGACCAGCTTACCTAGATGACTACGTCACTGATGCGGTGTAACATTCCAGTCTTATGTTCACATGTTATATATAAGTGATTCAACTATTAACCGCGATTGTTGTTGTAAAGTATTATTTCTTCTCTACGTATGATCCAACAATTTCATTGTTTATCTTACAATAGATAGTGTGTGTAATCTTGGAGAGGAGTGTGGTAATATGGTCCTGTGTCTTAGTCCATACTTGTAGTGCCCCCTAGCGTGGGATTATGTAACCAGGATGGACAGGGCGTTGAATACACAGTTGGTGCTCGTTGTCTCTTGTGTGTGTTTATTACCATATGTGTTTGTCTTGTTTATTATTACCCCACGTGTCGGCCGTTAAGCCCACCTGTCCATTAAGCCCGTGCCACCTTTCATGTCTGAAATATTCGGCTATTAGTAGTACGCTCAAATAAGCCAATCCAAAATATAAACTTTTCTCTGGTAGTATTTTTTTAAGCTAAATTTGATTCCATATACAATTTGTTGAGAAAAAAAAGTTATTTCCTATCATTTACGTGTGTTAAAACTAATATAAAATGACAATAAAAAGATAAAATAGGTGTGCATGAATCATCTAACATGGAATAATATGACAAAATAAGCATAAATAAACCAAATCTGTGACTGACGTGATAACCCACAATTAGCGAATTAACCTCGAGTGGAGAATTGGCAAAAAGCCGTTTGGCAACTCTGAAAACAAGGGGAACCAGAAGTGTGGGATTAGATATAGCACGTGCTGGAAAAAAAGGGGATTGTGTATCGTGGAAGAATTTCGTGTGGACATTTTTCACAGCCAAGACTTGAGAGTCTGGGGCTCGCAGAACACTAACTCTGTGACTCGAACCTGCGACCGGCCTCCAAAAGGTAAATTTGCTTTTGTGGGTCAATAATCATTACACGTGTTAATTTACGTTCTTCATCAAACTATTGCACACATTTGTACCTTATTACTATTGATATAATACATAATAAAGTATAGCTTGTTCCTATGGATGAATACAACTTTGGTAGAATAAGTGTTTGACCTTAAATAGCTCTAAATATTAGGCCTATCATGTAAAATATGGAGTACAATTTTGGAAGAAAATTCTGGTTTAATGACCTTGATTTACAGTGTGTCTTACCCTTCGCCAAGTCAAGTTATCGGGGGGTATATCTTGAATCTAACCTAACCTGACATTAAGATGCGAAATTTCATCGCCCGGAAGATATTTTCAGAGGTATATATGTCATTCATTACCCAGGAACCCTTTTCGCAACTACCCGATTTGACACTGACTTAATGCAAACTTTTTTCATAATTGATTCCTTTCTGATTAATACATACAGGAATATAGAAAACATACCTGTGCACCTTGCGACAAATGTAGAGCTTGCCAATTCACTGCTAACACGCCAACAACACAATACCGAGCACGCGCTTGATGCAGAAGACAGCTGGTCAGTTCATTGACCCATGCCCGTCCACCAGATGATATTGGTGTATTGTCCATCCGATCATGTCCTGGGTAGTGTTAGGCTCTTGTATGTATGCGCGTGTGCGTAATAGTAGAGTCGATCATGGGTGAGCGCACGTGCCGTGATGCATAAGGATACCCTTTGCAAAGCTAAACTGTACTGTTCTACTGTGACAGTAACGATATGCACTGTTTGCACGGCTTTTTTGCGAACAGTGATAGATATGAACACACTCTTTTCGTGGGCATTTATAGATAGCATTTCACGAATTCTCAGCCGGATTCTCGGGGGTTAAATTGCATATTCATCCCCCCGGCCAATTTGTCGGGGGGTATATATACCCCCCATACCCCCCAGGATTTACGCCCATGTGTTGTACCATTGTTCTTCTTAAAGCTTCTGAGTCACAGTTCTTTTTGATGGAGAGCATAACTAATTGCATGTAATATTTTACCTATGAGTTTCTCCATTTCGGTCACCATTCATCGCTTCCTGTCAGCGTTCACCGCTGTCTTGTCCAGGTACGTTCATGCTTCTTGAACCCGTTGTTGCACCATCAATCTTCTTAGAGTGCTCTTAGTAGCGGTTTTGCTTGATGGAGAGCACATCTGATCGTATGTAATATTCTACCTACAAACTTATCCAGTTCTACCACCATTCCTCCTTTGCTACCAGCACTCACCGCTGTGTCGTCCAAGGGAACAACACGAATATTATCAACACTGAGCCTCTTACTGAAGAATATCAGAATACATTTCTTTGTTTAGGAAACTTTTGATGTAAAAGACAATTGCTCTAAAAACCATGTTTCTTTTAAAGTCACTTCGTGCGGATGGAATCTTGGATGAATAAGCACTCATCCCAAATTCCATCCGCACGAATGCATGTCAGATTTCAAATTGAATCCTCACGGATAATTTCTGAGGTAATTTCAACCCTTGGATCCGATCTATCTAATTGGCACGTGCGAAAGAACATGTTATCAATGGTTACTTTTGACTATTGTAGGTGTCTGATATCATGAAACAAGCCATTAGCAAGAACTGCACCAATGCTTGAAGATCATCCGGATCTGATGATCTCCATAGAAATCCTCGGGATATTGAGAAACTCGTAATTCTTTGAACCCTAAATATTTTGCCATAAGTTGTACACTTTCGGAATCTACGTAAAAACTGTGCCCATCGAACGCCAAAAATTAATCGAATCCACATTCGACATGATATTATACTCGGTGTAAAATACCCTACGCGCACTCTGAACTTCTTGAAAAAAAACTCTTGAATTTTCTATGGATTTCCGGAAAGGTTATTGAAATAATCGCAATATAATACATATTTTCGAAATCTACGCAAAAAACTGCATCTACCGCAACTTGACACTAACATTAATTCAAAAATCGACCCGTCCTAGTGTGCATCCCTATCTCCATGGACATACATTCATGGTAAATGCATCAAGAATTATCATATATTGATTACAAATTGATTATCTATACTGGCACACCCGCCTCAAAAGTGGGAGATTCGTGGTTTGCAGCCCGGCGGAGGAGAAATTATTTGGGCGAATTATCTAATCCAACAGCCCCTGTCCACCCAGCAGTACCAGACATCAGTCATGGTACCAATTGTCAGTCATGTGTTGTGCGATGCACTCTGTTGAGCTGGCCCTCTCTAATACACCTTCCTCCTTGTGGTGCCATAGCGTGGAGAGGGTCTGCTCTGCGATGGCAGCAAGCTGCACTGTACACACATGTGTGCTCATAAGCTTCGGCTTCTTCCCCTGTAACAGCTGTAACTTTTGATGCATTTAACCTTTAGCTAAATACAACCTGTAGCCTAGCCTGTAACATATATACAATATAATAGTTTGTACTGGTGAAGAGAGACATTGAGCACATCAAGCCTTACCTGGAATCCTAAGCAGGCGCATTGATACCAAGGAGGTTTGTCGTTAACTCCGAATAAAATGTTTGTCTCAGTTTGTATATCATAGCGTCCGTTGTCTTGGCTACCTTGGCGATCATTCTGCAAAATCGCAAGCTGATTAAAGTGCAATGACAAGCCATTGGCATTTCATACATATAATTCGTTCGATAATTGCTGTAGGGAGTTGGCTTTTCATAAGCTTCCATGGAACGATTAGAAAACCACGATAAAGTGAACGACATCAAACCAGGCGATACATCTGACAAAAACAAAACTCTCACTATGAAATACATGTGTGACTGACGTATAATATTTGGACAAATTTTAGCAATTGGCTGTCAATTACGGTCCATCAACGTTGTAGACAGAAGTATCATCATAGCAAACAGAAGGTTTGTTTTACGAAACCATCATTTGTCTGTATCGTGTACAATGCATTTTGCCAAAGGTATCAAATCACATATTGGAAGACATCAATTATATAAGTGCGTGTTTAAGTGTGCGTTGATGCTGTATTTTGGTGAGGACACATATGATAGAAGAACTTATCACACGCAGTAGAACTGCTCGATCAAATATTTAATGTTCTCACGTCCGTATTGCGCCCAGATTCCATGATCATGTCTTGAGACATCGTGCTACAATGCAGAGTCGAAATGCAGCGCTAACTGAAAACACAAAAATAAACTTGCGTCAAACTCTGCAGTTCGTAAAACATATGTAGTGTTGTCCAGTGGCCACATAACAAGCGTACAGACATATCCATCGTACATCCATATTTGGAAACGGCTCCTCGTGTTGTAGATGTGATATGAATTGGCGTTAACACAGGTCAGATATGGGCACATTCATCGCAAGTCAGCAGGCTAATTGCGTAATGATCTACAATAAATTTTCACATGAACATCAAATACACTTGAATTAATGCATGTGCGTATGACATGCTCTGATATACAAAAATAGAAACCATTTTTATAATTGCGCATCACCTGGTGTTACCACGCATTGGCAATACTGTACCGTAACGACAAAATACAAATGATCCGCTGTGTCAAAACATGTGCTCATTCCATAGCTGGTTGTGAAACAAGAAAGATATTCTCGACCTTAAAGCCCCATAGTGTCACCCAGTGTTTAGTGTATGTATTGAACATGTCACAACTAAGGCTATTGTCATGATCAGTCTGATGCTAGCTTCGCTTTGTTGTGATTCAATATATCGTATCGGGTGTTCTATGTGTTTCTCACCACTCAGAGACGACACAAGAACATTACACCTTAGTAGCGCCCTACACATAACAGCATTGTTAATTGTGCGCCTCGAAAGACCCAGATAAATATTCGTGTGTATGAGCATGATAATTGCTGACAGTGTGTTGAATTGCCACAAACATCTCATTCATCCAAGGATTTTATCCTTTCTGGACATTAAAATACATGATTAACCACAATAATACATTATTTGCCAAAATGAAATGGTCATTGTTCCACACTGAGCAGGTCATGTTATTTAACTGTTGCCTGTATCTGCTTGTTCTGTAAGAGTCAAAGAAATTACCTCTCCGTGATATTTGCTTTATCAATAATAATAAATTGTTTTATCACATAGCCATGATATCATCCCATCATGAAAACCCACATACTGTGAGGTCCAGTTCAGTACTCATGAAACAGGCACGATCCTTTGCTCCACTGGCACGCGAAATACAAGGGAAGCACTACCGAATGCTGACGAATAAGAAAAAATAAGTAACAAGGGCAGTGACAAACACTCACACAGTATATCTCACTGCTTGTCTTGCGCCTGGCCTCTCATGATACACTGATGGAAATCCACTTGGATCAGTTCAGGGATCCATCATTCCAAGCATATAGTGTGCATTGCCGTCGGCAATAGAAAAATGCTAATGCGCCAAACAAGTTATTGACGAAATGGTTTAAGCCGAGGCACAAGGATGATTCCTCATGGTCTTGGCGTACACACGTGGCACACGCTTGTATTAGCGCACACCTAATGTAATCCCGTGCTGAAAATTTGATGTTTCGCATGCAAGGAGCGATTTGAAGTAAATACAATCTGTAATGTTTATACTACATTCCTGTAATAGGCTGGTTCAGCTTAGCTTCGAAGTGACCTAGATTTGGTAGTATTCTCGTGTCAACATAAGTCAGTGGTGTTGTTTGAAACACATTTGAGATTGTGACAGTATAACGATCTCTGTCAACGCACTGTTGAGCTGAGCAATACATGTGCTGTCATTGACCTCGTAAAGCTCACGAAGAGCTTACCCATTGAGGCCACACACAGGATAATGTGTGTGTGTGTGTGCGTGCGTGTGTTTGTGAATGTGTATGAATGACGTGCTCATCATAGGTTGATATTGGCAGCTTCTGTCAACTAAATGTCTTAATGCAGTGGTTCCAAATCGTATTTTCATCAACCACCCCTGGAGGTCTCATGAAAGGCACTCTTGTTCCATTCAGTAGTGGATCCAAAGTGTAATTGGGGAGGGGGTGTATTGTGTATGCGTGGTCATGACTTTGGGCATTTTCAATGATATGTACACACATTCAAACATACAATTATGTCTGAATATGCCTTGCGATAATGCATACACAAATTTTTAAGAAAACTCTACAGAAAACAATTTTCTTGACCTCTCTCAGTGAACCTCTTGGTTATGAGGAGTTGATGGACACATTTTGGGGGGCTTCAGCCCCCCCCCCCCCCCCTCGGGATCCACCAGTGGTACCACTAATGACGCGCATAACATATGCTGGGGTCCACTGAATTGCAGCTAAGACGGGAATTCAGTTTCGTTTTTGTCAACAACCGTTGGCTTCGCACATTGATCTAATCACACAGTCCCCCGTGCATTTAATCTGCAGTCTCCTATGTGATGCATACTCACATTGATTATGAACGTTAAATATCACCCCGTTTCAATCATCGCCGAGGTTAAGGCGTATTGCAGCGTGAACGCAGTGCTAAAATGTTAAAGTGCGAGTTTGTAAAATGTGACGATGTGGCCCAAAAGAACAGCAGTTTATCACTGGTTCGAGATGATAGCCTGAATCGTGGATGCACGCCTGAGCTGGGTTCAAATAAATAGTAAGCACATGAGGGTGTCGCTACCGCAGGCGGGTTGGATTTGGGTGCAAATAGATGAAAAACAACCTTGACACTCTCAATGGACAATAGAAGCCGACACATGCCGTTGAATTGGGTTTGAGCCTGGTTACATGGTATCTTCAACTCCGTTCGTTTAAACCTAAAGCTATGCCACAAGGAAATTGAGCTTTGAATTATACTCATCCAGGAATAAATAATTAATAATAATATTATAATTATTATTAACTATAAAAACATCGCATGAGTGAATTTCAGAATAGCTGAATAACGAGATTTGAGATCGAGCTTCATTATCTACGCTATGATTATATTGTCTCGAGTTGTGTTGTTATTATGTTTCAGTCGTGTTGTCTTGTCCGTCATGTCCGTCTGTTTTGCGTGTTTTGTCCGTATTTTGTCTCTATATTTATTGTCTTTTATTGCATATTTGTAGTTTACTTTTGCATATGTCCTGTTAGTTGTATTCCATTTTTCGAATTCTGTTTATAATCGTTTCGCGCCCGAGCCCTTCGATGCGCTATGACAAATAAAGGTTGTTGTTGTTGTATCAGGTCTTATCATTCATCACATACGCACAAGTGAAAACTCAACAAGTGACACCAAGCGTACATGATTTATCGTGCGGTATCCTGAAACGTGCTTGGATGCGTTTCAGATCCTATCATTCCACATAATACGAAAATCGCTCACAAACTACTCAGAAAGCAAATACAAATTCAGTACATTTCTGGAGAGCTTTGTAGTCCACCACCGCTGCAGTTGTTAGAGACCTGCATTTATAATATTAAAAAGCATAACTAATAATTACGACTGAAAGTACTGACCGCACCAAATGATAATAAACATCGCTATGCTGGTGCTATTGCTTCGCACAGGTTGACAATAGAGACGTGATTGACAATATAAATGTGATTATTTAGTGCTGTTTTTAATGTCCACACGTTATCACCGAGAGTGTCCGTGGAAAAGCAAAATTTAAATCCATCTTGAAGTATTTGCAAAGAGAGAATGCCTGATAGACTGCTGAGAAAACTCAGCCACAACGAATGGACTTTCTACTGCAGCCATTATTACGTCGGTGGTGCCCACCAGGTATGTTCATCGGTGTTGGTTGAACTTTCTGAAGGTAGAACAGGCGTGTGCCGAGCTCCAGAACCGCTGACAATTGACCTGATGCAGCGCGCCGTGAGTAAGCTACAACAAGAAACACCTATACTCTCCACTCATGTGGAAATCGTAGAAGACGGTCGTGGACGGCATCGTTGTTGGTTGGCAGCAGGATCACCGCCTATTGAGGTCCGACAACTACCAGCATCACTCGACCAAGACTGTTTCAATAGTGAATGGCGCTACCATTTCAATGAAATAATCAACTCGGAAATCTTGGATCTTCATAGCGGACCGCTTGCACAGGTGTTTTTCTTGAATGGCCCTTCAATTCAGTCTGAATTACCCGGAGATGGTACAGTATGTCACGCAACTATATATTTGCTAATATCTCATTGTTTTTGCGACGGTATTAGCAGCACTAAACTGCTGGGAAAATTGGTTAATAATATTCAACACGAACGTCAGCAGCTTTCGATGCCAATAAAACAACAAATAGTCAACCATAAAAATATTTTCATCAGTCAAGATATAGGCGTATCTTTTGAGTATATTGCGAACAAATTGCCTATCAATGAATGGACACATTTATGTGGATCCCTGGGATGGCTTGCCCTCAGTCTTCTGCGACGTAATCTACTTGGACTGCTGCCGAGGGCGATTCGGGGATCGATAGAATACGGAACATTGAATCGCAATCTCACTCGCACTTCTCAATCAATTCAGTGCAGCAACAACTGCAGCCAACCCACCATGCAAGATACTCATGTTGAATTCACGAGCTTGCCCGAGGCAGTGAGCCGTCGATTGTTTGATTTATGCAAGCAGCGACACATAACCGTCGGAGAGCTACTGACAGCAGCTACCTGCACTTCCTCTGCTCAGCTACTGTTGCGACACTCGCCGCGCACCATATTTCCTGTCATATTTACCACTGGAGTAGTTGTTGATTCGATGAGGTATGCAAAGAACAATCAACAACAACACGACATGCCCACACATCTCCCTCCTATACCAGAGTATCTCACAGCGGCCAGTGTGCTCATCCTCAACGCTATGGTTGACGCGGCAACCGCAGAGGAACGTGTGATTGCTGTGTGGTCGTTGGCAAGGTCTATAAGCCACACACAGCGAAAGAAACTAGCAAACGGGGAGCCCCTGCATATCACGCGTTTGGCAAAGATATATTTACACCCGGACAGTTGGGCTCAATCTGTTTACAAGCTGTGGTTGACGGTATGTGCTCGCCTCAGAGAAACGCTCTTTAAAAAAAATAACCAAAAGCCATTAAGAGGTTGCAGAAATGATCAGAGCCGCATAGAAAGAAAAACAGCTAACGGTGATGTAATGGAAGAGGATTTCATAGTGAATAATTATGGCAGAGTAGACCGGCTATTCTATATCAAAACCAATGCCGAAAAACCTCTCATCAAAGCTACCGCTACATTCTCGGCATTGAAACTTCATCCACAGTTCGATCGCATGTGGGCTGTGCACCAGTTCAGCTGCTTGGACGGCAGGCTGCATTACAGCGTGGAAGCGCAGCGTCATCACGTATCCGTTGAACATGTGAAAGAAGTCATGGATCTCACCTGCCAGCTTCTCACGAAACTGTCCAACACGCTACCGTGATATACACACGTGCACTTTCACGATCCCTGAAATTGTACAGTGTGGCCAAAGTGTTCCGTGTCCTCAATTTCAATAATTCAGCATATGTACATGCAAGTAACCAGGTGTGGATTGACGGGCGGTCGCGGTTCAAAACAGAATTTCAGACACACAGACAAATAGGTGACGTTGAGGAATGCATATTGATAAAAAATACCACAAAGTAAATACAATATGAGTCAAGCAGGCGCACGAACAATACTGAATGACTGCTTTTATTTCTGGTCAATTTTCTTCAACCGATTACAATGACGTTCAACGGACTGATATAATTCAGTACCTGAGCTTGTCCTACGGGCATATATAGTGATGCAAAAAACCGTTTCTTTGGTTGCGTTTTTTTGTGCAAAAAAACACGTTTTTTTAGGGATTTTTTATTTATTTTTAGAATTAGCCCAAATTGTCATCGGATGTAGGATTTTAGTACATGGAAACGAGTTTAATTGACGTTTTGTACATCTTTACGTGTCTTATTTCAAAGATAATTTGATAATAGTATAAAAAACAAAAATATTTATCAATAAATACCTCAGGAGACTGTTTGAAAGTGCACACGGGTCCGGTGGTTTAGGTTTTTCCATTGAGAAAACCCATGTTTTTAAAGATGGTTTAATGATGTGGATATTTGAAATAATTTCTCAGCAGAACAAAACAAATTCATTGAGTAATCATGTGTTTTTTTGAAAAGAAACCATGTTTTTTTATGAAAAAATGCAATGATGTTTTTCAAATTGGTTTTAAATTCGCTTTATTAATGTACAGATTCAGAAAATGTTGACAGCAGAACAAGACAAGTTAATTGGTTCGGCAAGTGTTTTTTTGACAAACGTTTATTTAAACTAACACTTTTTCAATGAAACCATGTTTTCTAAAACGGTATCTATGTAAGCTAGATTTGATTGATTCACACGCGTGGGACATCGTTGTCCCACGCGCGCCTACAAGACCACACCACTCGTAGACACGCCTCAGGAACGACTCCCCATTTCCTCTAGTTACAGTCACCAACAAAGTTCAGCACACATGCGCACCAACATACGCACACACACACAATCACGCGCATACACATACACACACGTGCACACCATCTGCCTGTACAACCAGTGCTGCGCATACACTCACGCACGCATCCACAAACAAACATCTACCGCTCGCGCAAGGATCACAGCCACACAAACACGCGCACACTTCCACTCGCCCTAACATACAGACTTGCATACGCAAACATCATAGCCCAAACACACACGCACTAATAGCTCAGTAATATACCACACGCCCCCGTGATATATATATATATCAAAATTAACAGATACGGTAACATACGGGTAAAACTCAAGTCAAACCGATGACGGAAACAAAAAAGCACAAACCAAAATACACAAGTACAAGCAGCTCCGATCCATCCAGCACAACCTCCACCAGAAACACTCCATGGCTGCGATCCATCCAGCACAACCTCCACCAGAAACACTCCATGGCTGCGATCCTTCCAACACAACCTCCACCAGAAACACACTCCATGGTTGCGGCGAAGCACAACCTGTCGTCTTCTCTATCACCGGCCGCCGCGACAGGGCACAACACTCCTCGGCTCCAGCAACAACCGTGCTCCCGCCGTGCTCCTCAGCAAACACCCGTGCTCCTCAGCACCCTGTCGCAGCCGGCCGTGATCCACCGTCCACACAAGCCGCGACGTCCCGTCCTCCGCTCAGGTCCTCCGGCTTCGGCAGCCCCAATTCATCAACCCTCCAGCAGCTTCCTCTGACGGGTCAGCGACGCATCCAGAAAAAGCGGGCCGACGAGCACCCTCGGCCACAGCTTCCCCCTCACTGTTTCCAGCCGGCACCTTGCTCCACAGTCGCCCCCTGCAACACTGTCTTGACACGTCGCTGAACACCGCTCTATGCCTGTCCGCCTCTGATGACCGCCACAACTGCTGCCGAAACCGAGTCAAAGCTCCCACCACACCAAAACTCTCCAATAAAACCATACAAACACAAAAAGATGCCGATATAGCTTGTAAGCAATACAAAACAACTTCTGCCGAACAAAATTAATGTGTGTTAAGACAGGCGCGCGTGGGACATCGTTGTCCCACGCGCGCCTACAAGACCACACCACTCGTAGACACGCCTCAGGAACGACTCCCCATTTCCTCTAGTTACAGTCCCCAACAAAGTTCAGCACACATGCGCAACAACATACGCACACATACACAATCACGCGCATACACACACGTGCACACCATCTGCCTGTACAACCAGTGCTGCGCATAGTATGCGCAGAGTGCGTGAGTGCGTGAGTGTATGCGTGAGTGTATGCATGTGCGTGAGTGTATGCGCCGCATACACTCACGCACACATTCACAAACAAACATCTACCGCTCGCGCAAGGATCACAGCCACACAAACACGCGCAAGGATCACAGCCACACAAACACGCGCACACTTTCACTCGTCCTAACATACAGACTTGCATACGCAAACATCATAGCCCAAGCACACACGCACTACTAGGTCATTAATATACCACAGGTCACTAATAGCATGAATAACTCATGTGTTGATAAAAAATAATTCATTTAACATCCCAAATATATCATTTCCATAATTTGAATTCTTTGCATGACTCTTCAAAAAAAAACAAAAAAAGGTGTTTTTTTTGGTCGAGGTTTTTTTGGCAAAAATCGTTTTTTTAAAAACCTTTGGTTTTTTAAGGTCGCATCTCTAGGCATATACCACCAACAGACAACGGATAGACTAAGCCGCATATATATATGATGGGAAAAGTATACTTCATCGGGCACAATTACTGCAGTATAAAGTACTTGATAAAATCTTGTTGAGGCGAAACGTTGTACGAATACAGCAATAATTGTGCACGATGAAGTATACTGTTTCCATCGTATAACCATTAGCGGGTGCGTGAGTGCAACTTCTTTATGCGGAATATATATATATATATATATATATATATATACATATATATATATATATATATATATATATACATGAGATTATATATATATATGAGATTAACAGCTATACAATGAGGTTTACGATGAACGAATACCTCTTGGTTTTCCCTCTTTTTGCTGGAACTGTATGGTGAAGTGAATACAAAAGGAACGAATAATAGCAAAAAATAGTGAATAATATACGTACATTTTTCAATAAATTTCGAAATACATTCACAATAAAAATGTTCACTGCGATTTTCAGTCCGACAAGTGTGGATTTATTATCCATTGTACTAAAGTGGTGCTTCTCTCTACTTCTCGGAAAATTACCGTATGATGTATATCCGCCAGTTCATATTATATATTATCTTACAAGCTGAAAATTGACAAGTTATCTTGCAATAAAATCCCCCTGGGACCTCATTTTACTGATTGTTGGTCGGCAATGAGGATAACTCGCGCAAAGCTGCATCTACTCATTTTTCCTATATACAATCATGCACTCACCTTCAACTCTGATATCAACGTGCTTCTTGTCAAACCCTTATTGACCGATCTACCATTAGGATCCACGAACACTCCCAACGTGGGGTTGTTGGACCGACCGACTGCATTTACTCGCACTCACACACACGCGCTCTCGCGCATATACGCGCATGCATGACATACACACATACATTTCTGTGAGTACACACATGATGGTCTTGTGGCAGAAGTCCTTGTTTGCGACATGCCGAGGAATTCGCCCGGAACGAAAGTCGGCGCCATCTTGACGAAGCGTCCTGTAAACGCCAATGATTATCAATACGTTTCCTAGCATGCGCCAGGCCAAGGAAATTGAGGTCGTATCATGACTACAAAGAAGCTAACTTCTGCAAAAACATTCATGAAGAATATAGTCATTTGGGGCAAATGGCGATTTGGTTATTTTGGGGGTAAAAAATGATTTTGACCTTAGCAGAGTTGAAATCGCTATGTACAAGAAATGAGTGGATAAACTATTAGAGCAATCGTTTGCGGTCATTTCAGTGTATGAATCGTCTTTCTACGTTAAAAAATGAATGTGTGACACAATTTATCCCAAAACCTTTCAAAACATGTTGCACAAAACATTTGCAATGTTTCAGAAAATTTGTCATAATTCACCACATGGACAAATTTTGGGGGCAATTCGCGATCGCTTCAAGAAACTGGGGCAATTGGCTATAGCTATCTCTTCCATAGCATTTATATGCAGGTATTAAAGACACCACATCATTCTGAAAGTGGGGCATATAACGATCGGTGTGGGGGTAATTGACGATCAGTGTAGCGATCGTCAATTGCCCCACACCGATCGTAATATGCCCCATCCCCGATTTCTATTTACCCCTATAGCGATCGTCAATTGCCCCGTGGTGCACCACGTGCGACGACGTCTTGCATTACTTCGAGGAAATGTACTTCGCGGAGCCCACCAGGAGCCATAGTCGACTAGAATACCGCGGCGGTCATGCAAACAACTTCACTTGGCTTGCATAGAGACTGTCCTACACTCCAGAGGACGTCGTGCGACCCCCTCACAAAAAAGAGGAGAGTCATTCCCATGAGCTGTTATAACTGATGAGAATTGCCACCAAAAGATTGCAGAGATGAACAAGTCTAAGACAAGACTTCGCAAGTAGGGAGCTCCTACTCAAACTGAGAAATCTAGCAAGGAATAACCAAAGAAAAAGGCAAAAGTGAGAAAGAGAAAGTCGAAAGGGGATGATGAGGACTCGGACTCAACAGTGTCGCAATAACTAACAAATACTTCCAGTGAGTTATCTCTGGAAGACCTGCTGAGAGATGGCATTGAAGCCATGCTATAACGGAAGAAAACACTTCTTTTCGTAGAGTGTATTATGTATCATCCTTAAGGCCAGGCCAAGTAAGCTAGCATTGTAATGTGAGCTAGTTCATCTTTGTTTTTCGTTTGAATATATTTAGTTGATAATTTCTGTCTTTATCTACCATCTAGAATGTCAAATTACCTTCAAATTAACGAATTACGGATCGATCGTTAATTACCCTACGAAAATCGGCATTTACCCCACTGGGGTAAATGACGATCGCACCACTAAATTCGATCTCTATTTAAAAAAACAAAATTTTCAAAAGCTTTCAATACGGGGATAGAAGCACAGTGTACCAACACACTATGTGGTACTTAGTATGTTTTGCTATCGTCATTAGTATAAGCGCTGGTTAGATGTTAATGAAAACGATCGTCATTTGCCCCGAATGACTATACGTGATATTTTGCAAAAATGTGCTTTTGTTTTTGGTGGTATACCTTGAGGTACGTAGAAGTTCTTTCAAACATTGATCGATAAGAACCTGTATGAATATAATTATAATCATTAATCATAAATTTATATTGACAATAATACTAAGAAATTCAAACGTAAGGACATATACATAACAAGGACAAATAATACTAATAAATTTATACGTATTAAACGTATTCAAACGTAAGTTTAGATTATACTGATTTGCATAAGATTGGATAATTTAGAATTATAAATATACACATGCGCGCAAAAATTACAAACTCAATAAGGAAATTCATGTAGAAATTATTTGCGTGGGACTGAAATAAGGAGAAGGTTGAATCAATGAGATCGAGAATTAGGACCGACATTAATCGAACAATTACAGTCGAATATCTTAATTATTCCCTTGGTAGAACTTATGCTTGCTTGAAATGCTTGTAAACGTATTTAGATAGAAAAAAAGGTTTCGGCAACGTGACTGCATATTCATTGGAAATTGTTCAATAAGACAACAAATATATTTGTGTCGATACGACTAACATACCGGCTCAACCCATGAACACACAGGATTGCAACAAGACAATTGATTACATACAATTCGATGTGGATTTTTGTAATACAAACACAATGAGAACCGACGAACAAAACGCGTCAATTGTGGATCTTCCTTTCACAAAAAGATCACAACTACTTTCATTATAGTTATTGGTGAAAACAATGAACGAGGTTATATAGGAATATAGGTTATAGGTTATATAGGCACTGTTATTGTATTGGTTAAGCGTGTGTGTGTGCACTTGTGATTGTAATCATTGTAATGATTGTAAATACAGTTGGTACATGTACAGACAATTTATTGCGCTATGTAAGTGTGTGTGTGTGTGTTTGTGTTTCTGTACCTATGTATGCTGGATCTTTGAATCTGTGTATGCATGCGTGTGTGTGGGTGGGTGACTGATTGCGCGTGTGTGTGTGTTTGTGTGTTTGTGTATTTCTGTTTCCGTACCTATGTATGATTGATCTTTGAATTTGTGTATGTTTGCGTGTGTGAAGAAAGAAAGAAAGAAACATGTATTGGCGCTCAGACTGTTAGTATGGAGCGCTGCTCCAATTCGCAACACATAATATACTATATACATCGCAAATATATACACAATATCAATATAAAACAGCATTAGTTTGAAAATTCATAAAATGTCCTTATCAGCAGTACATACGATCATATCAAATACCATGCAAGGTCCATCGCAATTGTTTATCATGCAACGCACATTTTCAAGCATTCATCGACAAATTTAGCAAGATTCTTCATAACATCAATGTTTTTGCACTTCATCAATTTGAAAAATTTGTATTGCGCTTCAACTTGCCAGTATTGTTCCGGTATATATTTTGTCCTCAGTTGTACTATAGTCGGGTTCTGACACTGTATCATCATGTGGTACTCGTCTCCAATTCTGTTATTATTGCACAGGTCACAGTATCGTTCATGTCGTGGTGTCCCACTGTAGCGGCCTCTAGTCACCGCCAGCCGGTGATTACCTGTCCTTATTTTTGTTAAGTATATCCGATCTTGTTTATTGAGTTTAATTAGGTAATCTTCCAACTCGTAAGTCGTCTTAAATAGTCTATAATTACAGCACAACGTTTTGCTTGCCATATTCGAATACCATTGGTTAATCCATATATCTTTGAGTTTTCTTTTAACCATATGCATTGTCCTAACGGGATTATGTATATTCTGTAGTGTCCATAAGCTGCACAGCCCGCACTCATTACAAATGTTGCGTATATACAATAATGTATGTATGTGTATGACTGTCCAAGCTGTCGGATTCCTTTCAATTGTGTGTTTGCCTAAGTATGATGTATATCTGTATGTGAGCGTGCTTGTGTGTGTGTGTGTGTGTGTGTGTGTGTGTGTGTGTGTGTGTGTGTGTGTGTGTGTGTTCTTACCTAGTTCTTACCTAGTTGACCCCGCAGAAGTGAATCTCCTGTCTTCCAAGTATCTTCATTTGTTTTGAGTGATTGTATTGATTTTTGATTTACGATCTCCTCTGGTAGCTTGTTCCAATCATCTATCGCCCTACTGGGGAAACTAAATTTTTGAACGTCTCTTTTTATTCTTTGTTTCTGTAGACCAAATTTGTGACCTCTTTTTGATTTTGCCAATTCGAATAAATCTTGATTTTGTACCACTTATTTTTTCGAAAGATATTTATAGATTGAAATTAAATCCCCTCTTTTTCGCCTTTCCTCCAATGTCCATAGACCTAATTTACTCAATCTGTTTTGATAAGATAAGTCTCGGATGCTGCTCAAAATTTTTGTGGCCGATCTTTGTACTTTTTCCAATTTCTTCTTGTGTTTTTTCAAATAGGGTTCCAAATAAATGCGGCGTATTCCATTGTAGGTCTTATAGTTGATTTTATTAATGTTCCCAGCATATATTCGTCAATGTATGAAAAAGCCGTTTTGATTTTTGCTATCTTGCTGTTTGCTATCTTAACGATGCTTGATATATGATTTTCCGGGGAGATACAATAATTTATTTCGACACCCAAATCTTTTTCCTTGTTTGTTGCTTGCAATGTAATATCTCGTATCTTGTATTTCCAATGTGGTATTCTCATTCCTTGTCCAAATCGCAGAACATAACATATATTTGTATTGAAAGGCATTTGCCACTCCTCACGCCATCTTGATAAATTGTCCAAACATGTTTGCATGATAATGCAGTCCTCTAAGCCGGTTATATCCTTTTTTATTTTTAAAATATCGGCGAACATGTTCATATAAACACTGGTCGGCACTATCTCCTCGATGTCATTAATAAATATTACAAATAGTATATTTGCTAGAACTTTGCCCTAAGGCACTCCGCTGGTGACACTCCGCCATGACGAGTAGTGACCCCGTAGACATATCCGCATTTCTCTATCCGTTAGGAAGTCACCTATCCATCTTTGTAGCCGCTTGTGAGGCGGGTGTGCTAACCACTACATCACAGAGTCCACACAAAGGTCTACAAGATATTGTGTTTATTGACCACGTATAGTGTCTTAGGTGCGTAAAAATCGCTACATTGTAAATAATAACATGACATGTCATAGAAGCGCCATTAGCGCCGTAACTATGTAATTGGGTCAAGTGATTACGTGTACCTGTGTTTTGTTACCTTTCGAGTGACACGTAGATCTTTAGGTTTCCAGGTAAGTAAAGGTAAGTGATATGTCATTCTTAGATTTGGGCTTGTACGGTTTGTTTCTCTTGTGTGAATATATTGGGTTATTGCTAACGCCTCTTCTTTGCTGGTGAGCCGCGACACGTTATGTGAGCCACGTAATGTGAGTCTCTGCTTGTGTGTGATGTGTGTGTGTGTGTGTGTGTGTGTGTGTGTGTGTGTGTGTGTGTGTGCTTATTGATAATCACGTGTGAATATAATATAGAACAGATTTATAGCACTGTCACGCTCCATTCAAGCAGTTATTGCAGTAATTGTACTTCCGCCACATGCAGTTCCATCATGGCTTGGCGCTTGAAAGTCTTGTAAGAAGTTGAATAGTCAGTTCCATGATTTCTTTCACGTGCTTTACCGACACATTTTGACAATGCGCTACTACACTGTAATGTAGCCTATCTTCTAGGCAGCCGAACTGGTGCATTGCCCATACCTTATCCAGTAGTGGATGAAGTGCAAATGCCGAGAACGTCGCTTTTGCAGTTATACTGTAATTTTCGGCGTTGACGTTTGTATTTAGCAGTTGGTCCACCCTGCCGTAGTTGTTCATTAGTAAATCCACGTCTGTTATGCTATCATTAGCTGTTTGTTCTGATTGGCTTCTGGAAGCACCGCATTTAGATTTTTCTGGTTCAGTTTTACAGACAAACATATATATGAGCTTATCAAGTACAACCAGTATTTGTTGTAGGAGCTCTTGAACACTCAGAAGCCAACCGTCTGGATTGAAGCAGATCTTTGACAAGCGCATGATATGCACAGGCTCTCCTAGCGCTAGTTTTTTGCGCTGTGTGCGACTGACTGATCTTGCCAGTGTCCACACTGCGGCTTCGGACCCTTCAGCAGTTACCGTATCGACCACAACGTTGAGAAAAAGACCAGTAGAAGCAGTGAGGCAGTCCGGTATAGGAGGCAGATATGTAGGTATGTCCCTAGTGCTGCTGCATATATACCTTGTCGAATCAACAACTACTCCAGTGGCAAACCTGACAGGAAGCATGGTGTGCGGCGAGTGTCGCAACAGTAGCTGAGCAGAGCAAGTGCAGATAGCTGCTGTCAGTAGCTCTCCGACGGTTATGTGTCGTTGCTTGCATAAATCAAATAACCGGCGGCTCACTGACGCGGGCAGGATCGTGAATTCGACGTGAGTATCTTCCATGACGATTTCGCTGCATTTGCTGCTTGCAAGTGTCTTGTTGTATTGAATTGTCGCAGAAGTATGAGTGAGGTTGCGCTTTAATGTCCTATATTTTATTGACCCTCCAATTGCCTTCGGTAGCACCGCATCAAGTACTGACCAACGCACTACGCTCAGAAAAATTCGACATAAAGTAAACATAAAGTTTCTCCATGAATTAATTGGCAGATGTTCTAGAATGTACTCGAAGGGCACGCTGATATCTTGGCTATTAAAACCATTTTGACTGTTGATTGTTTGTTGTTTCTTTGGGATCGAACACTGCTCAAGTTCGTGTTGGATATTATTTATCAGTTTTCCCAGCAGTTTAGTGCTGCTAATACCGTCGCAAACACAATGAGATATCAACAAGTATATATTTGCGTGGTATACTGTACGCTCACTCGTACCTTCAGACTTGAGTGACGGACCGTTTAGGAAAAACACCCGTGCAAGTGGTCCGGTATGAAGATCCAAAGTATCCGAGTTGATGATCTTATTGAAATAGTAGCGCCATTCACTACTGAAACAGTCTTGGTCGAGTGATGTTGGTAGTTGTCGGACCTCAATAGGCGGTGATCCTTTTGCCAACCAGCAACGATGGCGTCCACGACCGTCTTCTACGATTTCCACATGAGTGGAGAGTATAGGTGTTTCTTGTTGTAGCCTACTCACGGCGCGCTGCATCAGGTCAATTGTCAGCGGTTCCGGAGCTCGGCACACGCCTGTTCTACCTTCAGAAAGTTCCACTAACACCGATGAGCACACCTGATGAGTGCCGTCCATGTTCACGTGATGAAAATAGAACATCCATTCGTTGTGGCTTAATTTCCTCAATAACCTGCTTGACATTATGCGTTTATATTTACTTGTAGTTTTCGCACTATTTCTAGTTTTCACGTGTTCACACGGTTCTGGTTAGATATATAAATAGGGATATCTCATGAATGCTCTGCACAAAAATGGCCATCAAATCAAAATGGTTCATACCATATATCAGCTCTCCTTAGCGACTGGTTGATTCAACAATTTTGGTATGTTTCAATCGATTAATATAAGTTGTCAGCTGAATTATTCGCTCCGTACAACTAAGAGGTTCTAACTAATGCTGCATCCGTGGGTTAAGAGGTTATTCTGCGGTACGCTTCGAAGTGACAAAGTGCACAAAGTGATCGCAGGTATATTCAATTTCAAAATACTTTCATCACTGTCAGGTGCACCTGGTCACGAGCTCTTGAATATCAATGATAAGTCATGCGCACAAATAAACTTTCATTTTCGTACGCTATTCGAGCGGAAGTACTGAATGATACAGTTTGTAATTTGTTCATGAATTTTATCAAAACATACACAACCAACTATGACTAATAAATTAAAAAACAGTAACAATACGTAAAGATAGGAGGTGCTTTGGACGCAGCAGTGAGATACGCCATACCATATCCAGACAAGCTGTATATAGCGAGCCTCATGTACTTTCTATTCATGTAGAAAATCACAAAAATGCATTTGTGGTAAGAGTAATAAATACACAAATAGGTGTAAAAATCATTTTTAAATGTACAACGTCACCTCCAGATGCCGATTTAATATATTTCCACAGATACACAATCAACACACTTCAGGTGTATTGTAAGTTATATATTTATTCAATCAACCTTTATACATAACTTCGATGATGAGACCATTAAGTCAAGTGCTTAGGACAAATTTTTTGCAATCTACTCGATAGAACTAAAAAGAAATCATCTTCAATTTCGTGTTGCAGGTACATCTTCTAAACCGCCAACGTGATGAGACATTCGGCAAAGAAAAAGAAATGGACATCACCTTCCAAGTTGACGACAACCCTCCGTGGCACCAATGTGCCTGTCTATTATTTCAGGTATGTTTTTGAGTTAAACCGAAAATATGGGTCACGGTCGAGTCGTCGGCGACTAAGCCCGCTCCCCCACTATTCTTCAGTGAGTAAGGTGGCTAGATACCCGACAGAAAAAAAAACCTGTTTCAAGGGTGGATGAGCTATCTGATAGCCAACGGTCATCTAGCATGTTCCAGTTTGCAAACGTGTTTTAATTTTTCTATTTGTGCCTACTCCCTGCTCGCTGTGATGTTTCTGTCGGTTGTGTCTTTTTCGCGCCTGTGTATAAATATGTGCGCTATATTAAATATATGTTGTTGTTGTTGCTGTCAGTTTGCTTAGACGAACCTGTGACAGCCGCTGACATCGGAAGAGGTTAAACTTTCAGGAACAGAGTACAGTTTTTGTAGATTAGAACTTGTCTGACTATAAATATTCGGTCGGTCGATCGGTAGATTGGAACAGCAGGGTTGGCAGTGTATTCGCTGGAAACTTCTCAGCCCTCTGTCTAGACATGGCAAGAGTGATAGAACAAAAGGATTAAAAAACTGATATTTCCCTATAAACAGGTAAGTTAGCCAGAATTATAAAGTCAATTCTAACCACCACCAGACAGGAACTATTGAGATGCCCGAATGTCCATGATCAGTGACAACGCAGCTATATATATGTCGCCACTATGTGCATATTCATGCATGTTCAGTGCTTTTAAGTAACACATTATTGAGAAGACTGTTGGTCGTTTGTTGGTAGCACTACCTAAAAATGTTTGGCAGCACTCTCACAATACCTCTCCTGATCACTCCATTGCTATGTGTGGAAGCTGATTCGCCTGATCGCGGCTATATTATAGGGACAATTTTTTTCGTATCGGGCCTTTTGGCGCTTTTACAGGCTACATTCGGAATCAGGTAATATGAAATGTGACTCTACATTATTCTAGAGAGATGTAATTGTGTCCAGTATATCAATGGATAATGGATGTTCAGAATACCCAATGTCAGCAAAAGTCTCATGTTTTCGGGTACATTTTCATTCATATACGGCTTCCGTACCTGTTGCTGCAGTGTAAAGCTGGTAAGGTTTGCGGTTAAAATAAGTTTCTTGCGGTGCCGTCTGGTACTGAAACATTTACCTGTATTCTGGTGCGCTGAGTGATATTTGCCGCTATTAATTCATCATCTGCGGCTGGATTGTGCCAGACTACCGATCTACAGACTACGGTGTCGACTGGCAAACGCGAATGTGCTTCCTTCAAGGCGGCATTATTATGGCGTCGCTGGTGCAAATGCTGGTATCCATCACCGGTCAGTTGAACATATTGCACCGGCTTGTTGAATCATACAGAACAGTATCATCCTATTGAAGGAATGAAATTTCGGAGAATTTTAACGTTGGCTTGCAAGCGATTCAGCGTTTGTGGATGTGTCTGGGTCTGTGTGTCTGTGTTCATGTGCAACGCTGGCCATTCAGGCACACGGCGTGTATGTTTGTGTGTGTGTGTGTGTATGTGTGTATACTGTACTGCGTTGCTGACTATGTAACTGGGGGAATTATGGGCAGTGTAATGGGGTTCCGCTGACGCGTTTAGTCTCATGGGGGATTCGAGATGGAGCGTTCATAGTGTGCGTGTGAACAGTGGGCAGAAGCGTTGAGTAATCGTTTGAGGCGGTTTGAACAGTGCTATGTTCTTGGTGTTTTGTGCTCGTCTCCGCGGTGTAAATATTGAGTGTTGCGTTTATTTACTCGGTGTGATATTGTGTGATTGCGTTATACTTGTACTTGTACGGCGACTTGTACTAGTGGCAGATGATTGGTCGCTTTCACGTTCATCTGCCTGCTCAGTTTTCCGACACAGATGCTTGGCGCGCCGGTGACAAAGTGCGAGATGACGGCTCTAACTTGATCCGAGGTCTTTTTGTAGGCCATTTGCACCATACTTTGCATGTGCGAGCCTCATTTCCAAAGTAAATGTGTGCTCTACACACTTGTGGTCGTTGAGCATCGCAAATGGTCGCAGTTCCCTCGGTATCAAGTAATGGCTGGTACTGGTTTGATTTCGTGGCGTGGTGTTCCCTCTGCTAGAGCGAGCTACTGTCGTCCCAATACTTTCCGATTGTGCCGCAAAACACGGTTCTGTCTGTATCAGAGTCACCAATTCGTCTGCTATTGGGTCCATGTGTTCGATCTTCAAGTCCTGTTGCGCCGCTAAGGCTGCAGCGACGGCCGTAGGCAAATATTTCCAGAACCTATACTTCACTATGTCTTCACCTGCACCAGCTTTTTGCGCTATCCTCTGAAGATCTGCCAGCGCCTCAGATGGTCGACCTGGTAGTGGCATTCTCGACATCAGTTCTTCGATCACTTCAGCTTTGGTTTCATCGAATTTGTTCTGCAAAGCCTGTTTGAGCTCCGAATATTTGTGACTAGCCAAAACTTGTGGACTGAGTCGGGCGGCCACATCTGGAGGCAGTGCAGCCATCGCATGTAAAAACGTGTTTCTTCCGATGTGATTCTGGCTAGATGAAATTGTGCCTCCAGGACAGCACTCCATCCAGCCACATACTCTGGCATGAGCGGAGGTGGTTTTACTCCCACATGGGCAGAAACAAACGGACTCGAAACCTGCTGCATTGAATCCTCACTCGGGGCACCAAATGTGGTGAACGGTCCACATACACAAATCAACTGGTCTTTATATTGACAACGCTTCAGCTCTCGGTAGAATTAGCCTCAAACGATAGGATAACACGAACTTATATACCGATACACACCAACACACATACTCATTCAGATATACACCGTCAACACACCGTCGACAACCTGAGGCACACACACACGCATACACACACACAGAGACGCGCATATACAGACACGAACATGACATACTGAACCATTGAAACACGCTTATTCACACACAGTTCACACATACACACTCTAGCAAGTTACACACACACACACACACACACACACACACACACACACATATATATATATATATATATATATATATATATATATATATATATATATATATATATATATATACAAACATACGGCTCACATTGTGTTCTACAGAACCACCACAAGCTCAATACACAAGGTAAATATAATCAAGACAGTCATTAAACCAAGCTTCACTTAAACTGCTGTCTGGTTTCAGGTGGTTCCAACGTATATTGAGAAGAACGGAGACGCGATTCAGACGGGTTCTGCGTTGTGTGACCAGATCATCAAAGTGTTATTGTCCACTAGCATGTTTGTGGCAGGTGTTGTCGCCTGCCTGCTCGACAATACTATTTCAGGCCAGTAATTAAGTTGAAAACTATGCGCTGGAACAATTATAAGTTAACTATAAGATACATAATTGATTGGAAAAAATGTGAGAATAGCATTATTGTCATCCATATTTTTTGTCAACAGAGGACTCATCCTTATTTTTTGTCAACATTACTAGGGCATAGGGAAGTTTTGAAAAATGGTCAAGTATATGTTTCCAGGTATCATGACTATACCATATAACAGTAGCATACACAAATAGCTTATATACAATTATTGACCATAAAATTACAATTACAAGTAACTGTATAATTTATCAGTAACTGGATAGTTTTCAACAAACTCAAGTCAAATATATACTCAGAATACGTGTTCACGAATCAACCTGTTTGTTTGGCAAAGCGCAATAATTCAATGGTCTAGACCAGTGGTTTTCTCTGTTCCCCACTTCTTACTGAGCCAACACTTAATTTTACAAAAAAACAGCGCTAATAAATCCAATAAATTCTGTTTTTCACAATATTAAATAAAATAAGATCACAAGAAACGATAATAAATTAATTCGGGTTGATAAAACACATTGGGCTTTCTGTCCGACCTTAAATTGTCATTTGGCAACACCTCGATTTCACTCGACAACCCAACTTCATGAGGTCATCCTTCCATTCCCACCAGTGGGCAATTGCCCACAGGTTATGTACCAATGGTCTAGATCCTACTGAAAATACCCCTTAGATCAAAGGAAATACTGACAGGGTGGCTTATATGCTTCTGATTTGTGTTTCCACAGGCACTGATCAGGAGCGAGGAATTATAAGCTGGAGTCCTGTTCATATTAGTCAACAGACAAAATCAAAGACATATAATCTGCCATGGATATCTGACAAAATAGAGGGGTAAGTTCCAACGGCGTAGTCACCAGGGTAACTATTTGGTATGGCAGCCCCAAACCAACAACTCCGATTAAATAAACGCAACAAAATTTCAAATCAACCTAAGACAAGTGTGAAGGTGTTTGTCGTGAGAACAGGACGCAACAATTCAAACTGTATATCTTTTTTTTACTCTTTCCTTATTAACTAAATAATAGTATATACACGATCATAAACTGGGCTTATAAACAATTTAATGGAACTGCTATATGAGTGATATCAGCAGTGGCGGCGCCAGGATTTTTCCGATGGTTGGGCTGAGGGGGAGCTAAGGAAAAGGTTGAGGGGACTTGGCGAAGCATGAAGAGCTACACTCGAACGCTGACTACATAATATTATAATAAGGGACTGGACACACTGATTGATTCCTCGAACTTGAACCATAATTACAGGGCTTCATTTACAGTGGTGAGAAATTTTCATGCTCATGATTATGATTTGGGGTGGGGGCTTGACATATTTGTCCCCACCACCCCCATTGGCGCCGCCACTGGATATCAGTGATGCTCATTCATTTCTGTATGCATCCTTCTCGTAAATTCTTCTCGTGTTTCTGAATAGTTATAATTCAGCTTTACTGTATTATATTTCCAGTGTGACTTTATTTCCTAATGTTATTTGCTATTCTCTCTGTGTTGATTATTTATCAAGGTGCATAGGGATGGCAGTCATGTAATTCCTTGCATTCGTCTCGCACCATTTCATCTTGTTCATTGATTTTAGTTATAATTATAATGATTATGATAGCACTAGCAATAAGGGTAATATTAATAGCAATAATGGTATAATAATAGCACGCATGTAGTAATAATTACTGTATAATGATAGTAATAGCATACAGAGTGACAAAAGCGATTGCCTATCGGAAATGTTCTTAATCGACGAATCCGAACAACTGATGTTGAACTGATGAACGACAATTGACGACGAAACACTGATATTGAGACAATTAACATTTTGGCAGGTGGAAATGGGCGCGGCATATTCCGATCAGCCCAACATATGAACAGCCTTATCTACCTCAATGTCGACCTCTGTCCATGTGCAGAACAAACTCTCAGCGGTAGAATCCTCCTACCACTGTCCAAATACTTCCGTTTGGCAGAACATGAAAATTGGACATTGTTGAGTTTACCGTTTGATACCTACCTGACGAATTGTTTGCATAGAACACATTATGTGTGCTGAATACTGCGATACAAAAGCAAGTTTGATAAAAAAAATTCGTACCAAATTGAATTTCCCTCCGTTTCTATGTGTGTGTATGCAGATCCGTTGCGAGGACTCATGAGGCCCCCCCCCCGAAGGCAACACTTGGGGCCCCCATTATAAATAAGTCATCAAATAATGAATGTATTTATTTACATAATCAAATAATACAAGCTCAGGTGAAAACATCTCAGCAAAAAGGTAAAGTCTATACATAATATGATAAATTTTAATGTCATACATGAAGCAACGGGGCCCCTCAGCACTCGGGGGCTCCCCCCGGCCGGGGGGTACGGGGGCGGTTGCTACGGCTCTGTGTGTATGTATGCATAGCTTCCTGTGTCGTGGGTGATGATAATGTCTATATGAGAGTGTATGTGTGTGTGTGTGTGTGTGTGTGTGTGCGTATTTTCGTGACTGTTTGGTGTTCGTGTCATTTTATTGTTTCCAAAATGTTTTGTTTTAACATCAAGACTTTTTCTCTGTGCATGGAGGTTAATGTATGTCTGTCCTGTATACGACACTGGTTATGTTTGTGTTAAATAATAATAATAGCAATACATGTCCGTTTTATGACTTGGTTTGATGCAATCACAGGCAAAGTACAGTGCAAATTACGGCCGCGAGCACATAAGAAACTCGTTATACAACAAGGAATTAGGATCATTATGTACAAAATAGCATCTTGGCCCATAATCCGAGTGCATCGCATCCCATTGCCACACCGAGTGCTGGCCAAAATGGTGGATGAGATGGATGGTGTATGATTGACAGAACCGTAACAACCGCCCCCCCTCCGAGCAGGATACACCGAGTATTGAGGGGGAACAGTTGCCTCACACGTGACATTGAAAATCATCATTAAGTAGCGCATAAAAGTACGTAAGTGCCCAGGAGACTTAGACCTCGGGATTCTCAGACCATGGGAAAAGGCATGAGCACGTTGTCTCAACAATACATAACAAGAATGATATGACGGGCAATAAACACAATATACACTAATTACACACAATATACAATAACTTTTAATATAATCGTGCTTTATTTATAATTTGCCCAATTATTGCCTTCAGAGGGAGGCATAAGACTTTGCATCGGATTTGATGATTGATTCATGATTGGCTGAAGAGAGCGAATATTCTTATACGATTCGTGGAGGAAAGCGAGTTGCATTAATTTAAGCTGGAAAAAACTGAGGACTGCACAAGCGTGACTGCTGCATCATCATCAGAGAAGAGACAAATAAAATAAAGTTGGCGGAGCATGAGACGACAGGAGCGGGTCACACGTCAGATGTTCGTTGATAAACTGAGGATCAAAATGCACACGAAGACGACAAAGAGAGTGAGCTCGAGGTAAATAATAATTGGAGGAGATATAATGAGGGAGTGAAACACCAGAATTTCTGAACTGAAATGTTTTAGACGTAGGTTGTTGGGAGTTAGCTCCCCTGTGCTTGGCTGAGTGCGCTCTTGCGCCGTTGAATATTATATTGCGCAGTTGAGTATGGAATGGGTTAGGGATGATTTGTCTGATAGGAGGATGCGGACGGTGGTCAGAGGAGAACTGTCTGAGTGGGGTTCAGTAACGAGTGGGGTGCCCCAGGGATCGGTGCTGGGACTAATAATGTTCTTGGTATACATAGATGATATGTCTAGGGGGATCAGCAGCTACATAAGCATGTTTGTCGATGATGCCAAGATCATGAAGGTCATCACAGGTGAAAAAGTTGTAAGGAGTTACAGCAGGATTTGGATAGGATAGAGGAATGGAGCGGGACATGGGGGATGCAGTTCAATGCGAGAAAGTGTCATATGGAGATTTTGAAAAACGTAATTGCATTTTTTCATAAAAAAACATGGTTTCTTTTAAAAAAACACATGATAATTCAATGAATTTGTTTTGTTCTGCTGAAAAATTATTTCAAATGTCCGCATGATTAAAACCATCTTTGAAAACATGGGTTTTCTCAATGAAATAAACTAAACCACCGGACCCGGATGCACTTTCAAACAGCCTCCTGAGGTATTTGAGGAGGTGCACCTTTAGTGAGGATTCGGTGCTCCACACCCGGTAAATTTATACCTGGGAAACCTGTTGGCGGTGCGCACAGACGGCGGAATGAGTCGCTTCTGCGCACATCTTCGAAGCCGGCGCCGTCGTCGTCCGTATGTTGTGCCGCACTGACATGAACCACGTCGGGATGAGGCAGAGTCCCTGTGTGTCTGTTAACAGTGGACAAGTGAGTGACGCTGTCGATCAGGCGTCGGCCGCGCAGGTCTACCACCAAGCCGTACTCGCGGAGGAAGTCAGCTCCCAGAATTGGTGAAGGCACACCCGCCACCAAAAACTTGAACGGGTAGGTCCTGCCGAGGAACAGGTCAACCTCAAGGCGGAAATCACGCTGGTAGACGGGGATCTTCGAGCCGTTCGCCGCGCGGAGTACTGGTGCTGACAGCGGGGTGTCACGTGAGCATGTGGCGGGCAGCAGTGACACCTCGCTGCCGCTGTCAACGAGGTAGCGACGGCCGCTGCGATCAGTGACGTGAAGCAAGTGGCACGTGGAATTGCAGCCAGTCACCGCCACTAGTGCCGGCTGCGGTGTGCGTTTTCCTGCATCGATGGCGAATGTGCATGTGCCTGTACACTTGCGAGCCGCAGGTCCCCATTGTCGATGGTTTCTGCACCAGCGATTGACAAATGTGTCTGACGTGGACGACGCTGAACGACGATCGGATACCGCTTGACTATTGCTGGCGGCTGGCTTCGCTAGGCGTGCTTGAGCTTGGCGAAGTGATGAGACCACTGCAGAATCATCATCGGGTCCGGAGTCGTGAATAATCGCTGACACTGTCTGTGTGAGCCAGGGGTCACCAAACTTTTTTCACATTGGGCCTGATAACTGAAAGAATGACGAGCGCGGGCCGCATAATCATTCTGTTCAATACTTGCAAGCCAGAACTAAAGCTCTGGGAAAAAATACGAAAAACTAAGCTTAGCATTCCATGTTAATCAAAACAAAAAGACAACTAACATTTTATTTACTAAAAAGTTTTCAAAGAAGGCGACGTAAGCAAAAAGATACATTAGACCTAATATGCACATATCCGAATCTCACAAACTAAACAGCAAAAAAGTGAGATTTGTGAAACTGATGTTTGGCTTTCAAGATAACATCAATGTTTGGTTTGGAATTGCTGCATCCAATTAAGAGAATTGCTTTCAAATGTTCATCAGTCAATCTCATTCAACGTGTTGACTTCACATACTTCATTTTTGAAAGTGTTTGCTCACAGACATAAGTTTTTTCATACACTGATGCCATACCAGCGGCAAATGTCTTCAATTTCGGAAACTCAGGATCAGGTAAGCAGCGGTAAAATTCGACAAGTTTTCCTTCTCTGTGCTTCACTTTCAACAAGTCATTTACTTGCAAATCAATGAGCTCCAGCTGTAGTTCAACTGGCACATCATCAAGGTTATAGGTTAAATGCCTAAGTGGCAGCTGCTACACGGGAAGAAGCCGAAGCTTATGAACACACAGGTGTGTCCCGTGCAGCTCGCTGCCACCGCAGAACCGACCCTCTCCACGTTATGGCGCCACAAGGACGTAAGACGTATTAGAGAGGGCCACCTCCCCAGAATGCATGGCACAACTCATGACTGATATCTGGTACCATCATTTTCTGCTGGGTGGACAGGGGCTGTGGGATTGTAGAATTCGCCCAATGAAATTCTGCTCCTCCGGGTTTCGAGCCACGGACCTCCCGCTTGTGAGGCGGGTGTGCTAACAACTGCACCACGGAGTCCACAAAAAATCAAGGTTACAATCAAACGGATTCTGGAACAGAAGAATGTCGCTCTCAGTTCTGTCGATATCTGAAAATCTCTCCAAAAAATGCTTTTTCAATTCACGAATAATCTTTTTTGGAAAATCGAGGTTGACATCTTCAGCGATTGAAGCGCAAAACTATCTGAAATAGTGAAAATGAGAGAAGTTTTCTCCTTCCAGTTGTGCTTCAAACAATGACAGCTTTCTCCGAAATCCTTTGATGATTCTGTAGGGATCACAGATGAGGTTATTCTTTCCCTGAAATTTCAAGTTCAGATCATTCATGTGGGATGTGATGTCGACCAAAAAAGACAACTTTGACAGCCAGATAGGATCTGACAGCTGTGGATCGGCTCTATCTTTTTCAGTGAGAAAAACATCTATTTCGTTTCGGAGCTTGTAAAAACGAAACATGACTTTACCACAGCTGAGCCATCTCACTGCTGTGTAATATGGCAAGTCACAGAAATCAGAATGAATTTCTTCAAGAAAAGCCTGGAACTGACGGTGATTGAGTGCATGTCCCCGAATGAAGTTCACAGCAGAAACGACTGGCTTCAGTACACAATAAATATCTAAGGCTTTCCCACAGAGTGCTTACTGATGTATGATGCAGTGTATGAACAGAGCGCCTGGAATTTGAAGATCTTCCAACTGAGTCCTGATCTGCCTCACCAGACCCTTCCTCCCTCCAGTCATGTTTTTACCTCCATCAACTGCAACCTCGAAGCTGATTCCACTGAAGGTTATAGTCTTGCAAAGTTTTGTGCACTTCCATGAAAATGTATTTTCCAGTTGTTGTTCCATGCATGCTGCAATGGATGCCAACTCTTCTGTTATCGGAAAGTCCAAATTGACACCACGAATGAACACGAGAAGTTGTGACGTACTCGAGATATCAGTGGACTCATCCAGCGCCAGAGAATACCACAAGAAGTTCATAGCTTTCTCACTTACCTGTAGCTCTTTGTTCACTCCAAGTTCTTCTGTTCTCCGCACAACTGAACTTGTCGAAAGACTAATACTTCCAATCAAATCGGCTTTCTCAGGACACAAGTCATTTGCTGCTTCCATCATACACGCTTTGACGAAGTTGCCATCAGTAAACGGTTTTCCTCGGACTGCCATTTTATGCACTATTTTGTAACTTGTACGAGTGACAGATTAATTTTCAGCAAACTTTCTCGTGAAGACGTTTCTTTGAGTTTCTAAACCACGTTTCATGGACTCATATTTCTCAGAGCGTAACTTTCCAGAAAACTTTGAATATGTTGATAGATGGTTTGTTTCATAGTGACGCATAATATTGTACTCTTTCAAAACGGCAACACTTTCGCTACATATCACACAACTAGCTTTCTGGTCCTTTGTTTCCACAAAGAAGTACTTTGCTCCCCATTCTTTATTGAAAACGCGACACTCGGCGTCCACTTTTCTTTCATTAGAAGCCATAATGAAGGGTGAAGAAAATGGGATCTGAAAATGAAAAAGAATTTGAATTAGAAACATACTTAATACCCTATTGAAACATGAGTAAAGCAGAAGATTCAGGGGTCACTGCACAGTGTGGCAAAAAATCATTGTGAACAATTTGCCACACTGTGCACTGGTGAAGCTACGGCTCACCAAAGGTACATATAAAGCTTATAGGTACATTTAGTAATGGAATATATCACATAAGGTGAGTTGAATAACACGAGGCTTCTATAGAATTATTATACTATGTTTGTTACTTTATGACCTCTAATCACACTTGTAGTCCACTTACCTATCACTGTCAAACAAAGAAATCCTGGTTACATACCTATAAAATGGATGACAGGCAAAAAGAAGTAAATATTACTGGAGCGTCGGACCTTTGTTGACAGCCGGACTCATCTAGGGATGGGAAAGATGCGTGTTTGTGTGTGTAGCCATGGAAACCATGGTGACGTCAGAGCGTAGGCGAAGCTACCACGAGCCGAGGAAGGACGTCAGTTCACCGTCGACGGGCCTGGTGAACTGACGTCGCGGGCCGGATTCGGCCCGCGGGCCGTAGTTTGGTGACCCCTGGTGTGAGCTGATGATATGTGTCTGCTTTAACGGCGACTTCTACCAAATACATTTTTTCAAGCCACTCACGGCACAGCAGCCCAAGTGCAGGGGGCAGACGGGCCAAAAATGTCTCGACGATTATCTCGTGCTCTATATCGTTCGGATACAAAATCTCCATGTCAGCAAACACCTCTGAGGGCCGACGTGATCCCAATTCGGCAGACAGGCTGTTCAGCCGCCTCAGTCGCTCAGCTGGGTGAGCTGAAGACGCTTCTTCAATCGAGCGCACAGCTGCGTGTAGCAGTCAGACGGAAGAGGACTTGCCGTGGCCAGGTCCTTCACCATGCGGAAACGTGACGCTGGTAATTTAGCCAGCACCTTCCTCATCATGGTGGTCTGCACTGTGATGCCAGCATCCGCCATTAAATTGTCGGACATAGCAATCCATGTATCGACGTCCATTGGATCGAACGTTGATAGTTCGACACGTACAGCAACAACAAGCTCTGGAATATTCTCCAATGACGGAGCACTGACAGACGACGCATGTGCAGATGCGCCGGTGATTAAATTTTATGAAATGTCGTCTATTTAAGGAGGACTGTATTCGGGGTTACCACTGTAGCAACCGTCAAACACGCAGACAGAACACAACTGATATAATTGCACACACAAGACTCAATGACAACACACGAACATACATACAAGCCAATGCCCTGAAACAGATTATTTATTTATTTGATTATTTATTTGAAGAAATTCAAGGCCAAAGTGAATGAAATGCTACTGAAAGAGCGGAATTGACTGTTGAGTCTTATTAATTGTATATATATTCATATTTATTGTTATTTATTCATGCTTATTGTTATTTATTCATGCTTATTGTTATTTATTTTCTATTTACTTATATTTATTCATATTTTACTCTCTATTTATTTCTATTTATTATAGGTTGTTGTTATTTATTAAATTATGCTTTTACGCAGTGTTGGCTGTTGTTGTTTATTGAATCGTCTGGTCAGGAGAATTCCTGCTACTGGTACTGTGTAGCCCAGTACAACCAATCTCATAGTCGAGTGGTCGGCGACTAAACCGGCTCCCCCTCTGGTTCCCACCAGTGAGGAGGGTGGCTAGACACCCAGCAGGACTAAAAATAAAACCTGTCCAAGGTCGGAAGAGCTACTCGCTAGCCAACGGCCATCTAGCATTTATTTTTATTATTTTATATCCTATGCTTTTTTATTCTATATTCCCATTATATATTTTCTCTCTTTCCATTATATGCTCTATTACATTACATTATTCATATATGTATATGTGTATGCATGTGTATGTGTATATATGTGCGTGTGTATGTTTCATGTGCATGTGTTTGTGTGTATGTGTTTTTGTGTATGTGTGTATGTATGTGTTCAATTTTGCAAGCACCCATGTACTTTCTGTCTATTTGTGCTCCATATTTTTGTCCCCATACCGCTCTGTGTCTACACTTTATTACCCTGCTCCTGCTCGCGCCTTTGTCCTCGAAAGTGCGCTATATTAAATACATGTTGCTGCTGCTTCTGTTGCTGTTGCTGCTGCTGCTGCTGCTGCTGCTGCTGAATCATATTTATTGTTGTTGCTGTTTATTGAATCATATTTATTGTTGTTGTTGTTTATTGAATCATATTCATTGTTGCTGCTGTTTATTGAATCATATTCATTGTTGCTGCTGTTTATTGAATCATATTTATTGTTGTTGCTGTTTATTGAATCATATTTATTGTTGTTGCTGTTTATTGAATCATATTCATTGTTGTTGTTGTTTATTGAATCATATTCATTGTTGCTGCTGTTTATTGAATCATATTTATTGTTGTTGCTGTTTATTGAATCATATTCATTGTTGCTGCTGTTTATTGAATCATATTCATTGTTGCTGCTGTTTATTGAATCATATTCATTGTTGTTGCTGTTTATTGAATCATATTCATTGTTGCTGCTGTTTATTGAATCATATTTATTGTTGTTGTTACTTATTGAATCATATTTATTGTTGTTGTTTATTGAATCATATTTATTGTTATTGTTGTTTATTGAATCATATTTATTTGTGTTGTTGTTACTTATTGAATCATATTTATTTGTGTTGTTGTTACTTATTGAATCATATTTATATTGATTGTTGTATGTTTTTTATTGAATCATATTTATTGTTCTTGATTGTTATTTATTACTTATTTATCAATATTTATTCTTATTTATTGATGGCTGTTATTTACTGAATCACATATTTATTGTTGATTGTTATTATTTATTGAGGAACGTGGGCGGAGTGACATTATGGATTGTTATCGGATGATGGTTTATTATTTATTGTTATTTATATATTATTTTCTTTCCAACTCTCTTTCTAGACTTTTTTCTTTTCGAACTCTCTTTCTCTCTGAATCTTTTGGGCGCTTCCGGTACATGGGGCCGCTTTAGGGTGGTAATAGTGCTTGCACTCTTCCCATGCTACTGGATTTGCCTGTAATTAATAATAATAATAATAATAATAAAACACTAAACCGGATTAAAACCCGGCCAACAGATGGCGGTACTACCGTCGGCCCACAATCCTCTCACAATCGCACGTAAAACCCCTAGACACACGCACACGCGAAAAGCACTGAAACAACTATCGCCGCACAAAACACCGCAAACTATACCAACGCAACACCAAGACTCTCACTGACTCGTCACATTCTCGCTGACGCAATCAACTGTCACTCGCGCACACACGAGCATACAAACACACACGCGCATACACACACATGTTCAGTTGCACGCGCATGACATTCGAGGCACCTACAGTAACGTTCCCAATAACAAGTACAATAGTGCACGCGCACGCTTACAAACTCTTACACACATATACAAATATACAACAATTAATACACGCACTAACCACAGTAAGTAAAGGGAAAAGCTGAAATATGTAGAATCGATTTTAAACAATAAGACTCGATTCTGCAGCCCGCCCAATGGAATCGCCAAAATATATTCTCGCCCAACCCCAGACCATTACTTTCAAGGTCTACGCTGATGACATACAATTCCTTCTTCCACTTCCAATTCATCAATCGTCGTTTCTCTCTGACTTGCTCTCTGAAATTTCCTCCTGGGCTGAGTCTCGTCAACTATTTCTAAACACTTCTAAATCTGAATTTCTTGTCTTTCACCCCCCTCGTCTCTCTCCACCACTCCTTCCTTGTCCCATTTCATCCTCTGTTCGCAATATTGGTGCTATCTTTGTTTCATCTCTCTCTGATTCTCGGACAATATCACATCTGTTGTTCGCACTTGCCGTCTTATTCTACGTTCACTTTATCCTATTCGTCCATTTCTTGATAGATACTGTACTGTCAGTCTTATTCATGCCCTCATATTCTCGAGACTCGACTACTGTAACTGTCTATACTATCATGTTCCTCGTTCTCATCTAAAAGTTCTCCAACGAGTTCTTAATCAATGCTGCCGCTTTGTTTTTCATCCTACTCCCTGTCGTCATACATTTCATTTCCTCTTCCAGCTCAGTTGGCTTCCTATCATCCCTCGAATACACTATCGTCTATGTTGTCTTATTATAAACTTCTCCATGATCCTCATCAACCTTCCTACCTCTCTGATCTCACTTCCACTACTTCTTTCTCTTCTCACCGCCACCTTCCTCTTCACTGCCCTCGTGCCACCAATGAGTCTCCCTGGTCCTCAAAATCACTGTTATTTGGTCCTCGCCTCTATAACTCTCTTCCTACACACATCAACGCATCTTCTTCCCTCAACTCTTCTCCTCATCAGCTTCGTCAATATCTATTTGACCTCTCTTTTGACTCTGTTTCTCACTCACTTACTCCATTCGCCAATTTGTAAATACTAATGCGTTTATATTTTTTGACTCGGTCATTATCGCTGGCTTGTTCTGTTCCCGGTGAACAAATAATATATATCATATATATATAATAATAATAATATATATCGCATATAATATATATGTGAGTGATGCTTGCGGCGTACGCTGCATCACGTGTGCCTACTGTGTGGCGAGATTGTAGTTCTAGGTGCAGTTGTACAAACCCACTTCGTGGTATAAAAGAAGTTCACAAACCAAAGGAGAGATAGGAACTCTATATGATCTCCTCAGCGAACCAGTTGTTTCCCAGTCAACAGGGTTTAGTAGACTTTACTTTTATTGCCGAGAACACACATTCAATTCTTATCTTTTATCTTTGTATCTTTCTAGTCTTACTGGTATATTCTTTCTCCTGCGTGTCTTATCGTCTGATTCTGATTTAGCGTGATTTGTTTTCCCATTCTTACTTATGGTGCCCCATGTGTATGTGTATGTTTTTGCTTATGTATGTGTGTGTATGTCTGTGTGTGTGTTTCTATGTGTGCATTATGCGTTCTTACTGTTGTCACATGCTTATCTCCATAGCTGTGTTTGCCTTTTTAATTTTGTCGCGGTTCTGTGCATATTAGCGCTATATCAAATACATTGATTGAAAGGCAGCTTGGCTCCCCGCCGAGCAAACCGGTTTCTCGGGAGCGCAACCAATAGCGGCGCTTCGCTGCTATTATTGCCGAGAACACACCAAAGACAAATCGAAAGAGTCTATTACTCAGAGTCTGGTCAATACTCCGAAATGTCAGTCAATAATGATAAAATAAAACAACATACATACAAACAACATAAGTCCAAAAGCAAGACTGCAGATCTAAATCATTCACCTGAACGGCATGAGTTGCATTGTGCAAATAAATTTAGAAAACAACACGACGTAAAAATAAATTGGAGCAGTCAGCAGACACGCATTAATCATCAACCGATTCGTCAAAATGCATTAGACACAATTGACAGTTAATGCACGACAAACTAAAACAGCTAACACATTCATGGACTGGGCGCTTCACATTTGTATCTACCGTCCACAGTGGCTACAGCTGGGACGATTCAGTAAAAGATCAAACTGCAACGGCAACTTGCCGCTGACTAGCGTCACCGCCACACACGAAAAGAGACGCAAGGTCTGCACCCGAGTGTCGCCACAGTGAGCGCACGCGACCGAATCCAATGAGTCAGTCGTGTCGGCAGCCGACGGTGACGGAGCCCGTTGCCGCCAGCGCAGACGCCATTCAGCAGCGCCGCCGCGCGAGACATACTCGGCACTGGTCAGCGGCAGTTTGTCGACGTACACGCGCCTCACTAGCGCCATCTGTACGACCAGCACGTCTACACTGGCGTCGAGCACTTGACACACCACGCCGTCGACCGGCAGACCGCCGCCACTGCTGCACTGCCGCACCATCACGCCTATAAACAGCTCGCCGCATTTTTCGGCCACGTGCCTGGCCGCCAGCTTGCGATCGTTGCATCGAGCCAGCTGCCGATCAATAAAGGCGGCTGTCGGCGTTGCGTCGACATTAACGCATGACGACTGACGTCCGCACTTCAACACTGTGGCGCACAACAGCCGATGTACCAGCACATCGGCGTAGCGGCGAATCGGCGACGTGAAGTGCGTGTATACGGGCAAGCTGAGCGCGTAATGGCGGTATCCAGACGGCGGCGAGTCACACGACGCGCGAAAATACTCGGCCGTATTCATTGGCTTGGCAAGCGTGTTGACTGTGACGGCCATCATGGCCCCATACTCTCCCGGCTTCAACTGCGCGCGCCACTCGTCGTTCAGCCGTCTCAACGACTGCTGCAGATGCAAACTCGAGTCGACGCACACGTCCACACCGGCGGATGCCAACTGACGCACGGCCAAAGCCAGCTGCGCGTCCTGCGGCGGCCGGTGACGACGCAGCACGGCCGCGTCCGGCGCCGCCGCCGACAGTTGCTCGGCCACCGTCGTGTTGGCGAGCAGCATCAGCTCCTCGATGAGCGCGTGCGCCTGCAGCGGTCGATGCGTCATCAAGCCGACCGGCTGCCGGTCCGCGTCCAGCATGAAGCACAACTTTTGCTGGTCCAATTTGACGGCGCCGGCGCTCTCACGTCGTCGCCGCATTGCCACGGACATCTGGTGCAGCACGAGCACGCGCGCCACCACATCGTCGGCCGTCCACTCGCCGTACAGCGGGGGCATGCCAACCGGCACGCCGTCGCCGTCAATCATGTTCTGCGCGTGCTCATAGGCCAGCTGGCAGCACGAACGCACCACAGTGCGGCCGATCCACGGAGGCTGTAGCGGTCGTCCGTTGCCGTCCATCGTCCACATCACCGACACAGTCAGCCGATCGACGCCGGCCGTCAGCGAGCATAGCTGCTCGCATAGTCGCCGTGGTAACATGGGGACCACGCGGTCCGGCAAGTAGACAGACGTGGCGCGCGCCGCTGCAGCGTGATCCAGCTGCGAGCCGGCCGCCACAAACCGACTCACGTCGGCAATGTGCACGCCGACGCAATAGCGCGGCCTACCGCCGTCGTCATTGTTCAGAGTGCAGCACGACACGGCGTCATCCAGATCACGCGCCGTCGCCGGGTCAACAGAGAACACGCACACACCACGCAGATCGCGCCGGCCGGCCATCTCGCGCTTACACACGCTCCAGCCGGGCGGCGGCAGGCACGCCTGAATACCAGCGTCGCCGTCCAAATCGAAGGTGTGATCGACGTCGTAGCTGGCCAGCACGGCCGCAAGTTGCACCTCCACGTCGCCCGCGTCTCCCAGTCGCTCACAGAGCCGACCGACGGCCGCACTCACCGTCGGCCACCGCACCAGCTCGGCCACAAACAGCGTGTCGTTGTAGCGCGGCGGCTGGCTGTGCAGGTCGGCCGGACACAGCCGGTCGGTGTACGGCACGCGCATGCGCGGAAATCGCGAGTCGCACGGTGCAAACAGAGCCCAATGACGGTTGGCGTCGGCGGCGCGTCGCAGAGTGCCAGCCGTGCGGCGACAATGTACCAGCTGAGTGATGTGCACTACGCGCGCTGTGCGCTGCACAAAGCACCGCCACGCCGCGTGCGCCATCGCCCGCAGCAGTGAGACGTGCAACAGTAGGAGCTCTCCCCGCGCCTTGCCGCCACCGTAAACAGCGGCGGTATTGGTGATTATGACGCTGTCACCAGCAATGACCGAGTCCGCAGCTTCATCGCCAATGACCACCGTATCGTCGATAGTCAGCGTTGACAAACTGGCACTCGCAGAATCGACCGCAGCGGTAGCGGAGGAAGAGCTACTGTTTGGCGGTGGAAATTTAAGTAAACGCCTGGCGACTGTGATGCGTCGCTTGGCGACGTTCTCCAGCGTGTCAAGGGCAGAGGTGGTGTAATCAGTAGAAGTATATGCCGAAATTACAGCATCACCACTAACACCACCATTGTCACTCACACCGACAGCCACATTGTCAATTTGTCGGCTGCCGTTGGCGTCGCTGCTGGCCAAATCGCCGCACACGCCAGCGCCTTGTAGACGGGCGGGCTGTGAGTTGTACGCGGCGGAGCCGGTGGACTTGCCATCACCGAGCAACGTCAAGTTGAACGGCCGCGGGTAGCGGTTGTTATCGTGCGGCAACACAGCCTCGAGCACGGGCAGCAGTCGACTGATGACGACGGCGTCGTCGCCGTACAACTGGCACACATCGGCCCAGCAGCCGTGCAAATACAAGTAGGATATCAGCGCTTGGTCAACCACCTGACAGCAAACACACATACACACATAAGGTAAGATAAATGTCACGGAAACGCAACCACGACTATCTGCGGTAAAAAAAATCAGATTCAATACAGCTCAAAGATAAAAATGATTTGGTTTGTTGATGTCCTCAAAATATTTAATCGTACATTAGTGTCAATATTTCACACGACACAATAAGAATTCACAATTTCACACGACTAATTACACGAGCTGATGATGGTTCATGTGGCGAACATACACGCGCAAGGCACACAAGGCTCGCAAGGATCTCAGAGTCACGCATCCGAAAGTCGCCCTCGCTCGCCACAGCGGAACCGCTCGTTGTCTCGTCGAAACTCCAGACCGAGCCAAAACCAAGCGCGCAGTGACGACAATCGTGTTTGCCGCTTTCACCGCAGATTTGGCTCATCGGCTGACAGATGCGAGCTTCCGTGTACTTGGACTGCTACAGCCAACTCAGCCAACCTGCGACGCAGCGCACCGGCGTCAACGGGCGAAATTCCCAATCCGGTTCCTCTCTTCTTCGTGCAAGACAGCATAAATAGACGACGCTTCTTAGTAGACACCGGTGTCCAGGTGAGGGTTTTGCCAGTGATAAGCTTGACAGAAACTCCGCCGCAACAGTCTTCCAAGCTGTTAGCAGCAAACGGTTCGCTGATAAATGTCTATGGCACTGATGAACACTGACACTCACTCATGGCGCTACGATGCGCTAGAAATTTGTAGTGGCTGACACAACACTTCACATAATAGGCGCTGATTTGCTTGCACATTACCGTCCCATTGTCGATGTGCATCGCATGATGTTGAGGAGCATTTCGGGACGTGTCCGCGCCCGAGGTACTGTGAGTACCCTGACATCTTCTCGGCTACAGTGTATTGTATAAATTTCACCGGCGTTTCAGTCGCTGCTCGCCGAATTTCCAGGTGTAGTGCGTCCACCCGATCAGCCATTTCCGCTGCGTCATTCCGTAACGCACCATATCTAAACACACGGTCCGCCAAAATTCGCCAGACCACGCCGCTTGCTTCCCGACCGACTAAATGTGGCAAAACAAGTATTTTCAGATATGCAAAGACTCGGAATCATGAGGCCATCGAGCAGCAGCTGGGCTGCACCGCTGCATATGGTGCGCAAGAAACAGCCTGGTGAGTGGCGTCCGTGCGGGGACTACCGCGCTCTGAATGCATGTACCGTGCCGGACGAATATCCGATCACGCACATTCAAGACTTCGTGACGAATCTGGCGGGTTGCCGTGTATTCACCACCTTGGATCTTGTGAGGGCGTACAATCAAATCCCAGTAGAGCCGAATGACGTCCACAAAACCGCAATTACTACACCGTTCGGTCTCTCCGAAGCTACGCGAATGCCGTTTGGTCTCCGCAACGCGGCTCAAACAATGCAACGCTTCGTTGATGGAATACTGACAGCGCTCAACAACGTGTACGCGTACATAGATGCTATTCTTATCACCAGCTCCACCATGGCAAAACATGAAGGTCACGTACGTGCAGTCCTACACCGCCTACAAAAATAGGGAGTCATAATCAACCCAAGTGCGTGTATGGTCAAGCTTCATTGGTCATTCGCTATTTCGCTTCAAACTCTCAAGTGGTGCACTCTTGCTATGTGATGAATCGACAGGCCGCCCGCGTCCAATCGTACCGACAAGCTTCCGCAGACATTACTTTTCTCTGTGGCACAATATGTCGCATCCGGGTGTTCACGCCACACAAAAACTGATCACATCTCGCTGTGTTTGGCCAAACATTAAGTGTCACATTCAACAGTGGACACGCTCATGCGTATCATGTAAACGCGCCAAAGACCACATACACGCGAGCTCCAATCGGCACATTTGACGTGCCCATACCGATTCCGACATGTGCACGTCGACTTGGTTGGTCCGCTGCCCCCATCCAACGGAATGTCGTACGTACTCACATGCATCTGTCGCTTCACAAGGTGGGCAGAAGCGATACCCATTGCTGACGTGCGAGCCGAAACAGTATGTCGTGCATTTTTGCTTGGCTAGTTAGCGCGATTTGGTGTCCCTGAAATTGTGACAACAGACAGAGGTACGCAATCCACCGGCACTCGCTGGTAGCAATTGTGTGAAGTCATGGGCTTCAAGCACAAAACTACATGCAGCTACCATACGGCAAGCAATGGCCTTGTTGAGCGTCTGCATCGTCAACTTAATCGACAACACATCGACAAAAAATCGACAACACATGTCTGCCAATTGGACGGTCACTGCCGATTGTTATTCTTGGTTTACGAACGACTGTCAAAGCATACCTACAAGTGTCATCCGCCGAACTGATATACGGCACGCCGTTACGCATTCCACGCGAAATGATTGTCTCGTACAGGACGCGCCCAACAGCCGCAAATACCGCTCGCGTATGCAGACACATTGAGGCGATCCATGGCCCACGTGAGACCAACACCACCGCGTAACACCTCTGCCAGATATCACGTGCCATACGCCCGTGAGTCGTGCAGCCATGTATTCGTCCGCCATGAAGCGCGTCATACTCCGCTTGATTGCACCTACGACGGTCCTTTTCGTGTGGTCAGCCGGACGGATAAAACTGTTACAATCCAGCGCCGTTGGAAAACAGACACAGTCTCCATCGATCGAGTCATCCCGGCCGTTGTTGAAAACGTCGAACCATGCACATCACACACCTGCGATCCGAATGCAGCAACTAAACTGTTCCTGTCACAGCCATGCGCGGGACCAGATCCTGTGCTGAAGATGCACAGGACACAACCGGCCAGTAGTGCAACGACAACACGGCCGCAAATCGTCAGATCATCACAGGTATCACCACAATCTGAACGACCACAGGATCAACAACAAACACAACCTTCACAACAACGAAACAGGCAAACACATAAATGACAGTTATCACCACCAACTGAATGCACACAAACACCATCCATTTTACTGACTCGCGTAGGACGAATTGTGCGAGCTCCCAAACGGTATCGAGTCTCCTTCCTAGTCAACTCTGACTGGGGGGGGGGGGTAGTGTAGCGACCCAGTCCATAACTGTTCGCCGTAACTACTACTGCTAGATGGCGCTGTTTGCATGCACGGTTTTCGACCTTATGGAATGTGACTGTACGATTGCGTAGCACCAGTGCGCCTGATAACTCGATGTACAGCAAATGTTTTCCGTGATTGTTTATTAATAATGCAATTGATTGGCACGTGTTGTATTATTCTAACATTGTTATATATTAGCGCTTCAAATCCTGGTCGCTGCGCTACGTGTAATATTTAAGTGTGTAAACTTGTGCATTTACTATGTGAACATTGTGCCCTGCATTAGGCCGTTTCATGCCAAGCATATTATGGGGTAACTTTCGATGTCTTGCTTCGTCAGGTCAGTCCAACTTTGTGAAGTGCAGTGAATCGTTGTTATAGTGAAAGTGTTGTGCTATTCCTCTCCTTTCGTGAGCCGAGTGTAGTTCCTCATGTTTCGCAGATCCCTCGCATATTTTTCCTTAGCTCCCATTAGCCTCCCTACCGTAGGAATCCTAACGCCGCCCCTGTACCCCTACCCTATCGAAAAGGACCATTCAATGTATAACTTTTGCGTACTGCAAACATTTCGCCCCCTTAAGGATGGCTCCCCAATGAAATGTCGCTGGATACATGCATAAAATGCAAATAATCAACGAAAGAGTCCGAAATTCACATATTACATAGAATTGAACGACATACTTTGGCATTTTCCATCACATAATAAAAACATAAAACGGCAAAAAGTAGCACATAATATTCCCAACTCTAATTATAACAGTCAGTAGCGGCGCCAAAGGGGGAGCTGGAGCCCCCACAAAAATATGCCAAGCCAAACCCTTAGAGACTCAGGAATAATAACTACCCTATTTTTCGGATTCTTAGATGCGGCATCAGTTCAACAAATTATCCTCATGTGTGGTGCATTGGTGTTTGGTTTTCGGTAGTTGCTAATTTCTGCGTGTGCATGTTGGTGTATCAATGTGAGTGTACAAATAAGCAGAGGTGTGAGCGCTGAGCCAAATGGTTCACAGAAGAGAGAGGAGTGCGCTAAACAGTCCGCAATGCGTGTTTGCATGAACGTGTGTGTGTATGTAAGTTTGTAACGTTTCGGTCGTGTTGGTGGATTGGCGGGCAGTGTGGTTCGTGTGCCTGGTGGAATTGTGTGTTCCTGTGCGTTAAAGTGTGATACTGTGAGTTGTAGTTGCAAGAGTAAAGTGTTCGGCGTGCGTGAACTGCGTATATTGTCTTTTTGTCTTATTTCTTTTTTTAAAACATCTACATCATGTATAAAGTACATTATAAAACATGAACGCCCGGAGTGAAACAATTGGATAGCTCAAACTTGACTCAAAACATTACCTACTACTGCAAATCTTATCCAATTGAAACACTAAAAAAATAGTTGAGTAAATAGAGGTTATATGCGCACAAGCACATAGTCAAACGCACATAGAATGAACGACGAACTGCCAACAAGACGACAATCAAGTGGCAACAAGACAAAACACAGTGGTAAGTAGGGCTGTCAAAAGTAAATAGTTACTTTTCCACCTAAAGGTCATTTTTTCATAAGCTACCTAAAACTGCATGAAAAAGTTGTGTGCGATAATTATTAAAAAGTTATTAGGTTATCAAAAGTTACTTTTTCATCGATAGGTTCCTTTTTTTGCTTTAAGATTACTTTTTTATCGTCAGGATACCTTTTGTTATTTTCTGGTTATTAGGTAAGTTTACCACGAAGTTTGGTGACTTTTTGCAGATGAGGCACAACAACTGTATATATGAGGATGAAATAGGAAAAAAGATGGAATACTAGGTCTGAAGATCAAGAAATGTCTGTAACTGGTTGTAACAAAACCAGAAACTAAAATATATTCAGACAGGCGCGCGTGGGCATCACTGCCCCACGCGCGCCTACAAGACGTCACGCCACAACCGCAGCTCAAACAGGACTCCTCAACACGCATTCACGCTCACACTGTGACACGGGAAAACACACACACAGACACACACACAAACACGCACAGGCTTCACATCCACCGAAACAGCCAATCAGCGCGGGGCATGAACACTCGACAAACTCATACACAGACACCGACACAACTATACACACTCGCTCGCACACTCTCTCACACACAATACACAAACAATACACGATCACACGACAGTATTCACCTTATTCACCGACTATTCACGACACACCAGTATTCACCGACTGGTATTCACCTTAATATCTGTGCAACTCGATATTTATACGTTTTTCGGTACACAGGATAGTGGAATTCCATTTTAGGAAATGTCCACGAACCGAAGGGTGTCGTGAGATGTTTTGAGCGTGGTATAGTACGATGTATGAGCTCTCTATACCAGATACTGCACTGTAGCACTTGCCAGAACGCATTTACTTGAACAGGAATTAACATGTGATTTTCAGGGCGTGAAATAGCGCCATTTTCCCAAGTTTGACAGTTATAAGATTGTGAGCACAGGGTGCTATATATGTGTAAAAGACCAGAAACTAAAATATATTACAGACAGGCGCGCGTGGGCATCACTGCCCCACGCGCGCCTACAAGACGTCACACCACAATCGCACCACCAACACGACTCCAAGCTCACACCGTGACACACGGGAGCACACACACATACACACACGCACAGTCCTCACCCGCCGCAACAACCAATCAGCGGCGAGCCGGTCAATCGCTCGCCGCCGCGGGACATGCATACTCGACAAACGCATACACACACACACTCACCGACACAGCTATACACACTCGCTCACACACTCTCGCACGCAATATACAATTCAACCATACACGATCACATATAGACACACTAACACGTTCACGCACACACAATCTTTCACACACACACTCTCTCACTGCACACGATCACACCACACCTCCACCTGTTTTAAAGAAACATAAATCAACAAATGAACAGACAATTAAAAATCGCGAACCAAGCAAACCGGGAACCACTAAAAAACCTAACACGACGACGGCCTCCACCAGATGCACACACCGTGGCTGCGGCGAAGCACACACGTCAGGCCCCAGCGTCCACCGCGCTCCCGCCTCCGCCCGTGCTCTTCGGTGCTTCGCCGCAGCCTGCCGTCTTCTTCATCACCGGCTGCCGCGACAGGGCACAACACTTCGACCCCAGCACCCACTATGCTCCCGTCGACTCCAGTGCTCTTCAGCACCCTGCCGCAAACAGCCGGGACGTCGCCGTTCACACAGGCCACGTCGTCGCCGTCGTTCGTCATGTTTTCCTCCGGCTTCAGCAGCCCCTCTCTGTCACCTGCCGTCCAGCACCAGCATCCTCCACGAGCGATCGTCGCCTCCACCGACAATCCTGTAGTTGCCCGGAGACGTGCCTTACACCAGTGCAGGCGAGACGACCAGCATCCCTCGGCCACAGCTCCTCAGCTGCCTCCCGCCGGCATCATGCTGCACTGCCGTCCCCCTGCACACCAGCCTGACACGCCGCCGAGCACCTCCACCGCTGTTCTCCGCTGGTAGGCCGCTACTGATGCTGGAAGACACCATCTCCGCTGCTGAAGCCGGGTCGCAGACAAAAATAATTCCAAAACAAAAAGGCCGAAATAGCTTGTAAAAGAAACCGAAGAGACTAAAATAATTCCAGAACAAAAACGTCACACCACAATCGCACCACCAACACGACTCCAAGCTCACACCGTGACACACGGGAGCACACACACATACACACACGCACAGTCCTCACCCGCCGCAACAACCAATCAGCGGCGAGCCGGTCAATCGCTCGCCGCCGCGGGACATGCATACTCGACAAACGCATACACACACACACACTCACCGACACAGCTATACACACTCGCTCACACACTCTCGCACGCAATATACAATTCAACCATACACGATCACATATAGACACACTAACACGTTCACGCACACACAATCTTTCACACACACACTCTCTCACTGCACACGATCACACCACAATATGCTTGTAGTGTTTAGGCTCACACTAATATACAAGCACGTTGTAGTACATTCTATTTGATAAAAAAGATTCATTGAAACAATATAAATAATATTATTGCGACCATTACTAAAAATAATTACATTAGCAAGTAGTGTATTTCGCATTTGTATTAGCTTTCCACTTTAAATTGCATTTTGATGGTTATGCTCCTTTTTGCGATGTTAGCCAAATAATATTAACCCATTAACCGGCGACCATAAAATTAATAATGTAAGTAAAATATATAAGTATATGTAAGTAAAATATATGTAAGAAAACGACATATGTATTAACAAAAACAAAACAAAAACAAAATTGGTCACACTCACAGTGATGAAAAAAACACAACAATTCTCGCAAACCACAAAAAACTCTACTCTCCTCAATCCCTGTTCGGCCCATCAACACCTCACGTCCCTCACCACCTTGTCACCCTCGCGCCACAATACGAAGCAAACGTGTTACACCAAGAATCACAAGAATCACATTCACCTCTTGCGATCATCTTCACACACCTCCTCCTGATTCTGAGCATGAATCACCACCATCTTCAGACGAATATTGCATGACGCAATCATTGAATCGTACTGGCAGTCGCCGTGTTCTCCTTGCTCGAGGTGCTGGCACCATCTCAGACTCTCGGCCAGAGCCCTCCTCCTCTCCAGCTGAGACGTCATCCTCCCTGTCATCGTCGTTGTCCAACCCTTCAGAACTCGAGTAATCGTCACCATCATCTGCTCCAACATTCTCCTCATATGTACGTGGTGGTGCGCCAGCTAGTATGACCGTGATCTGATGTGGAACTGGAGCCTCTGCAGCTGCTCGAAGCTGCAAGTCTCTGACGTTGCGGTTGACTCCATTGACCTCATACGTGCGTTACGACACAACTTTGGTGACCACTCCAGGTTTGCTCATCACATCACATCTGCTGCCAGGGTTTCGAATCCAAACCAAATCACCCACATTGAACTTGCATTCGGCATACCAACAATCACTTGACACACTGACTTCTTCATCCTGCAGGCGCACAGTATAAGTATAAATGACATCAACTGGCCGACTGCCTCCTTTATGTGGCGAAACATTATACAACCAAAGCGATTCGTCCACACCACATTGCTTGGCAGCACATATCTCTTTGACAGTGCGATGTACACGCTCAGCTATGTCATTGCCACCAGGCTGGTAGGCGCATCGGAAACGAACGACAACATTCCACGACCGCATCATCTGCATGAACTCACTGATATGAAAAGAAGTGTCGTTATCAACGAGCACTTCAGCAGGGGGTGCTCGCTCACGGAACCACCGCTGAAACGCATCCGCCGTCTCCTTGCTACTTAGTGACGACTTTTTCGTCCACATAGCAAAGCGCGATGGTCCACAGTCAATGCAGGTTAGATACAACACGTCGCCTACATGCGTAAAGTCAGCTGCCAACCTAGACCACACTTCCGAAACCGCCAACGTTCCCTGCAGTCGTGGAGGCGCAGCAACACGCAGCGAGTTGCACACATCGCATGCTCTAACTACCGCAGCCACCTGTCGGCGAGTCACATTCAGGTGCTTCCGACGGCAGAAGTAGCGCGTCTTGCCTACGCCGGGATGACCAGCATTGACATGAATGCGATGTATTGTCTCTTCTGATGATACAATGGCACAGCATGTCTGTCGACGCAGCCAAGTTGTTGGCATTCGAGTCAATTGATCGGCCTTGTTTGCCGACGACGCCACCCTCACAATGGTCACAGACAACGCATACTCGTCTATCAGACTTTGAATCACCTGCAGGCGCCGCCGGATGACCATCTCACTACTAGCCGACGTATGGAGCCGTTCGCGGCGACTCAGCAGAGATGACACCCAAGCATAGACCGTCATTGGATCCGTCAACACAGTAAGGTTAGTCATGCCCAACTTTATGGCCAAGTTGAGACCTTTGACGACCGCATCCAACTCGGCCACATTTATGTGGTGATCATCACGACGAAGCCACGATGCGTCTTCAATCATCTTGCCTTCAACCTCAACACCAGCACCAACTGCCAAACTGCTCGCATCAACCCAGACGTTCGCGTGTTCACCAACAATTCGCCACTGGCCATGAGCCGAGTCGGCCGTCGCTGCCCGCTCACGCAACTCCTGGAAACACTTCGGCACTGAGGCATCGGCTATCGGCTCATCCCATTTTCTCTGCATTGCACACGATGACGCCATGCGTTTAACCACAGACGCTGCTACTCGCTGCCAACCAAGCACTGGGTAGTGTGCTACGAGCGTAGAGCACACGGAAAACACCTTTCTCAACGTCAGTGGAGGCGGTGGACACACCGGCAACGCATTGTCACGACGCCAACACAAACCGTCAACTGTGTCACAAACATGCAATCCCAGCACGCGTGCGCCATCCGCCACCCTCACCAGCTCTTTCGATTCCAGTCCATGAGCTGCAAGATGGGCTTTCACACGCTCAGGCGACACGCGACCGGCATCAATAAACAGATCGTCAACTTAAGTTGACGTTCCATGATGCACATCCTCGTCCATCTGCAGAACCAACTGAACCACAGCTTGCATGACTAGAGGTGCAGTCTTCAGTCCAAACCCTAAACGTGTCAGGCAATATCGTTGTCCATCTATCACAACGGTTTGATATGGCCAAAGTTCTCGCGACACACCCACCTGCAAATACGCCTTAGTCAGATCCAACAAGTGAGTGTTGTCGCCCATGCGACGCCAGGCACGCAGTTTTTCCTGACACACGTCTACATCAGCAGTGTGTGCACTCAGAAATGAGTTCAGCTGGTGGAAATCCAATACAGACCGAACCTTATCTTTATTGTCTTGCCGCACTGCCATCAGTGGCACCAGACATTTGGGTGGCCCAAACTCAGCCTCACCGTACTTCACTAGCCAACCTTTACGCATCCATGTCTGAAACTCTAGTCTCCACTCATGCACATCAGCTTCTGGTACATGGTATGCAGCAACAGTGTTACCAAGATGACCTGGTGCCTGGCCATCTTTCCACTTCCAACGGCACTGCCATCTCTGCTCAGTATGATCAAACCAAACTTCAAAATCAGTAGTCTCATGACGACGATCTCGAGAGGCACCATCGCTACACACTGAGCTCTCTTTTGGCACATCCACTACCTTGTCACATGCAGTTTGAGTAAAAACAGCTGAGCCAACCGCACACACACACTTCTCTTCTCTTCTGTTGCCTGTGTTCCAAATTTCACCATGCTGTTCAAAATGAATACACCACCTAAGGCATCAATACCTGGAATGCCCATGATCATATCATAACCAAGAGGTGCGTCTTTAATAACAGCCACTGGCAGTGTCACTTTCTGACCACAACCTGTATCAACCACACATTCTGTCTTTCCAATCAACTCCACATCTGCACCACTGTACTATATCTACATGTATCTACATGAGTGTGTAAAGTGTTGAACTCGATGGTATGCACTTGTTACAAACCTTCTCACTCACAATGCACATGGAACACCCACTGTCAACCAGCACTGCGCATGGCTGACCATCCTGCAGCATAGTGAGTGATGGTAGTTCGTTCACTGTCGCGGTGGCACCGGCACTGGCAAGTACGGTGCAGGTGCTGCCGACACAACTGCACCTCGCCCGTTTCCCGCCACACATCCCCGTGCCATGTGACCTTCTTGTCCACACTTGAAGCATACTGTATTTGCGTGCTGGCATTGGCGTGCCATATGACCCGGCTGACCACAATTAAAACACCTCTGTACTCTCCGTTCTATGGGCACTGCACGAGCTGGCTGCTTTGTCGCCACAGCACAAACTGACTCACTCGTCTGTGACCTCTGATAAATACCAGGAGCACGAGTAAGCAACACCTGAAGTGTATTCCCAGAATCAGTGCTATTCTCAACTGCCTGTGACATATCAACTGGCAAGCCAGTCACAAACGCATATTTCAACAACTTTTCTGGTACACCACCCATTGCATCTGCAAGCATTTTCAAAGCAGTCAAAAATGTGTCTGGGTTCTCACCTGGTTGCATGCGACGTGCTGCAAATCGACTGTATGCTGTGTACATATTAATGCCAAAAGCATCATACAATGTCTGCTTGACCACCTTAGGATCAGCCTTCTCTTCAGCTGACAAATGAAACCATGTGTAAAATGCACAGCTTCGCAAGCGAGAAGGCAACACTTTGGCGAAATCAACTCCTCTCTGTGTGCAAATAATCTCTGCACAAGTGTACCACTCAACCACATCACCTGTGCCATCAAAGATAGGCACCAGTCGATCCACCTCAGCATTACTACAACCCACAGCCCCACTACCATCAGCAGGAAACATATCTTGTTAGGCATTTGGCCTGTTAGCTTGTAAGAAAACGACAGATGTATTAACAAAAACAAAACAAACAACCAAATTGGTCACACTCACAGTGATGAAAAAACACAACAATTCTCGCAAACCACAAAAAACTCTACTCTCCTCAATCCCTGTTCGGCCCATCAACACCTCACGTCCCTCACCACCTTGTCACCCTCGCGCCACAATACGAAGCAAACGTGTTACACCAAGAATCACAAAAATCACATTCACCTCTTGCGATCATCTTCACACAATATATTATTAAAACCATTTTTTTCTACTCGAGGTCGTGTGTCTATGCTGTGAGTCAACAAAGAGAACCACCGAAAAATGGGTAAAAATGGTCTACTTCAATGCTCTCTTAGGACAAGTTAAAAACTCCAAAGTAATTATTTAAAATATCATAAGTAAAAGGTCCAAATATTATAAAAAATAAATTATATTCATCATATCAAAATAAGCTCTGAGGAAAAAATAGTTGAAATTGGTGATCTATTTTGAGATCACTGCCGGCGAATGGGTTAAGTCACTTTTGGTGGTTTGTTGTAAAAATGGTACCAAATCGGAGAGAGGGTGGAAAAATAGTACCATCTCGGAAAGAGGATATACAAGAAGGACTGGCGTATTTTCTTCCTTCAGAACTGCAATCAGAAATCGACCTTTTTTGAAGGTAATTTTTACGAAGGTTAGGATATTTTAGGTTACTTTTTATAGGTTATAATGTTACTTTTTATGTTCACAAACAAACAACAAACAAACCGTGTATTTCATATAGCACACTAATCAGAAAAGGAATGATAAATCTGTGAAAAGGCGATACAAAAGTAATAATAACATTACAACTCATAGGTTATTTTTAGCTTATCTTTTTAGGTTACTTTTTCTCGAAAATAAAGTTACTTTTTCTGTTTTTAGGTTACTTTTTTGACAGCCCTAGTGATAAGACATCAGTCGCCCACCTTCCACTGGTGCTGCGGAGTTAGTTGTACTACGACCATGTCCCCGTTGAGTGCGCGGTTGCGATCACGCACTCCCGCGATGCAAATGTCCATCTGACCGTCCTGCAAGCGACACAGCACCAACACAGCGATGTACGGCTGAAAAATGTTTGTGTTAACTGTTTCTGTTAACTTCAACTTCAATTTTTTTCTGTAATATTCCCGATGTTTTCTTCTAACACACCAAATAGGCCCAACACCCATTACCATTCTGTTTATGTAGGTTGCCAATGCCAATGTAGGTTTTTAATTTTCCACATACTGCGTATTTAGTGACACTGTCACAAGCATTGCAAACAGTCACAATTTCAAACAGTATGTGACTGAAACAATGCGTATATATGCAGGATAGATTTGGACGGCCTCACTGTCTAGAAGACACCAATTACTGTATTACTTATTCACTTTCTCATATCAACACAATTATGTGTTTTTCCACTGTTGTATCGACGTAATGTAACTTACAAATTTCCTAATGTTTACGTACACTGTATGAGTCACTTTACAAAAAACGACCAATTTTATCTGTAAACCCAAAGTAAACATTAAATCATTTACTTAATAGTTAACCACAATTAATAAGCTGTTAATACAAGTCATTTCAATATTTCAGCTCGTCGAATAGTTTTAAGGCAACAAATACATTCCGGTGTGAAATTAATTTACTAACTTGAACTTAACTTTAATAACACAAATTAATTAACTAATTTTTAACACAAGTAACTTGAGTAACTAAGCTAGAGGAACTTGAATAACACAGTAGACTATGAGTACAATTAAGTAATATTGAGTAAAACAGATGTGAGCGAAATACTACTGACAGTAAAGAACAGTGTGCATGTTTGTTGGAAAAAAATAAGAGCGAGTCATATACCAAGTATTACCGGAGCGCTGATATACGCCTCTTGATATTTTCTCTTGTTGATCCTCAGCACTCCCTGGCAAAAAATTAATAATTGAAATTAATAAGTCGTAAACAATATATAGCATAAATTACATATAAATTAGTTATCATTACCATTATATATAAATTAGTGCGCATTTGATATGACACATATGCACGCAATCATTCATATAGAAATGACACAAGAATCTTGTATATGAAAAGAACGATGACCAACAACTCAGTCATAAGTCACTTAATAGAAAATTAAAGACTCAACCGCACTCAGCAAAATTTCAGACAAGGCATTTTTTTAGTTCGGGGGAGAAGGATAGGACAGAAGACAGCTGCATTAATCCAAGGGGGTGCCAGCCCTGTTGGATTATCGCTCCCCCCTTGGTGTGGCAGCACAGGGAGGGAAGAAGCAGAGGGTCCGCTTTTAGTCGCCTCTTACGACACGCAGCGGGTACGGCGGCAGTATTCTTATCCCCTGACCGTAGGGACCGCAGACAAGGCATCAATACAAAACTTATGTTGGGCAAGTGTTCGCACTTATAAAATTAAACCGATTCAATAACCGTACTGTGATGTCACATTCAAGCATGTCACTATTATGAACCACTACTGTCAATCCATTCAACGAATATTGCCAGATTTCAGTCATAAATGTATACGCCTAGTGGAAATGACCTATTCCTAAAACGCCCTTAGTCTCCGGCGCTACAGCGTGAAGGAAGTCGGCTCTGGAATGGAATTAGTTGCACACGGGGCGCCATTGGATACTAATAAGCGCATACACTTGCTAGCTGCAAGCGACGGCTGCCACTTGTGGTCTATCACCGTTTAGCGCAGTGCAGACGGACGCCAATACAATACCTCGACCAGCTGTCCCTTCTGCAGTGCCTGCTGCACCTCGTGTACGCTCGTATACTGCTCAAATTGGTCGGAGCTGGCGTCGCTACGTCGCGAGCCAAACGTGCTGTGCGACACGCGCGACGAGGCGCGACTACCACCTCCACCTCCACCACTGCGACGACGAGTGTTCTTCTTGGCCGCCGTCGTGGCAGCAGCCGCCGGAGACGCCATCCTGAAAACCATCAGACACAGTAGTGTCAAGTTCCTGCAGTTGAATGTATGCAGTGGAGTAGTTTATATTTAGTATATATAACAATGTAGGTATATGTAGGACTATGTGATCACGTGCTGCCAGAATTACTGATCAATTGAGTGCGATGCATTTATGTGATATGTGAATGTTCTGTGTTGCCATTGTGACGCAGTGAGGGTCACAGAGAGAACGAGACAGGGTGCCGTTGGCTGAAAGAGAAAGAAAGAGAGGTGAGTGTGTAAGTGCCTGGTAAATTGTCAATTATCTTAAACTAATTGTTAGTGCTGAGTTTCAGAATAGACATGGACAAAAACGACAAATACATTTTCCAACAGATATATTATCCAAGATCTGTACAAACATAGCGTATTTTTCAATCCTCTATCAAGAAACACGTTTAATATTAACTTAAACATTTTAGAAAATATTGCATTTCAAAATAACTATACATGTCATAGAGTACCCGTATACTCGTATCTATACTGATGCACACACGCATACATACACATACTTCCTAAACATAGTTACGCAAAAATATTACAAAAATATGCCTACCAACAATAGCTGACAGAAGAAAGCCAAACGACTCCATAACCATTTATAGATGCCTAATAAAAAAGAACAGTTTGAGAATACTAAATTATTTCGACACTCAAAACCAAACAATAATAATAATTTCGGTCTTCAAAAACGCAGAAGCAATATGGATGTGCAGAACTACAGCTTTCCAAACAGGACAATATATTATAGGAAGAAATTACAGAAAAAAAATTGTCAAAGAGACCACAACATAAATAATCCTACTACTAAACCGACACAGAAAATGAGTCACTGGCGAGAAATGTCCGTTTTTTCGTCCGAGTAGGCGAGATTGAGCCAACAGTGTGCTGAACCCCCTGATCAACCGTGTGCTGAACTGACAGTCTACCAACAACGACAACGAAAACAAATAGCGGACTGAGATATGTCATTGCCGAAATAATCATCAACACGAGCCGAGACAAAAACAGCGGTTCACCGAACAACCTGAAAGACAACTGCGATAAAGATGGGGACGAGTAACCATGGAAGACGGTCGGATATTAATCTACGACATTCACAACGAAGTGCTGCAGGTGTTTGCGCACGACGACGACAGCAGCTGGATGACTGGTGGAGCAACGCGTGGACTACGAGTCGACAGAGTATACCCCGCCGGCATACGTCTTCTGCCTGATGTGGTTCAAGATCAACACCGCCTGCTTGGATCGAGCCGGGGACGCGTTCATGGTCGGCGACAAGTGTTTGAATTGTTTTATCAACAGGATATATCGTTCTTTCTGTATGTATCATGTGTTGAGCTAGTTAGATTTAATTGTGTTAATTTTACAGTTAGACAACCGTAACCTTATGTCCATAACCGTGTGTTAATTACAACTAAGTTAGACATGTAGATTTGTGATATATAGATTCGTGTTGTTCTAGATTTCAAGTTACTGAGTTAGTTGCGATTAATTTATGCGATAGACATGCGCTAATCTAGAATTTTATTTCATTGTATAATCGTGTGTTCTTTGATAGTACACAATACTAACAGTTAACATGTTAACAGTACTTTGATATACACACTTGAAAACTTAGGTGAAATGGGTCGTAATGACTAGTTTTTTTTATATAAATTTACGCATTTGAACACAGCAATGGAAAGGCTAATGTTCGTGTGAATTTATGCATGGGCAAAGCCTCACGGCCCCGGCTGGCACACCGCAGGTCCGGCCGCACGGGTTTTGCAGTCACCGCCAGCACAGAAACTGCACGGCTGCGCGCACACAAAACCCGCAGTGCGACAATTGGGCTACCCTTTCAGAAACGAGCCCAAACGTTTCACCTCGCCAGGGAATCGAACCCTGGAACTCTCGTGCACAGAGCGTGCGTCTTAGCCACTCGGCTACGAGGCGGACGCTTGATGTTGACTAGTTGGGTCCTGGCTAACAATTTGTAAACGAAAGTGTAAAGCTAACTGGTCTGAATAATTTTAAAACATCACTCATAAAGCTGTCGAGTATTTTGGACTAATACTGGATGCTGGAGCTGTCAGTTATTAATGCAGCAGGGATACCACACACATTGGGATGAGGCAAACATGGAAAATGGACAGTTAATGTGCCAGAATACACCAGCAATTGGCTGGTGACACAGGACATTCCTGTGTGTGTTATGTACGGCCCTGTCGACTCGATGTGACAGTTGATTATTACAGACGCACAATGCTGTATGCACGTACTTATGGAGTATGTGTGTATGGTGAGAAATGGCGCTGTATAATCACTGATCAGGATTATGCCTCAGTCCTACCCTGATGTGGAAACTCGGCAAATAATGACTGGCAGTTTGTTATAATTGCAACTATAACGATTCATTAAAGCCGGTGGGCTTGGTGGTCGTGTGTCTAGTGTCCACATTCGTTTAAAAGACCTCGCAGCTGTGATATAACAGTTATAATCAGACCAGTTTTCTATCTGTCAGTTTACTCTCTCTCAGTTTATTTTCGCGGCCTGCATGTGCAGCTGTCTGTAGGCTAATGTATGTGGTAGGGTGGCGTCAGTAGTACACTGCGCCTGATATGTTTGGCAATGTGCGAAGTAGCTTGACAGATGATTTATGACCATTTTTGTACGTCTGACTTGGCTGAGCATCTGGTGGTAACACGCGTGTGTACTGTCAGATCATGTTTAGAAATAGCTTGTGTCCTGGTTGTGTAGCCGCGCTGTTCGGCCAACTCACATTAATTGTGGTGTACGGTGCCAAAGACATGTGGTCGTGGGTATATAAGCCGGGGTTACTAAGAATAGGGGGTTTGACTTGCGACTTGCCACTTGCAACGTAGGACTTGCCACTCACCACTCACCCAGGCAGAGAGGTATTAAGTCGTCATTAGGGCATTAGGTTCAGGACTTCATTAAGATTTAAGAATAACTTCAAGTTAGTAGATTTGACTGGTTGTTGCAAATATACAATTAAACTACGACTGGATGACTATTACTTGTAATCGCGGAACACAACAACAAGAGGAACTGTCAACATATCACGATCAGCCGAACGACGAAGACCAAGGTCAACTTCTCAACAACATATTGGTGTCGTTACATCATAGCTGAGATCATTTTTGTTACCGAGAAACTTCGCTATCAATTAGCGGGAGGTCCGTGGCAAGAATATCGGTGGAAAATAATTTCATTGGGCAAATTCTATAATCCAACAGCCCCTGTCCACCCAGCAATAAATGGATACCAGATATCAGCCATGTGTTGTTCCATGACTTCCGGGAAGGTGGACCACTCTAATTCGACTTCCGTCCTTGTGGCGCCATAGCGTGGAGAGGGCTGGTTCTGCGGTTGCATTGAGCTGCACGGGACGCAACTGAGCTCATAAGCTTCGGCTTCTTCCCGTGTAGCAGCTGTCATTTAGGCATTTAACCTTAAACACAGTCATGCAAATATAAACCATGCAGTTCTTTTCTTGTCATTCATCTTTCTCACAAATTCTTGATCACGCGCAAGTGCACGAATCTGTGGTTCATCAAATACCCCTTCCTTGATCTTCGCGAAGCACAAACTAGGGAGCACAGATAATTTGTGCTCGAAACATTCACCTTGGGGATTATAATTATAATTGCAATTATAATTGCACAGGGTTAAAAAGACGATTAATCAGAAGGACTCTCAGTGAGCCAACGATACAAACCAAGAGGACGGCACCAAATACCATACACCGCAGCACACAAAAATCCACTTGACATTGTGGTGCACAGTGTCAAGTGTCCGTAAAAATGGTAACAGTTCGATGACTATCACAACAGTCCCAAAGCTATGAGCAAGAAAAAACCATTATACTCTGCCCCGACCACCAAATTCGAACGCCATTATCTCTATACATGGACTTCTACTTATCTCACTGAGATTGAACGAGAACCTGTATGACATGATTGTGAACGGTTACATGATATTAAATTACATATACAACTTCTTACTCTTGACAAATAAAAACATGGTTATGATTTACACTAGCGATATGCAAAAAGGATTCCTTGTCAATGAATAGATACAGATTGGGCTTGTGTTGGCTGGCTTTTATAGCTTGATATGGTTTCACCAGACAACTTACTCCATCATGAATTGAGTTACCATCAATAAATTACTGCACATATTTTAAACATTCACCATATTAATCCTCATGAATCGGAGCTAAATACAATAGAGAAATAATTGATATAAATTGCATTAAGGATAAAGTTGTTGTCTAAAACACTCGTGAACAACATACATCATCATGAGAAATGCATCTACCAGCTTAGTTGTAGCAATTAATTTGAAATATTGATTTTCATTTTTACCAAATTAATTTTCATTCTTACAAAATTGACATGAAAATGGTATATAGACCTGAAGTGAACGTTGCAGTGGTTGGTGAATGTCGGCTGCTGATACACACGCGCAACACTAGACCTCGCCGACTGACCCGCAGACGAAACACTCTCACTGACACACACATACACACACACACACCCACCCACACATGAACACACATACACACCGAAAACAATTAAATGGACAGAACATACGAGGACCGGCAACACAGATTGATAAAATTTAATGAAGATGCGTGATTTCGATTGAATTCAACACAAATGCAGCATGCGGAAAGACACACGCTTACGCATACATACATACATACACATGTACACATACAAGCATACACAATCTCACATGCACAAACATAGGTGTACACACACGAACGTACACAAGCCCACGTACACACATATATATACACACATATGTTTGAGTTTTCAAAATCTAACAGAAACCACAATGTTGGCCTTCAAAATCTCATGAAGGACATTTGTAAATATAGTTTCCCAAATAGAGCAACAGAAAGCTGGAATATGTTACCAAGCGACATCGTTCACCAAACAACAACACAATGGTTCAAGAAGAAATACGACAGCTGGAAGGCGGGAGTCATAAGCCTCTGACTCATTCCTGTGAATAGTAAGACAACTAGTAAGAACAACTGTCTTGTACATATAGTAAGTGAGAACACACACAGGCACACATACATAAACACACGTGTATGTACACATGCGCGCACACACACACACACACACAAGAGGTATCATGCCGGGAAAGATTGTTATTTTACAAAAAATAGCTTGACGATATATCAAAATGGAGCTCAATGAAATAAAAGCCCTTCAACGTTGAAAAGTATCATCTATTGAGATTAGGAGAACCCTTAGATTAGAAAAACAGACATTTGGAGGAATATATGATCAGCAGTACTGAAATCCAAGAAGTTGACAAGAAATAGAACATAGGTGACATGGTCAATAAACACCTATAACCTGAAAACCACGTAACACACAGGTTGTTCAGAAAGCCATCAACACAATGGCAAAAATCAAAGCGGCGTACACATATATCGGCTAAGAAATGATCGCAAAAGTGATTGTGTCCACAATCCGCACAACGGTGGAGTACGCAGCTGATTTCTGAAGCCCGCACTTGCAAAAACACATTATGAAACTAGAAAGAGCGCATAGATGGCCACTAGAGCAATAAGAAGCCTAGAAAAGGAGTTACGCAGTAATATAACAGAAAACACGCCTACTGACATTAACAGACAGAAGAAAACAAGGCGACTTGATTACCATATATAGATCCCTAACAAAAAAAACAGAACAAATATATTTCGACACCCAAAATCAATTAAGAATCATACTTTCGGTCTCCAAAACCGCAGAATCAAGGTGGATGTGATGAAATACAGCTTCAAAACAGGGCAATGTATTATAGGAACAATTTACCGAAGGAAATTGTCAACCACACCACAAGATAAATGTTAAAACTGAAATAATATCCCTGGAAGGCAGGAATCCCGAGTCTTTGACTCAATTTCAGCGGAGACAACTCTGTGAGAACACACACCAACACACGCGTACACAAACATACACAAACACGTGTGTACGTAAACATACGTACGTACACAAAAACACGTATACACACACGCACAAACGCACACACGTAAACACACACATGCACGCTCAGATACACATACATAAACACACGTGTACACACACACGCACGACCGCAAATATCCAACACACAAGCGCACCTGTTGAAGCCGGCGGCCGAACTCAGACGACTGCCGCGGTGTTTATCAGCGCGTGGCTCGTACGGTGGCGTTGAGCACGCACGTGGAGACGGGCCGTCGACGCAGCGTGCGCCTGTGGCACGTGACGACGTGTCAGGCGACCGGTCGTCAGCGGCGGAGGCGGCGGCGGCAGCCGCGCGGTTACTCGAAGCCAAATTGAGTGTGAGCGCTTGCAGGCCGATGAGCGTGGCGCGCTCGTCACAACGCGTCGCCGACGACGAGACGGCCGGCTTACAACGACCGCCCGATTTCGGCGACTTCACGTGAATGAATGACGGCACAGACTGAACAAACAAAGACACGACAAGTTTTAACCCAATTTTCCGCACACAAGGCGCATATATACATCCTATAATATATATTTACCGAAATAGGTTTGTGTACTTTTGTAAAATGAACTTCCAATCAGGTCCAGAATATGTATTGGAAGACAGGCACGCGTATGACAGCAATGTACCACGCGCGTCTACAAGACAAACCACTCGCAAACAAGCCTACACATGGCTCCCTCGCACGCCATATAACATCAGGCAACGTGCACACTTTGCAACACACCGCAGCCAATCAGGAACGAGTTGACACTCACACAACAAACTCACTCTCCTTACACATCACTCACTACTCAAACTTGAACATACGTGCAACTATTATAAGAACCAAGTTGTCCATCGTGCACATACACACCAAATCATATACAGACATCCTCAATACACACACAATAATAACGCCTCACAACGACATTTAATGTGAGCAAGACTTAATATAGAAATATACTTAATAGGCTTAAGACTTAATAGAAATAGCTAATGGCTCAAGCGCTCAAATATCGTATCAACAACAACAACACAACAACACATGTATTTGGTATAGCGCTCTAATTATCATAGGCGCGAGGAACGGCTAGTTATAAACTGTACACACTGTGGAATTAACAAAAGAGAATAGCATAAATAAAGATATAAGCAGCGATATACTATGAAAGGACAACTGAAAATAACTACGGATCAATGAATCAAACAGTTATTCACACAATATAATTATTCAACAGAAGAGACACCGAGAAGATATGTACAAAGATAAGTGGAGAAAGACCTGCAAGAGAGAGAGAGAAGATCGAATTTTAAGAGGAAGGTATCAGAGGTTGACCGTTCGATCTCTGACCCCGGTCCATTCATCAACATATACTGGCTGTAGATGGGCCAACACAGGGCGTGCCGAATAGTTTCAACAGGCTGCCGTGCACGCCAAACATAACCATAAAACAAGGCTACTGAGGTTTTAGGTGAAAAGTACAAATTTAGAACTGTATAGGTACATAAATTTAAATAATTTATACCTGATTCACTTCATGAATGAGCTAGCTGTATTGGAAAAGAACAATTTTATCACAAGAAATATAGCACACATTATCTACCAGTCTATATAAGACACTCACGCCATGGACCTACACGCCAACTGGCTATCTGATCAATGTTCTGAACTATGTTTTTGTTATTGGTGTTTTAAGCGCACACCAGCCCGTTGAGACTATATGGCGCGCCCCACTGTGTGCTATCTACAGTGGTGACTCCCGGTAGACTCAAGCGGAAGTGTTGATGAAAGAACCCGGGCCCAGATTCGAACCGCGAACCTTTGACACGAAAGTTCAGCACCCAACCACTGAGCTATTCGAGAGATTAACAACTTAAATTTCAGTTTGCGTTTATCGCTCAGTTTGCGTTTATCGCTCGGACAGTGTAGGCGTGTTTTTATTGCTCCTGTAAAATTGCTGGTTTTCATAGTCTTACTTGAGTGAAAGTTTGTTTTTTATATACAAAAATTATCCTGAATTCTGAAATTTTGTCGATAACAAAAACGGAAAATGGCAGCATCAACCGCCAAGAAAAAAGTGTGCCAAGATCGCAGTAAGAAGAATGAGGAAATAAAGCATCTCAAACAAATGGTGGAAGACCTGAAGTCGGCAAATGAAGAACTCATGAGAAAGATGTCAAGAGACAACAAATTGGAGCAGAAATTGGATTTGGTGTGCCAAAAGGAGGATAAATTGGAGAGCAGTGTATAAAGTGTTGGGAGAAAGGCTGAAATGCAGTGTTGTGTATCCGGCAAGTCAGGCGAGTCAGGTGGATTCGATGTGTCAAGAAAATGTACGGAGAGTCCATGGTTGAAAGCGGCAAAAAAGGGCCAAAATTTGTTGCTGGTTCAATCAACAGAAAGAGAAACAGTGGACAAAAAGGTGAAATCAGTCATTCAAGGCATGAATGTTGAAAATACAAAATTAACTAAGAATGGAAATATTGTCATGGATTTTAGAACACAAAAAGAACATGAAGTTGCTGCAGAGAGACTCAGGACCGATACAAATATTCGACGAGAATTATCAAGAAAATAGAGCCAAAAATTATGCTGTGTAATTTCAACAGAGAAGAGAACGAGGACAAAATAATTGACAATTTGATGGCTCAAAACAAAACACTGTGTGAAATTGAAGACGGAAAAAGATGGAGGTGCTATTCAAGAAACCTGCGGCGGGAAACACGAACCATTTTGTGATAAAATGCAGTGCCAAGGTCGGAAGATAAATTTCAAAATTTGGAGACAAGTTAAGGCTGGAATGGGGTATTTACAAAGTGCTGGACAGATACTACGCAATGGCGTGCTACCACTGTCAGCGGTACGGTCACACAGCAGCCAACTGCGCGGCCAAATCTGCCGGTGATGGGCCGTATTGTTTCAAGTGTGCGGGTAGTCACGACTCAAGAAGCTGCACATAGAACAACTACAAGTGTATCAACTGCATCCGCTCCAAGAAGGACGATATCAGTCATTGTTCCAACGCCATGTGTTGCCCGTTCATGCAACAAGAGATATCAAGGGTGCAGTCATAAACCGACTATGGTCAGTGATTTATCGACCATGAAATGTGGAATTGGCAACACCCAGACGATATGCAGCTCCCAGAATAACAATATGAATAGTGTAATGGATGAGTTAAGTCTGAATACTATTGTAAATAAGTGTAATGGCGATCACCACTCAATCAAATCACTAGTCAGTTCACTGAAGTCTTTTCAAGGTCTGTGCATACTTTATATCAATGCCAGAAGTCTCAGAGCTAATTTCGACAGATTGACTGAACTGATTGAATCCTTAAGTCTGTATAACAACGGTAAGTCGCCTGATGTGGTGGCAGTCTCGGAAACGTGGTTCGACGATAATACTGACCTAAATCTCTATCAAATGACTGGTTATCAACTTTTTGAAGCACACAGAAAAAACAAGAAAAGTGGGGGTGTGGCCCTATATTTAGATAAGAAAATAATTGTAGATCCCTCCGAGATAAAAATAGCACTCATAGAAGGAGTCATGGAATGCATAACAGTGAAAAGCAAAGTAGACCGCACATATTTTAACCTTACATGCATTTATAGGTCACCTTCATCAAACATCGACCATCTCACTGAATTCATTTGCGATCATTTTAAACAAAACAGAAAAACCATGTGGTTTGTAGCTGGAGATTTCAATGTTGATATGAAGATGGAGAGTAGCTCAAATTCGACTAACCTCATAAACTCTTTTATGTGCAACGGTTTTGTGCCCCTTATATCATCTCATACAAGGATAACCAGTGTCTCGGCTACAACTATAGATAATATTTTTACAAACATAAATAACACTGAAATAATGGCAGGAACATTGGCATTTGACGTCAGCGACCACCTACCAATATTTGCTGCAATCAAATTAAGCTGCACTAAATTCCCAAGGAAAACATTTGCAAAAGAGTATATACACAAGACTCACAATTAAACTTCCTTCAATTATTGGCAAATACAATATGGACATAAACAGAATTTACGAATGTTGATGATGCTTTTGATAATTTTCAAAAACAGTTTTTGAATATTGTAGACACTTGTTTCCCCATGAGAACTACAAGGAGTAATAGAAAAACAATGTGCCCTTGGCTGTCTTAAGAATTGAAATAGGAAATTCGTAAAATCGCAATATCGGAAATTTTTGATATCACGCAAAAAATCGGATGAGAACAACTACAAGACATATCGCAACAAATTAACATCCTTATTACGCAGTGCTAAACAAAATTATTACACAGAAAAACTATCGAAAGCGTACGAAAATTCGAAAGAGACATGGAATGTACTGAATGAAGCTCTAGGTAGAGGGAAACGTGAACACACTTCACATATTTTCAAAGACAAAGAAAGTGAATTATTCGATTGGAACGACATTGCAAATGGATTTAACAGATTCTTCACAGGACAAGAAACAACAAATGACCTGAAAACAACTGAAACATACGATGTGTGTAGTATGAAGACAGTTTCAAATTCCATGTTTCTTCGACCAACTACAGAAAACGAAATATTCAACACTATATCATCTTGCAATAGTGAAAAATCATGACATATATAACATTGATATGAAACTCATGAAGTTAGCTGCAGTATTCATAGTTCAATCCTTGAAATACATATTCAACCTGTCAATAACGGAAGGAACTTTCCAAAAACTATGAAAATTGCAAAAGTAGTCCCCATATACAAAACAGGAGACAAATCTGTCTTCATAAATTACAGGCCAATATCTTTAGTGCCTTAATTCTCGAAAATTGTAGGAAAAATTATTGGACACAGATTGGATTCCTTTGTTGGAAAAAATAATATAATAGATCCTAGCCAATATGGCTTTCAAACAAACAGGTCGGTAAACGAAGCCGTAATTGACAGTGTTGAATTTATTTCCAAATCTTTGAACAAAAAGCTACTGACAGTTGGCATTTTTATTGATTTCAGAAAAGCTTTTAACACCGTGAACCATAAAATATTGCTGAAAAAGTTAGAGCTTTATGGAGTGAGGGGGAAAGCATTAGACTGGTTTAAGAGTTATCTATCAGAAAGGCAGCAAGTGGTAATATTCAGAAGAACAACGACGAGTAAGAGACATTTCATGTGGAGTACCACAAGGATCAGCTTTAGGGCCCAAATAATTTCTACTGTTTATCAACGATTTATTCCAATTTTCAAACAGCTGCAAGAAAGTTTTGTTCGCCGACGATACCAATTTGTTTTCCATGGCATCAAATTTATCAGAACTGGAGAATAAAACTAATCTGGGATTATCTCTACTTAATTCATGGTTAGACAAAAACAAACTCATTCTCAATAAGGAGAAAACGAATTACATACTTTTTCAAGATCCAAGAAAACACATTGACGCAAGACAAAGAATTTATGATTCCTGCATAAAAAGAGTGGCACACACAAAATTTCTGGGAATAACCTTAGACCAAAATCTGAACTGGGCAAATCATATAAATTCCGTAATAAAAAACTTTCACGTTGAAGAAAAACTCGTTGCTTGCGAATCGCTTTTATATCACAACAATGTCAACGAATATCTGTATGGCAATACGAATCACGATTAATTTATATATAGGATGTTATATATATTCAGATGTACTACATGTATCATATTATAGATAACATTCAAATGGATTATATATGATAAGCAACTTCATACCGAGAAAAGGCACTAGTCGAGAAAAAGAACTGGCACACCGGACTCAGAGCTGCCAGTTAGGCGGATATATATACAGACCCAAGTTGAAACCGTTCCAGCTATTATTCTGAGCTGGTACATTTTTAACTTCTATAGAAGTGTTGCATTTTTAGTTACTATATTAATGTATGGATGTAAATACAATAATATCCGAAAGTAAACGGTTCGTAGGTTACGTGTATTCATGTAGTGTTAATTTTTTATGCATAACTCATATTTGTACATAATATTAGCGATGCATGTTATAGAAAAAAAAATAATAATAAAAAAAAAAAAATTGTGTAGTATTTTGTGTTATATGTATGCGTTAACTAGTGATTTGTATACATGTGTCATGTGAGTGTGTATTGTAAATTGTTCGAGTAAATCTGGACATATGTCTAGGTGGGTGTGAATGTTGATACGTGAGAAAAAAAAAAAAACTATGCTATGCTATATAACGTGTTATGTGGTTTATAGGTTGCATGTATATATATATATATATATATATATAGTGTGTAATGTGTTGTGTGCCAGTTTAGGGTGATTATGTGCATTTATAAGTGTAATTTAAGGTACATATGTATGTGTATAGACCGGTTATTCGAGTGCGAACATAAGGCACTGTTGTGTGTTTACAGATTGAATACAAATAGCATCAGAGAGTGCCGTTGTAAAGGCCAAACTCTCGTCTCTTAACTGATCTGATCTGAAGTTAGGCGGAAATACTGTACACACGTATTGCATACTCAATGTTTAAGGTCAGAAATTAAATCGGAGAGAGTGCCAGATTGTATAACAGCTTGGCCAAACCTATTCTCGATTTCTGCAATGAAACTTGGGGTTCCACATACACAATAGGGATATCCAAGATAAACGTCGTTCAAAAGCAACTCATCAGAATAATTGGGAATCTCAAAGCCCGTGAAACCACAGCAGCTATCTTCGAAAAAAATAAAGTTTCAAGATTTGAATTTTTGGTTTGCCTGAACATAGTATCGCATATTTATAAGGCATACCAAAATCTTTTACCTAAAGAACTGCAAGTAATGTTTCAGAGAAACACAAGACACCCTGAAAAATTCACACTAAGATTCAGTAGAACTCGTTGCAGACAATTTAGTTTAAGCATCACCGGCGTTACAATTTGGAATAATATTGAACAAAAAGCAAAACAATGCAGAACTATAAGATCATTCAAAAGATGTATGATTTCATCAATGACAAACAGACCCTAAAACTAGCTATTTGAAATAGCACACAATACATTTTAGTGGCTTATCATCTAATTGGCTTTACAATGAGTGAAAAAACTTGAACGAGTGGTGATCGCTAATTATATATCTCAACACTTTTTTGTCATTACATTACTTCACTACTTCCATCCATTGTATGTATGAATTTGCTATATATTGATGTGAAATTCTGTAAATGTATTGTTTAACCCTAATGTACATGTATTATTTGACTTTAATGTGAAATTGTGTTAATGTATTATTCAATTTTTTATATACTCATGTGATGCTTTGTGTTTATAAAATACATTTGTTGAAGGGGTCGACTTCAAACAAGCTTTAGCTTCTGTCGACTCCTTGTCACTATTTATTACGAGCGAGCGATAGCGAGCGAGTTCATACTTGGTGTTACTAGAAAAATGAGTATGAGCGGCCCGCCGGCCGGCCCGCCGGCCCGCCGGCCGTGGTCACGCTTTTCAGAGGCTTATATCTCTGGGACCATAAGTCCGATTAGCATGCATTTTTTTGTTGGGTAGTCTCATCCTTCCTGCCGCGGATGAGACCAAGCCGAATCATGTCAGTGCCTACTATGGCACGTGGCACGTCCCAAATACCCTCCTACTTTTTCTAAAAACACTTTTTACCCGTTTTTCAGAGGCTTATATTTCTGGAACCATAAGTCCGATTAACATGCATTTTTTGTTGTTGGGTAGCGCCATCATTTCTGCCGTGGATGAGACCAAGCCGAATCATGTCAGTGCCCAGTGTGGCACGTGGCACGTCCCAAATGCCCTCCTACGTTTTCGAAAAACACTTTTTACCCGTTTTTCAGAGGCTTATATCTCTGGAATCATAAGTTCGATTAACATGCATTTTTTTTGTTGGGTAGCCTCATCCTTCCTGCCGCGAATGAGACTATGCCGAATTACGTCAGTGCCCACTGTGGCACGTGGCACGTCCCAAATGCCCTCCTACTTTTTCGAAAAACACTTTTTACCCGTTTTTCAGAGGCTTATATCTCTGGAACCATAAGGCCGATTAACATGCGTTTTTCTTTGTTGGGTAGCCCAATCCTTCTTGCCGCGGATGAGACCATGCCAAATTATGTCAGTGCCCAGTGTGGCACGTGGCACGTGCCATATGCCCTCTTATAACTTAGCAGAAAACAAAGTTTTGACAAAGTTTGACAACGACAAAGTTTGATTACATATGATAGCTTCGCGCTCGCTCGTTCATCGCCGAACACGGCGCCTTACTGGTGTTATGTAAATAATGAAAGAACTGAAAATAAATGAAAATGAAATGAAATTTCGGAATAATCAACTTCAATTTAGGAATATTGATTTTTCGTCAAGGTACGCTAGGAACAGTATTCACGTGCTTACATAATTTACATTCGTGTATTTGACGTATGCGGATAATTACTCTACCGTATTCAAGTATGTTGAGCGGCAAGTTGTGATACAATGATTCGAGGAAATTACATGAAGCAATCTGATGCTCAAGAGAAGAAAATAAGAATTCGTGAAGTATTCAAAAGAGGCGGAGATTGGAGGGATCCAGTATCAAGAGTAGACAGGGACACATGATAGGTGGGTGTATACTCTGTCCCCAAGGACGCGTATGGCATTTCGACAAATGGGGGTCACGGCAAAAACAGCACAGCGTGAATTATTCTTCGCGAAAGTGAAGAACAAGAACTTCATGCTTCCATCCTCTTTGAATGGGGAGAGGGACGGATTTTTGGCGGATATTGATTCAACAAGAGCATCGGAAGACAAATTAGGAGGAATGTTGGGAATAGTGATTTTAGGCGTAATAGGCGGGCTCGAGAAGGCTGTGATATGTCGGAATGTGGGAAAGATTTCGACAGGGAATTCATGGTCAATGGCACAGCGGAGGCGGAGTCGCATTTGATCACAAATTATGTCTCAGTTTTTAAGAGACCCCTAATAGGGATATTGGATAGGGCAGACGCAATTTGCTCGCTTGACACAGAATCAGATTTCAGAATGCATGAGTACAATGCATTTTTCTTCGGAGCCAAACCTACCACAGCAGACAAATTACCGTTATGACCATCACAAAATGTTCTGCAGGTAGTGACGGCAGAGGTTTCAGCAGGTCCCGAATCGCTGAGGTTAGCACCCAGAGCGACGACAGTGGCATTAGAAGCGACAGAAGTCACAGTGAGTACAGGGGCGGTGGATGTAGTACCCGGAGCGTCCCCAGAGACGAGAGACGTCACAGTAGGTGCAGATGTGGCGGTGGTAGTATCCAGAGTGGCACCAGAGACGATAGATGTTACAGTACTTGCAGGCACAGGGGCAGGAGTGGCGTCGACAGGATCAGCAGAGGTTTCGATAGAAGCTGCAGTGGCGGCCACAGAAGCAGCAGTGGCGGTGACAGGAGTACCAGTGGCGTCGACAGGAGCGGCGGTGGCGGTGGCAGGAGCAGCGGTGGCGGTGACAGGATCATCAGTGGCGGTGCCAGGAGCTGCAGTGGCGTCGACAGGATCAGCGGTGGCGGTGACAGGATCATCAGTGGCGTCAACAGGATCAGCGGTGGCGTCCACAGGATCATCGGTGGCGGTGACAGGAGCTGCAGTGGCGTCGACAGGAGCTACATTGATGGCGTTAAGAAGTGATTCCATAAATTTAGCCCTAATTGCAGCAACACCTGTGGATATCTTTGTGTCAATTTGTTGTTCGAGAGATGTACTCAATTCAGTGATGAGGCCACCGTTAGAAGATTTTGTGAATGGGCGATGATTGTCAGCAATCAAGGATAACTTTTCATCACAATCCATGCAGTGCCAATGGAGTGAGGATTTTGCAATTTGTCGCAGCAAACTTGCTGAGACATTGATGCACTTTTTGTGCAGGTGCTGCCCACAGAGACCACACGAAATATCGCCGGATGGTGTGTTGCACACCGAACAATCATCATTTGCCATCACAGGCATGATGGAGTGGACGAATAGAGCAGACGGAAAACTGTTGAGAAAGAGCACGGCACAGGACAACGATGGCGACGGGTCGCACACCAAACACGTGCACACAGACACACACACGAATGTTCCCACGTACAAACCACGCGGATTGGCGCACTCACTTACGGGCTCGCGACTGACACACTCACTCAATAGCACACGAACACGTAAACAAGGGTAACGGCACACACAGTGGTTTAGAGGTAACGAGGGAAGCACGACCGTTCACGGAGAAGGTTCACACAAGACTGGTTCCATCTTCCCTTTAAATCTATCCGCCAGCTCCAAGCAGTGATCAACCTTGCTTGTCGGTTTGTACTGAGGCTAGCTCCGCGATCTTGCTCCGCGACAGTTAGTGTTTGACACTGATAGTGAGTGGACGTGTGTTTGTGGCTGTAGTGCTGTATTTGTGTATTGTGGTATTGACCCTGTGGCTAACTGATATTGACCTTGGCACTCAACTGGACAACGAGCATGGACATGAAACATATTAAACTGATACTGGAATCACAGGAACGGACATTCAGATCTGCACTGGAAATTGTTGTCAAGGAGCAAAATGCGAGAATCTAGAAAGCTGAGGGCTCCGTGAAAGAGCTCGAGAATAGTCTGGAGTACGCCCATGGTGAAATCGATGATCTCAAAGATGAGGTCAAATCCTTGCGGAAGTCAATCGACCAGAAGGAAAGCGGTATCAACCTGTTGAATAAGAAACTGGCTGACTCGGAGGATTTCAATCGCAGAAACAGCCTACGAATCACAGGAATCGGAGAAGGGCCGTCGGAGACCTGGGAACAAACAATGGAGAAGGTTTATGATGTGCTGAACACAAGACTGGGAATAAAAAATGTCGCAGTCGAACAAGCCCATCGAGTTGGGAAGAGTGGAGCACCTCGCCCACGTCAAATTCTCATGCGGCTTGAGAAGTTCAGAGAGAGGGAGAACATCATGAAAAACGCCAAAAAACTTGAGGGATACGGCATTTTCATCGAAGAGGATCTCTCAAAGGCCTCTTTCGACGAAGAAATGAAAAAGCTGCCTGAAATGAAAGCAGCTAGAGCACAGGGCAAGATTGATTATTTTTCGACGTTCTACCCTGATGATAAAAGACAGAGCATCTGGCAAAGAAGACCGACGTGAAGGAGAGAGACAAATGGCGCAGCGACCCACAGAGCAAAATCCCCAGACCAATCCTGCAGCTGCATCTAGCGCAGCAGCAAGTGAGGGAGAAGCTGGCGTCAAGTCAGCGCTGAGGCAGACTCGTACTATCAGGAGAGGCACTGCTGCCGCTGCCACTACTGACACGACGTCAGCGACCACGCAGAAGACCAGTACAAATATGTTGTCTGTTGAAAACGCTCGGGATGCTCGCGGCAGGAGAAGAAACTGAGTAAGAGCTGTATCTATCGTATAACTGTGTTTTTTGTTGCGTATTTCTCTGATAATGGAAGAACAACCTTCCACTCACATAAATGATTCAATGCATAATCTCTCTTCTAATCTAGATAAGTATACCTATACTTTTCACCCTGCATATTTCTATGAAAACAAGACAAAATTCGAAATTCTTCCGTCACAATATCTTTTTGCTGATAATCTTCCCTTGAATACTAATATCACACCTTTAATCTTGAATATTTGCAGTATGAATATAAGAAGTATTCCTGCTAATCTTCAGCTCTTCCAAGATACAATACTCTCGAGCATGAACCTCAAGATTGATGCTGTTGGATTTGTGGAAACACGATTGGACTGTGATATCATTGATCTATACAAATTACATGGATATATAATGCACTCGCAATGCAGCAACAGAACGGGAGGAGGTGTTGTTGGTAGCCATGGCTACGCCAAAAACTGACAACAACGCGCGTTCGTCAGCGATCATCAGACCCCAGCAAATCGCGTCTGAATTCGCGTAGTCTTTATAAAGACTGGTGCTTGCGAGAATTGCCAATACAATTTACCTTTATAAAGGCAACGGTGCGTGGAATTCGCTTTACAGTCCGTCCTTAAAAGGACGTCTAATTATGTCGTGCAAAACGATGCGAATAGTTTTATCGGTCGCTATATTCGCACGGACAAGCAACACAGTAAGCACTAGCACAGTAATGACGAGGCAGAACAATCGAGTCGAGCGAACACAAGTCACAAATCAGGCGAGCGAAAACAAGTCGGAAATCGAGGCGCGATGGGCGATGCACGGTGCCCAACAGCGCAATGCGCGTGCTTAAGTGTGTTTTGGATTTATGTGAGTATCGGACAATAAGCGCGCTCACCGGAAGTTGTCCGATACTGTCATAAATCCGCGCTGAGTGGGTCTACTTGAGCGTTGCGCAAAATGTGCTTTTGTCGAGAACATGCAGCACCAGACAACGCTCATATACACATAATGTGCGATAGATGTGCGACCATATACAATTACAATGAAAACACACACTATCAATACTGCCAATGCAGCACACACACATGCAATCTAACACGACGATACACGACACATATCACATGTGTCAATCACACGAATTAACACGCGAAGCAATATGGTTAATATTAAAGTCACATTATGATTAAATAATAAACAATCGACACAATCAAGTTCACAATAATATAATAGCAAAAAGGTGTGATATGGCGCCTACAGTATAACCGTGTATGTAGCAGATATATTTGATTCGTTTATTGTTAACCACCTGTCATGTACAGATGATTCGATTGAATGTCTCTCTGTGGATTTCACAATTGATCATGAAAAACACCTATATGTATGCATATACAGACCACCAAACTCCAAATTTGATGATTTCATAAACAAGTTACAAGAAATATTATGCATGACCCATCATTACACATCAGTATACATTTGCGGTGATTCTAACGTAGATCTTCTGAGCGAGAGCTACATGAAGAGAAGTCTTATGAATATCATGCACATGTCTGCTTTTCATTCTCTCTTAACTACACCTACACGAATCACGGACACTACAGCAACCCTAATAGATCATATCTGGACCAATAATATAGAACTAAATTTGCACAACTACATATTACACACTGATATTACTGACCATTTCTCCTTGATTTCACTATTCCGTATAAAAAAATTTGCCAAAAAATTCATATATCATTAAAAAACGACTAATGACTAAATTGCTAATAACGAGCGATTCGCTGAAGACATAGCCGAAATAGACTGGAATCCTTTACTACTCATGAATTGCCCAAATGAAGCATATTCCTACATGTTTGAGCGATTTCAAGACTTATTTGAAAAACATTTTCCATTCTCCAATGTAAAAACTGACACCAAAGGTCTGAAGAATCCATACATAACAATAGCATTAAAAATGTATCAAAGTAAAGCATCGATTAGAAAGACTGGCACACAAATGGCCTGTCACTTATAAAGCAAAATATAAATCATATCGGAATACACTAACGTCAACGCTAAGAACAGCAAAGAATGAATATTACTGTGGTGTGAGTTTGACTTTCATCGAAGCGTTTGCAGATAGCAGAGCGAGAGCGTCTTTAGGGGAGGATTGTATTGTGTGTGAGCGCGTGCATATGACGCGTCTCATGTTTCAAGTCTCGCGCCCGGGTATCGCGTCTCATGTTTCGGTCAGTGGGCGAGTAACAGTGTTGCGTTGAGGGTTGTCGTCGTGTAGCGTCAGTTTGTATGGTGTTGTGTATATTGTGCATATCCTTATTGTGTTTCTTCTCTTTATCTGCCTTTCTTCAATACACTGAACTACAATTACAAGGACATAATGGAAGAAAGTCGAGGCAACCCAAAACAGCAGTGTAAAATTATCAACGCTATTTTGGGCAGAAATTATATTGAAAAAACATGTTTACCAGAGCTTAAGCGCAAAAATGTAGACTTGTCTCGTACATTCAATGAGCATTTCTCAAAAATTGGTTGTACAATAAGCAGTTCCAATACAAGTGCGGACTATCGTGAATTCCTCAAAGAAAATGTCTCAGCATCAATGTTTCTGCGATCAGTGGAGCAATGTGAAGTGTTGACATATATGTGTGATATCAAGAGTAATTCTCCGGGGTACGATGATATATCTCCCAAATTACTCAAGTATGTGAGTTCACATATCGTTGTTGCTTTGACACATATTATAAACCTGACTTTCACTACTGGAATCTTCCCTGATGCACTGAAAAAGGCCAAAGTTATTCCAATTCACAAGAGTGGTGATATATGATATTAATAAGTTTCGTCCTATTTCATTGTTACCTGCTTTTGGAAAAATATTCGAAAAATGTATATCCAGCCGATTAACTGACTATTTGGAGTCTAACCAATTGCTGACTTTCTCTCAGTTCGGGTTTCGCACACAAAAATCTACTGAAGACGCTATCCTTGACTTTGCTGGAGAAATATACACGAGCTTGGATTATGGTATGCATGTGGCAGGAATATTTCTGGACCTATCAAAGGCATTCGATTCTCTAAATCATGAAATATTCTTTGCAAAACTTCAGAAGATGGGTATCAGAGGAGTTCCCCTGAATTTGTTCAAAACCTATTTTACGGGAAGAACTCAGTCGGTGTACTATGATAATCATTACTCATCGTATGAACAAATTACAAGAGGGGTACCACAAGGATCGGTGCTTGGTCCTATACTTGTTCTTATTTTTATAAATGACATAGTCCAATCTAGCAGCATAGCCATGTTCGCCATATATGCAGATGACACCAGTCTATTGTTCAGTCACAGTAATCTTGAAAATCTGCAATATCAATGTCCAGAACGAGCTCCAACGTGTTGTTAACTGGATTGAGTGTAATCAATTGAAACTGAACTTCAACAAAACGAATTGCATATTTTTCCAAAATAGGTCCAGAAATCTAACCTTTCCTCGAATTTCTATCGATGGTCAATTGATTCGGAGAGTTCAAAATACCAAATTTCTGGTGCTAATTTTAGATGAAAATTTAAATTGGGGTGAACACATAGATAATGTTTGCAACAAAATTTCAAAATCTTGTGGAATTCTGTACAAAACTAGACCTCAATTAACCAATGAAGTCATGCGCAACATTTACTTCACGTTGATTTATCCTCAACTGACGTACTGTGTGTCGATCTGGTCATGTACGTGGCCATCGTTCGTATTAAACTTATCGATTGCACAAAATAAAATCATCAGGTGCATAATGAACTTGAGGAAATATGACTCAGTTGATCATATTTATTCTTCCATGAAAATAATGAAACTTGAAACAATTTGCAGATTCTTCATTATCATGCTCATGTTCAAACATGTGAAACTCAACCAGACAAGTCGCATTTTTATTCATACAAGAAACGAGGATAAGTCCATGAGAAGTCAGTATGATGTGCAATGCCCAAAATTCCGAACAACGTTATTTAAGCACTGCATATTATGTAATGTTATGTATCATATTATGTATTCTTTTTGTACCTACTTGCTATGTTTTTTGTCTGTTGTGTTTTTTCCCGCATGTGCATAAATATGTGCGCTATATTAAATACATGTTGATGTTGTTGTTGTACTTAAAATTTAGATTGAGCAATCCTCGTGGCAATGTTGTGCGAAATTTCGTGGTATTTGTAAAAAAAATTGTCAATGATTAGTTTGTGCTCTAAGTGCTTATAATGCTCATTGTCCTTAAACCACTGACAAAAAGCGACTTGCTTGAGCTGATCCAAAATAGAAAAGAAACGAATTCAGGCCAGCAGATGTGTAAAGCTTATAAGGATACTGTAAGCTTGCGCCAGTCGTTTGTACCAGATGATCTCTTCGTGCACACCAAGTGTGTAAGTACAAAAGACAAACATGGAATGACGTTGTCGAACACCATTCACCCAAACGACCCGTGAAACAGCTTTGCAGTCCAAACGTACAACACATGAATTGAGGAGACTGGCCAAATATGGTTGTACAATCACGTGAACAAATAGATACGAGTTACCAACAAACGTGTGAGCAAGTGTACGTGTCAATATAACACTGACTGGGCTGGGAAAGAATAATTAATATTTAAGAACAACTTTAAATGAAATAATATGAATTTGTCCTTCATTTTAAGATAAGAACAATTTGTAAACGGATATACATAAGAGATTATAGATTATTATATAGATAGTAGATTATTATATACATAAGAGAGCGACAATATAGCACTGAACAATCATCGTACTCCAAATTATCTCCAATTGCCTATAAAATACATTGTAAGTTGACACAATAAATTCGTCAGCTTTGAAAGGTTAATTTTGAATAGCAAACCAAACCTATGTCGACAATAACAAAAATAGTCGCGCGCATTCATGTATACACACATGCAAATAACCTCACGCGCACATGCATACACGCGTGTGTATTCACCAATACAAAAGTGACGCCCGTGTGTCATATTTTCAAGGTGAATAGGTCAACACATTACATGCAAATGACACAAGCCGTCAAAGTCACAATACACACACGCACACACACACGCAAACACACACACACACACACACACACAGACACACACAGCTACATACACACACGGACGCACATTTAAGCTTTGTGTACGGAAATTCATTCAAGAGATTTTTCAATGCGCGGATATGACACAATACGCCTAGCAGTACGCATAAATTGATGTTTGTATGGGTGTGTATGTGTGCTTGCCTGTATTTGTGTGTGTGTTTGTGTGCATACATACGCTCATACGAAACACACTCTCACACACATATATATATATATATATATATATATATATATATATATATATATATATATATATACATCGACAAGAATTAGAGGTATTTGAATATAGAAAATGTGATTTTGGATAAATTATATCATCTATATATCATATATATATATCAGTTTTCTCTGTTCGTTCAGTGATAGAAAATTGGGGGCGTCATATGGTCTGACAGGCCGGTGCGCCCCATCATCATCAGTGATAGAAAATTGGTGATGAATACAAGTTTTATTTTGTCTGTCGGGTCGAAATTAATATTGGTGGCTTTTTTCGCTAACGGATCCATTTAGGCAGTCTAATAACTTGAGTGTACTCAAGTTTTTTCAAAAAATACAATTATGCTGGTTCAATAACATTGTATTCAGTGATTTCCTGCGAGCGTTTATATGCAAATCACTTGTTTCCCTCGGTAATTGATGAATTACTAGGCACACATGCACACACGCACACACATGCCAATTGTTCCAGCAGACGTTGATTTATTCGTGAGTATACATGGACCAAAGTTGATTGATGAAGTATCTTCTGGGAACACCCACGTAGCTTTCTCTGTGAGTTTCATTGGTCTCAACAGGTTTCCAGTGGTTCTCAATTGAAGCTACACTGATGACTTCTACATGATTTTAGCAGTTTTGTTATAGTTCTAGAAAATTCTGTTGTGCTCCCTATCATCATATTATCATATATTTAGCCACATGTCACACATAATTAAGAATGTATATTAAAAAAATACAACATTATGACATACATTATATTGGCGGCCAAAGCACACTTTACCTCATTGCATATTGAAAAAATATAACAGCTTTGATGGTTTTGTAACGAAAACAATTACGTTGGGAGATGTTTATGCATGACTTGCACTAATTTGTACATGCGATCTGTTAAATTTTCATTCATAGTTCTGCATTGAACCTTGTCATTCAAAATCAATTTGCCCAGTGCATCGACAAGTTTAATTAATGGTATAAATATTTTCCGGGGTTAAACATGTTTTGTATGGTTTACTACAAACAAATCAAATGTATGACGTTCTGGTTCTAATATTTGCTACACCAAACTATTTAAAACAGATGATATTTAAATATTAGTTATTATTCTTAGTAATTTTCGTGCTTTGACAACGCTATGCAAATTTGTATCGGCAAATTGTATTTTACCAATGTGTTACAATGTTGTGTGCGCAGCCGTGCCGTAAACACGCACTGGCCGTGCCCTATGCTCGTGCGATCAGCCGAAACATGCGCAGTGATCTCAAGGTCGTTTATATACGTGGATGAGTGTAAGTGCATGTGTAAGCGTGGCTGTGAGTGTTGTGCTCATGCGAGTTAACAACACTGAACGTCGACACTCAACTTGAATATGTGCCGCTTAACTTGCCACTTTGGTACACATCGAGGCAAGAAATCACGTCCACATCGTCGTCGACCGAGATTTCGGCCTGTATCGGCAGATTGTACATCGGATCTGCGGACTGCACTCCGGGACCGTGAAGACAAAACATCGGCTCCCGCAATCACCATTGCCACATTCAATAGTAGAACTTTAAAAGATAATAGTAGAATCAGCGAACTCGCCCGCCTGGCTCTTGATCTCCGCCTGGATCTCATTGCAGTGCAAGAGCACAGACGCGTGCTGGACGACGACACACAGGTGATATCACTGAACGTGGGTGCTCACTGGTCGCTGTGGCTGTCGTCAGCAACAGCTTCAGGCCACGTTGGTGTTGGACTTCTGTTGTCGCCGCTCACTCAGAAACTTTTACTGGAAGTTAAAAGACTTCACTCACGAGTTATGGTAGGCACGTTTCAAATGCGTCAAAACAAACTGCACGTGATCAATTGTTACATGCCCACATCATGTGCTCATTCATTGGATGTGACTGAGGACTGCATTGATGTCATATCGGCCTTCTTATCAGCGTGTCCACGCAGGGATGTTGTGTGTGTTATGAGCGACTTCAACACCGACCTCAAAGCAAGCACGAAAAATAGTCACGGTCACAGGCAATCATCCTCGCCTCATACAGATGCAGTGGAAGATTTTGTTACAAGTAACGAGCTGAGCGCAATCAACGGTTACATACCCCAGCCTCATAAAAGACTTGTCACGTTCTACGGACCAAACTGCAGAAGAGCCAGATTGGATTACATATTAATTCAGAGTAGATGGAGGCGCCTAGTTAAGCGCATAAGCTCACTGAGGCCCGCATGTGTGGTTCCAGATCATGCGATGCTGATCTGCAAGTTAAATGTTTGTCCGTGGAAGTTTAAGCGACCATCGGCCAGGCGAACACAACTTAACTGGAAAGAACTCGGAGTTCCGGCGGCTCGTCGAAGATTTATCGGAATGGTGGTAAAAATATATCGAAGAGGGGATGGCAGTTACAATTCATTGATGGAAAGCATCCATGACGCTGCCAAAAATGTGCTTCCTCGGCGCCGAAAATCGCCAGCAGATTATCTATGGACGGATGACATCTAATTGGCAGGGTTGCGGCAACGTCTGATTTGTGCTACCGATGTCACAAGAGAACAGCACGAGTTGACCCTCTATCGAATGCATGAGCGGCGCAGACAGGAACTGGTCGACGAAATCACCAAAGAAATGAACCGTCATCACAGCGCCGGTCATGGAGCCGAAATATGGAAATGCGTTGATAGATTGTCGGGACACCGAGAGAAAAACACCTTCATTCATTGCGGCTGAGAGCATCCCTGAACGTTTGCACAGCATACAGCGCCACTTTGCAGCAATGTTTACAGCCGCACAAGGCTACGAAACGAGTCTTCATCCCGTTCCCGATCCGCTTCCGCCAACACATACAGCTAATTCTTCGCTCGTGACAGCCCGGGAACTCTTATCCGCCGCACGCGAGATAAAGCTTGGCAGAGCTGCAGGCAAGGATGGTGTTCCGTCCGACGTCTGGAGACTAAAGCCTGTCAACGAGTTGCTCTTGCCCTCAGTTAACAACGTCGTTACGATGGCTTCACCACCAGAGGATTGTAAAATAGCGTGTATGGTGGCTATTCCCAAGAAAGCTAACAGTACGGCTTACACCGACATGAGAGGCATATCGCTGCTATCATCTGCTGCTAAACTCTGCAATAGAGTTCTGCTCAACAGACTGCGACAGATGCTGGAAGACACATTGCTAGATATACAGTCGGCGTTTCGTCCATTTCTAAGCACAGTCAAGCAGATTGCGACATTGAGAGTGTGTATTGAGACCGGTCTGACGAGAAAAAAGTCACTTTGCATTTTATTCCTTGATTTTACCAAAGCTTTTGACACAGTGAACAGGTGCGCACTGCGAGAAATCCTGTTGATGTACAATGTTCCCAACGTACTAGTAAAAGCGATAATGTCCATGTACACAAACACAGAGGCATATATAGGCACCCCAGAAGGAGACACCGAAAGCTTTGGGACTCACACAGGAGTGCTTTAAGGTGATACTTTGGCCCCATATCTGTATATTGTGTGCATGGACTACATACTGAGGTGTGGCTTGGTTGACTACCACTCCTACAATGTCAGAAGGAGGCTGTCAAGTCGCAGACCGGCTGCCAAGCTGTCAGCCCTCGTTTATGCAGACGATGTGGCAATCATGACTGATTCAGCAGAGAACGCCAAGGCGCAACAGCGGCACTTTGAGCAAGCGTCAGAAAATATAGGTCTAAGGTTGAATTTCGCAAAGTCAGAGGTGATGTTCGTAGGTGTTGAACAGGTTCCGGTAAGAACCTCTACTGGAGTAACACTACCGGTGTTTGACGACTTTAAATACCTGGGGTCATTCCTCATGAACAGCATAACGGCATTCAAACACAGGCGCCGACTTGCCTGAACAGCTGCGCGTCGACTCAACAACGTCTGGGTGAGCAACACTTCAATGCGCTGCAAAGTCCAGCTTTTCAAAGCTTGTGTAGAGTCGTTGCTGTTGTATGGAGGACAGTCGTGGACGTTGACACACTCATTGACTTCGGAAGTTGACGCAAGCCATAGATCACTTCTTAGATACGCTCTTGGAATATGATATCCAACTTTGATCGATAACATTATTCTATTCGAAGTAGCCGAGTGTCACCCTGCCTGCAAAGTGTTGCGCCTCAGAAGACTTCATCTGTTCGGACATACAGCACGGCGTCCCTCCACACCGCTGTCCCGTGTACTACACCCTGAAAACCAGGCATCAGAACCGTACAGACGAGGAGGCGCGATCAGGAATGTGTACACCAGGCAGCTGGCCGGTGACTGCTGTCTTCTCCAGATGTCATTGAAGCAGCCTGGCATTTGTCTAGCGACAGAAGAGCGTGGGCAGCTGCGATTAAGCGTTGCAACTGATTGGTCTTCATTTGTATTTACAATCCGTGTTTTCCGTTATGAGATCAATTTTTATTATTTTACGTCATCACATTATTGTAATTATAGCTAATTTTATTATTTATACTCCAAGTTGATTGTGGCAATGGTTCGATGGTTAGTCTTTTTCATTCATGACTGCCAATGTGCAAAAATATATATATACGCATATTTTTAAGTTTTTCATTACTTCATTATTCCATCAGTATTAGTACTTATTAGTTTTATTACTAGACACCCCACAGGAATGAAGACAAAGCCTGTTTCAAGGGCGGATGAGCTATCTGATAGTCAACGGTCATCTAGCAGCTCCCATTTTGTGAACGTGTGTTCATTTTTCTATTTGTGCCTACTCCCTGCTCGCTGTGATGTTTCTGTCAGTAGTATTTTTCTCGCGCCCAGAGCCGTTGCGAGGACTTATGAGCCCCCCCCCCCCGAAGGCAACACTTGGGGCCCCTCCCGAAGGCAACACTTCGGGCCCCCCCGAAGGCAGCACTTGGGGCCCCCATTATGAATAAACCATCAAATAATGAATTTATTAATTTTACATAATCACATAATACAAGCTCAGGTGAAAAAATTTGACCAAATAGGCTAGGCTAAAAGGCTTTTCAGGCTATACCTAATATGATACATTTTAATGTCATACGTGAGGCGACGGGGCCCCTCAACACTCGGGGGCCCCTTCGGCCGGGGGGTACGGGGGGCGGTTGCTACGGCTCTGCTCGCGCTTGTGTATATGCAATTTCATATTGTTGATCCGAGGCGCCAGAGCGAGCGATGCGCGAGATGTTCGATAAATTGAACGTTTCCTTACATGCTATTCAACGTTTGTATGTATCTGTGTGCACGCGCAGCACTGGTCGCGTTGGCAGACGCCGTGTATGTGTGTGTGCAGTTATGTGTATGTGTGGGTTTGTATGTGTGCGTGTGTGCGTGCGCGTGCATGTATAGTGTACATACACTGTCTTGGTCACGATGTAGCTGGGGGAAGTATGGGCAGTGAAAAGGGGGTTCGATGACGCGATGAATATCATGGAGGAGTCGAGATCGAGCGTTCATGGTGTGACTGTGAACGATGCGCGGAAGCGTTGAGTGACAGTGTACGGCGGTGTGAAGAGTACATTGTTCTTGGTACTCGTTTCCGCGGTGTGAATATTGAGTGTAGCGTGTATCTACTCGGTGTGATATTGTGCGATTGTGTTATATATATATATATATATCTCTTGGAAGTAGGCCATTTGTAATGCATGCTCTGTTAAATTCTACAGCATTTTATGTGTTGTTTCTTTTGTATGTACATTTCTCTATACGTCTCACCAGCTTCTTCTGGTTCTCAGAGAGCTTTCTCAGTAGTGCCGAAAAACTCATTTTTGCCCGAGGCACCTTTCGACATATATTAATGTCATCTTCAGGGGCATATATATACACATAACAATCGTAAATAAATATACACTAAACTGAAAATCAAATTTGAATGAGACGTTAAATACTCTAGAAAATTCCAATATAAAAGTATAAAAAATTCATTCCGAGTGCACATTTGCACTGCCGTTTGATGTAGATAAATTCTGGCTAGGTGCAGGATGTTGTGATGCGCTTCTCTGTTGGTTGTTGATGTTGTTTTGTCTAATAGATGGAAGAATTACGTCAGGCTGTTGTTGGACGTTTATAGTTGGTTTCCGCGTACAAATCAACACTGCCTCTATCATTTTGAGCTTTCTGATGTTATGCTCCTGGCAAATGACGGATGTATTGTCAGTGAGGATTGTTCTGTTGAGCTTGATGTTACGCTCTTGCGCGTAGTGTCGAAAAATAGCGCCGTCGTGCAAGTGAGCAGTGAGTCGCTTGTGCAAAGTTGTTGTTGTGTGGCCGATGTATTCAGAATCACGGAGACTGCAGTCTCCAGTTTGGCATTTATGTGAATACACGACGTTCACTTTTTGCGTCTCTTCGGTCCTTGGTAGGCAGCTATTCTTGACAATCGACTGATATGTTTTTCGAGTTTTGTAGTAAATGACTAAATTAATTTTTGTTTCTGGTTGACATGGAGTAACGTGTTTCCTAATGATTTTCTGAAGTGCAGTCTCGTCTTGTTTGTAGTTTGAGCTCATAGTGTTTCTGTAATATAATTTGAGTGTATATTGGTCTCTGTCTCGGTTGTTTTCATTCGTAATCATGAAGTCATGTAGTTTTTGTCTGATTACGTCATCGATGTCTTTTTGTGTGTAGCCATTTATTAGTCAATAATTTGCCGACTCTATTGATTTCCGCGTCTGTATTAGTCCATGTTGAACAGTGAGTTAGCGCCCTCTTGATGTACGAGCTAATTACACTGCGTTTGTATTGCTCTGGGCATTCACTCTTTGCATTCATGCAAAAACCTAGATTTGTGGATTTCACTTGCACCGATGTTATGAATGATGTTACGTCTCTTTGAATCAGTATGTCCAGAAATGGGAGTAGGTTGTTTGCTTCATTTTCGATGGTAAATTTTAAACAGGAGTTTTTTTCAAAGTAGTCCTTCATTGCATGCAAGTTCATTTCGTCTTCCATGTTTACAAAAATGTCATCTATATACCGTACATATATAGATGGTTTCATGTCCGGATGGTTTTTAAAGCATTCTTCTTCTAGGTGACCCATGTAGAAATTTGCAAAAGTAACTCCAAGGGGTGAGCCCATAGCTACTCCGTCACATTGTACGTACATGGCACCGTCAGGTGAGAGGAACGGTGATTCTTTGGTACACGCACTTAATAACCTACGAAGATGATGCTCAGGAATGTCCAGTACTGCAGCATGTTTATGATATATATAATCACAAATGATATTAATCGTCTCATCCACCGGAACATTCGTGAATAAGGATTCCACGTCAAGAGAACACATAAGGCGAGATGGTGTTGCAGCTCTCAAAATGTCTATTAGCTCAGTTGATGATCTGAAACTGAATGCTGATGGAATATGCGGCGAAATCAAGCCATTCAATTGTTTCGCTAATTTATACGTCAACGATGGTACTTGACTAATGATAGGACGTAATGGATAATCTGGCTTGTGTGTTTTGACATTTCCGTATATATATGCAAGTTTATGGTCTCCTTCTATAAGTGAAAGTTTCGTTGTGCTTATACTATGGCACTTTCTTATGAGTTTGTTAAGTTCAGTTTTGAGAAAAGCAGTTGGATTTTTCGCGATTTTCCTGAATTTGCTGTTATGATTTAGTATTTGGCGAAGCTTGTTGTGATATTGCTCGCTTCCTAAAATGACATATGATGAAGATTTATCGGCTTTCCTGATTATAATGCTTGAATCATCTCTCAACTCCTTTGCTGCTTGTTGTAAATTCGCAGTGAAGATTGATGTTCTGGCGTGACCTCGTCGGATTTGGGCCTCTCTTATAATCTCAGCCTGTAATGTTGGTGATGTTTCTAATTTGCCACTTTTTTCATGATGGTATATGTCGTGTAGCAGGATTTCAAGCTCAATGCGTTTGTTAAATTGTTTCTCTTTGGACATGTAGTGGCAGTTGAATCCAAGATTCAATAACTCTTTCTGTGTTTCTGTCAATACTTTGGTACTCAAATTGACGTATTGATCAACCTTACCTGCTAATTTAATTGACCCACCGTATAGTGTTGACAGTTTATGTCCCGTCCGTTTTCTCTCTGCGAAAAGATGGTCTTGTGATAACCTTTCAATGGCTCTGTTGATGAGAGCTTTGGTCTCATTATCAGGCGCAGTCCTTGTCCACTCATCTTGTAGTCTTTTGAGTTCATACTCATATTGTACAAGCTGTTCTTGTTTCCTGCTGAGTTCTTCTTTGAGGTATAAACCTCTCTCATCTGGAGAATTTCTGCTGTTAGCCTTTCGACGAAGGGTATATCTTGGAAGTAGTCCATTTGTAATGCATGCTCTGTTAAATTCTACAACATTTTCTGTGTTGTTTCTTTTGTATGTACATTTCTCTATACGTCTCACCAGCTTCTTCTGGTTCTCAGAGAGCTTTCCCAGTAGTACCGAAAAACTCATTTTTGCCCGAGGCACCTTTCGACATATATTAATGTCATCTTCAGGGGCATATATATACACATAACAATCGTAAATAAATATACACTAAACTGAAAATCAATTTTGAATGAGACGTTAAATACTCTAGAAAATTCCAATATAAAAGTATAAAAAATTCATTCCGAGTGCACATTTGCACTCGGAATTTTCAATTGCACTCGGATGGAGCCCCCCCCCAAATGTGTCAAGCCACCCAAAAATCATGATCATGGACATTAAAATTTCTTATCACTGTAAATGAAGTCCTGTAATTTTGGTTCAAGTTCGAGGACTGAATCAGTGTTCCCCAGTTCCTTATTATAATACTATGTAGTCAGCGTTCGAGTGAAGCTCTTTATGCTTCGCCAAGCCCCCACAAGTTATTCCTTAGCCCCCTCAGCCTCCTATCGGAAAAATCCTGGCGCCGCCACTGCACCAAACCTCTACAACATTTTTCAGATTGTAGCCATCTTACTATGCCCTCATCTGTATGTTGTTATTCCTTAGCTTTATCGTGCGTTAAAATTTCCTACAACCGTTTCCTCATCTCTTTTCCTTCCATTTACGTAGCTTACTCATTGTTCATTCATTTATTAATTTCATATGATTTATCCTGTTGTTCTCATGTTTCCATCGCAAATGTTATTTTGTGTTTGGAGACTTTTTTCTTCATGCTCGCTAGTGCGCTTTTTATGTCTTGCTCTGTGTGCGCTTTTCTACTTATAAATTTTACCCGTTTAAATATCTATCATATCGCGCTTTTTCACTTAAATGTATTATGGAAAATGTATGTTGTTGTGTTTTCAAATTCTATTTATTCAGCTATTTATCAAGCAGATATATTTCCATATTTCCCAATCTATTCCTGTACTCAATTGGTGTAGATATGTTTTAATCAATAATTCCTTTAGGAGTATTTTATGAAGAGCTAAATGAAATATGAGGCCCCTGAACAGAAGGTTTATCAACTTCAAATGCTATTTTTTCGGCGCGCAACTCAGCTTCCAATCAGTCGCAATTCTATCGCTGACACCCACCGTGAAATATCGCAGTGTCACAAAAGTGCACATACACGCGCACGTACACACGCACGTATACACGGACATATATGCACCAATGTGTGTGTGTATATATACACACACACACACACAGACAGAAACGGATGTACACACGAACTTTGACCCGGTTGAAGCGCAAGAAACACATTCAAAGGCTTCTCGCAAGCGCGCACATAAATGCTGACCTTTACCGTGGGGGCTTCATCCACAAGTGTGCAAACATTGTGTATTAGTGTTTATCTGTGTGTGTAGTTGTGTGCAGATTGTCGCACACACACAAACACACACGCACATAATTATATATATATATATATATATATATATATATCAAAATGTTCACTCACGCACCCGGTATAATTATGAATATTATGTAAATGAATCACTTCATCGGGTACAATCAATATATTTGAGTACGAAAATTTTCGCCTAACGGCTTCTTCAGGTACTGAAATTCATTCAAATTAACGGCTAAATCGCACAATAATATAGCAGACAATAAAAAAACACATGCAACATAACAATTGAGTAACTCTCGTAATTAAGCGCTGCAAAAGGAGAACTAATTGCCAATCGCGTTATCTTTAGAATTGACATTTTAAATATATTCCCTTGCGGCCGTTGATGAGCGATCCATCATCATGCTGTCGTATGTAGGCTGCTTCGGCGTACTTTCTTGTCGACTCATCTCTGATGCCCCTGTGGATGATACACCAGCTGATGGATAGTGGAGAGTTGGTGTGATGCTCATTGTTGTGTTCGAACATCACACCGTTCAGTTTTGGGCTAATATGCTCCTGCACTCGTATTTTCACAGGTCGACAAGTTTCACCTATGTAGAATCTTCCACAGATCGTACAAGTTATCTTATAAATCACATTCTTCTGCCAACATTGTGACATTTTCGTCGCACAGGAGCATGTAAAGCCATCGGACTCGCATGTCAGACGCTTTTTGGGAGGTGGAATTATTCTTTTTAGTGGGCGAACCGGGTCCAAGAAAATCCGCACTTTGTCCGCGAGACCTGTTCTTCTGAGCAGTGATTGACACTGTCGCTTGTTTGCCTCTCCCAAGTATGGCAACTTTACATCCGCCTCGCAGCAGAGTGGCTAAGACGCACGCTCTGTGCACGAGAGGTCCAGGGTTCGATTCCCTGGCAAGGTGAGACGGATGGGCTCGTTTCTTAAAGTGATAGCCCAATTGCCGCAAGGCGGGTTTCGTGTGCGCGCAGCCGTACAGTTTTCTGTGCTGGCCGTGACTGCGATAACCTGTGTGGCGACCGGACCTGCGGTGTGCCAGCCGGGACCGTGAGGCTTTGCCCCCGCAAAATTACACGTGAAAACAGCCTTCTCTACTGCTGTGTTCAAATGCGTAATTATATATAACTTTACATACTATTTGCGTTCGTCTTCATTTTGTTTCCATGTCCAGTATGGCCCGCATTCCTTAGTGCCCTATATTTTGATTTTTCGATCACATTCATGGGATAGCCATTCACTTTCAGGCGATTTTCAATGGTTCTCAGCGATTTTCGTAGGTGCAGCTCATTGTTGGCTCTTCTTGACGCCCTCACAAACTCGCCGTATGCAATGGAACATTTTGCTGATGTTTAGCCGTAGGATTGCCATGGCGTGAACGATCCACTGTGTACAGTTTTCACATGTAATGTGAAAACTGTGCACAGTGGATCGTTCACGTGTAATGTGAAAACTGTACATAGTGTGGTGTCATATCGCCGTGGTGGTGCCATATCTCGACTGCCTCATTAGTCATGATAGTCGCAAATTATAAACCACATTACATGTGAAAACTGTACCCAGTGGATCGTTCACGCCATGGCAATTCTACAGTTCAACATCAGCAAAATGTTCCATTGCATAGCAATGTTGCATTGCTACGCCAAGCCCCACACTTTTTTTCATTCAAAGCTGCTTTTCAGTTCATTGTGAATTTTATTATGATTTTTATGTTTGTATATGAATGTTCACGGAAAATGACATAAATAAAAATCACCCTTTGACTTTAATAGAAGTCGAAGTGTGACTCGGGCTAAAATGAGTTTTTCAGAATTATTGAGAGAACTCTGAATACCAGAAAAAACAATGAGAAAAATAGAGAATTACACATACAAAAGAAACAAAACAGAAAAGGCTGTAGACTTCAACAGAACACATACACACACACGCGTGTGTGTTCACAAACACGTTATATTGGTGTGCGTGTCTATGTGCTGAGATTCCATGCAAACATACATCTGTGTAGCAAGCGTTTGCAGCGGCCTGTGCACAGTGGCGGACAAAGTGTGTAGCAAAACAAAGCGTTTAATTATGTACATATGTGCGTGTTCCAGAAGCCTTTTCAGTGTGTATGTGTAGCTTACTAATATTGTCTTTGTAATTCATATTGATTTTGTATTAGTGTTTGCTTTTGACATTGACTATGATATTGTAGTGTCGTGTGGTTTTCGCCAAATGCGATATGAAACCATTGGCAACCTTGCGCGGTTGCGAAGCATACGCGCGATTGTCGTGTAATTGTTGGTATTGTTCGTTGCCCGGGGCTTAGTGGTAAGTATTTGTGGAGTCAGGTAGTTAACTTGATTTAGGTCACTTAGGTTTGGTCGGTCGCGTTGTATGGTTGTTTCTGAGAGTGATTATTATAGAGAGTTATCATTAGTTGTTTGCTACTTGGTCGTACGCGGACACTACAAATATTTGGCGACGAGTTTTCCGTTCCCATTCGGGCAAGCCATTAATTCGCTATTACGCAATTAATTCGCTACAACATGGACAGTGTAACATCACCTGTACCATTCCTCAACAAACCGGGTAAGACAAACGTAAGCTGGGCCGAATGGAAGTATGGGTTTGAGAATTATATGACTGCGATAGACGGTGAGTCATTCTCCGATGGTCGCCGGAGGGCTATGCTACTGCACTGCGTAGGTGCGAGGCACAAAGAGCGTTCCTTGCGCTGCCACCTTCACCCAAAGTCGAGGGCGAGACGGAGTACGATCGGGCGATCATGCGAATAGCGCTTGTCGTTGCTAGCCATCTGTACTATGTTTAATATTGTACGGTATATATATTTGTGTATGGTGTATATTTGTGTGTGCGAGATAGTGTGAGTGTATGTATGTTGTATGCACGTGCTATGAGCGAGCAGGGGGATGCAGGGGGTTGGGCAGTGCGCGCCATAGGGCACTTGTTTGCGCAGAACGTTCGTGCGTGTTTGTTAGTGAAGGTGTTTTAGTGGGCCATGATGCGCTGCGATTGTGCTGAGTTGTGATATGTTGCTTTGTTTCTATAACTTAAGTACAAGCGCTGGTGGTATATACGCTGACATCGATATATTGGCTGATAGAGTTCCTCATATAGTAAGTACATACTTTACATATCTGCATTCTAATTGTAGTACATACCATAGCAAATAATTATATAGTACATTGTAAGAAGTACATATCTATGTTTTACCACTAATGCTACATTTTCCATGTGAAATACAATAATATGAACTGATAACTATTGAGTTTGATATTAAATGTAAAATCAATAACATACATTATGGTTCTAGCTGGGACAATTTTGATTTCAGTTGGGACAATTTTGATTTCAGTTGGGACACTTTGGATTTCAGTTGGGACGATTTTGATTTCAGTTGGGACAACTTTGATTTCAGTTGGGACAACTTTGATTTCAGTTGGGACAATTTTTATTTCAGTTGGGACAACTTTGATTTCAGTTGGGACAAATTAAATTGTAAAAGGTATAGATGGCCGTTGGCTATCAGATAGCTCATCCACCCTTGAAATAGATTTGGTTTCTTTTCCTGTCGGGTGTCTAGCCACCCTCCTCACTGCCGAACAGCGGGGGAGACGGTTTAGTCGCCGACGACTCGACCATGAATCTGGTTGCACTGGAATTACACGGTTACCAGTAGCAGGGCGAAGCATGACCAGACAACGACGAATGCAAGAAATGCAAAAACGGGACGCAGCAACAAAAGCAGATAATTCACAGCGATTAAAAGACAAATATCAAGCAAGAACAACGAGGGTACAACAAAGGACGATCAGCACGAACAACACACATATAACCAAAGACAAATCATACATTCAATCATCAAGAGAACGAGTGAACAGATATTTATGAAAATCAGCAGAAAAGGATGGGAATGAATACTTGTGGTGAAGGTAAGATGGAAGCGAGTTATAGATACGAGAAGCAGAGAAATAAAAAGATTTGGGTGACCAAGAAGATTGATTAAGAGCAGGGGGACAGACTAATGGCACAGGAATGTTATAAGAAGTACGATTATTGAGAGTCAATAGGGAACGGAGATAAGAAGGAGAAGAGGGAGAGTGGATAAGTTTGAAGACCAGACGACATACCTTATAGCGGATACGAGAAAGAGCAGGTAACCAACTGAGCTGCCGGATATGCACCAAAATGGGGGTTCGCGGAGGAAGACTCAGTACAAACCGACAAGCAAGGTTGATCACTGCTGGGAGTTGGCGGATAGATTTCAAGGGAATATGGAAAAAGAGCGAGCTGCAATACTCCATCTTAGAAAAGATATAGGGGTTAACCAGAAGACTAGCGGATGAGACATCAATCGACGAACGAATAGGGTAAAATTGTCGGAGTAAAAAGCGGCACGAGCTGGTAAGCTGAGAAAAATGAGTCGATAAATAAAGGTAAGGATCGAAGAAGACACCCAAATTGCGCATTTGATTGGCTAGAGGAAGGTTGATAGAGTGAGGAGAAATTCGAGGAGGGTGAAAGACTAGATATTCTGTTTTGTCGGGGTTGAGAACAAGTGTACGTTAAGCAGCCCAAGAAGAAATCTGGGTGAGCAGCAAAGAGACCAAATTTGAAAAATGAGGAGAAAGAGGAAAATAAATTTGGATGTCGTGAGCGTATACGTGAAATGAAACTGGATAGCTGCGGAGAATAGGACAAAGGGATGATACGTATAATTTGAAAAGTAAAAGACCAAGAAGTGAGCCTTGTGGAACCCCAGAGGTGAGAGGGAAGTCGCACGATAAAGCCGCATTACTGCGAGCAGTATAGGAACGATCCTTTAGATAAGAGGTGAAGAAAAAGTGCAGTAGATGTGAGGCCTAGATAAGCAAGATCGCAGCATAAGATTTCGTGGTCGACTAGATTGAAGGCAGCAGAAAAATCTAAGGAAATAAGACGTACGGAATTTCCAAATGAAAAATTAGAGAATAGATCATTGGCGAGGCAGAGAAGAAGTGTTTCGTTAGAGTGCTGGGATATAAAACTAGATTGGCAAGGATCGAGAACAGGCAAAAATGATAGGCCGTAATTCATCAAGGATGGCAGATTCTAGAAGCTTGGAGGACAGAGACAGAATAGAAATTGGACGATAGTTGCATGGAAGAGTGGGATCAAGATTTGATTTTTTTAGAATCAGCAGTATAGTGACATGTTTGGAAGCTAAGAATGAACCTTGAATGAAAGAAGAGTTAACCATATATGTGAAAAGTGGGGTAAGGAGTATAATAGCATCAGAGAGAGCAGAAGATTTTATGGGGTCAGTGCGACATTTAGACCTCTGAAGTTTGGTAAGAAAACGCGCTGTGGTACACGGAGCAATCGAGGAAAAAGAGGAAACAGTGCTAAGGCAAGGAGGAAGCTGGAGAGGAAAAGTGCTAGTGGGTAATTTGGATTGCAAGGATGGACTTTTACAAAAGAACAATGAGGCGAATTCACTGGCAGATATTGAGCAGGATGACATAGAAGAGCGACCAGAAATAGTTTTCAGAGTCATCCATTGTGAGCGAGGTGATTGGAGTTGGCGTAGTTGTGAACGATATAAATTAGATTTGGACAAAGCAACCACAGAGAAAAAAGATTTGCGGGCACTACAGAAAGAGAACCATGATGAAGAAGATCGAAAGCGTCGCCACTGTGCGCCGCCTTTGGCGCTTGCATTGTGCTGTATTTTGTGTGTGTGTGTGCGTGTGTGTGTAAGTGTGTTTGGTCGTCCATGTGTGCATATGTGTGTTTATTTGTGTGTGTGTGTGTGTGTATGTGTGTGTGTGCATGTGTGTGCATATATGGAGGATTCTGTACGCGTAAATCAAAGTGGAATATACAATTATATTGTTAGAATTTTAGTGGGAAGCTAAATGTCGGACAGAAGGTCGGACAAATGTGTTTTTATCAATTCAAATTCATTCATTTTTGCTTCTAATGTCCTGTTGACATTCACTTTTATGCAACAACTGATTTTATTGAGTTTATCAGCGCTGTTGTGAAAAATGAAAAATGGCTCATTACAGTGGCGGTGCCAGGATTTTTCCGATGGGGGGTCTTAGGGGGCTTAGGTAAACGTTGTGGGGGCTTGGCGAAATGTGAAGATCTACACTCGAACGCTGACTACATAATATTATACTAAGGAATTGGGGCACACTGATTCGAGGCGCAATGTATATTTACACTTAGTGTTCCAATGATCCTATGATTCGATTCTGCATGTATATTTACATTTTATATTTTTTAGTAATCAGCCGATTCGTTGTGTTGCTCGAGCTGCAATTTGTGGCCAGCGGACACGTTTTTCTCAAACGCAACACAAAACATACTCTTCTTGTCAGACACGTTTTTCTGAGAAATTCGACTTCACATTGAATTCCTTCAATCCATTTGAGCGTGACAATACAGACGACATTTGTGTTGAATAATTTCTGAAAATTTAAATCCGAAGTACATGTATGTATAATCCCATCTTCCCAAAAATACCACTGGTACGTGCACCTAGCCTGGAGTAATTTAGTCTACACAGCGAGTTATTGCAGACCCTCTGAATAACGCTGCCACTTGAGCCACATCCACAAGCCATATGGTAGTCAACTAGGGGTATAACACCGTGCGACGCATTTTATGTCAGGGCTTAAGACGCTATCAGGAACGTTGCTATATTTTTATTGTTAACATTGCTGGTGTTAATATTGTATATTAATTCAGTTTTTGAGTTTATCAAAACATGTTGAATCCGTGAATTGTGTAATTACAAATATTAGCAGAATATATTACTTCCGGGCGCAACCTATGGAATTATATATGTGGAAAATATTTCTCAGTGAAAATAGCATTTCATGTTTTTTCCTCTTAAAAATGACATTCTATGTGAAAACATATTTCTTTATGAGATCACTGATCACTAGGGTGACCTTTTGTTGCAAATGCTACTTTTTTATCATAGAATCTGCTCATCATAAGGAGCCCAAAAATCAATATCTTATTGAACTGAGGTAAGTATTAAATAAGTTATTAATGCAAATTTTTGCAACTTCTTGTTTTTAGCGCAACTTTTGCAACTTTTTCATTTTTAAGATCAACTATATAGATTTAGGGCAATTTTGAATTTTTAGAACAATTATTTCACACTATCAAGAGAAATAATCAATTGTAAATTTGTACAATGCAGCATATGTATTGTCAACATAAACTCGATAAGTATGTGTCTCTAAGGCGTGTGAGCATTGTGTCCGTGTGTGGTGCTAGACATACTGCGTATAATACATGCTTATACATAGACAATACTCTGATATAGACACGTGCATTTGTGCATTACTTTTCGAGCAACCTTAGAGCAACTAGTTAGATCAACATCATTTGAATATAATTGCAGCATAATCAGATGATGTTTTATCTTCAAAATCCATTTAGACCTTGGAACATTTAGGAAAATAAACATCCAGTGTGTCTGTGTAATTATATTGTGTATTCAAATGTCACTACCAGGCATCAGTGCGACAGACTCGACAGACTCGACAAGCATGTGAAACACACAATCTTAACGCAACCGCGTATGCTCAAAACTGCATTAGGTAGAAACAAAAACGTTAAACTCCCAAGGTGTAATGTTAAGGAGTGATTTCAGTGTTTACATTTTATTACCATATTTAAAATTGACGATATTTAGGGAACCAATGAGCTCAACTTATTAGCGCAACTATTTGCGCTTTTTAGCGCTTCCAAATCGCCATTGAGGTGACAGTTGAAGCTCATAAAGCATGCATTCCTAGCACAACCACGAGTGCTCAAAACGTATTGTGGTTCTATACCATTTGCAATTTGATTTGATCCAAATGAAATCTGATTTGATCCAAATGAAATCTGATTTGATCCAAATGAAATCTGATTTGATCCAAACGAAATCTGATTTGATCCAAACGAAATTTGATTTGATCAAAATGAAATATAAGGAAAAAATTGCACTTTAATTGAAGAAAATGAAAAATGAAAGTTTTTTATACAAAAATATCTAAAAACAAGCGTATTTATATTAAATTAAGAATATTTGGCGACTTTGTCGATTGAGCAGAAATTTTCTGGGGCCATGCTTAATTTCACAATAGCAGTTTATACGACTCATCAGTTCGCTAGTGTTAATAGCGCAAAACTAATAATAAAGTATAATAAATTCAGTGAAAATCATATAAAAAATAATCACGGAAGCATACCACAATGAGAGTGACTGGAAACATGTTGCGAATACTTTAGGAGTGAAAATCAGGATATATATATATATATATATATATATATATATATATATATATATATATATATATATATATACAGTAGGCCCTCCAAATAACGGACTTCCAAATAACGGAAACATCTAAATAGCGGAATTATTTCGTGGTCCGTTCGAGTCCGTTATTTGGAGGGTCGACTGTATATACATTAAGGACTAAATACTATTTAGTAGTCATTGATATCATCAAAAATTAATATAACAAAGATTCATATAAACAAATTACATCACAATATCACATCTGAAATATTTGGTTTTTCTATGTTGTGTAAACGTTTTCATAACTAGGCCACGATATCATCATCATGTATTATACTAAATTATATATCATTATATTACATCATATTCAATATTTTTACCCACTTTTAATTAATCAATTCAGAGTTCCCCTAAAAACTTATGATGTTTAAAGTAGTAAAATGAAATGTGAAATGCAAATATGAAATAAAAGAAATTATGAACAAATACATTATTATATACAAATACTAAACCTTTATTGGATATTTAACAGCCAATCCTTAGATTTAGTTAATATTTATTTTTAGTTTTTCAATTAACGTTCAATTTTATCAATCGTATTCCATTTGGATCAAATCAGATTTCATTTGGATCAAATCAGATTTCGTTTGGATCAAATCAGATTTCATTTGGATCAAATCAGATTTCATTTGGATCAAATCAAATTGCAAATGGTATAGTTATCGAATGTAAAAAGTACAAATTTTCATCACAAAATATTTTTCATATTTAAGTGATTTTCACGAAATTTTTACGGGTTTGAGTTAAATTTATGCAAAATTTTAAGTGCAACTTTTTAGCGCAACTTATAGGATTTTTTAGCGCAACTTTTCTTAATTTTTAGCGCACCAAAAGATCACCCTACTGATCACACAAAATACCCAACTCTAATAATGATAAATGGTTTTGAGGGGTTGCACCGGCCTGTAAGACCATATGACGCCCCCTACGATGATGCCGATGAAAATGCAATGAAAGACGAGACAATGATAATGTAATGAAAAAATTAATATTGTTGAATGAAAGAAATTCCAAAGGATAGATTGCGCGATCAAACTACTTGAGTATAGCAATACAACTTCACCAATGCTAATTGAAAATCCTGGTAAAAACATTACGTAAAACCTAGTGTTCCAATATAAATATTCAAGCAAGTCCAATCTTCGTAAAAAACAAATTTTCAACATGAGCATATAATTTATGAGCTAGTTAGTAGAAGTATATTATGAATCACACACTCACCATTTTGAAGGAGTTTGTAGTTCGTTTTAAGCTCGTGCTCGCTGGAACAACCTGAGCACACCGTTTCACTGCATCGAATGACGCTGGTTTCCAAGCGCACACAAGCGAACACAGCCACAAAGACAAACCTGCACTTGTACGTATGTTTGTATGTACGTTTGTGTGTTTGTGTGTGTGTGTGTGTGTGTGTGTGTGTGTGTGTGTGTGTGTGTGTGTGTGTGTGTGTGTGTGTGTGTGTGTGTGTGTTTGTGTGTGTGTTTGTCTGTTCGTGTGTGTTTGTGTGTGTGTGTGTGTGTGTGTGTGTGTGTGTGTGTGTGTGTGTGTGTGTGTGTGTGTGTGTGTGTGTGTGTGTGTGTGTGTGTGTGTGTGTGTGTGTGTGTGTGTGTGTGTGTGTGTGTGTGTGTGTGTGTGAATGTATGTGCGCGTATGTGTGTGTGCTATGAAAGAGCACAAATGAAAGAATTAGACAACGTACATCACTTATCATGTTTAATCCTGTGTGCCGGCTTCTCTGTTGGTGACACAATGCTTTTCAATGTAGCGCGCAATACAACCCGTATTTTTAAGTAAAAATATTCGGTTTATTTCTTCATCAAAACTTGAATGATTGAGGTCGCAAAATCAAATTTGATTCATTAGATATACAAAAATATCCTACAATTGGCTCATAATATTAGTTTGAGATAAATAATTGAGCATAAAACGAAACTTATTTCCTTGAAACCGTGTTCGTGCTGCATCTGTCAAAGCAAAACATATCAGGAATTTTTAAATAACATCAAAACATCGCTGGCGTAAAAATGACACACATAATGACAAATTCCACTGGCTCAACGAAAAACAAGTACAAGTGCTGCATTGCACGCACCACGTACAATTGTAAACTATGAGATCAGTGATATATGACGATTTTCGGCTGCTGATAATACACTACGGAATTCAGAATTATTGTTCGGGATTCTTCTATCGGTGTTCAATTAAGACAGGGGTTCTTAACCGGTGGTGCGAACCAGACTCTTAGGGGGTACGAGGATGCCTCTATTTTATTTTTAATGAAATTATATACTTAGCCTGTAGTGTTATTTTCAGAGATCGGAAGATATGTGATCACTAGAGTTGGGAATTTTATGTGATAATTTTTGGCGCTTTATGTTTTTATTATGTGACGAAAAATGCCTAAATATGTTGCCAAATGTTCCAAAATGTGTGATTAAATTTTCATGTAATATGTGAACTTTGGACTCTTTCATAGATTATTTGCATTTTATGCATGTATCCAGCGACATTGCATTAGAGAGGCGAAATTTTCATACTACGAGGCAAATGATTCACCTTAATTAATCACTCCGATAAGGTAGAGGTGCAGTGGCGGCACCAGAACTCTTCCGGTGGGGGTTGAGGGGGACTAAGAAAATGTGTGGGGGACTTGCGAAAGATGAGGAACTACACTCGAAATGTTCATGGAAGAGGTGGCACTGTAGTGGTGTCATTTTTGGACTTTTGCTTCGTGGCACAATGATCACAATATTCGATTCTGCATGTGTAGTGTTCTGTATATTCATATCGTTATTGATGTTCCGAGCGTGGCGCTCATGCGGCAATTTGTTACTGGGCCACGTATTGGGATACGCCTACTGGTTCAGCTGATCATAGGTGTGTCAACTCTTCTTGGTAAGTATGGGAGGTAAGAGAAGGATTCGATTAGGAGTTGTCGTGTTGTATGGTTGTGTCTGCTCCGTATAATATAGCCATTGTGGGGTACGCCCATCGATCTTTCGTGTCGCACGATACGCGACAGTACATATTGGCGACGAGTGTTCCTACGCAATCCTGGTAATCGATATCAGAATGAACGTTGAGGGTGTACCGCCTCCACCGGCTTTTCTTGGTCAGCCAGGTAAGCCACAGGTTACGTGGTCTACGTGGATATTCACATTCGAGAACTATCTCACGGCAGTAGGTGGAGAATCGTACTCAGATGGCAGACGCTGTGCAATGCTGCTGCACTGTGTCGGCGCAGAGGGCCAGAGGGTGTACAATTCCCTGCCTGTCAGCCCAAAACTTGAAGGTGAGTCGGATTACGATAAATGTAAGCGACTTTTGGCAGAATTTTACACACCAAGGATTAACGTTATCGCTGAACGATTTATCTTCCGCCAACGAAAACAGCACAACACTGAGAGCACAGGTGAATACGTTGCCGCACTGCGTGAGTTGTCTTTGAGGTGCAGGTTTGCGACGCTGCGCGATGAATTGATACGCGACCAGGTCGTCGAGCATACACGGCACCCGAAGCTACGAGAGCGTTGCTTGCAGGACAGCCAGCTGACGCTCACATCACTGTTAGCGATCGCTGAGTCGTATGAGCTCTCGCAACAGCAAGCGGCTGTAATGTCTCCGACCAACCACGCTGTGTACAAAATGAGCCAAAGAGCGCACGGCAAAACCACCGACAACCAAGGTAAGTGCACAAATTGCCCTCACTGTGGCAAAACACACCAGTTTCCGAGACACCAGTTCTGCCCGGCTCGATCTTCAACATGCCACACATGCGGACGCAAGGGTCACTGGGCCAACGTGTGTCGAGCGGTGCGTAGCAAGAATAAGCCTGCGATTTGCGGCCAGACCACTGCTGTCGCTCAGAACTCGAGCAGGGGTAGCACAGCCAAGGGATTAACTGTGTTAAGCTGCGTAGCACCGTCAGCTCATAAAATATCATGTGCTGCGACCATCCAAGTGTCCGAGTCCGGCATGAAGGCGCGAGCCACGCTCCAAGTAGACACTGGAGCCAGTGTGTCAGTATTAAGTTTGCCACTGGCCAGAAAACATTTCAAGGGGACAACGGTTCGCTCGACATCAACACGTCTGTTCGGTGTGGGTCATCAGCCGCTGTCCGTCGTTGGTGTTTTACCCACCACTGTCTGTGTCAACAACCACACCGCTGACGTAGATTTTTACGTCATCGACACGCAGACATCAGAAGGTTTGCTGGGCCTAGACGCACTCACTAGCATGGGTCTAACGATTCACCCCAAACAAGGCCTGGTATATTCCGTGTCTTCTGACACCACAGAGGTTTTCGATCATCAGGAGCCGACACCTCTGCCACCCATCACCGGCTACCAGCACACGATTCGTCTGAAGCCTGGAGCTCAGCCGGTCAGAGCAGCGCTCCGTCGTCTGCCTCTGGCAGTACGGAAAAATGTGTCGAGCATGCTAAAGAAACTGCAAGAGGAGGACACGATCGAACGATGTGAGTCATCGGAGTGGATAAGTCCTATCGTCGTCGTCCGCAAGAAATCGGGCGATTTACGACTATGTGTTGACCTGCGCAGTCCAAATAAACAGATCGTCAGCGAAGTGCACCCGTTGCCCACTGTACAGGAACTTCAGGTGCAATTGCGCGGGAAATATTTCACTCGACTCGATTTGCGCTCTGCATATTATCAGATGCTGCTAGATCCATCATCGCGGTCGATAACGGCATTTATAACACATGATGGTTTGTTTCGTTTTAAACGTGTGCCTTTTGGTCTTGTTTCAGCTGGCGCTGCCTTTCAGCGATTACTAGATCGACTTCTTGAAGGAATATCCGGCTGCTGTCATTATATTGATGACATCGCAGTATGTGGAGCTGATCGGCAGGAGCACGACCGCCGTGTGCAGCAGGTACTGCGTCGACTGAAGAGTGCGAACATCACTCTGAACCCTGCAAAGTCCGAACGGTGCCAAATGCGCATTAAGTTTTGTGGCTACATGGTGTCTGATTCATGGATATCGCTCTGTGACGATCATCTGCGAGCCGTTCGCGATGCGCCCGTCCCAACAGATGGTAAGCAGCTGCGCAGTTTTCTTGGCCTATGTGGATGGATGTCGCAGTTCATCACAGGCTACGCCGAGTTGACCACGCCGCTCTTCGAGCTGTTGCAAAAACACACCACCTTTTCTTGGACACGGCGACACCAGGACGCGTTTGAGCGACTGAAGGCCCGGCTGGTGGCGGCTAAACCGCTGCATGTGTTCGACCCAGAAAAACGTACTCTGGTCACTACTGACGCCAGTGAGCGAGGCGCTAGTGCCGTCTTGTCACAAGTCGACAGATCAGGTAACGAACACGTAATTGCATTCTGGAGCCGGCGCTTTTCGCCAGCAGAGACACAGTACTCTGTTACAGAGCGAGAGGGGCTTGCTGCCGTTCAGGCAATAGAGAAATGGAAGATCTTTCTTTGGGGCAGACATTTTGTGCTTCGGACGGATCACTCAGCATTACGCACGGTTCTTTCGGCTAACTATGGAGGCCGTGCTGGTGCTAGGATTGCCCGTTGGCAGTCCAGACTAATTCCATACTCGTATGATATTCAGTATGTGCCAGGTTCACGTCTGCTGGGAGCAGATGCGTTGTCGAGGATGCCTGTCGACGAGCGGAACATGACAAGTGCGACGGACGATGAATTCATGGTCGTCGCTACCATCGAAAACGACCGGACGTGCGTCACCGAGAAGGATGTGCGCTGCGCCACCAAAGACGATCCTCAACTGCAAGCTGTATTTCGGTGTATGCAGCGCGGGTTTCCTAATCGTGGTTCAGAGTGTGATCTGCTCGTCAGACCATTCCATGCTGTTCGACACGAACTGTCCGAGGATAACGGCTTACTGCTTCGTGCGGGATACCAGCTCGTGGTGCCTGCGTCATTGAGGGACACTTACCTGGAGCACGCTCACTCTTCCCACGAAGGAGTGGTGCGAACAAAGAATTATCTGCGCAGCATCGCATGGTGGCCTGGTCTAGATAACGACGTGCGCCAGAAGATCGACAAGTGCGACAACTGTCAGTCGAGCGACAAAGTTCTTTGCGGCAAAGCCAGAGTCGCACCGCTGAAGCCAGTCGCTCATCCGGCCAAGCCGTGGGAGAAGCTGGGGCTCGACATTGTTGGACCCATCAACTTCGCTCCAACCAGCCGTCTTTATGCAGTGACGCTGGTGGACTACTATTCCAAATGGGTGGAGGTAGGAATGATGAGCACGGTCGACTCGTCAACCATCATCAAGTTTCTGGACACCATATGGAACAGAGAGGGTCTTCCAGAATCATTGGTGACGGACAATGGGCGTCAGTTTACGAGTGAGGCGTTCGAGAGCTACCTGGAAAAGGGCGGGGTTCATCATGTGAAGTCGTCTGCGTATTGGCCGCGTGGTAATGCCGCGGTAGAGCGCTTTAACCGTACCTTCAAAGCGTGGCTTCACAATTGGCGGCACGGTGACTTGACGGAGCACATCCAGCGTTCGCTCGCCAAGTACAGGGCCACACCGCACTGTTCTACGGGAAGCGCACCTTCAATGCTGTTGCACGGCCGACCCATGCGACTTTTGTTGCCTGTTGCGGGAGCGGCGCCGACGGGGCAAGTGAAAGAACGAGTTGCTCGTCAACAACAGCGGAACGAGCGGAATTACGACGGTCGTCATGGCGTCAGTGAAGCCGCATTCTCCCCGGGTGACGTTGTGCGCGTACGACGCCCTGGGCATCTATCGAAGGCGACGAGACGTTTCGGTCGGCCTTTGAAGATCATCGGACGAAGAGGATCAGCGTATCAACTGGAAGACGGATCGGTGCGCAACCCCGCACACCTCGCCAAGTTGAAACCGTCGTCCTCGAACGAGGTTCGCGTGTGTCCCACCGCGGAGCCGGAGTCTCATCAGAGAGAAGTCAAATTGCCGGATGCGAGTAACGTCAACGGCGCCGCACTGTCAACTGGTCAGGACGATAGCGGGCACTACCAGCTTCCTGCTACACCGGAATTCGCAAAGATCCCCGTTCCAGTACGAGTCAGACCTTCTGGCGACCGGTCGCTGAGCGTCGAGACCGACGATGCGACCCGCGTCGAGACCGACGATCCGTCTCGCGTCGAAACCGATGACCCGACTTCCGTCGAGGCCGACGATCCGACGCGCGTCGGCGCCGATGTTCCATCACAAGTCGTCAACCTTGATGATCCGTGCCGAGCCGTCGAAACTAACGATCTTCCCCCGTCGACGAGAGGGCGCTGTCGAAGACGTCCTGCTCGCTTGGCTGATTTTGTTACGTATTAATTATGTGTGGGGGTAATGTAGTGTTCTGTATATTCATATCGTTATTGATGTTCCGAGCGTGGCGCTCATGCGGCAATTTGTTACTGGGCCACGTATTGGGATACGCCTACTGGTTCAGCTGATCATAGGTGTGTCAACTCTTCTTGGTAAGTATGGGAGGTAAGAGAAGGATTCGATTAGGAGTTGTCGTGTTGTATGGTTGTGTCTGTTCCGTATAATATAGCCATTGTGGGGTACGCCCATCGATCTTTCGTGTCGCACGATACGCGACAGTACAGCATGTATAGTTGATATGATGATTTTCGAGTGAGCAGCCGATTTGTTGTGTTGATCAAGCCGCGACCTGTGACCAGCGGACACGTTTTTCTGACCTGCAACGCAAAATATTCTCTTCCCATGTTTTTCTGGAAAAGTTCGACTTTACATTGAATTCCTTCAACCTTTTGAGCGTGACAGTACAAACGCCATTTGAGCAATTTGTTTTAATTCCGGAAAAAAGAAATATGAAGTACATGTATGCATGATCCTACCTTCCTAAAAGGCCAATGTCACATGTACATAGCTTCGAGCGATTTGATCACACCAATTAAGCCACGCCCACAACTCATACTGTAGTTATCTAAGGATACTCCGTGTAACGTTCATGGTGTCCGGACTTGAGAAACTATCCCAATTTTCCAAAAATTCCCAATTCTAGTTATGCTATAGTAGTTATTTAATGTCATGTACAGTTGAATCAGTAATTTGTGTGATTATAGTTTGTGAGCGGAGTGTAGGCAGTACACGGTAGAGTTGAGTGTGACATGCTTCAGTGTGAGAGGAGAGGACGCTAGTTGGCTGTGCGTCCATGAGTGTATGTCTTTCTGTTGTATTTGCACGAGCGGTTCGTGCTTAGAGGTGTCGAGGCGTGTAGTCTGTCTGTGGAGTATACATGGAGTCGAGGCGTGTATGTCTGTATGGGGAGTATACATGGAGTCGCGAGGAGTGTTCGTTCATGCGTGGTCGTGTTGTGCGGAGTGCTTGAGTCTGCGATGTCTGATTGTATTGTGAAGGTGTCAGTGGAGTAGTGTGTGTGAGAAGTGTACGTTCGTGTAAGGAAGAAATTACGACTGGTTAGTGCTTCAACTCATTTATCTATGTCTACTGTTTGCTTTGCTATTATCAATATATCACTTGTGTTTGGGCCTGCGTCTTGATTCGCCAACAAGCTGTTTCGGCTGAGTTAATCATGGAAACACTGAAACTTACCGATATTGTGGAGAAGTACGATGGCAGCGGCGAATTGGATTGTTGGCTAGAAAAATTGAGGTTGGGCTGTCAATTGAAGAACATAGCGGATGTAGCGAGTGTGCTTCCTATTTGTTTATTGGATAAGTGTTTCATGTCTTTCAACAACTGTCTGAAGGAGATAAAAAGAAGGAGACAGCTATTGTTGCGGCTTTACGACAATCGTTCGGATTAACTCCCGGTTGGCGTACGAGCAGTTTGTCACTAGGAATTGGAGACCAGATGAGACCCTGGACGAATATATGACTAATATTTGGTCTCTTGGACAATACATCTCCTCAAGTGAAAGTGACCAATGGATTGCATGTCAGTTTTCACGTGGGCTGCCTCCAGTTGTTCAGGAAACTGTTCGCGCAATGCACGGTTCAACACTGAAGATTGACAACGTGTTGAGTTGTGCCAAACAAGTAGTGGTTGATCAGCAAAGTGGTGGAAAATCTACTACTATGTCGGAAACTACTCATGCGTATGTCGCTTCAAGGTTAAAAAATTATGCTTGCTATGAGTGTGGCGAAAATGGACACATATCGAAACATTGTAAGAACGTCATGAAAGACACAATTCATGACAAAATTCATGACATGAAAAGTGTCATGACATGTATTCTTCACCTTAGCCCTACCTCGGCCCCCTATGGATGCCAGATAACATTACGTAACATCCCTGTTTTTCTACGAAGTGGACTCAAACATTAAACAGCAAGAATAAGAGCCCACATGAATCAAATAGTACGAGCACACCAATACGATACCAGGCGTACGTGAAAACAACAGCACACAACACTTCGCATATCAAATACAAACAACAGTACACTAAATGTCTTGAGTGTAGCGAAGAGGCTTCTTCACCACGCGACCGGAACGTGTTCTCTGATCGGTTGCTGACATCTAATCTTGAGTCACTGGCGGATCAGATTCGCCTGTCGCGACTCCAGAATCAGCTACTCGGACGTACACAGGCCTTGAAGGCGTCGGCTGATTTACTAGGACCTCATCTGGAGCTGATTCAGCGTCTCCTCGTCCAGCGCTCTTGTCTTGGCGTATGAAGACTCTGTTGCGACGGAACGTCTTGCCATCTGGTGTCACGACCTGATAGCTGCGGGGACCAGATGACTCAGTAATATCTTGCTGGTGTCCAGTGCCTGTCTTTACCAGCAATCGGCGCTCTAATCTGAGTCTCATTTTGCACTCTCACGGGATTATCATCGCCCTGTTCAGCCATAGCGCGAAATATTAAAAACAAATACAAAATTAACCCCAAAATAAACTTTTTTTACGGTTGAAGGCTCACTAACTTCGCTGACGCAAGTGCAACAAATTGAGTGCATCAGTACAAGCACTTAAAACCACTCAAAAATCATTACCAGAGTGAAAACATCCTCAGAAAAAAGATCTCAAATACTCAAATACCACTGCCACCATGTTTCGTGGGTCCCATAATCAATAAATCCACTCTGGAACACTCATATCAAACACAACGTGTATTATTCGCCTTAGCCCTGCTCGACCCCCTAGGGATGCCAGATAACATTACGTAACAATCCCTATCACTTGAAAGCCAAGTAGCAAATGTGGTCAGAAGAGCGAATTTTCATCTGAAAAATATTGCTTTTATGAAAATATACCTAGATGAAAAATCTGTGAGATTATTGGTGCCAAATCAAGTGATATCATGATTAGATTACTACAATGCTTTGTATTACGGACTGCCCAATTACCTATTGATAAAGATGCAGATTGTTATGAATAGAGCAGCTAGATTGATTAAGGGAGTATCACCTCGAGAACATGTCACACCAACTCTAATAAAGCTGCATTGGACATGAAGACAGTCAACAGAGTCCACCCTGCTGCTGTCTAGCCCTGCTGCTCATCCTGTTGCTCGCGTTTGCGTTCGCCCATTCGTGCGATCACCCATCTTGCTGTGCATTACTATACCCGTATCGTTGTTCGCAGGTTTAAGTCCGCTTCTCGTGTTTTGTTTTCGCCACTGTAATTAACCGACTGTGAATGTAGTGATCTCTTGTAAATGTATTGTGATGTCGTCCCATATTGTGTCGTCCGCCAGACCCAGGGGAGCGCAACAAAGTGGTGACCCCGACGTGATCACTTCGTTCAGCTCATCGGTTACAGGTGGGAGCAGCATCACGCTCAACGCGCATCACAATTGACAGATAACGGACCACAGTTCACTAGTGACGAGTTTGAAACATTCTGCGCAGAGTGCGGAATTGAGCACGTTACAGCTCCTCCGTTCCTCTCAGCGTCAAATAGTGAAGCGAAAAGATTTGTACAAACTTTAAAACAGGGATTAAAGAAAAATTGTCATCACAAAGACCAGCTTGACCTAACGGCTGTTTTGAGAACAATTCTGATGACATATCGAATGTCACCTATGGATGGACCAGACGGTAAATCACCAGCGGAGATATTTCATGGCAGAGTTCAGAAGACAAGGCTGGACCAGCTAGTGCCACGGTCGAAAAAGACGCCGAGATACTTCACTAGCAACAAAAGTAATTTCGACAACAACACGAAGGTGTTCTCCAGGAATTATTCGTGTGGTCCAAAGTGGATTGATGGTGTTGTTGTCAGAAAATACAGAAACGTCTATATCATCAAAACAGATTTGGGACATTGGAAACGTCATGTCAATCAACTGCTGCCGCGTTATATCGGACAATCGGCTGGAGCTGCTGATGAATACCTACCCGAAATCGACGAAGAGGCCGATCACGGATCGACGAGAAGACATCAGGACGGTGTGATCAGCGAACCACAGCGACGGTATCCTGTGAGAATGCGACAACCACCGAGGTTCCTGAGGGACTATGTCAGAGTGATGCCTGAAACTACGGAGGGGAGGATGTGGCGTTTCCGCCAAGGTGGCAACCAAGTTTGCGACTGAATGATGTTGGCAACGCGGCAATGGCGAAGTGGTTGTTGGTTGGGGGATGAGAATGGTGTTGTGATTGTATGGTTGTATTTGTTATAAAAGATATTGTGATGTATGTAAATAGTATGGTTTTTACAAAGAATTCACGTTGAGATTTGTGTTTGTATTTGGGGAACACTTAAACACAAAACAAGTGATACAAAAAACGTGTCAAATTGGCAAAATTCTCAAATACATCCAAAATTACACTTGAACACCGGTTGACTCAAATTAATTAATTTTTCTACCTATTTCTCAAGAACTATTTGTCACATATTAAAATCAATTATACCATCGTGCTAGAAATTTTGTTTTCCACAATGCGGTATATTTTTTAATTTTCTTAAGTGTATTTGAAGGAAGTTACGGCGGTGTAAATTCAAAATGTCATGTTGCCAATTTGACAGCTATCATGCGCACCTGCGATTACACACGAATATACACTGATTTAATTTCACTGAAGTCCAATCACGATTTACCCACTTGCGATTACACAGGAATATACTACTGTGTAGAGAAATTTGTGTTCTACAAGATAAGCTATAATTTATACCCACAAATGGTACAAAAAACGTGTAAAATTGGCAAAATTCTCAAATACATCCAAAATTACACTTGAACACCGGCCGACTAAAATTAATTCATTTTTCTACTAATTTTCAGTAACTATTTGTTATACATAAAAATAAATTATACCATCGTGCTAGATATCTTGTTTCTACAATACGGTATAATTTGTCATTTTCCAAAGTATATCTGAAGGAAGTTACGGCGGTGTAAAGTCAAAAGGACATATTGCCAATTTGACAGCTATTATGCGCACTTGCGATTACACAGGAATATACATCGATTAAATTTCACTGAAGCCCAATCACAATTAAGAATGCATCATATTAGCTCCAAGCATGGATGGTATGGTTTTATTGCGTACAGTTTAATTATTGCTACACTATACTGAATAGAAAGGATTTATTGTCCTCAATATTTACACATGAATTGTTCCGCAGGACGGGCGGGTAAAATGCTACTGGGAACAAAGTGAACTACTGAATTTTACTGTGTAATTTAATTGTTTCAATTTCAGGTTTCATACGCTTAAGTTGCATAAGGATACGGGTTGTAATATCATGCAATGCCAACTATATGCATCTGCTGTTTTAGCGGAAGCATTAACCTGGAATTATACAGATGACAGAAAGTTACATTGTTTTGATAGTGTTACACTTCTGAATTACTACACACGAAGGACGGGTGTGAATTTGAGCAGTGTTGAGGGAAAAAACATCGTCAATAATTAAAACAATAATTTACAAATTTGACTTTTTCTATTAGTCGTTTTTCATCAATTTTCATTGTGTTTGTTTCGTGTTTGAGTTCTGAATTATTCCGCACGACGGGCAGCTTTAAATATGAGGCGGGTTGTGGAAAAACATGTTTTCTAAATTGAAACATAAATTTCACATTTAGACTTTTATATTGGCTAAATCTTATCTATGGGTTTGTTTTTCTTTTTCAATTTGCTTTAATGTTTTTATGAATTGAATATTAATTATATTTTATGAACTGTTCCGGACGACTGGCGGGCTTAAATGTATCTATAAAGAGTGGGTTTAAATGATAGCGAGGTATATGATATTTTGCTAGCAGTAAATATTCCAGCGATAAAAGTAGAATAGCTCTTGAGCAAATGATGGTGTTGAATGATGTGAACCTTCAAATCTATTTTGCGATCTGATGATATATGTATTAGGAATATTACGTAGCAGAATATAGATTGCATAATATAATATCGGCTGTAATATCAAGGGCTGTAATATCGGTGTAATCCAAAAAATAACAACTGTATGAATATGATGCATTAGTGGAAGCATTAACCGGGAATTATGATATAATATTATGGAAAAAAGTTCATATATATACTAATAAATTTATTGTTATTTTGTGTTTACATTTCAAAATTATCCCTGACGACAGGCGGGCTTAAGTATGAGGCGTGTTGACTGAATAATATGCCGTCAATTATTAGAATAAGAATATGCAAATTCAGAACAGGAATTTTCTATTGGTATATATTTTACAATTTAGAGTTTTCTATTTGACTGTCTGTTTGCATTTAAATATGTATTACTTTTGTTTTATTAATTGTTCCGACGACGGTTGGGTTCAAACATTCAATTGTATTGAGTATTAGTTTATATATCAAGCGGGTAGAGGGATAATATTTGTCATAATAAAAACAAAAATATTCACATTTAGACTTTTCTATTGGTTAATGTTATGTTATTACGATCAAACAACCCAATAACACAACTGAATATATTTATATAAACGGTAACGAACTAGGTCAAATTAACTAACCACAAAACCACCAGAATATCTCAGCAATATCTCAATCACATCGCATTAATCTCCAACGACCACAATCCCAAACACGCCTCCACAGTGAATGTCGCTCTCGCGTCATTATCGCTTCCCCGCTACTGATGATGCCAGACCGGCACCATACACCTCCCTTTCAGTCTGTCGCTTGATGGGGCAGACGTAATCCTTCAGATAGCCGGGACGTCTTCGATCACGTTTGCTTCGCCTCGGAAGTTCGACCTGTTCACGATTCTGAGGATCAACGTGATCCACAGTGACCGGGGTGTTGTCGACGTCGCTCCGCTCTGGGTTGACAATTGTCGGTCTCGTCTCAAACAAAAGATAGCGCCGGACTCGGATAGCTATGCGTCCGCTGGGCATTCGTAAGTCCTAATTGCGATTATCACGTACACCGACGACAGTGCCCTTACGCTGCCACTGCTTTGTAGTCTGATCCTGTATGTACACGTCTTGGCCCACCTTCAGTCGAGGAAGGGGTTTCGATGTCCTGTTGTACGCTTCCTGTGCCTTCTTCTGCTCCACCTCCCTCACCGTGTCACAGACGTCTGCACACCGCTGCCATTCCTGTGAGAAGGCTGTATGATGAGTCGGCACCTGGGAACGAATGGGGTGTCCGAACAGGACTTGTGCTGGAGATCGTCCGTTCCGTCCTGGAGTATTCCGCATCTCCACAAGACCCTCGGTGAAGGCATCAGTATCTAAGTTTCCATTCAGCGTTGTTTTTTTCATCAGAAGCCTTATCTTCTTCACAGTAGCCTCCGCGTGACCATTTCCTTGTGGATACTCTGGACTGCTCATGTGATGATCCACGTGCCAGCGTTTGAAAAACTCAGCTGTTCGCCGCGACGTGTACTGTGGTCCTCCATCGCTGCGAAGTCGATTCGGGGCTCCAAACATCGCGATTAATCGCCGCATTGTTTTGATGAGGTGACGTGATGTGGAGTCGCCTCTCGGACAGTCGACGACCACCGGCCAGTTGGACAGTCGATCAACATACACGAGGTATGTTCGACCGGCGTAGGTGAAGTAATCCGAAGACACACTTTCGAACACACGAGTAGGCACATCATCGCACAAATATTCCTCCTTCTGAATGCTTCTATGGTGTGTTACGCACTGCTGACAAGAAGACACGATAAACTTTATTTCGTTGTTGATTGTTGGCCAATATACCGCTTTTCGCGCGCGTTGCATTGTCCTCACGATTGCTTGATGACTGGCGTGTAACGAATTGAGTACTTCGCGTCGCAGAGCACGCGGCACGACTAATCTACATCCATAGAGTATAAAATCTCCATCCAGACGTAAATCGTTACGTACATTCCAGTACGGACTCATCAGTTCCTCTGTCTTATACTTTTCTGCTGGGAAACCACGTCTCACTGTGTTGAACAAAGTCCGGTATTCATGATCTGATTTACCGGCCTCAATGATGCGATTCAGAAGAAGATCACCTGATTCTATTTGCGATTCCGCTTGCTCGCCCAACAGGCGTGATATCGTGATGGAATGCTCAAATCTTCCGCCGGTTTCATCGCAAACTGCCGTATCAATGTTCTCGTCACTGGAAATCGGCAGTGGCGAGCGGGATAGGCAATCCGCAATTACGTGTTCCTTGCCTGCTTTCCAAACGGTTTAAAAACTCAAGTGCGATAGCTTGGTTCTCATACGCTGCAAGCGCGGGTTGCTTATTTCCGCGATACTTTTTGTGTTCAGGATGGGCAAGAGTGGTTTGTAGTCTGTCATGATGACGAATTTCTTGGCGCCAGCAAGATAATTATTTGCTCTGTGGCAGGCCCATACGACTGCCAACATTTCCTGTTCCACGGCAGCGTACCTGGCTTCAGTTTCCGTAAGGGCGCGCGAACCACACTGAACCAGTCCAGGTTATTTCACCGTCTTATTCTGAGATTCAGAGGTATTTTGATTTTGGCGATTTGAATCACTAGCCCTTGCTTGCTGAAGTTGTTGCTCTAACATTCGTTCTCTTCGAATGTTTTGGTCCACCAATTGTGCGACCAGACTAGTTAGCTTAGAAAATTGATCATCCGCTGCCGCTGTCGGCTGCGCCATGTTATGTTATTACGATCAAACAAACCAATAACACAACTGAATATATTTATATAAACGGTAACGGACTTGGTCAAATTAACTAACCACAAAACCACCAGAATATCTCAGCAATATCTCAATCACATCGCATTAATCTCCAACGACCACAATCCCAAACACGTCTGTGGAGACGATGTTGGCTCCTCCGCGCTGAAAGGAGAAGACACAACTATATAGGGCGTGTGGAGACTGTTGGTTTCTTTGTGTTTATATTTGTTGGCTTACATGTTCTAGCTTTTGCATTGATGGATTGAATATTTTGGCTATTTTGTGGGATAACAACAAGATAGATGGTGGTTGAGGCTGTTTTGGTTGGTAATGTGTTTGGTTCTCCTTTCCTCCCCTTGTCTCTTTCAGTGACTGTTAAAAATCTCGGTGTTATTTTTGACTCTTCCCTTTCCTTCTCAACCAATATCCTTTCTACAGCTCGCACTTGTCGCTTGATTCTTCGCTCGCTTTATCCCATCCGTCCCTGTCTCGATCAGCCCTCTGCAATCAAGCTTATTCATTCTCTTATCTTCTCCAGGCTCGACTACTGCAACTCACTCCACTTCAGCTGTCCTAATTATTCTTTAAAAATTCTTCAGCGCGTAATGAATCAGTCCTGTCGTTTTGTTTTGCATCCTATCTTCTGTCGCCATACTTCTCCTTTTCTGTTTCAATTCCGTTGGCTTCCTATTAAATCGCGCATTCACTTCAAAATCTGCTGCATAATATTCAAACTCTTGCATGCTCCTAATCAACCTTTATATCTTTCTGATCTGCTCTATCCCTCTTCTAATCCCACTTCCCGTCATTCTGCTCCTCTATGCTGTCCTCGCGCCCTCAATGAATCTGCCTGGTCTTCTAAATCGTTCTCGTTCTACGGTCCTCGATTATATAACTCGCTCCCTTCTCATATCACCTCCTCGCTCACGTATCGATCTTTTACCTCTTCTCTACGTAAACATCTTGTCGAAATTTCCTTTGATCCCGTGACTCATTCCTTGACTCCTTTTGCCTCTCTCTGATATGTGTGTGAGCGGGAATGCATGTAAGTTTGTGTTTATCTATGTTTTAGTCTAATTATGTTCATTGTACTCTGTTATTGTGTTCTTCAATCACTCTTCAATGTGTTCTTCTCATTGTGTAAATGTGTTCATTGTGTTATTTGAATCGTGTTATATTTATTCATTCATGTGTTCTTTTTATTGTTTCTGTAATAACTGTTTAGCTTTGTCCGCTTGTACATACTGTTTAGCTGCTGCGCGCCCGTGTATGACAGGCGCTATAACAAATACATTGAACTGAACTGAACTGAACTGGTTTGTAGTGAAGTATTGAAAAGGAAGGAAGCGTTATTGTTTAGTACCGTGTCAAAGTGAAACCATGGATCAGAAAAATATATTGTGTGAAATATTATGTGATCTGAACACCGTGGAGGTTTGCTTGGGCGCGCGTAACAACAGTTCGTTTTGGGATCGAACATAAGTACTAAACATCGTTATTTTGATCACAAAATTTGTTGCTGCCATGTCAATGTCAATGTCAATCTCGGATTTGGTACGCAAAAGAGCGAACAAGAAGTCACAAGTGACTAGAATTTGGCGAAATGGACTTGTGATGATTGAAAATTCCGGTAGTCGTACACAGTTATTTGTGGTGTTGAAAAGTTTGGAGAGTGCGCTATCGGAATTAATTGATGTCAATGCAGAACTGATTTCACGTTCACATGAAGACGCCGAAACTGTGTCCAAGGCTGAAAACTATCAACAAGATGTGACTAGAGAATGTGACCAATTTAGGGAGAAGTTGGAAGTGTATTTGAAATCAAGAGAAAACGACGCCCCGTCTGTTATGTCCGGTAGTGCTGCTAGGTCTGTGTTGTCCAGCGCTTCATCAAAGGCCCAGTCCAGAGCGATGGAGGTAAAGACAAAAGTGTTGGAGATGGAGGAGGCTCAACTGAAGAGACGTCTCTCCTTGATGCGCGAGAAAGACGAGCTAGAACTAAGACTTCTACAAGAAAAGCGTGATGCGGTCGAGGCGGTCAAAAGTAGAGCAGAGCTGCTCAAAGCGGCAGAAGATGATCTCGCGTGGGAAAGACAGAACGATTTTATCGGTGAAGCATCTGTACCCGTTGCGCCTAGTATATCACAGCCAAAAGTTACGGGCTCAGGTTGTGCAACCCACTCAGCTTCGTTCATGCACACATTACCAAGACTCACCCTGCCATCGTTCAGTGGTAAAATAGCGGAGTGGCCGCGATGGTTTTCTCTTTTCAAGTCGATTGTTCATGATCAAAACTACTCGGATGCAGAGAAAATGATTCTGCTTCAAAATTCAGTGACTGGTGTAGCAGACAATGTGATAAGCTGCATACTGAGTGATGGTAGTTCATACGATGAAGCACTGGAGGTTCTAAAAAATCGTTTCGGTAGAGATCAAGACGTAGAGCAAGCCGTTATGCGCAGTGTTTTCGATTGTTCCTCACCGAGGTATCTAGACGTCAACAGCACTGAGAAGTTTTACGGCGCTGTGCATGCTGCGGTTATGACGTTACGTGAGCGCCGATATGATGGTGATCTACGGTCGTGTGAAAACTTGCGATGGTGCGCGGAAAAGCTACCTGTTGAGCTCAAGAAGGAGTGGGCGGAGCACACGATGACCATGGAGCGTCCGTCGCTGGCTGAATTTTACGTGTGGTTGAAAGATCGCGTAAGAATTGCTCTGAGCTATTCTCAGGTGTCATCTTCTGGTTCTGTGCGGCATCAGACGGCGCAACCAGTCGCGTGTCGGAAGATGTTTGTGACGTCCGCGTCTGAACAAGAACAACAACGGGAAGTGAGCTGTATGTTGTGTGAGGGAGCACACAGTGTAAGTGTCTGTGAAAGATTCAAAGGTATGGAACCATCAGAAAGAATGGTATTTGTGCGTAAAAATGGTTGTTGTTTGTGTTGTCTAAGGAAGGGTCACCGGGCACGATATTGTAGATATTCACGAACATGTGGTTTACAAGGTTGCACTTGGAAGCATCATCGATTGTTGCATGTGTTTGCTGCTAATGATCACAGTTTTCCGCAGGTTGCTGAGCAAGCGAATCCAGTTAGCGCTCAGTCAACGGGCGGTCGTGAAGCTGCAACTCGAGCGGTCCGCACGGCTTCTGGAGGTCATTCACAAGTTCTGCTGCAGGTTGTCCCTGTTCGTGTTCATGGTGATAATGGTGAGTTCCGAGACACGCTGGCGCTTCTTGATCCTGGTGCTGAGACATCTTTGTGTTGTGAAAAGGTACTGGAGGAGCTCAATACTTCAGGTACTCCACAATCTCTTATTCTGGAAAATGTGGAATCGTCTGGATCACCGAAAACTTATGTGAAGGTGAAATTGTCACTGAGTCCGATAGCTGACGGTGAGGATCAAACAAAGGAAATCAAAGTACAAGAAGCTTATTCTGTGTCAAATTTGAATATCAGAACACCAGCGACGTCAAGTTTCGATGCTAGAAAGTGGAATCATCTGCAGGATATTGCATTGCCAGTTTATTCTTCGGGCGCTGAGGTGGAAGTTCTACTGGGGGCAAATGTGATTGAAGCTGTGATACAGCGCGAGGCTCGTATTGGTCGTCCAAGTCAGCCGATTGCTGTCCGCACCGCTTTCGGTTGGTCTTTAACTGGCTCGATGTCATCCATGGTGCCTGTTCATGTGAAACAGGTGATGTTTGTGAGAAAGTCAGAGGCGGTGTCGGAGCTAGATGATCTGTTGCAGTGCTGGTGGTCAACAGAAACGTTAGGTACACGGTGCCCGGACCCGGTTCACGCTGAAGATGCAAGAGTATTGAAGATGTTAAATGAAACAACATGTCAGCGAGGCAAAAAGTATGAAGCTGGACTACTATGGAGAGATGACGATGTGGTTATGCCAAATAACTACTCGATGGTTTTCTCTAGGTTAAGGTCGTTGGAAAAGTCACTGAAACGTACTCCCGGGAAGCTTGAGGTGTATGACCAGGTTCTTCAAAGCTATGTTGACAAGGGGTTAGCGAAGGTGATTCTAGAAGACAAAATCGACTGTGACTCTCCAAGGAGATGGGTGCTGCCGCATCATGCTGTTTACCACCCAAGGAAGACCAAACCACGCGTTGTGTTTGACGCTGCTGCTGTGTGTGAAGGGATATCGTTGAACAGTGAACTTTTATCTGGACCCGATCTACTTGTAAACATGTGTGGCGTACTGCTTCGCTTCCGAGAGGAGTTTATTGGTATATCAGCAGATATTGAACAAATGTACCATCAGATCCTGGTTCGACCTGATGATCAACCAGCTCTGAGTTTTCTCTGGAGAAATGGAAATACTGCTGTCAAACCACGATTGTACCGAATGTTGGTGCTCATATTCGGAGCAAAGTGTAGTCCATCAATCGCGAATTTCATTTTGAGACGTGTAGTCGAAGATAATAAAGATGTTTGTCAGCGACCGGAAGCGACCGCCGAAGCAGTTCATCGAAACATGTATATGGATGACTTTGTGCGCTCAGAAAAATGTTCGGCCGACGCTTCAATTATGAAAGAAGACATGACGAAGATCTTTCAACAAGGAGGGTTTCGTCTCCACAAATGGGCATCAAATCTTTCTGAATTGCGGGAAGAAGGAATTTCAGCTCAGCAAAACGTCTTGGGGTGTATCTGGGATAGAGATGAAGATTACATTCAGATTTCTGTTGGTGAAATGGACGTTACTAACACGAAAAGATGTTTGCTGCGACGTATAGCGACCATATTTGATCCTCTTGGTCTTGCTGCGCCGTTTTTGTTGAAATTGAAACTATTTTCCAGCGTCTGTGGCTCAAGAAGCAAGATTGGGACGATACGTTTGATTCAGCTGATGCTTCTGAATGGCACTCGTTGCTTCAAGAATCTCCATATCTCAGAGAGATGCGCATTCCTCGATGTTTGCGCAAGGGATCAGGGAATTTCGCTAGAACCGTTGAGCTTCATGTGTTTTGCGATGCATCCGAGTTGGCTTTTGCTGCAGTGGCGTATGCTCGGTTCGTGAGTGAAGAGGGTCGCGGGCTTATGTCTCTGATAACGTCTCGGACCAGGCTTGCGCCTTTGAAGGCATTGTCCATTGTACGGTTGGAGCTGCAAGGGGCTGTGATGGCAGCACGCATGGTCCGCATGTTGAAACAAGAGTCAATGTATTCATTCAGTAGAATTGTGTTGTGGACTGATAGTATGGTTGTTTTGCAGATGATCCAGCATCCAAGTAGGAAGTTCAAAACGTTTGTGGCAAACAGAGTCTCAGAAATACAATGTTCGAGTGAAGAGCACCAGTGGAGACATGTGGCTGGTGGCAGTAATCCAGCGGATCTGGCGTCCCGCGGTGTTCCTGTGCGTGTACTCACTTCATCCAAATTATGGTGGCATGGACCGAAGTTCTTGGCGGAGTTGGCAGATTTCTGGCCTGTATGTGATGTTGTAGATATTGACCAAGAACATTGTGAGATCAAGAAGTCGTCTATGATTGCGTCTGTAAAAAATGTACAACTCGAACATCCAGTTGATCCTACAAGATTTTCATCGTGTTCGAAGTTCGTTCGGACTGTGGCTCCATCGCTTCGTTCGAAATCTCAAGGTGAAAGTGAAGAAAGAGGAATCTGCACAGTGTGGACCCTTGAGTGTACATGAAGTAAATTCAGCAGAACTGTTTGCTATTAGTCGGTATCAACAAATGCATTCGTCAAGTGTGACCTCAGATGATTCTATGATTGACCAGCGAGGATTGATTCGATACAAGGGACGTCTCAGTAGAGCACCGTTAGCTGAGTACACTCGACATCCCATCATTTTGTCGCGGAAAAGTGCCCTAATTGGTTTACTGATACATGATCACCAAGGGACGTCTCAGTAGAGCACCGTTAGCTGAGTACACTCGACATCCCATCATTTTGTCGCGGAAAAGTGCCCTAATTGGTTTACTGATACATGATCACCATGTTCGAGTCATGCATTCTGGATTGAATCACACCATGAATATGATCAGAGAGAGGTTCTGGTTTTCGCACATGAGGTCGACGGTTCGAGCTGTTATTCATCGTTGTATATACTGTCGGAATCGTCGAGCATCACCGACATTTCCAAAGATGGCCGAATTGCCATGTGAACGGTTCGATATGTCAACACCGTTTTCGTCAGTCGGAATAGACTACTTCGGACCTATGGAAGTAAAAAAGTTCCGAAAAGTTGAAAAACGATATATTCTTCTGATCACATGTCTATCCACGTGGGCTGTACATCTTGAAGTCACCTATTCTATGGACACGGATTGTTTTCTGTTAGCTCTGCGGAGGTTTATCGCACGTAGAGGCCAGGTCAAGGTTATTTTCTCAGATAACGGTACAAATTTCGTGGGCGGAGAGCGCCAACTTCGTGATGCCATTCGTCTCTGGAACCAAGAGGTGATTGTAGATTAACTGTGTCAACGACAAATAGACTGGAGATTCAATCCGCCGCTGGCTAGTCACATGGGTGGAGTGTGGGAGCGGTTAGTTGGTTCTGTAAAAGAGCAATCCGAGTAGTCCTGCGCGAGCAAAAACCTACTGATGACGTTTCGCAGACGATAATAGTAGAGGTGGAGTTTATGATGAATTCACGGCTGCTCACTTACGTCTCAAACGATGTTGGAGATCCAGAAGCGATAACACCAAACCATTTTTTGATTGGAGCAGGACAAGGTGGACTGCCGCCAGGTGTTTTCAATGAGACGGACATAATCCGGACAACAAGAAGATGGATGTTCAATCAAGCTATGGCTGATCAAATATGGCGACGATGGAAGCGAGAGTATGTTCCATCGCTTATGAAAAGAAAGAAGTGGAGAAAGGACAGCGACATTCTCAAGCGGGGCGACGTAGTGATGTTGGTGGATGAAGACAGCCCTAGGAACCATTGGCCGTTGGGTATAGTGAAGGCAGTGTTCCCCGGGTCTGATGGAGTGGCGCGTTCAGCTACAGTTCGCACGTCGAGGAGTGAGTATCGACGTCCGGTTACCAAGCTGGCTTTGTTAGAAAAGGCTTGATTTGATTTATTTACCTCTCAATACCTTTCATTCATGTTTCATTTGATTAACGTGCTTGTGTGTATATAGTGTGGGGTTGGATTTGCAGCGCAAATCAGAGGGGGAGTGTGGAGACGATGTTGGCGCCTCCGCGCTGAAAGGAGAAGACGCAACTATATAGGGCGTGTGGAGACTGTTGGTTTCTTTGTGTATATATTTGTTGGCTTACATGTTCTTGCTTTTGCATTGATGGATTGAATATTTTGTGGGATAACAACAAGATGGTGGTTGAGGCTGTTTTGGTTGGTAATGTGTCCCGTTGGGAAGTGTTAATGAAGTATTGAAAAGGAAGGAAGCGTTACTGTTTAGTACCGTGTCAAAGTGAAACCATTGATCAGAAAAATATATTGTGTGAAATATTATGTGATCTGAACACCGTGGAGTTTTGCTTGGGCGCGGGTAACAACAGTTCGTTTTGGGATCGAACAACGCCTCCACAGTGAATGTCGCTCTCGCGTCATTATCGCTTCCCCGCTACTGATGATGCCAGACCGGCACCATACAGTTAAGATATTTATAGGTTACATTTCTTGCATTTCAATTTGCATTCTTATATTTTATGGATTTAATATTAATTTCATTGTATGAATTGATCCGCACGACGGGCGGGTATAAAAAAGTGTTTCCATTTTTTAGTTTATTTTTTCAAATGGTTCATTTAAGAAAAGGTAATTTCTTTCTAAATATAAATGCTCCGCGGGCAGCAACTATAGACAATAGAACGTTCAATTTCCCTTGTAGAATTAATCCATACACAAAACCGATGGATTTGACTTCAAGATCCAGAACGGATGGTGTTCGAGTTCTGAGTTATTCAGCACGACGGGCGGGTGTAAAAATGACCAAGGCGGACTGAGGTTAAAATAAATTAAAGGTTAAATGCCTAAGTGGCAGCTGCTACACGGGAAGAAGCCAAAGCTTATGAACATACAGGCGTGCCCCGTGCAGCTCGCTGCCACCGCAGAACCGACCCTCTCCACGCTATGGCGCCACAAGGACGTAAGACGTATTAGAGAGGGCCACCTCCCCAGAATGCATGGCACAACTCATGACTGATATCTGGTACCATTTACTGCTGGGTTGACAGGGGCTGTGGGATTGTAGAATTCGCCCAATGAAATTCTGCTCCGCCGGGTTTCGAACCACGGACCTCCCGCTTGTGAGGCGGGTGTGCTAACAACTGCACCACGGAGTCCACGAAATATTTTGTCGAAATAAAAATAATTAAACTTAGAATTTTTAATTGATGAATATTTTTATGAGTGTACCCTATTTCATTTTTAAATTTCCGTATTTTTTATGAATTGAATATTAATTTCATGTTATTAATTGCTCCGCACAACGGGCGGGTGTTAATGCTAGTATATATATATATATATAAATATAAGAGATCCTCTGTGTGTGTGTCTGTCCCACCCTCCTTGGTCCATTTTCTATCAGCTACTACAGCTAACGGCATTTAGTTGACCACATTGTCTGAGGATGGAGACCGCTGCTCCGAAACGTTACACATCGACGAATTACTGCACAAGCTCAAAAGCGATCATCAAAAACTCGCACGAGCGATCGAGACGACAAAGAAGAAGATTGAAAACTGCAAAGCGGCAATTCAGTTTAATCTCGTTTGTCTGAATGAGAATATTCTTCCAGGCTACACCAATATCAAACTGCACGACGAGACAACCAAAAATGCTGACAGCACGCGCCGCTTCCGGATGGAATTGATCAAGCAGCAGCTGGAGAAAAAGCAAGGCACCCTGCAGGATTCGAAGAGTGAACTTACCAGACTGCAGAATATTTGGACTGAACTGGACATTTCAGGTGAGCTCAAACGTGTTATAGAAAATAAGCAAGACGTGCTCATCAAGCAGAACAGTCAGGGAGCTCTGTCGAAAATACAGAAGAAGCTCATCCGACTAAACGGCGGTCAAATCAAGCTGCCCCATTTGCGAGAAGGATTTATCAACTTGTCTGATGAACATCTCTCAACCGATCAAACCGTGCTACTCAACATGGGACTGAACTGCCACTACATGTCAAAACCAAAAGATCATCAGAAGCGGCTAGACATCGAAGTCCTACTTGATGACATTCAGCATCTTGAACGCAGAGGAGAAGTCACGACAACATGCGAGCTTCAGCCATTGCTTCTAGCCGAATCAAGCAGATCGAGAGGCTCATTTCAGAGCAAAATCATGAACAACAAACTCAAGCAAGCAGCCAAAGAGCTACGCAACAACGACAAAAGCGCTTCATTTGTGGTGCTCAACAAAAGCGAGTATCTCGACAAAATAAACGCTATACTCAGCGACAGCAGCAAAATCGACAAAATTTGCCGGAACCCGACGAAGACAATAAAAAAAAGACTGAACAAATTGATAGAAGAGTTCAACAACGGCGACGACACGCACAAACTTTCAAAGATTGCAGGTGAATACTCGCCAGGCTATATGTACGGCAATGTGAAAACGCACAAAGACGGCAACCCTTTGAGGCCTATCATTTCACAGATTCCCACTGTGACGTACAACTTGGCGAAGCGTCTGAACGCAATTTTGCAGCAGTATGCACCGTACAAACACAGCATCAGCAGTGCACACGACTTTCTGGAATTGCTGCGCGCGCAAGACTTAGCTGACGGTGATATCATCGCATCTTTGAATGTTGAAAACTTGTTCACCAACGTGCCTGTCGACAAAACCATCGACCTTATAATGGATCGTGTGTACCGCTGTGAAGAGACAACACCTTTGAAGGTGAGAGAGGATGCAGTGCTGAGTATATGCACGAAAGAGGCCCCATTCACCTGTCCAAGCGGCCAATTGTACCAACAGATTGACGGAGTGGCTATGGGCAGCCCGCTCGGCGTTTTGCTCGCAAGCTTTTTCATGGGTTCCGCTGAAGCTAAAGTACACTCGTCGAACAAGCCAGCAACCTACTGCCGATACATCGACGACATCTTCATCCGAGTGAAGTCATCTGACGAAATTGACACTCTCAAGCGTGCCTTCGAAGAAGAAACATCATTAAAATTCACGCACGAAAACGCACTCGACGGTCGGCTGGCATTTCTCGATGTGCTAGTACAGCTGAATAGCGGAGAGCTTAGCACAAACGTATACACCAAGCCGAAAAATCTGGGACTGTGTCCGAATGGCATCAGTGAATGTCCAACAAGATATCTGCGATCTGCAATCAGCGCATACATCCGTCGGGCACTGACACACTGCTCAAGCAGGGCTTCAACGCACAAAGAGCTCGAGCGTGTCACACAGGTGCTGCTCAACAACGGCTATCCGAACGAGCAAATTTCAGACGTGATTGCTTCAGCGCTGAACAAACATTTCGAGAACAACTCTTGGAGCGACGCACAACAGCATATCACCTTGTACTACAGAAACTTCATGTCTTCTGCGCACAAGGTCGACGAACTCGTCATGAAGGAGATTGTTGAGAAGAATGTGAGACCCACTGAATCAGAAAATAAGGTGAAATTAATAATTTATTATCGTTCACAAAAAACATCAAATCTGATATTGCGCAACAAAGCATGCAATGACAGGCCAGACAAGCTGCAGCGACATCATGTTGTCTACCGGTAAACCTGTGAAAACGATGAGGGTTGCGGACCTCATTCCTACATCGGGATGACAACATCAACGCTGTCGCGCCGTTTGACCTGCCATCTCAGCAGCTGTGCTATAAAAAACCACAATGCATCGGCGCATAACACAAAGATTAGTCGAGAAGAAATAGTGGCAAGAACAGATATATTGGCGCACGAAACGGACAACAGGCGCTTGAAACTTTTGGAAGCAAATAACATAACAACAATGCGCCCAAAAATCAACGTGCAATTGGAGGAAAATGGTGTTCTCCCCACCCAAAGACTCCCACCAAGCAGTGAGCTGGACGCGCCCATGCACGAGGTACCACAAACGGCGGCGCGCAGTAGCGTGAGCCATAGGTGTCATCGACCATATGTGCGAATTTCGCACACCGCGCGCATACACGAGGCGTGAAAATAACACATACAATTGACGTCCTATATAAACACACAATCGACAACAAACAAACGGCATTTAGTTGACCACATTGTCTGAGGATGGAGACCGGCTGCTCCGAAACGTTACACATCGGCGAACTACTGCACAAGCTCAACAGCGATCATCAAAAACTCGCACGAGCGATCGAGACGACAAAGAAGAAGATTGAAAACTGCAAAGCGGCAATCCAGTTTAATCTCGTTTGTCTGAATGAGAATATATATATATATATATATATATATATATATATATATATATATATATATATATTATTTTCTACAAAACGATATACTTTATAATGTTCCAAAGAGTACCTAAAGGAAGTTATGGCGGTGTAAATTCAAAAGGACATATTGCCAATTTGACAGTCATTGCCAATTTGAGAGCTTCCGCATGACGGGCGGGTTAAATGCTACTGGGAACAAATTAAACTACTGAATTTCACTGTGTAATTCAATTGGTTTAATTTCAAGCTGCATACGCATGAGTTGCATAAAGATATGGGTTGTAATATCATGCAATGCCAACTATATGCATATGCTGTTTTAGCGGAAGCATTAATCTCGAATTATAGAGATGACAGAAAGTTGCATTGTTTTGATAGTGTTACACTTCTGAATTACTACACACGAAGGACGGGTGTGAATTTGAGCAGTGTTGAGGGAAAAATCTTCGTCAATAATTAAAACCAGAATTTACAAATTTATATTTTTCTATTGGATAAGCTTTTTGTTTTTTTATTCATTATATATTATTAATATTTCCCCACGACGGGCGGCTTTAAATAAGAGGCTGTTCGAGGGAAAATAGTTTGCCACATCTAAAATAAAAACATTCATATTTAGACTTTTCTGTTGGTTAAGACTATTTATGGGTTTACTTTTTCTTTTTAAATTTCTAATCGTTTTTTATTAATTCAATATTTATTTTACTTTATAAATTGTTCTGCACAACGGGTGTGTTTTAATGCTAGACGGCGATGTTAAGTTATAAATATATTTTGAAAACATTATGATAAAAAAGTTTAGACATTGTTCATTGTTTCGTGTCTGAGTTTTGGAATATTTAGTGCAGCAGCCGCACCACGTTCGACGCTGCACAAGACCTTTTGGAATGTTCTTGGTTCCAATACGGGAACATATATTTCCTTCGTTGTGAGTTTTTTCTGTGTCTGTACGCACTAAACTGGTGACCTACGACTTTGAGCATCTGATTCAAGTCATGCCAAACGAGGCTGTTTCGCGCGGGGTTCATGCCAAACGAGACTGTTTCGCGCGGGGCCCATCGCGATCCTGCGTCACTCGATGAGGCGGCTGATAGTTGGCCATCCACGGCTTTCCGTCTACCACCCTTCGCTCCTGAGGAGCCAGAACTCTGGCTCACGCAGGTGAACTGCGCGTTTGCGGTGGCGGGCATCACGTCGCAAACCAAGAAATTCCAATTCTTGGTGGCGAATCTGCCGATGGACGTCGCAACGCAGCTGAAAGACCTTATCATGCGCCCACCGGACTTCGATCGACTGTGCGAGCGATTGACGACACGCCTGGCACACTCGCGGGCGGACCGGCTGGAGTCTTTGCTGCGACATCAGCACCTCATGGTGCTGATGTCGCAGCAACCGTCTCAGCACCAGAGACCAGCAGCCGTCTCAGCTACTGCGACGAATGACAGGCGAGCTCCAGGTAGCCGGCAGTTCTTCCGTCGATACTGGGCTGTTGCTGAGTCTATTTCTGCAGCGCCTGCCCAACAATGTCAAAGCCGCCATTTCCCTGTTGCCGGACACGACTCCACTCAGCGAGCTCGCCGCCGCCGCCGACAGGCTCATGGACGCCAGGCGTGCCGACCAGCCCCTGGTCGCCGTGTCAGCGGTGCGTTCGACTCAGGGCGGGGTCAGCGACAGCAACGGTGACCCGACAGTGCAGCAACTTCAGGCGGCCGTCACGGAGCTAACGTCAGCGGTGCGGCAAATGACGATGGCACGCACACGAGAGCCGACACGCCGAGTGTACAGACGACAGCGCAACCGCTCCAGAACGCGTTCACCGCCACGCACCGACGACGACGACGACGCTGAGGTGTGCTATTTTCATCGCGCGTTCGGCCGCGACGCCATCAACTGCCGCCCGCCTTGCAGTTTCCGGCCGGCTTTAAACTAGCCGCGCTGGGGCAAGTAGCGCCCGTCTCAGCGACACTACCACAGCCGCTGTTATTTGTCACAGACATAATCTCCGGCCAGAGTCTGCTAGTGGACACCGGCGCCCAGGTTAGCGTGTGGCCGCGCAACAGGCTGCAACAGTCGGCTGTGAAGAGCTCTCACAGCACACTCCGGTTGCGCGCGGCGGACGGGCGACCGATTGCCGCTCACGGCACGTATCACGCCACACTGCGTCTCGCCGGCATGTCTGCCGTCACGTACGAGTGGCGCTTCGTTGTCGCCGACACTCCTACCGCCATCCTGGGTGCTGACTTCCTCTCCAAATTCCGTCTCTCCATCGACATGGCGCAGCGGCAGCTCAGCGACGGGTCGTCTGTCGCTCTTTCAACGCCACATCCCACCATAGTGGCAGCGTGCGGCATTTTGGCTGCGGGTTCCGGTTTGCAACACATTTTCGACGATTTTCCGGCACTCACGGCCCAGCCTGACTTCAACCGTGCGCCAGGCCACACCACGGTGCACCACCTCCCGACGCAGGGCCAACCGGTTTTTCCCGCGCTCGTCGCCTCGCGCCCGACACATTCACGGCAGTGCGGCGGGAGTTTAACCGCCTCCTGGCCCTAGGCATCGTTCGGCGCTCGTCGAGCTCCTGGTCGAGTCCACTGCACGTGGTGACAAAGTCTGATTGGGGCCTGCGGGAGTGTGGCGATTACCGCGCGCTGAACGCCATCACGAAGCCGGACAGATATCCCGTGCCGTTTAGACACGACAACGTTGCTCAGCTCGCCGGCTCGACCATCTCCTCGCGGCTCGACATTGTGCGCGCCTATCACCATATCCCTGTCGCAGAAGAAGACGTGCCGAAAACTGCCGTGGTGACGCCCTTCGGGCTATTCGAATTCCGCAGGTTTTGTTTCGGCCTACGGTCAGCCGCGCAAACATTTCAGCGCTTCCTTGATGAAGTGCTTCGTGGCCTGGACGGATGTTTTGTCTACGTGGACGACCTCCTCGTGGCGAGCCTTTCCGCAGAGGAACACGAGCGTCATCTGCGATCCGTGCTGCGGCGGCTCAGCGACGTCGGTATCCAGCTCAACGTCGCCAAATGTGTCGTGGGCGTGGCGGAACTGGATGTTCTCGGGCACCACTTGTCACCGTCCGGCCTGGCGCCTGCTGCCCACAAAGCCGCTGACATCCAGTCGTTCCCTGAACCGGCCACTCAGTCGCAACTTCGTCGGTTCATCGGGATGGTCACTTTTTACCATCGTTTGATCCCGCACGCGTCGCAGCTGCTGGCCCCTCTGCACGCGCTGATCGACACCAGGACCAAACGCTCTCAGAAGCCGGTCACTTGGACGCCGTCAGCCAGGAAAGCATTCACACGCTCCAAAGAAACGCTTGCTGACATCGTGGAGCTCTCGTTCCCAGTCGCTGGTGCTCCACTGAGTGTGCAAGTCGACGCGTCCTCCACGGGGATCGGTGCAGTACTGCAACAACATGTAAACTCCTCCTGGAGGCCGTTGGGTTTCCACTCACGACAGCTGACGCCGACCGAGAGGCGTTACAGTACGTTCGGCAGGGAACTCCTGGCTGCATACAGCGCCGTGCGGCACTTTCGTCACACGTTGAAGGGCCGCACCTTCACCATATTCACCGACCATAAGCCCTTGACGTCGGCTATCGGTTCGGGGGCTGACACGTACTGGCCGCCTGAGGTACGCCACCTGGACTATGTCTCACAGTTCACGTCAGACGTTCGGCATGTTCCGGGTGCGCAAAATTCTGTGACCGACGCACTTTCGCGCACAATCAGCATGCTTGTCGCCCCGACGCCGCGCTTTGACGACTTTTCAGCGCTGGCCGACGCCTAAGAGGAGGACTTGGACACACAACAATTTGTCCTCTCCGACAGTAAGCACTCGCTGAAATTGAGACATGTGTCACTCAGCTGTGGGCGCCGACTGTGGTGCGATTACTCCACTGGCCGATGTCGGCCTGTTCTGCCAACTGCATTGCGGCGACCGTTCCTCAACCTTGTGCACGATCTGGCGCATCCGGGAGTCGCCGCCAGCCAAAAGCTGGCTTCCGAACGCTTTGTGTGGCGCGGCCTGCGAAAGGACGTCCAGAATTGGGTGTGAACATGCATCAAGTGTCAGCGGTCCAAGACACACCGACACACACGTGCAGCACCAACCGCCTTTCGCGCTCCATCAGGCTGATTTTCTGATCTCCACATCAATCTGGTGGGCCCTCTGCCGAGCTCGGACGGGTACACGCACATGGTGACCATCATCGACCGATACACGCGATGGGTCGAGGCGATTCCACTGGTGCGCACAACAGCCGAAGACGTCGCGAAGGCGTTACTGTGGCAGTGGATCGCACGCTTCGGCGTGCCCGATACGATTGTGAGTGACCAAGGTCCACAATTCGAATCGCGGTTGTGGTCCACACTGATGGCGCTGCTGGGCGTTAAGAAAAAGCGTACCACAGCCTACCATCCCCAGGCGAACGGGCTCATCGAGCGGGCCCACCGGCAGCTCAAGGCCAGTCTGCGCGCGTCGTGCACCAACAATTACTGGAGCGACCGTCTTCCTTCGGTTCTGCTCGGCATGCGCGCCGCCGTCAAAGCCGACATCGGGTGCTCGAGTGCGGAGCTGGTGTACGGCGAGCCACTTCGTCTGCCTGGAGAACTGGTAGCTCCCTCCACCGCATCGAGATTGTCACCCATCACCTTCTGCGAACAACTAAAAGCAGCGATGCGCGAGCTTCGTCCCACGCCGCCACGTCAGTCACAACAACAGCCACATGTGCCCTCTGCACTGCGCTCCTGTACGCACGCGTTCCTTCGCGCCGACGGCCACACGGGGCTTTCGCCAGTCTACCGGGACCCATTCAGAGTCGTCGCTCGTGACGACAAGACGTTAACCATCCTCGACGGAGCACGTCAGATGCGGGTCAGTATCGACCGCTGTGTTCCCGCACACTTGTAGACAACGACTGGTGCGACTAGCTCAGCGCCGGACCTGCCGGAAGTCGACAAGAAATGGCGGAAATCTATTCTCCGCGGAAAAAGCACACGGGGGACTCATGAGGCAACGTCTCGGGCAGTGGTTTTCGTGAACGCTCCAGTCGTCTACACGATCCCACAACGCGCCGTTTGTACACAACGTCGCGCCGCGACGCGACAGAGCTTCTCTTTCCCCTCACAGTTGCACGTCCCGACATCCGTGCCAGCGCCAGGTGCCGTCAGCCGTACAGGACCAGCGCAGTCGGTCTTCCACATCGCAGTCTACCGCACCCGCTCCGGACGTCCGGTGCACCAACCAGCACGCTACAGATAGGGGGGAGGTGGTGTAGCAGCCGCACCACGTTCGACGCTGCACAAGACCTTTTGAAATGTTCTTGGTTGCAATACGGGAGCATATCTTTCCTTCGTTGTGAGTTTTTCTGTGTCTGTACGCACTAAATTCAGCATCAATATGAGGCGGCTTAGGCAAACCATTTTGTCAAAATTATATAAAAATAAAGAAATTTCGATTTTTTATGGGTTTATTCTTTTCCTTTTTAATTCATATTTCTTTTCTCTTATGAATTGAATACAAATTTAATATTATTAATTGTTTCGCACGACGGGCGGGTTTAGATGCTAGATCTTTCATTGCTGTTACGTGTTTGTGTTCTGAATTATTCCGCACGACGGGCAGGTTCATATATGAGGCGGACTAAGGGATAATATTTTCTAAGATTTAAAATAAAAATATTAACATTTTGAGATTTTATTGCTGAACGTATTTACAGATTAAATTTTTAGCTTTTTAATTTTTATTCAGTTTATTTTATGTATTGAATATGAATTTTACTTTATGAATTGTTCCGCACGACGGGCGGGTTCAAATATATATATATATATATATATATATATATATATATATATATATATATATATATAGAAGAAACTATCTGTCTGTCAGTTTGTATGTATGCTTAAAAAATTGAGAAAAATGAAAATATATAATTAAAAATATTTAAATTTAGACTTTTCAATTGATCAGGATTTCTATGGATTTACTATAATCTTTCTTAATTTGCTATATGTTTGCTAATTAAATATGAATTTAATTTTATGAATTGTTCCGCACAACGGGCGGGTTTAATGCTAGTATATATATATATATATATATATATATATATATATATATATATATATATATATATATATATATGCTCTGTTAAATTCTACAGCATTTTATGTGTTGTTTCTTTTGTATGTACATTTCTCTATACGTCTCACCAGCTTCTTCTGGTTCTCAGAGAGCTTTCCCAGTAGTACCGAAAAACTCATTTTTGCCCGTGGCACCTTTCGACATATATTTATGTCATCTTCAGGGGCATATATATATATATATATACACATAACAATCGTAAATATATATACACTAAACTGAAAATCAAATTTGAATGAGACGTTAAATACTCTAGAAAATTCCAATATAAAAGTATATAAAATTCATGCCGAGTGCGCATTTGCACTGCCGTTTGATGTAGATAAATTCTGGCTAGGTGCAGGATGTTGTGATGCGCTTCTTTGTTGGTTGTTGATGGTGTTTTCCTGTCTAATAGATGGAAGAATTACGTCAGGTTGTTGTTTGACGTTTATAGTTGGTTTCCGCGGACAAATCAACACTGCCTCTATCATTTTGAGCTTACTGATGTTATGCTCCTGGCAAATGACGGATGTATTGTCAGTGAGGATTGTTCTGTTGAGCTTGATGTTATGCTCTTGCGAGTATTGTCGAAAAATAGCGCCGTCGTGCAAGTGAGCAGTGAGTCGCTTGTGCAAAGTTGTTGTTGTGTGGCCGATGTATTCAGAATTACGGAGACTGCAGTCTCCAGTTTGGCATTTATGTGAATACACGACGTTCACTTTTTGCGTCTCTTCGGTCCTTGGTAGGTAGCTATTCTTGACAATCGACTGGTATGTTTTTCGAGTTTTGTAGTAAATGACTAGTTTATTTTTTTTTCTGGTTGACATGGAGTAACGTGTTTCCTAATTTTTTTCTGAAGTGCAGTCTGGTCTTGTTTGTAATTTGAGCTCATAATGTTTCTGTAATATAATTTGAGTGTATCTTGGTCTCTGTCTCGGTTGTTTTCATTCGTAATCATGAAGTAATGTAGCTTTTGTCTGACTACGTCATCGATGTCTTTTTGTGTGTAGCCGTTATTAGTCAATAATTTGCCGACTCTATTGATTTCCGCGTCTGTATTAGTCCATGTTGAACAGTGAGTTAGCGCCCTCTTGATGTACGAGCTAATTACACTGCGTTTGTATTGCTCTGGGCATTCACTCTTTGCATTCATGCAAAAACATAGATTTGTGGAATTCACTTGCACCGATGTTATGAATGATGTAACGTTTCTTTGAATCAGTATGTCCAGAAATGGGAGTAGGTTGTTTGCTTCATTTTCGATGGTAAATTTTAAACCGGAGTTTTTTCAATGTAGTCCTTGATTGCATGCAAGTTCATTTTGTTTTCTGTGTTTACAAAAATGTCAACTATATACCGTACATATATAGATGGTTTCATGTCCGGATGGTTTTTAAAGCATTCTTCTTCTAGGTGACCCATGTAGAAATTAGCAAAAGTAACTCCAAGGGGTGAGCCCATAGCTACTCCGTCACATTGTACGTACATGTCACCGTCAGGTGAAAGGAACGGTGATTCTTTGGTGCACGCACTTAATAACCTACGAAGATGATGCTCAGGAATGTCCAGTACTGCAGCATGTTAATGATATATATAATTACAAATGATATTAATCGTCTCATCCACCGGAACATTCGTGAATAAGGATTCCACGTCAAGAGAACACATAAGGCGAGATGGTGCTGCAGCTCTCAAAATATCTATTAGCTCAGTTGATGATCTGAGACTGAATGCTGATGGAATATGCGGCGAAATCAACGCATTCAATTGTTTCGCTAATTTATACGTCAACGATGGTACTTGACTAATGATGGGACGTAATGGATATTCTGACTTGTGTGTTTTGACATTTCCGTATATATATGCAAGTTTATGGTCTCCTTCTATAAGTGAAAGTTTCGTTGTGCTTCTACTATTGCACTTTCTTATGAGTTTGTTTAGTTCAGTTTTGAGAGAAGCAGTTGGATTTCCTGCGATTTTCCTGAATTTGCTGTTATCATATAAATCAAATCAAATCTATATTTATCATCAAATCTAGGTTTTTGCATGAATGCAAAGAGTGAATGCCCAGAGCAATACAAACGCAGTGTAATTAGCTCGTACATCAAGAGGGCGCTAACTCACTGTTCGACATGGACTAATACAGACGCGGAAATCAATAGAGTCGGCAAATTATTGACTAATAACGGCTACACACAAAAAGACATCGATGACGTAGTCAGACAAAGGCTACATATATATATATATATATATATATATATATATATATATATATATATATATAAGAGATCCTCTGTGTGTGTGTGTGTCTGTGTGTCTGTCTGTCCCACCCTCGTTGGTCCATTTTCTATCATCTATATATATAAAAGAGATCCTCTGTGTGTGTGTCTGTGTGTGTGTCTGTGTGTCCCACCCTCCTTGGTCCATTCTCTATCAGCTAATACTCGGCCACCACTTGATCTACCTGCTAACAATTTATACCATTACGTTGGAAATGTGCTTGTTTACACGATATGCTAAAGTTAAAATTTTAAACATTAAATAAAAAAAAAGTCATAGCGGTAAAAAGACAAAATGAACCTTGAAAAATGCGAAAATTTTGGTCAATTTTATGTGGACTACTCCTCCTAAATCAACATTGGTACAACTATACAAGTTATACCACTGTGTAGAAAACTATCTGTTCTACTCAACAAACTATAATTTATATCCAAAAATGAATATAAACATGTAAAATGGAAAAAAGTTCAATCTACATTCAAAATTATATTTAAACTCCACGCGTCCAATTTTCTATACTTTTTCTTTATTTCTCAAAAACTAATTATCACACATCTAATGTATAACGGTATAATTTTAAATCTTCCAAAGTGCATAAAAAAAGTTACGGCGGTGTGAAGTGTGAATAACAAAGTCAAAAAGGCAAAATTAGCACAAAAAAACGTGAATATTTTGGTCAATATTTCGCTATCTATTCCTCATAAACCAGCAATGATACAGCAATACAAATTATACTATTGTGTAGATAATTTTGTGTTCTACAAGAAAAGTTATAATTTAATCCACAAATGATACAAAAAACGTGTAAAACTGGCAAAATTCTCAAATACATCCCAAATTATAGGACTTCATTCAGATACATTGTATAAGTATATCTGAATGAAGTTACGGCGGTGTAAAGTCAAAAGGACATATTGCCAATTTGACAGCAATTATGCGCACTTGCGATTGCACATTAATATACTACTGTGTAGATAATTTTTTGTTCTACAAGATAAGCTGTAATTTATACCCACATATGATACAAAAAACGTGTAAAATTGGCAAAATTCTCAAATACATCCCAAATTACACTTGAACACCAGGTGACTGAAATTAATTCATTTTTCTACTATTTCTCAGTAACTATATCTTATACATAAAAGTAAAACCTACCATCGTGTTAGAAATCTTGTTTTCTACAATACGGTATAATTTGTAATTTTCCAAAGTATATCTGAACGAAGTTACGGCGGTGTAAAGTCAAAAGGACATATTGCCAATTTGACAGCAATTATGCGCACTTGCGGTTACACAGGAATATACTACTGTGCAGATAATTTTGTGTTCTACAAGATAAGCTATAATTTATACCCACAAATGATACAAAAAACGCGTAAAATTGGCAAAATTCTCAAATACATCCAAAATTACACTTGAACACCGGGCGACTAAAATTAATTCATTTTTCTACTATTTCTCGGTAACTATTTGTTACAGATAAAAATAAATTATTTCATTGTGCTAGAAATCTTGTTTTCTACAATACGGTATAACTTTTAATTTTCCAAAGTGTATCTGAAGGAGGTTACAGCGGTGTAAAGTCAAAAACACATATTTCCAATTTGACAGCTATTATGCGCACTTGCGATTACACAGGAATATACACCGATTAAATTTCACTGAAGCCCAATCGCAATTCAGAATGCATCATATTAGCTCCAAGCATGGATGGTGTGGTTTTATTGGGTACAGTTTAATTAATGCTACACTATATTGAATAGAAAGGCTTTATTGTCCTCAATATTTACACATGAATTGCTCCGCCCGACGGGCGGGTAAAATACTACTGAGAACAAAGTTAACTACTCGAGTTGCATAAGGATATGGGTTGTAATATCAAGCAATGCCAAATATATGAATATGCTGTTTTAGCGGACGCATAAATCTTGAATTATAGAGATGACAGAAGGTTTCATTGTTTTGATAGTGTTACACTTCTGAATTACTACACACGAAAGATGGGTGTGAACTTGAGCAGTGTTGAGGAAAAAACTTCGTCAATAATTAATACAAGAATTTATAAATTTATATTTTTCTGTTGGATAAGCTTTTTGCTTTTTGATTCATTATATTCTATTGATAGTTCCGCACAACGGGCGGGTTTAAATACGAGGCAGTTCGAGGGAAAATATTTTGCCACATCTAAAATGAAAACATTCACATTTAGACTTTCTATTGGTTAAGACTTTTGATGGGTTTACTTTTTCTTTTTTAATTTCTAATCATTTTTTCTAAATTCAATATTCATTTTACTCTATTTATTGTTCTGCACAAAGGGCGGGGTATAATGCTAGATGGTGATGTTCAGTTATAAATATATTTTGAAAACATTATGATAGAAAAATTAGTAATTTTTCATTGTTTTGTGTCAGAGTTCTGAATTATTCAGCACGACGGGCAGGTTTAAATAGGATTTTCTTGGGTTTACTCTTTTCTTTATGAATTCATATTTATTTTCTCTTATGAATTGAATACAAATTTAATATTATGAACTGTTTCGCTCGACGGGGGGTTTACATGCTAGAATTTTCATTGTTTCGTACGTGTGAGTGTTCTGAAATATTCCGCACGACGGGTAGGTGTTTAATATGAGGTGGATTAAGGGATAATATTTTGTCAAATTTATAATTAAAATATTCACATTTAGAGTTTTTATTGGTGAACGTATTTACAGGTTAAAGTTTTTGCTTTTTAATTTTTATACAGTTGATTCTATGGATTGAATATGCATTTTATTTTATGAATTGTTGAGCACGACGGGCGGGTTTCAATACGAGGCGGGTTAAAGGAAAATATGTTGTCAAAGTAAAAATAAAAATAATTAAGCATAGACTTTTCAATTGAGTAAGATTTTAATGAGCATATCTTTTTTCTTTTTTAATTTGCAATATGTTTATGAATAAAATATGAACTTCATTTTATGAATTGCTCCGCACAACTGGCGGGTTTCAATGCTAGACGGTGATGTTAAGTTATGAAAATATTTTGGAAACATTATGATGAAAAAGTGTAGTCATTTTTCATTGTTTCGTGTCTGAGTTATGAATTATTCAGCACTACGGGCATGTATGAGGCGGTTTAGAGAAACTATTTTGTGAAAATAAATATGAAAATATAGAAATTTAGACTTTTTTATGGGTTTACTCCACTCTTTTTTAATTTATATTCCTTTTCTCTTATGAATTGAATACAAATCTAATAGTATGAACTGTTTCGCTCGACGGGCGGGTTTACATGCTATAGTTTTCATTGTTTGTTACGTGTTTGTGTTCTGAATTATTCCGCACAATGGGTGGGTTTATATATGAGGCGGGCTGAGGGAAAATATTATGTCAAAATAAAAATAAAAATATTCACACATGGACATTCCTATTATGAGTATCCACTTATGTATCCTAGAGTGTCCTAGAGTGTCCATGAGTATCCTATATCCACTTATGAGTTTTAATTTTTGTGTGTGGAATATTTATTATGAATATGAATTTTTATGAATATTAATTCCATTTTTGGAAATTTTTTGTCTACAGTTTAAGCTAAAGGTTAAATTTTAAAAATAAAACTAAAAAAAATTTATAGTGGTGAAAAGACAAAATGAACCCTGACAAATGCGAAAATTTTGGTCAATATTCTGCCATCGAGATCTCCAAAACCAGTAATGGTACAGCAATACAGATTATACCACTGTGTAGAAAATGCTTGTGTCCTACAAGATAGGTTATAATTAATATCCAAAAATTAAATTTAAAACATGTAAAATGGAAAAAATTCAATCTACATTCAAAATTTCATTTAAACTCCGGGCGTCCGATTTTATTTATATTTTTCTCCATTTCTCAGCAACTAGATATCACACATCTATATAAATAATACTATCATGCCGGAAATTTTGTTTTCTACACCACGGTATAAATTGTTATCTTCCAGAGTGTATTAAAAAAAGTTACGGCGGTGTGAAGTCAAAATGACAAAGTCAAAAAGGCAAAATTAGCACTGAAAAACGCGAATATTTTGGTGAATATTCCGCTATCTATTCCTCATAAACCAGCAAAGTTAGAGCTATAAAACTATACTATTGCGTATAGAATTTTGTGTTCTACAAGAAAATATATCATTTTTACCCACAAATGATACAAAAACTGTGTAAAATTGGCAAGATTCTCAAATACATCCAAAATTGCACTTGAACACAGGGCGACTAAAATTAATTCATTTTTCTACCTATTTCTCAGTATTTATTTGTCACACATTAAAATAAGTTATTCCATCGTGCTAGAAATTTTGTTCTCTACAATACGGTATAATGTTATTTTTCCAAAAAATACTTAAAGGAAGTTACGGCGGTGTAAATTCAAAAGGACATTTTGTCAATTTGGCAGCTATTATGCGCACTTGCGATTACACAGGAATATACACCGATTAAATTTCACTGAAGCCCAATCACGATTAAGAATGCATCATATTAGCTCCAAGCATGGATGGTGTTGTGGCGTTTAGGTAGCCACGGAGCGTCACATACAAGCAGTGCGAGTTCTTTGGACCGACTGTATTTGTGCATACAAGGGACGAGCAAGACATTACAGACAAACATACACACAAGATCAAACACGCACAATACGAGAAACACAACACGACACACAGGTCGCTTCTAGCAGGTACCGCCAGGTGGAGCGAGACGCAGTTACACGTGGCGCACCATAGGACTCCCCCACCAGAAGCGGAGCGGTATTGATGAGTTTCGATGATGATGGTGTCGGACTTTCAATGATGTCGGTGAAGCTTCGCTGGTATGGTAGACCGGCGCGCCATACTGCACGGCAGCACGAGGTCAAGTAGATTTCACACAATGAAGTCGAACTGGTGCTGCGCAGTTCGGTGGCGAGGTTGTTGAGCAGAAACTGCATCCAGCAAGGAGTCGAGCCAATCCTGACGAAATTATGTTGACCCCTTGCTGCGCAGACGTTTGCTGTTCAGTGAGGCAAAGTTTGTCGTAGGTTAGCGGAAACTGCATCCAGCAAGAAGACGAGGCAATATTATTGTGTTGCCTTCTTGCTGCGCAGGCGTTTGCTATTCGATGGTTTTACGTCCGGCGTCCGTAGGAGAATAAAACACGATTGAGTACGGCACCGGACGGAGTCGGCCTTGGATGGTGTGATGCTGGTGCGTCTGGTCAGCGGCTGAGAGTGCGTCGCTCGTAGGGAGGCACAGAAGGCTGCGACACAGACGGATAGGCGATGAGCGGAAAAACGAGGCAAAATCACAGGCAGATGAGACACAGTCAAAACAAATTCACTCAGCATCACACCATCCTCACGTCGGGGTCACCAATGTGGCGTTTAGGTAGCCACAGAGCGTCACATACAAGCAGTGCGAGTGCTTTGGACCGACTGTATTTGTGCATACAAGGGACGAGCAAGACATTATAGACAAACATACACACAAGATCAAACACGCACAATACGAGAAACACAACACGACACACAGCTCACTGCGCTTCTAGCAGGTACTGCCAGGTGGAGCGAGACGCAGTTACACGTGGCGCACCACGGTGTGGTTTTATTTCGTACAGTTTCATTAATGCTACACTATACTGAATATAAAGTATTTATTGTCCTCCATATTTACACATGAATTGCTCCGCACGACGGGCGGGTAAATTGCTACTGGGAACAAAGTAAACTACTGAATTTTACTGTGTAACTTAATTGGTTTAATTTCAAGTTGCATACGCTTAAGCTGCATAAGGATATGAGTTGTAATATCATGCAATGCCAACTATATGTATATGCTGTTTTAGCGGAAGCATTCATCTGGAATTATAGAGATGACAGAAAGTTTCATTGTTTTGATAGTGTTACACTTCTGAATTACTACACACGAAGGACGGGTGTGAATTTGAGCAGTGTTGAGGGAAAAAACATCGTCAATAATTAAAACAAGAATTTACAAATTGGAATTTTTCTATTGGTCGTTTTTCATCAATTTTCTTTGTGTTTGTTTCGTGTTTGAGTTCTGAATTATTCCGCACGAGGGCAGCTTTAAATATGAGGCGGATTGTGGAAAAACAAGTTTTCTTAATTGAAACATAAATTTCACATTAAGACTTTTATATTGGCTAAAAATTTCTTATGGGCTTGTTCTTCTTTTTCAATTTGGAATTAGGTTTTTATAAATTGAATATTAATTATATTTTATGAACTATTCCGCACGACGGGCGGGCTTAAATGTATCAATAAAGAGTGGGTTTAAATGATAGCGAGGTATATGATATTTTGCTAGCAGTAAATATTCCAGAGATAAAAGTAGAATAGCTCTTGAGCGAATGATGGTGGAGAATGATGTGAACCTTCAAATATATTATGCGATCTGATGATATATGTATTAGGAATATTACGTAGCAGAATAAAGATTGCATAATATAATATCGGCTGTAATTTCAAGGGATGTAATACCGGTGTAATCCAAAAAATAACAACTGTATGAATATGGTGCATTAGTGGAAGCATTAACCGGGATTTATGAGATAATATTGGAAAAAATTCATTTATATACTAAAAAAACTCATTGTTTTTTGTGTTTACATTTCGAAATTATTTCTGACGACAGGCGGGCTCAAGTATGAGGCGGGCTGACTGGATAATATGCCGTCAATTATTAGAATAAGAATATGCAAATTCAGAACAAGAATTTTCTATTGGTATACATTTTACAATTTAGAGTTTTCTATTAGACTGGCTGTTTGCATTTAAATATGTATTACTTTTGTTTTATTAATTGTTCCGCACGACGGATGGGTTCAAACATTCAATTTTACCGTGTGGAATTAATCCATATACAAAACTCACGGGCTTGACTTCAAGATCCAGACTCACTAATGTAAATGTGACTTAAATGGTGTATAAATATATCGCATTATGCAACAACTGTGAATTTAGCTGCCTTACAGTTTGGTTCCGATAGTCTCCACGGTAGAAGCGAAAATGTGTATGTGTGTATGTGTGTATGCGTGTATGTGTGTAGTTACCATCTACAGTGGTGACTCCCGGTAGACTCAAGCGGAGGTGATGATGAACGAACTCGGGCCAGTATTCGAGTCGCGAACCTCTGACACGAGAGTTCAACGCCTATCCACTAAGCTACTCGGGAGCTCAAATTTATCTATATATGTATGTGTGTGTCATACCAGTATGCGTGTGAGATGGATGTGTATGAATGTGAGTGTGAGTGGTGCGTGCGATTTTTGGTGGACGATGTGATGTGTGTGCAGGTGTGTGCTAATCGCTATGATAATAGATTGTGTATTTTTTGTTGTTACTACGCTATAAATTGCACAACAGCACAAAATTACAATGAAATATTACGCTTAAAATAGAGCATGATGAAGCGGGATGACACGTGCCCACAATGTACACCAATAGTTAATCACCAATAGTACGTATTATTATGAAAACACGCGATAATATAGATCATTCTAATGTCATTCTGATATAGTGACCTATTAAGTGATCTATAAAAGTATATAATGCATGTAAATTTATTTTTAAATTAAAATCCAATGACACTCGGGTGTTTTGCTTGCAATAGCGTATTTGACGACAATTTGAAATTTTGCGTGCTGCTTTAATGGCACATCTATTCACTTGACATGTTCTATAATTCGATGGACATGTAGTGTATCATATGTATGGCTAGCACTGCCAGGCGCGTGCATTCCTCGACAGGTGCAGCGCAACCTGGCAGTGCTTGCAGTCAGCTGATACTAGCAGATCTTATGTCATGGGCTTCAAGATCAGATGTCTTAGTCGAGCGAAACTTAGCGCAGCAGTCGGTGTGAATAATGGTCTTGTCCATGTTACAATCTGACACGTTTGATTTACATACATAGTAGCGCCTTCTGATAAAGGCATATACATGAAAACACGTATATGCCGTATGCACACATTCTCCGGTAGTATTTCAAATGCTCTGTTTCCTCTACATACGAGTATAAGGTCTGTTGTAAGTATATCAAGTATTTTGAAAAAATCCGTCCTTTCCTATCATGTGTGAGTTAATTTGTTGTGATGAAATTGGAAACCACTTGCCTGTGAGCTCATGGTTTTGGTGTGCATATGTATACGGATATATGTACGTGATTTATGTGTGTGTGTGTGTGTGTGTGTGCTTGTGTGTGTGTGTGTGTGTGTGTGTGTGTGTGTCTTGTGTTCAAGTGTGTTTGATAGTGTGCGGTTGTGCAGGTGTGTGGGGTCGTGTAGGTGTGTGTTGAGTAGGGCTGTGTACAGTCGGGTGTATTGGTTACTGCGTCTTGTGTTAATCGTTTTCAATTCATTCCCTTGTTCTGTATTTTTTCGTCACTGTCATTCAATAAATCGCTTTTAAGAAGCTTTTGTGCAATGACAACGAGAGCGATGAAACAATATTTGTTTTTCATCAAACTATTGCACATATTTGTACTTTATTAACACACACACACACACACATATATATATATATATATATATATATATATATATATATATATACTAGCATTAAAACCCGCCCGTTGTGCGGAGCAATTCATAAAATGAAATTCGTATTTAATTTATAAAAAATATGGCAAATTGAAAAGGAAAAAAAGTAAACTCATACATTTTTTATCAATTTGAGTCTAAATTAAATTATTTTTATTTCAATTTTGACAAAATATTTTCCATCAACCCGTCTCATATTTAAACCCACTCGTCGTGCGGAATAATTCAGAACTCGAACACGATCCGTTCTGGATCTTGAAGTCAAATCCGGTAGTTTTGTATATAAATTCATTCTACACGGTGAAATTGAACGTCCTATTGTCTATAGCTGCTGCCCGCGGGACATTTTTATTTCATACACATGATCCATCGCTTTGTTTACGTTTGAAGCCCCTGATCTATACCACTGAGCCCGCACAGTTATGTCACTTCGTATTTAAGCATACACAAACACATAATTCCTTTCATATAAATAGATTTGAACCCGCCCGTCGTGCGGAAAATTAATAAAATAAAATGTAAATACAATCCATAAAAGAGAATGAATACAAATTAAAAAGCAAAAAATTTAAGCTGTATATACGTTCACCAATAAAAAATTCTAAATCTGAATATTTTTATTTTTATTTTCACAAAATATTATCCCTCAATTCGCCTCATATTTGAACCTGCCCGTCGTGCGGAACAATTCATACTATTAAATTTGTATTAACTTCATAAGAGAAAATATATTTGAATAAATATAGAAAAGAGTAAACCCATAAAAAGTCTAAATTTCTATATTTTTATATTATTTTGAAAAAATAGTTTGCCTAAACCGCCTCATATTTAAACCTGCCCGTCGTGCTGAATAATTCAGAACTCAGACACAAAACAATGAAAAATGACTAAACTATTTTATCATAATGTTTTCAAAATATATTTATAACTTAACATCACCATCTAGCATTATAACCCGCCCGTTGTGCAGAACGATAAATAATTTTAAATAAATATTGCATCAATAAAAAACGATTAGCGATTTAAAAACAAAAAGTAAAACCATAAAGAGTCTTAACCAATAGAAAAGTCTAAGTATGAATGTTTTTATTTTAGATGTGGCAAACTATTTTCCCTCGAACAGCCTCGTATTTAAACCCGCCCGTCGTGCGGAACTATTAATAAAATATAATGATTCAAAAAGCAAAAAGCTTATCCAATATATAAAAATAAATTTGTAAATTCTTGTTTTAATTATTGACGAAGTTTTTTCCCTCAACACTGCTCAAAATCACACCCGTCCTTCGTGTGCAGCAATTCAGAAGTGTAACACTATTAAAACAATGACACTTTCTGTCATCTCTATAATTCCACATTAATGCTTCCGCTAAAACAGCATATGCATATAGTTGGCGTATGCATATAGTTTAATCGGTGTATATTCCTGTGTAATCGCAAGTGCGCATAATAGCTGTCAAATTGGTAATATGTGCTTTTGACTTTACACCGCCGTAGCTTCCTTCAGATACACTTTGGAAAATTACAAATTATACCGTATGGTAGAAAACAAGATTTCTAGCACGATGGTATAATTTATTTTTATGTGTAACAAATAGTTACTGAGAAATAGTAGAAAAATAAATTAATTTTAGACGCCCGTTGTTCAAGTGTAATTTTGGATGTATTTGAGAATTTTGCCTATTTCACACGTTTTTTTGTATCATGTGTGTTTATAAATTATAACTTATCTTGTAGAACACAAAATTATCTACACAATAGTATGACTTTTATATCTGTATCATTGCTGGTTTATGAGGAATAGATAGCGGAATGTTGACCAAAATATTCACGTTTTTGTGTACTAATTTTGCCTTTTTGACTTTGTCATTTACACTTCACGCCGCCGTAACTTTTGTTAATACACTTTGGAAAATTAAAAATTATACCCTGTTGTAGAAAACGAAACTCCCAGCATGATGGTATAATTTATTTAGATGTGTGATTTTTATTTGTTGAGAAATAGAGAAAAAATTAAATAAAATCGGTCGCCTTAAGTTAAAATGAAATTATGAATGTAGATTGTAATTTTATCATTTTTACATATTTTATCAATAATTTTATAATTTTAATTATACCCTAACATGTATAACAGAAAATTCTCTACACAATGGTATAATTCGTATAGCTGTACTATTTATGGTTTATGAGGAGTATATGGCGGAATATTGACCAAAATTTTCGCATTTGTCAGGGTTCATTTTGTCTTTTCACCGCTATAACTTTTTTTGGTTTTATTTTTAAAGTTTTAAATTTAACCTATCGTGTAGACACACAAAATTCCAACGTAATGGTATAAATTGTTAGCGAGTACACTAAGTGGTTATTGAGTAGAAGTTTGCAGAAAATGGACCAAGGAGGGTGGGACAGACAAACATACAGACAGAGGATCTATTTTATATATATATATATATATAGACTAGCATTAAAACCCGCCCGTTGTGCGGAGGAATTCATAAAATGGAATTAATATTCATAAAAATTCATATTCATAAAAAATATTTCAATTTAAAAAAGAAAATGAAAACTCATAACTCACTCAATAGAAAAGTCCAAGTGTGAATATTTTTATTTTTATTTTGACATAATATTTTCCCTCAACCCGCCTCATATATAAACCCACCCATTGTGCGGAATAATTCAGAACACAAACACGTAACAAACAATGAAAATTCTAGCATGTAAACCCGCCCGTCGTGAGAAACAGTTCATACTATTAAATTTTTATTCGATTCATAAGAGAAAAGGAATATGAATAAAAAAGAGTGGAGTAAACCCATAAAAAGTCTAAATTTTTATTTTTTCATATTTCTTTTCACAAAATAGTTTGCCTAAACCGTCTCATATTAATACATGCCCGTCGTGCTGAACAATTCAGAACTCAGACACGAAACAATGAAAAATGACTACACTTTTTCATCATAATGTTTCCAAAATATTTTTATCACTTAACATCACCGTCTATCATTGGAACCCGCCAGTTGTGCGGAGCAATTCATAAAATGAAATTCATATTTAATTCATAAACATATTGCAAATTTATAAAGAAAACATATATACTCATTAAAATCTTACTCAATTGAAAAGTCTAAATTTAATTATTTTCATTTTTATTTTGAAAACATATATTCCTTTAACCCGCCTCATATTGAAACCCGCCCGTCGTGCTCAACAATTCATAAAATCAAATGCATATGCAATCCATAGAATAAACTGTATAAAAATTAAAAAGCCAAAAATTTAACCTGTAAATACGTTCACCAATGAAAACTCTAAATGTGAATATTTTAATTATAAATTTGACAAAATATGATCCCTTAATCCACCTCATATTTAAACCTACCCGTCGTTCGGAATAATTGTAATTGTAATTGTGTGTTCAAGTGTAATTTTGGATGTATTTGAGAATTTTGCAAATTTTACCCGTTTTTGGTATCATTTGCGGGTATAAATCATAACTTATCTTGTAGAACACAAAATTATCTACACAGTATTATATTCCTGTGTAATCGCAAGTGCGCATAATAGCTGTCAAATTGGCAATATGTCCTTTTGACTTTACACCGCCGTAACTTCCTTCAGATATACTTTGGAAAATTACAAATTATACCGTATTGTAGAAAAACAAAATTTCCAGCACGATGGTATAATTTATTTTAATGTGTGACAAATACTTATTGAAAATAGGTAGAAAATTAATTAATTTTAGTCACCCGGTGTTCAAGAGTAATTTGGGATGTATTTGAGAATTTTGCCAATTTTACACGTTTTTTTTGTATCACTTGTGGGTATAAATTATACATTTTCTTGTAGAACAAAAAATTATCTACACAATAGTTAACTTTTTATAGCTGTACCATTGTTGGTTTATGAGGAATAGATAGCGGAATATTGACCAAAATATTCGCGTTTTTCAGTGCTAATTCTGCATTTTTGACTTTGTTATTTTGACTTCACACCACCGCAACGTTTTCTCAATACACTTTGAAAAATTAAAATTTATACCGTTTTGTAGATGACAAAATTTCCAGTATGATGATATAATTGGTTTAGACGTGTCAGAGAAATAGAGACAAAAGTATAGAAAATCGACGCGTCGAGTTTTAAGATTTTTTTTAATGTAGACTGAAATTTTGCCGTTTTTACATATTTTATATTTAATTTTTGGATATGAATTATAGCTTACCGAGTAGAACAGAATATTTTCTACACAGTGGTATAATCTGTATAGGTGTACCATTGCTGTCTTATGAGGAGTAGATGGCGGAACAATTACCAAAAATTTCGCATATTTCATGATTCATTTTGTCTTTTCACCGCTATAACTTTTTTTTAGTCAATTTAAAAGTTCGAAATTCAGCCTACAGTGTAAACACCAAAATTTCCAACGTGATGGTATAAATCGTTAACGGGTACACTAAGTGGTTACCGAGAAGCAGCTTGCAGAAAACGGACCAAGGAGAGTGGGACTAAGTTACTAAGTTACTAAGTTACTAAGTTAGCGGACTAAGTTTATACACTAAATGTGAATTTTAACACTGAACTTGTTACTACTTTTGACACCATTATGCCCACCATAGAAAATATTGAGTAAGATTTTGAATTAAAAAATGGGCTTAATGGCCGGGATCTACGGTTGAAGCTAAAGGTGTCAAGAATCAAGAACATTAGATTTAGAAAATTTGATTTAACGAATTTCTTTCAGTCCTGACCTAACCAGCTAAACCTAACCTAACCTAAAATCTATGAAAAATATAGAAACGTTTTTGTGCGTTTTCTAAGCGTTTTTAATAGATTAGCGTATTTAATGTTCTTGAATCCTTACACATTTAGTCTAGACCGGGATCACGGTATTAGTCCCCTATTTCAATATAAGACAGCAAACTTATCGTACGGTTAAGAAGCATAAAGGAGGAGCAAGCATGATGCAGCAAAAAGGAATAACTCAGTGAAAACAGAAACAAAATCAGAAATCAAATTCTGAAGATGACATATCTCTTAACTATTATATGTATATATATCTCTTGATTATTATATGTATATATATGTCTTTACTATTATATGTATATATATATATATGTCTTTACTTATATATGCCTTTACTATTACTATTCTGTATTGTATATGCCTATACTTTACAGATAACGTGTTTTGTCACGGAACATTATATTCTTAGCATTGGCTTCACTGGCTCGGCAAATTCTATCATTATTACTATCATTTTTATTCAAATATAATATTTTTGAAACGCAGCCCATTTATGCGAATATACGCGCCTTGTCAGCAAACACAGCGCTGGTACTGTGGCTTACGCTAGCAAAAACTTGTTTAGCCAGCAAAAAGGCTCCATTGCCAACGGCAAAAGCTCGTGTTTGAATCGTCCTTGAGAAAGCTATTCCGCGCGCACTAGTGTTGTTGTCAGTGTCTGTTCGGGGAATTGCGCGTGACGCACGCAGTGAAACACACAAATGAAGGGTGTTCATGTCATTTATCAGTACTAGTGCTTTGTAGTGTACATCGCGTGCCAGGAGTGGTGAAACTAAGAGCACGTCTGCAATATCGAGCGAAGCTACATTGTGCATGGGATTTCACGGTGGGTCCATCTTTCAGTTTTCAACGATACTGTTTACTTGTTTTTATCAGTGAGTATTATGGTTTGTATTTATAAACCGTGTATGTTCATGAGTATCTAATTAAAGGCAAATTTTCATTTGAATCCACTGTACCAGCCTGTTCAGTGAAATATCACGGTAATGCATCAAAATACAGTTCAAATCCTTAGGACTCAGAGTTTCAGAGTATGCTACATAATATTTGTATTGCTGTATATTATTGAGAAGTCATTTTGTCAATTTAGTTTGTTTGTAAAGTGGCATAATTCCTTGTGTAAAGAATGGATTCTATATTGACGAGTTCGAATGCTGTCTTGACCCGCCAGAGTTATTCTCGGATATGTCACTCTTGTTTATATTTTTACAATCGCCTATTATCTATATTATCGCGGCGTAGCCTTCATTCAGCTTTTCTGTTCGAGCTTACTGTTCCCAATTACCATTTGGTCCTATAACTTATATTCTCACACCATTTGCTGATGTATAAATTTCCGTATGAAATGCATATGTGACGTTTGATGTCGCTACTGATACTGTCACCACTGATATAATTCGCATTTGCCATCATTCGTTTATGGGATCTAGTACAATATTGCCCTATGAACATATTAGCCACAAATGCCCGGGTACTCCCATACTCTAAAATAGGGCAATATGTTCACCTCGACAAGCGTAGTGTCAAAGGCGTACCAAGTGCGGTGAGTGCGACTGCGGATTGTCCAATATGATCACTTTTCACCATAACGTAATTTTAGTGGGTTTCAACATAAGACACGAGTTTATATACAACAGGTAGATACCACTTAACATACTGTGTGGTTATTGGCTAGGCTCAATAATCTAAATTGACTTAACCTGACCTGACCTAACCTAGCCACTAACCGCACAGTGTGTTAGGCGCTAGCTACTTGTTGTATAGAAACTCGTGCGTTGCGTTGAAAATCACTGAAATTATGCTAATCACTGAAATTCACTTTCCACCATAGCACAATTTCAGTGGTTTTCAACACAAGACACGAGTTTATACACAACAGGTAGCTAGCATCTTACATACTGTGCGGTTATTGGCTAGGCTCAGTAATCTAACTTGATTTAAACTGACCTGACCTGACCTAACCTAGCCAATAACCGCACAGTATGTTAGGACGTGAACATATTGGACACAAGCCGCAGTCGCACTCACCGCACTTGGTACGCCTTTGACACTACACTGGTCGAGGTGAACATATTGCCCTATTGCAGAGTATGGGAGTACTCGGGCATTTGTGGCTAATAAGTTTATAGGGCAATATTGTAGTACTCCCCGTTTATGTCCAGCAAGTGCTCCTGTTAAGTCTTTGTGTTCAAATGGTACACAATAAAGATCATTTATAGGAAAACAATTATGAAAAAATGAGTGCATAAAATTGTTAGATGACCGTTGGCTGATCTGGTAGATCATACTCTTTTGATCATGCTTTGTATTCAGTTCTGCACGGTGTCTAGTTATCCTCCTCACTGTTATAGGGAAACCGGCTTAGTCGCTGACGATTCGATCATACTACTGAGCTGTGCTGCATGGAGCTGTGCTGTACTGCATGGTTACTTGTAGAAGTGGTAGAAAGAACGGTCACAAACACAGTCTCCCTCTTAGATTGTATTCCTTCTGTTTTTGCTTTCATGCGAGTGTTTTCTAACAATTTGCGCGATACAAATCCAATTTTGATTACTCGATAAGCATGATTCCGCAGTCTATGTTTACCATAACCTTCTAGCTTGTCTATTGTCGATTTATCAGTTGTTCACTACTCAAATTATTATTCGTGACGGCTGCAGCCCTCCAAATTACGACCGTCGGTGAAGTTGTTTGCCTGGCTGAGGACCAGGGTCGGATTTAGGCATGTGGAGGTCCTTAGACAATCTATGTGTGTGCCCTGCTTGAGGCGGTTGGCAATCGAAGCATGTCTCATCGGTGGACGCTGAAAGCTCCACCGGCAAATCATCATTGCCGGTCTTGCCAGTAATGCATTTTGGTCATCTTATTCACGTTTGCAAAATAACCTCTCCTGATTATGTACACTCGAGTATGAAAATATTATAAAAGCAATGCCAAATAAATAGCATATGTTTTATTACCATTCATCTAAATATGTTCGTTTACCCTCACTCGTCAGGACTGTTCACACCTGACTGTACAAACAGACCATTTTCCAAGGTGATTTGGAAGCATGATCCATACTCAGTGACGCCACTCTAAAAATCAAAATCAAAGTTTCTTCGTAGTATAGAAAAAACTATAGAGGTATCTGTATTTACAGACCAGACACTTTACGAGACTTGACCCTTGCAAATTTGGTGATCAATATGTCAAAGTCACTATTTGGTTTTACTGTAGTTGTCCGTGATGAAGACAGGTAAATTATAAATATCCATAATTTTGTTGTATTCCTGACTAAAAACTTATTCCTGATATATTGTCTGAAATTATTTAAGCATGGTTCCTTTTTTGAGGCCGGAGACAGGCCGCTGGGCAGGTACCCTCTTTGCCCCCCCCCCCCCCCCCTAAATCCGGCCCTGCTGAGGATTCAATGCAAACAGACATTTACGGAGCTATATTAACTATGATTTCATATTTACTGTTGTGTTTTCAGTCGGTCCCGTGTGTTTGAGAACCACGCCGAAACAAGATGTCTCAGGATGTAATCATGGAGCCAGTGCACAACACAGACGTGAGAATTTCCATCTCATACATTTTGGCGAAATATTTCACAGGATGTTTCATTGACATCTATTCATGAACGACAAGTAGAAACTGGCGAATTCACTCATGCCTCATCGTATTCACCAAAAAACACTCACAAGCCTTCAGGCACACATACATACACACATATACACATACACACACATATATATGCACATAAGGAACGTGCTGAGATGAATGCGAACGCAGGAGCGAGGATGACGAGATGTTTCTGAGATGTCGTGCACGAATGTGAGCAAAGGAGTTGAGTGGTCAAATCTTGCTGAGAAAAGCTGGCAAAGAAGCGCTTTTATATTGTGTCATCCCATGGAGGCCGCATCCGCACGAGCCGCATCCCACGCGTACATTGTCCGTGTATGTTGCACTACATCATGGTTAGGCTTTAAGGCTTAATCAAGGTGACTCGATTGATAGAACGGATAACATTCGTTACCATTCCGGCCACATATATTAAGCGATAGCGGTCGTTGGTAACTTTCAACACTCTTGATTTTGGCATTACATTTGATCCCTATTTCAGTTAGATATACTGTTCCCAGGTTAAAAAAAGCTAAATGCCTAAGTGGCAGCTGCTACACGGGAAGAAGCCGAAGCTTATGAACACACAGGCGTGCCCCGTGCAGCTCGCTGCCACCCCAGAACCGACCCTTTCCACGCTATGGCGCCACAATGACGTAAGACGTTTTAGAGAGGGCCACCTCCCCAGAATGCATGGCACAATTCATGACTGATATCTGGTACCATCATTTTCTGCTGGGTGGACAGGGGCTGTGGGATTGTAGAATTCGCCCAATGAAATTCCGCTCCGCCGGGTTTCGAACCACGTACCTCCCGCTTGTGAGGCGGGTGTGCTAACCACTACATCACGGAGTCCACACAAAGGTCTACAAGATATTGTGTTTATTGACCACGTTGTGTGAGTCTCTGCTTGTGTGTGATGTGTGTGTGTGATGTGTGTGTGTGTGTGTGTGTGTGTGTGTGTGTGTGTGTGTGTGTGTGTGTATGTGTGTGTGTGTGTGTGTATGTGTGTGTGTGTGTGTGTGTGTGTGTGCTTGTTGATAATCACGTGTGAATATAATATAGAACAGATTTATAACACTGTCACGGTCCATTCAAGCAGTTATTTCAGTAATTGTACTTCCGACACATGCAGTTCCATCATGGCTTGGCGCTTGAAAGTCTTGTAAGAAGTTAAATAGTCAGTTCCATGATTTCTTTCACGTGCTTTACCGACACATTTTAACAATGTGCTACTACACTGTAATGTAGCCTATCTTCTAGGCAGCCGAACTGGTGCATTGACCATACCTTATCCAGTAGTGGATGAAGTGCAAATGCCGAGAACGTCGCTTTTGCAGTTATACTGCAATTTTCGGCGTTGACGTTTGTATTTAGCAGTTGGTCCACCCTGCCGTAGTTGTTCATTAGTAATTCCACGTCTGTTATGCTATCATTAGCTGTTTTTTCTGATTTCTGATCTTCCATGACGATTTCGCTGCATTTGTTGCTTGCAAGTGTCTTGTTGTATTGAATTGTTGCAGAAGTATGAGTGAGGCTGCGCTTTAATGTCCTATATTTTATTGACCCTCCAATTGCCTTCGGTAGCACCGCATCAAGTACTGACCAACGCAGGACGCTTAGAAAAATCCGACATAAAGTAAAAACAAAGTTTCTCCATGAATTAATTGCCAGATGCTCTAGAATGTACTGGAAGGGCACGCTGATATTTTGGCTTTTAAAACTATTTTGACTGTTGATTGTTTGTGGTTTCTTTGAGATCGAACACTGCTCAAGTTCGTGTTGAATATTATTTATCAGTTTTCCCAGCAGTTTAGTGCTGCTAATACCGTCGCAAACACAATGAGATATCAACAAGTATATATTTGCGTGGTATACTGTACGGTCACTCGTACCTTCAGACTTGAGTGACGGACCGTTTAGGAAAAACACCCGTGCAAGTGGTCCGGTATGAAGATCCAAAGTATCCGAGTTGATGATCTTATTGAAATAGTAGCGCCATTCACTACTGAAACAGTCTTGGTCGAGTGATGTTGGTAGTTGTCGGACCTCAATAGGCGGTGATCCTTTTGCCAACCAGCAACGATGGCGTCCACGACCGTCTTCTACGATTTCCACATGAGTGGAGAGTATAGGTGTTTCTTGTTGTAGCCTACTCACGGCGCGCTGCATCAGGTCAATTGTCAGCGGTTCCGGAGCTCGGCACACGCCTGTTCTACCTTCAGAAAGTTCCACTAACACCGATGAGCACACCTGATGAGTGCCGTCCATGTTCACGTGATGAAAATAGAACATCCATTCGTTGTGGCTTAATTTCCTCAATAACCTGCTTGACATCATGCGTTTATATTTACTTGTAGTTTTCGCACAATTTCTAGTTTTCACGTGTTCACACGGTTCTGGTTAGATATATAAATAGGGATATCTCATGAATGCCCTGCACAGAAATGGCCATCAAATCAAAATGGTTCATACCATATATCAGCTCTCCTTAGCGACTGGTTGATTAAACAATTTTGGTATGTTTCATTCGATTATTATAAGTCGTCAGCTGACTTATTCGCTTCGTACAACTTAGAGGTTCTAACTAATGCTGCATCCATGGGTTAAGAGGTTATTCTGCGGTACGCTTCTTAAAGTGATCGCAGTTATATTCATTTTCAAAATACTTTCATCACTGTCAGGTGCACCTGGTCACGAGCTCTTGAATATCAATGATAAGTCATGCGCACAAATCAACTTTCATTTTCGTACGCCATTCGTGCGGAAGTACTGAATGTTACAGTTTGTAATTCGTTCATGAATTTTATCAAAACATACACAACCAACTATGACTAGGAAAGTAAGAACAATAACAATACGTAAAGATAGGAGGTGCTTTGGACGCAACAGTGAGATACGCCATACCATTGTGGCGCTTTTTCTGGGCGCGTATGTGGCCGCCTCGTCCGACATTCATGAACACAGCCATGTGAAATGTGTTATATTTACATGCCGTGCATATTGACACTGCACCAACAATGTGCACAGAGCCGAGGCATGTGCTGCGCCACGTAGGTACTCACAGCAACGACTAGGGACGACTGCCTTCAGCCGTGTGCCCACTGTACCTGTGTGCCGTCCGCACGGCCCTCGTGACAATAACAACACTGCGAGAGAGTAGGTCAGTGAGCAGGACTGATAGGGTGTGTGCACACAGAGTGAATAACGGTACAGTGGGCACGGCGATACAGGCACTGCGAATGAAGAAGGCTGTGAGAGCAGAAGGTTGTGAGGTGCACGGATAAACATGGTGTGTGTGTGTGAGAGCGAGAGGAGAAATACCTACTGTTATTCTCGAACGGAAACACGAATAAAATGACAAATAAGAAATTGATAATAACACGTATATACAAGCCTAGCATATAATGACAACAATGCAGTCAACGTGGCCCGCTACACCATATCCAGACAAGTTGTATATAGCGAACATCATGTACTTTCATGTAGAAAATCACAAAACAGCATTTGCGGTAAGAGTAATAAATACACAAATAGGTGTAAAAATCATTTAATAAATGTGCAACGTCACCTCCAGATATCGATTTAATATATTTTCACAGATACACAATCAACACACTTCAGGTGTATTGTAACTTAGATTATGATTAAATCAACCTTTGTGCATAACTTCGATGATGACGCCATTAAGTCAAGTACTTAGGACAAATTCTTTGCAACTTACTCGATAGAACTAAATAGAAATCATCTTCAATTCCGTGTTGCAGGTACAACTTCCAAACCACCAACGTGATGAGACATTCGGCAAAGAAAAAGAAATGGACATCACCTTCCAAGTTGACGACACACCTCCGTGGTACCAATGTGCCTGTCTAGGATTTCAGGTATGTTTTTGAGTTACCCCTATAAACCGAAAATATGGGTCACTTTGCTTAGACGAACCTATGACAGCCGCTGACATCGGAAGAGGTTAACCTTTCAGGAACAGAGTACAGGTTTTGTAGATTAGAACTTGTCTGACTATAACTATTCGGTCGGTCGATCGGTAGATTGGAACAGCAGGGTTGGCAGTGTATTCGCTGGAAACTTCTCAGCCCTCTGTATAGACATGGCAAGAGTGATAGAACAAAAGGATTAAAAAACTGATATTTCCCTATGAACAGGTAAGTTAGCCAGAATTATAAAGTTAATTTTAACCACCACCAGACAGGAAATATTGAGATGCCCGAAGGACCATGATCAGTGACAACGCAGCTATATATCTGTCGCCACTATGTGCATATTCATGCATGTTCAGCGCTTTTAAGTAACACATTATTGAGAAGACTGTTGGTCGTTTGTTGGCAGCACTACCTAACAATGTTTGGCAGCACTCTCACAATACCTCTCGTGATCACTCCATTGCTATGTGTGGAAGCTGATTCGCCTGATCGCGGCTATATCATAGGGACAATTTTCTTCGTATCGGGCCTTCTGACGCTTTTACAGGCTACATTCGGAATCAGGTAATATGAAATGTGACTCTACATTATTCTAGAGAGATGTGATTGTGTCCAGTATATCAATGGATAATGAATGTCCAGAATACCCAATGTCAGCAGAAGTCTCATGCTTTCGGGTACATTTTCTTTCATATACGGCTTCCGTACCTGGTGCTGCAGTGTAAAGCTGGTAGGGCTTGCGGTCAAAATAAGGTTCTCGCGGTGCCGTCTGGTACTGAAACATTCACATGTATTCTGGTGCGCTGAGTGATATTTGCCGCAATTAATTAATCATCTGCGGCTGAATTGTGCCAGACTACCGATCGTGCAAGGTGGATCGTTCGCCTTTATCCCGCCAGCACTGGCTCTGCTGCAACAGCCCAATTGGAGATGTCCGACCGGCATGTCGTCCGTCAACGCCTCGTCGTTATTCAACAATAGCTCGACCACCACATCAAGCGGGGACGGTGTCGACTGGCAAACGCGAATGTGCTTCCTTCAAGGCGCCATTATTATGGCGTCGCTGGTGCAAATGCTGGTATCCATCACCGGTCAGTTGAACATATTGCACCGGCTGGTTGAATCATACAGGACAGTATCATCCGTATTGAAGGAATAAAATTTCGGAGAATTTTATCCTTTGCTTGCAAGCCATTCAGCGTTTGTGAATGTGTCTGGGTCTGTGTGTCTGTGTTCATGTGCAACGCTGGCCATTCAGGCACACGGCGTGTATGTGTGTGTGTGTGTGTGTGTGTGTGTGTGTGTGTGTGTGTGTGTGTGTGTGTGTGTGTGTGTGTGTGTGTGTGTGTGTGTGTGTGTGTGTATATATACTGTACTGCGTTGCTGACTCTGTAAGTGGGGGAATTATGGGCAGTGTAATGGGGGTTCCGCTGACGCGTTTAGTCGCATGGGGGAGTCGAGATGGAGCGTTCATAGTGTGCGTGTGAACAGTGCGCAGAAGCGTTGAGTAATCGTTTTAGGCGGTGTGAACAGTGCTCTGTTCTTTGTGTTTTGTGCTCGTCTCCGCGGTGTAAATATTGAGTGTTGCGTTTATTTCCTCGGTGTGATATTGTGTGATTGCGTTATATTTATCTTTCATCATTCATCATCTTTTCTGCAATACAACTACAAGCTTTTTCGGCCATGGCGTTGCACGGTGATTAACCAGGGACCAGCATGGACGTGCGTCTAATTCCGGAGTTCAGTGGATCGGACGCGCAGAATATCACAGTGTTTGGTCAGATTGGAACTCTTATGTGACCTTCGAGGCATGACTGACGTGACAACCGTCATTGCTATGCGTCTGGCCGGCGGTGCTTTTGCTGTGTACCAGCAGCTACCGATCTCTGACAGAAATGCGTGCAGAAAGTGAAGTCGGCCTTGCAAGCGGCATTTGGAATTGATCCATACACAGCCTACGAGTGGTTTCATGCCCACACTCTACACCCCAACGAGACTCCCGATGTATACTTGGCCGATATCAAGAGATTGGCTTCAGTGTTTGGTGGAGTGCCTGACATGGCTCTCGGGTGTGCATTTGTCTCGGGTTAGCCTGCAGAGGTGCGTACAACGTTGCGTGCGAATTATCGACTTGAGTCGCTGGATCTACCACAGCTGACAGCTAGGGCTCGCATACTGCTCCAAGAGAGCCAGCACAACGAAGTGTGTCTGGCCGCGAGTGAACCAACAGCAGATCATACAGCACCGCGAGAAATCAAGTGTTTTTGTTGCGGAGATATTGGTCATATCCAGCGCAATGGTCCCTCCAACCACAACCGCAACAGATTTGATCACGACAAGCACAACATATATAACGGCCGATGCAGTCATGGCAAGCTGGGAATCGATAGCGGAGTGGTGTCTTCAGCGCCGGACTCCTCTCCGAGACAAAGCTAGCCAGGGCGCTACCGACGGTGAATGTGACCATCGACGGTGTTGAGCGACATGCGCTGGTCGGCACGGGCTGCAGTGAAAGCATAGCGCATGTGTCCTGCCGCAGCAAATAGGCAAGCAAAAAGGTGAGCGTCGTAACAATGAGCGGTGAGAGATTCTCGACCTTGGGAACGGGTACAGTGACACTCAGTGCTGGTGGTGAGGTTTTACCCTGTCATGAAGTTGTTGTCTCACAGACGAGGCCACTGGAGTTTGATTGAATCATGCGAATGAATGCAATTACGTGTTTGAAGGACATGTGTATATCTGCTGACGGTCAAATAACGTTCAATCCATGTGCGTACGATTCTGTGACACCAGGCACACGGATGCACACTCACACTGCGCTGGATCTCACCGATGATAAAAGGCATGCTAATGATGAATTACGTGACGCACTGATTTTTACGGCTGGTATAGACAGAGGTCAACTAATTAAGAATACTCATCATGATTCTCGTCACCCAGGCGTACGAAAAACGCTGGTTTTTACTCGCAAAGCCGACCCAGGTGTCACCCGTCGCAAGGTGAACGCAGTAGTGCGAGAGTGCGACGTGTGCAACTCTAGATCCCGCCCCAGTGAAGTGGAAGAATGGACACTTGAATGTTAATTACCTGTGGGGCAGGACAAGGCGTGTGAGACGCAGTCATGATTCACCCGTGAGATGCCCAGACGTCGAAGAGTGTCTGTTTGTTGAAGGTGACTTGGTGTGGGTAAAGTCAACAGAGGGTTGTTGTTACAGCAAATATCTGCCCGGTGTAGTGACCCGTGTTGTGTCCAATCAATCAGTGGATGTTGACGGTGAGCCGCGACATGTTCGGGACCTGCGTATGGGACACACTTAGTCCGAAGTCGCTCAGCAACCGAGTTCAGACGATGACGAGCTGATTGTGAGTTTTGGGCAAGCCCCGAGGGCCAGCATGACATCGCGCGACTTCGCACCCGCAGAATCGCCTCGGATGTCCGATTGACGGCGCGTAGCATGGCCGACTAGAATACTAGGCCGGTATGTTGAATTTGTGACGTCATCAACGGTGGCGATCGTCGCTGAGCGCCGTATGTGTGCATGTATATTTTGCGATCAGTTTATAGGCTATTATCGCAATGAAATATTGATAATAGCTATTGAGAAATGGTACTTTCCGATTAATTGAATAATTCTGAATACAATAGACCACAAAGTAATAGATTTAAGCAATATGTTATCACAGTGAGACGAGTACAACTTGTATGCCATTCATTATGCACAACGTTATTATACACGGTGAGATATCAGTATATGAGAATACTAACAAAGCAATCCACAATAACACAGAATATGCCACGTCATATCTATATAAAAATACCGACAATAACAATTTATCAATATTAAAATTGTTGGCTGGCTGCCAGTCCCTTCGAGGATCTATCATAAGCTGTGCTGTCTTGTATATAAACTTCTTCACTCGCCATATCCTCCTTCCTACTTACTCACCCTCCTACAGTGCAGCGAGCGACCTTCCAGTCGCCGTCCTGTACCTTGTGTTTCTCATCCTGCTCTTCGTGAGTCAAACTGGTAGGCCAATTCATTCTAATTTTCTGCTCCCCGTCTTTACAATCAACTTCCTCCTCATGTCCTGAAGCAAAAATCAGTATCTTCAATCAAATCTCGTCATTCTCTTCTGATTTGCACAAATGTTTGCTATATTTGCCCACACAGCAAATTCTGCCTACAGACACTCCACAAGAACTGCACAACTCCTCCATTCCGACAGCACTAAATCTTGTTCTCCCTACATTATTCTTTCTTGGTCACCAGTGTTAATGTATGATGTGATGTGTGTTAATGTGTAAGATATTTATTTTGCTGTATTTATACTCGTTTTTCTCTTTTATTATCATGTGTGTTATTTTTGCTGGCTCATGTATTTTCCCTCTATGAGCTAATACTCCTTTATATTTTTAGCAACAGTTTTACTCTTTTACTCGCCTCTGCTCTACTTGGGGCTATATCAAATACATGTTTGCTTGTTTGTTTGTTTAAAAATCTTACACCACGACGCCATTCTCAGTGACATACACTTCTCACAGTGGAAATTTTCCTTCTCTTTGAATGCCTCTGTAATGACAGGTGGTTGTTTAATGATTTGGTAAAAGTATTCAACAATACGTTCACCATCGTGGACTCCGTGGTGCAGTTGTTAGCACACCCGCCTCACAAGCGGAAGGTCCGTGGTTCGAAACCCGGCGGAGCAGAATTTCATTGGGCGAATTCTACAATACCACAGCCCCTGTCCACCCAGCAGACAATGATGATACTAGATATCAGTCATGAGTTGTGCCATGCATTCTGGGGAGGTGGCCCTCTCTAATACGTCCTTGTGGCGCCATAGCGTGGAGAGAGTTGGTTCTGCGGTGGCAGCGAGCTGCACGGGGCACGCCTGTGTGTTCATAAGCTTCGGCTTTTTCCCGTGTAGCAGCTGCCACTTGGGCATTTAACCTTTTAACCTTTAAGCATTTTGGCAATGCATAACAAGCAAATTCTGCCTACAGACTCTTCACACGAACTGGACAAACATTACATTTATCCACACATCAACAGTGAGTCAAGCAGAAATCTTAAATGCAGCATTATTTTTTAGTTTTTAGTCACATTTATATATAAGCACCGTAGTCAAACTGTAATCAACATGTGAAATCCATGAATTACTCAATTTGTAATTTACGCATGACGCAATTTAGAATTACGCTCTCATGTTATTGTGGAGTCCTTCATCCTTTGTCCTTGATACTTGATTGTTGAATCCTTGATCTGCATAATGCTGCGTAACAAAGATATGGTCTTCAGATTTGCTATTTGTTACCGGTGGTGGTCCTCTGGCAGCGGCTGTTGAGCCAGTCTATCTGCGCTGCTGAGTGTGTTGGACACGTTGCAGTATTGTAATTTTAGCTCCTTCAATTGTGTGTCTTCGCCACTGGAGCTGATCCCAGGCTGATCCCAAACAAACAAAACACTTCGAGTCTTCGCAGGAGATTCCCCCGTCTGGTAACTGAGACCACACAAAGAAATCTCGTTTCGACAGCCGCAACGGAACAACGCTCATAATATTGACGCCTTTCAAGTCGCACATCATTTCGGTTCTCGTCCACCACTCCACAACATCACTGCTGCTATCATACTCGGGGAACGAGTGTCAAATGCAGTTGACTCCATTTTCTCAAGAATACGCAAAACCGGCCGGTTAGCTTGTAATAAGACGGTCTTGACAAACAATTCTCTGATATATTTGAAGAACAGAAACGAAATATGAAATAAGAAATGACATCAAACGCAGCACACAACAATACACGGTCAGATAAAGATACACAGAAAACAACACCTGCCGACCACACGTGCCACAACAGCCACAACGTATCACCGCGCCCACCACACTGCTCTCTTCTGGTCTACGAGAGTGAGACACAATCACAATCCTAGTACTCATCATACGATGTGTCAGTATCTGCTGAGATTAGTTGCAAAACAACCGTTTCCGAGACGCACGCCAACACACACACACACACACACACACACACACACACACACACACACACACACACACGCACGCACGCGACTGTGGCGACAGCACTCCCGCTACGCATACAATTCACTCACATCTCCAAAAATATAAAAATAGACCGAAATTCGTGGGAGCTATGCTTAGCTTTTCAGTGCATTTGTATGTTATAAATTTGTACTTTTCATGAAGTTATTGGACATGAAGTTATTGCTGCTCTAATTTTCTCATTCAGTTACTTCGTCCGTTCAACACAATCTTCACGAATTATTTCATACTTGATGATATGAAATTGAGACTCATTGAATATAATTTTCCAATCGTGTGAGCCAACGACTGTGTATTGTGTAGTATATTGTATGCTATATTAGACTATATTTGTATATTTATATATTTGTATATTTATATATTTTTATATTTTTATATTTGTATATTTGTGCTGGTGTCACTTTCAGGTCTGGTGGGAGTTCTGCTCAGGTTTATTACGCCGTTGACGATAGCACCCACCATCACTGTCATTGGTCTCTCTTTGTACGGCGTGGCTCGAGACAAAGCCGCCGAACACTGGGGTATCGCCATTCTGTAAGTTGTTATACGTTAAATCACGGCATATGTGAAACCACCAGAACAAAATATCCAATTGGATCTAGTACTGTAGCAACATATTCAATTATTTTATCTTTTATTCACTGTAACGGGACTTACTTCTGCTTAATGCTTATAATCCTCTTCTACTTCTCACTTTTATATATTCTTCAATTTCTGTACAAAACTAAAAAACTAAAATATATTCAGACAGGCGCGCGTGGGCATCACTGCCCCACGCAGGCCTACAAGACGTCACGCTCCAGCCGTCAAACCTAGCACAAGACTCTACCACGCTTCGAACACAACTCCAGATCACACAGTGACACACGGGAGCACACACACACACACACACACACACACGCACAGTCCTCACCCGCCGCAACAACCAATCAGCGGCGAGCCGGTCATTCGCTCGCCGCCGCGGGGCATGTACACTTCACTAAACGCATACACACACACCGAAGCAACTACACATACTCGCTCACACACTCTCACACGCCATACACAATTAAACCATACACGACCAAACAGACACAATAAGACGCTGACACACTCAAACACAATCACACACACACACACACACACACTCTCACTGCACACGATCACACTACAATTTCTTACTTACTTCTACTTATTGTAACGGGATTGGTTTTCTCTATAATACAAAAGAACTGGCTCAACATTGAAAGTGTATTATAGCGAACGCAAAATGTGCTATCATTTTGGCGGTAATTTTTTTGTCGCAGAACCGTTTTAACAATAGCCGTGTGCAGCCAATATTTGCGCAATATCAACGTGCCAATTGCGCGATATGGGAAGCCGACTCTGTGGTTTCCGCTGTTCAGCTTGTTTCCGGTGAGTTACACAGTTCGTTGAAATTCACCATGCATCACGTAATAAATTCCTCATTCTATATACTCTAACTATGTAGCTGTATGCCTCGGACAATATATATATATATATATATATATATATATATATATATTAAAAATCAGCTAGTATATATATAGGCGAGCACATACTGTATACCAATTTTAATGCCATTAAAAACGCTGTTCAGTACAGGTTTTCATGCGTTTACCGGTACGTTTATAATAAAACACGTTTTATCGTATTAAATCGCACCAAAAGTTTCATTATCTTTGTAACTCTTGTCTGTCTTGGCGATAAGTTCTAGTCTTTCTTGTTCTAGATCTTGTCTGTTTAGCTCTGTATTTACGTCTTGAGGCAGAATGCGAAGTTTCCTATCTTGAATACGCATAAATGTGAATACATATCGAAATATTTGTCTGTCCAATCATGTCTGTCTTGAAATATTGGAGTGGAGCATTTGAAAGATAAATCAATTTATGAAAACGTACTATAAACACACTAAACTCGACCGACAATGATTTATCATGTCAATGGCTGCGTCCATGGTTAGAAAAAAGACATTGGGAGCCACTGAACTAATACAACGAAACATTATTTTAGTTAAGAATCATTATTTTAGTTTAGTAATTACACCTTCGCCAAGTTCAACTCGTTCATAAATCACAATGCATTCATTCCTATCTATATCATAGGATAGTTAATCATTAGATTATCATTAGTAAATCATTAGTTAATCATTAGATAATCATTAGTTAATCATTAGTTAATCAATAATTAGTTAATTATTATTTAATCATTAGTTAATCATTAGTTAATTATGGTTAATCATTTAAGTTAGTATTTTCATAAAATATTCACTGACTGACGCACATATTCTGACTTTATGGAGGATATGTGAACCCTTTGGAAGCACTGGAAAAACGTATGAGATTAGGTGATATGTATAGGCGCCCATACAGACGTGTATATATGCATGAGTGCGAGTGCGTGCGTGTGTGTTTGTCTGTGATAATGCAGATTGTGATTGGAGTTTTCTTGCCATGGCTGCTGTGTATTGTATTGACATTGAGCGGAGCAGTGGGTGAAGACTCGCCGCTGCGCACTGACAAAAATATCAGGGTAATAGCCTGCACGTACACGGCGCAGAAATTGTCCTCAAATAGCTCGATTGTGATCCGATCTCTTATTCAAATAAATAACACCCACTGGCGGATCCAGAGGGGGCTCAGCGACTGAACCCCTCCCCAAATATTTCGAATATCCCCTCATAACCAAGAGGTTCACTAAAAGAAGGCAAGCAAACACCTATTTCCGTAGAATTTGTTGATAAAGGCATTATCGCAAAGCATATTCGCACATTATTATGTGTGTGTACATGTGTGTATATCATTGAAAAATGCCCCAATTCATGACTTACACACGCTACCTAGTCACTCATACATAATTCAGCCCCCCAAAATTGAACTCTGGATCCGCTACTGATTAAACCAGATTTAACGAAAAATTGAAGTGCATTATTGAAATAGACAATTAATAAATTGGCAGTTTAAGGGTCTATCGATCTTGTTTAGAAATGTTTGGCTTCGATTTGATTGTTTGTCTGTTTGCTTATGGTTTATTGTGATAAAAACAAATGAATAAATGCAAACACACCAGTGGAAAACATGATACAGCATATATAAATGACTTTTTGACACGCAGCTATTATTTTATACATATATTTATAGAGGGAAAATAAATGAGCGAGTAAAAATGACGCAAATGATATTGAAGAAAAAAATAGCGAGTATACAAACAGCAAAAGGAATATATTACACATTATATGATATCTAAAACCGGTGCCTGGTGCCAATAAGAAAGAATGTGGAGAGGACGAGAGTTGTCGTTAGTGTTGTCGGAATAGAGGAATTAGAGGCGTGGGCAAGGATAGCAGAAACATGTGCAGAACAGAAGAGAATGAGGAGTATGATTTTTGCTTCAGAACTTGAGGAGGAAGAAAATTGTAAAGACGGGTAGCAGAAAAGTAGAATGACTTGGCCAACCAGTTTGACTCATAACGAACAGGAGGACAAACAAAAGGCACAGGACGGCGTCTGGAAGGTCCCTCGTTTCACTGTAGGAGGGCAAGTAAGTAGGAAGGAGGAGACGACTAGTGAAGAAGTTTATAAATAAGACAGCAAAGCTTATGATGGATCATCGAGGGGACTGGCGGCCAGCCTAGTTGCGGAATATGTGTAGAGGTTGGTGTCCTAGGCGGAAGACGCAAAACGAACCGACATGAAAGGTTAATGATTGACTGAAGGGAGCGAATATATTTTTTAAGTAAGTGAAAAAAACAGAAATTTGCAATAGTCGAGACGGGAAAAGATTTAAGAATTAACAAGAAGCAGTGCGGACGATTCGTCGATTTGACGGCGTATTGGTTATAGTTGGCGCAAGATGAATCGACAGGATCGGGTAACTTTTGAAAGCTGCTTGGAGAAGTCAAGTGAAGGATCAATGGCAATGCCCAAGCTAGGAATATGGGAGGAAAAGGACAAATGAAGACAGTTCGGAGAAATTCTAGGAGGGTGAAATAAAATATAATCGGTCATATATGGATTCAAGAGAAGATCTCTGGAGGTTGCCTAGGCAGATATGTTGGACAGAAGTTGGTCGATGAGATAAATGTTAGAGGACGAAAATGGGAAGTCAATTTGGATATCGTCCGCATACATGTAGAATGATATAGGATAGGTGCGAAGGATCGGACGGAAAGAAGAAACATACAGATTTAACAAAAGAGGACCGAGAACACCGTAAAGATCAGAAGAAGATGAATATTCTGAGTTGTAGCGTACCGAAAACGACCGGTCAGCAATATAAGATGACTATAGAGATAGCTCTGAGGAGGAAAGACGAGCATGTCGTAGGTCCTGGCCGATAATAGAATTGTTTTGTGGTTAGAGTAGTTCGAGGGGTTCAGTGGTTATACATATCATAGTTGAGAAATGGTGACAAGTGCAGGCCTATTTTACTCACCTGACTGTCTCACCCACACGAGCATGCCGTGTGTGAATGTGTGTATGAGTGAAGGCGGTGCATGACGCGTCCTGGCTGCGCGTGCCGTACCCGCTGCAGTGGGGCGCTCCGACGGTGAGTATGACAGCTGCTATCAGTATGCTGCCAGCCGTCGCCGCCTCCATCATCGAATCCATCGGAGACTACTACGCTTGCGCCGAAATATCAGGTCACGGGCGTTCATCAACTCATTCACTGTATTGCCTCGGTTTATGGGCGTAAATCCTGGGGTTGTATATACCCACGATAAATTGACTGGAGGACAAATATAAAATTATTCCCCGAACATTTTGCTGAGTTCGGTTCATATTATCATAAAAATCAGTATAGAGAAACAGAAACAATATACATGTGTGTGTTTATGCAAGTGTGTCATGCAATATACTGTTCATAGAGGTATGTGTATTATAGTTGAATAAACACAAAAAGTTTGAGGGTTTTCATGTAATTCGCCAACTGAGTCGACCTTGAACCTCAATACATGATGACTGTCATCTCCCGAGCCTCGACACAAATCTACGCCTCTGCTGTACTGGACTGCCTGCCATTCCTTACTTATTCACCCACCGATTGTTGTCGCCTATCAACTGTTTGCACGTTGCAGGTGTTTGTGCTTGTTGTGGGTGTTTTTAAGAAGTTCTGAACCACTGTCACTTGATTTCATTGCCAGTATAATTTTCTCTTCTGATGTTCCATCTCTCTTCTGAACTCAGTCTTGTCTGAGTGCTCGTCCCGTGTGGTCGTGTTTTTGTGCTCCTCCTGCCTGTTTAGTGTGACTTTGTGACTGGTCATTATGCCAGCAAGATCAACTGATAAGGTGCGTTCGTGCACTTGCGGTGAGAGCGTGACAACGGGCGCCCGCATACTCTGCCCGGGGTGTGATCGCACATTCCACCCCTCCTGTGCCGCCCTGTCTTCAGCGGCGCACACAGCGCTGAAAAAACATAAACTTTTCTGGGTGTGTCCCGAGTGCGTCTCCGATTTTTCATCTACTAAACGTGACTCCAGCCAGAACACTCTATCTGAGTTCTGCAGCAAACTGCAGACTCAGCTTGCCCAGCTGAAGACGGAGCTTGTAGAGGAGATCAGGTCTTCGCAATCTGAGTCCGCCACTTCCAACCGTCCGACTGTCAAGGGAGCTGCGAACCACTCGTTCGCAGTTGTTCTAAATAACAAGACGGCGGCTCCTATCAAGACGGACATCATCGAAAAGGTGCTGGACACGGTGCCAGTGGCGCAGGTACGTCAGACGTCGGAGGGGGGAGTCGTACTAAAGTGCTGCTCCGAAAAGGCTACCAGGATGCCGCCAAAAAACTTGGTAGCCAAATTGAAAATATTGATCTGACGGTGCACAATCGTCAACCTTCCATCATGCCTAAAATTACCCTCACCAACGTTCCAGCTCCTCTGATCCCCGAAAGACTCATGTCTACCCTGCGACTGAAGAACCCCATCGTGTCATCTGCTCCTGCCTCTCAACTAAAGCTACTGTTCATCTATCGGTCCAAGTCTGGACAAACGAATGCTGTTCTGGCTGTTTCGCCGGAAGTCCGACGCGGCATCAAGGCGGTCGGAGATCGACTCTATATCGGCCTCCGCTGCTGTGTGGTGTATGACCGCTTTTGGGTGGTACACTGCGGTCGCTGCGCGGGTCTCGGCCATCGAACTGAGCGCTGTGCCGACAACAACAATGTGGCATGTGGGCACTGTGCGGGATCACACGTGTCCGCCGCCTGTCACAATCGCTCCAGCGCCCAGTGCATCAATTGTGCCCGTCGCAATCGCCCCTTCAACCACTCCTCTTTTTCGCCCAAATGCCCCTCGTTCATCGCAGTTCGTGAGTCCCTCCGTGAACGCACCATTGTGGCTCCTCTTCCATCACCCTCCGCCACCCCTCTCTCTGCTCCCCGTACCACTTCCCTCCCTCCCACTACTACTGCTGTCTCTTCTCCGCCCTCCCCTACTAACCCTGGTGACCAATGACTACTCCCGCGCTGTACCACTACCCCTGCACCGGCTCTCACCCTCCCTGTTCCCCCTCACCTGTCTGGCACTCAGGATGATCCTAAATTTTTCACTGTTGGCCTACTCAATATCCGTTCTGCCCGTAATAAGACGTCTTATATTTGTGATATTATTTCTCACCTTAATCTTTCTCTCCTTATGCTTACTGAGACATGGCTGCTTGAGTCTGATGTTTCAGTTTTTTCTGCCCAACTGCCTCATTCTTTCAAGTTCTTTCATGTTTGTCGATCTTCTTCTTCCTCTACTAAGTATAAAGGTGGTGGTGAGGGTGTCATTTTCCGCTCTTCTTTTGCCCTTAATTTACTCAATGATCCTTCATTTACCTCCTCTTCTTTTGAGTACATTGCACTCTCTCTGTCTTTGCCTGCTGCGCGTCCTCTTGGAATTTTACTTGTTTATCGCCATAATAACCCTGGCTCATCGGCTCAATTCAATTCCGATTTCGACAGTATTATTGCCATCCTATTTCAGCGTTTTTCCGACAACTTCATATTACTTGGAGATTTTAATTTTTGGATTGATCAGCCTTCCCATCACCCACACTCAACTGATTTCCTTTCCCTTCTAAATTCCTGGGACCTCACCATAATGAACTCTGGCTGTTCTCATATCAGGTCATACCCTTGACCTCCTCATTTGTACCGAAACATCTGCTAAGCTCATTCCTCCAGACATCATCACATATCCTCCTGATATTGCCATATCAGATCACTCCCTAATTTCTTTTAAACTAAGTCATCAAACCAGTAACACCAATCCTCCGCCTAAATTTTTTTTTGCACGAGACTACAAACATTTTGATGCCTCACTTTTCAACAATCTCGCCTCTGCTTCTTTTGACCCTAACCTTTACTATTTCCTCCCTCCCTCAGCTCTTCTGCCCTTCTTGGACGACTCCTTATCTAAAATTAATGATGTAGTATTCCCAATGCGTCGTTACACTGTCAAATCGAGTGTTTCTCCCCAGCCCTGGTGGACCCCCGAATTACGCCGCCTTCGTGCTAAGTCGAGAGCCCGTGAACGCTGCTGGCGCCGGCTTCGGTCCGACTCTAATTGGTCTTCATTTTGTCAGACTCGCAAGTCCTTCATTTCTGCCCTTGATGCCGCTAAATCCTCTTATTATCCTCTTATTAATCTGTACGTTTCCTCCCTCTGTCCTATTCTCCGCAGCTATCCCATCTCCTTTCACATATATGCGGATGACATACAAATCTATTTTCCTTTTTCTTTGGCCAATACTAACCTAATTCCTAAACTTCTCTCCCACATAGCTGAGTGGGCATCCTCTCGAAATCTCCTACTGAACCCTGAGAAAACTGTTTATCTTCTTTTCCATCCTCCCAAAATTACTCCTTGCTCAATAGATCTACCTCTTTCCTCACAAATTCGTAATCTAGGAGTCCAATTTGACCCCACACTGTCATTCGCCAAACACATTTTCAAAATTTCACGTTCCTGTCGTTTTGTTTTACGTCAATTGTACCCGATCCGCTCTCATCTTGATGAGGCATCCGCTCTACTTCTAGTTAATTCATATATTTTTTCGCATATCGATTACTGCAATTCTTTATTTTTTCACCTTCCTCTAAAATCCATCCGCTCTCTCCAGTCAATTATAAATCTTTCTTGCCGCTTTGTCCTTCGTCTTACCCCCAAGTCACCCACATACGCCCATATTCGTAAACTTGGCTGGTTGCCTGCTCTGTCCAGAATCCACCATAAGCTGTGCTGCATTGTCTATGAACTTCTCCATACTCCTCCACCTTCTTACCTGTATTCGCTTCTAACTCCGTCTGATCGTCCTTTAGTTCGCCGTCCTGTGCCCCTCGTATGTCCTCCTGCTGACCACGAGTCTAACTGGTCAGCTAAATCCTTCTACTTTTCTGCTCCACGACTTTATAACTCTCTTCCTCATCACATTCTACAGAAAAAATCCTACTCTTCCTTTTCGGCTTCCCTTCATTTATACTTACTATCTCTTCCGTCGCCGCCCACTTACCCCTATAGAAATTGCTGATACTCTTTTTTGGCTTATCTCTCAACCCCAAAATTAAATATTTTCTCTGTCAGCTACATTTCACTGATCCCATTCTTTTATTATCTCTCTCCTCTGATCATGCGCTGTGTATATTTTCTTGATTTTCTTGATTGTTGTATATATTTACTGCTCTTGATATTTTTGTGCCTTGTCACTTCAGCTCATATAATTTTGTTCTTTTTGAGCCCCTATCACTGTTTATACCTTATTTTGCTCAATTTTGTACGTTTTCGCGCCTTTGCAAATTAGTGCGCTATACCAAATACATGGTTTGTTTTGTTTGTTTGTTTGTTCCTGTTGGTCTTTCTCTCGTTGTCTCTCGATAATCAAGATACATGGGGATTTTAGCCCTGCTATTTAAAGCGTTCACGTTCTTCACATATCGCCTTATTAACATATTCCAATGATAATAATACGAATAAGAATATTAATAATATTGTTATTATACAGGAGCAAAGCCACCGCCCCAGCATGCGGTCAATCGTGGCATTTTCGTCGAGGGAGTTGGCGGTATTCTTGCTGGTCTCTTCGGCACCGGCAATGCCTCGACCAGTTACAGTGAAAATATCGGCGCTATTGGCATCACCAAGGTATTGGTCAGCCCTGCGCTAAAAGGCTTGCGAAACACGCACAAACTTATGGGATTAGCACAACCAATGGGAGTTCTCCGACTCAAACACCACGAGCAGTGGCGACGCCAGGATTTTACCGGAGGGGGCTGAGAGGAGCTACGGATAAAAATGCAGAGGCATGATCAAACATGAGGACCTACACTGGTAATGTTCACGGTCAGAAGTTTCGGGAGGCTCAGGTGGGGTTTGACACATTTCAGCCCTTCCAAGCCCCCTTGGCACCGCCACTGATTAAGAGATACTATTTCATCGAACTTCGCAACATCGTGCCCAGTCACTGATTTTTTGGTAGTGTAATAATCAAGAAAACAAACAGAATAGTGCTTACATATGCGAGAAATTCATAGTTAAATAGCAAAAGAGTATCTGATTTTACAGGTCGCCAGCAGACGTGTGGTACAATGGGGAGGATTGATCATCATGTTGTTTGCTGTGGTTGGCAAATTCGGCGCACTGTTTCTGCTAATTCCGTCGCCAATTATCGGCGGCATGTTCATAGTGACGTTTGCCATGATCACTGGTGTCGGTGAGTGCTAGCATGTTTCGTAGCATGCTTCATGTTTCCGATGTTGTTCGTGGATACGTGTGTTCGTGTATCAGTGAGAAATCCGGGCAGCCCTCCGGTGTAAATCAATCGAAAACGTCCACGTATGACGCATATACACACACACACACATATACACATATATACACATATATACACATACGCATATATACGCATATAAACAGACAAACGAGGAAAATACAAAAACAAAAACATAACTAAACAAAGCGAAACGTTTGCATTGCAGCTACACATTCTCCAGAACACCATTGTATACCTTGCTTATCGAAAACAAAATATAATAGAACACACTCTAATGACAACATCATGTGTTCATGTGAAATCTAGATGAAAATGTCCTTTTATTAGACAAATACAGTTATTTGATAGTATAAATATATCGACCACAGTGAGAACAGCGGTACTGGCTAAAGCAGTGGTTCTTAACCTTTTCTGTCCCGTTACCCCACATGAATTTCCTTGGCACCTCCATTACCCCATTCAAATTCGAAATAACAAAACACTATTGAATACTTCAGAAACATGTATTATGCCAACGAAAAATCAGCCAACATTCGAATATGGAAAAATGAATCAGTGAGACATTTTCACGACAAATTGGAAAAAAAACTAATGAGAGACCTGACACTGTTTCACAGCCATCAAACGGCTGAACCGTGGGGTGTAAGTAGTGAGGCAACACCTCAAGTCCCCATCAATCACAAGCCTGTTGCGAGATTTCGTCTTCATGGTCAACATCACCGAAAACCCCGCTTCACATCGATAAGTTGATGCCGCTTGGACAAGAACAGTGAGAGCTTCCTTTGCCAGATGAGGATAGTCCTCCCTTTGCGTCGCCCAGAAGGAGACCAAACTTTCACCAGCTTCAAAATCCGTCCTCAACTTGTTGTCTTCTCTCAGCTTCAGGAACTCCAGCTTCGTTTGAACGGCGGTATCTGGAATTGTGTTTTCACGCACCGTGAAGGGTCGCAAGATCCAGGCCTGATTTCGTCGTTCTTCGAGACCTGGGAAGTACTCCTCAATTGCTTCTGTCACAGCGACAAGATGTGCCGAGATCTCTTCTCGGAAGGAAAATTGGATATCCGGAACAGCTTCAAGTAATCCAGTCAACTCCAGGAAAGAGGACGTATCACCATCATTGACGCGCCTTGTGTACAACTCTAGCTTTTTCTTGAAACCCGCAACCTTGTCCATAGCGATTGGTATGAAAGTTTGATTGCCCTGCAGGCAAACGTTCAGGGCATTTACCTCAGAGAAAAAGTCGCACAAATACGCAACTTTCGTCAGAAACACATGATCATTCATCTTCTCCTGAAGCCGATTCTCTTTCCCAGTACGAGCCCTTTCCAGAAAGAGAGCGACCTCCTCCCTAAGATCCAATACACGCGTCAGGACATTCCCGCGGGAAAGCCACCGTACCTCCGTATGATACAAGAGATTTACGTGTTCCGCTCCCATTTCTTCGCACAGTTTTCGAAAGATGCGACAATTCGTTGCGCTTGTCCGGATATGGTTCACGATGTTCACCACGTCTGACAGCACATCTTTTAGCGAAGCAGGAAGGGTTTTCATCGCCAAAGAATACCGGTGGATCATGCAATGGTTGAAGATGAAATGAGGTGCAACTTTTTGACATACGCTTTGAACCCAGACCTGCAGCCTGTCATGGATGGCGCACCATCAGTGCAAACACCAACAAGGCCCTTCCAGTCGAGCTCATGCTTGGTAATGAAGGTTTCCACAATTTTGAACACGTCCACTCCTCGTGTGGTGGTGGTCAGCGGTTCGGAGAAAAGATACTCTTCCTTGAGATCGGTTCCGCTGAGATAACGGGCGAACACCATTATTTGTGAACAGCTGTCGACGTCTGTGGACTCATCCAGTTGTAAGGAGTAAAATTGGCTATCCTTGAGACTGTTCACAACCTGTTCCAAAATGTCTTGGCTCATGTCCTGAATACGGCTCCGGATCGTATCGTTGGAAAGCGAGATTGTCTTGAGCTTGTCCGCCTGCTTCTCGCCTAGCATCAGCTTCGTCGACTCTAGTACACATGGCTTTATCAGCGTCTCGCCAATAGTATGTGGTTTCTTGGCTTGGGCGATCCGCAGGGCGATACGATAAGATGCCTCGAGTGCTGCTGTAGTCTGCTGAGCGAAGTGACCCGTAGAATCAATGCGTCCAGCCTTCAGCGCGGTTTCGCGTCTTTTGAAATAATCCAAGCTCTGCCCTTTAAGATGATTATGTGCTGATTCCAAGTGAGCCTTCAGTTTGCTCGGCTTCATGTTCTCTTGCGTCAGAACCTTATTACAGACAACGCATTGCGGCTTCTCGACTCCCTGCTGGACAATGCTGGTGAAACCCATTCTCAGGAATGCTTCATTGTGCGACCGTTTTCTTGACATTGTTCACGATTCAATCTGCAAAGGAATGAACACAAAATCAGAAATCACAAAATAAAACACACGGACAGTGTAGCACAGTAAAGCACCATGATCGGCCATAATTCACTCGATGTATGTAGTAATAGCACAAAATACGAGAGCAGAAGGTTTACCCAGGTGAACTACTGTGTGTGGCCTGGGCGGTGATAGTAGCGCGGCTATGATTGGCTGGAGGGGCAGACCAAAACAATGGGGAGTGGTAGCCGCGCTGCTATTGGCTAGCCTGCCGCGGGGCTCCTCAATTGTCCCCACGTTGATGTCAAAATCAAATGTCCCCATTACCCTGCCATTACCCCCAGCTAAACCCCAAATTACCCCACTTGGGGTAATTACCCACAGGTTAAGAACCACTGGGCTAAAGCGTCGCTATCTAGTCGGCGTATGTGCTTGCCCTTCAAACCAAACAGAATGGCATTTATGGAAACTGTGGTGTATTACTGTGGTATTAGTGCGTGTGTGTGTGCGTTAGGGATATGGTGTTTGCATAAGCAAGTGTGTACGTGTATGTGAGTGAAAGTGTGCGTGTTTGTGTGGCTGTGATCCTTGCGCGAGCGGTAGGTGTTTGTTTTGTGAATGCGTGCGTGTCTGGTTGTACAGGCAGATCGTGTGCATGTATGTGTTTGTGTGTGGGAGCGCGCGTGTACTGTACTGTGTTGGTAACTAGGGGAAATGTGGAGCGTTCGAGGGCAGTTGGTTTAGTGGTGTGAACTGGGAGCGTGGGCGAACGAGTGCGTTGGCAAGAGGGTATCTGTGTTGTGTGGAGTTAACGCTTTGTTGCGGGATCGTGTAGATTCGTGCGTGGATTCGTGGTCATTAACATATCGCAGTTTTCATCACGTTATTTTTTCTGTACATCGTTGTTGAATACATTCACAGAAACTTTATATGAGATAATGAGTTTTGACACCTGAAATATATGAGGCAGTTGTGATCAATGCTAAAAGCAATCAAATGAGCCTCTGTAACAGTAAAAATAATGCTTGCTATCTACATACACGGTCCTAAGGTGTGAAGCGAACAGTTAGAAAATCGGCCAATAGTAAAGGTATCACTGACAATCTTACTTGTTCTTATCATTGCAGGCCTATCTTCTTTGCAGCATGTTGACCTGACTTCAACAAGAAATCTGTTTGTACTGGGTATGCCGTTGATGCTAGCCTTTGTGAGTTCTATTCTCATAATGCACTTTCAAATGCTGCAAAAAACGTTGAGGAAATCACTCAAATCCTATCGATTGTGCAATAATTCTTGGAAATTCAAAATCAATTTCAACGTAGAATGATTTTGCGCGCTTACAATCCCGCACACTTATGAATTAAGTCCTAATAACATAACAAACGAATGCTTTCGAACATATCGAATGATTTTATTCAAGAATCCTTTTCACTTGAATTACTGTCAGACCCTTGAAATTTTACCATTTTGAATTATTTTTATTCAGACACATACGAGCAAAGCCGTTGCGAGGACTTATGAGGCCCCCCCCGAAGGCAACATTTGGGGCCCCTCCCGAAGGCAACACGGGGCCCCCCGAAGGCAACACTTGGAGCCCCCCGAAGGCAACACCTGGGGCCCCATTATAAATAAACCATCAAATAATGAATTTATTTATTATATATAATCACATAATACAAGCTAAGGTGAAAACATCTGAGCAAAAAGGTAAAGGCTATACATAATATGATAAATTTAAATGTCATACGTGAAGCAACGGGGTCCCTCAACACTCGGGGGCCCCCCCGGCCGGGGGGTACGGGGGGCGGTTGCTACGACTCTGCATACGAGCTCAATACACAAGGTATATGAAATCAAGACAGTCATTAAACCAAGCTTCACTTAAACTCCTGTTTGGTTTCAGGTGGTCCCGACGTACATTCAGCAGAACGGAGACGCGATCCAGACGGGTTCTGCGTTGTGTGACCAGATCATCAAAGTGCTGTTGTCCACTAGCATGTTTGTGGCAGGTGTTGTCGCCTGCCTGCTCGACAATACTATTCCAGGCCAGTAATTAAGTTGAAAACTATGCGCTGAAACAATTATAAGTTAACTATAAGATACATAATTGAATGGAAAAAATGTGATAATAGCATTATTGTCATCCTTATTTTTTGTCAACAGAAATTACTGCATAGGGAAGTTTTGAAAAAAAGTCAAGTATATGTTTCCAGGTAACATGACTATACCATATAACAATAGCATACACAAATAGCTTATATACAATTATTGACCATAAAATTACAATAACAGTAACCAAACACTCTATAATTTTCATCAAACCCAAGTCAAATATATATTGAGAATACGTGTTCACGAATCAACCTGTTTGTTTGGCAAAGCGCAATAATTCAATGGTCTAGACCAGTGGTTTTCTCTGTTCCCCACTTCTTACTGAGCCAACACTTCATTTTCCAAAAAACAGCGCTGATAAATCCAAAAAATTCTGTTTCTCACAAATTTATATATAATAAGATCACAAGAAAGGATAATAAATGAATTCGGGTTGATAAAACACATTGGGCTTTCTGTCCGACCTTAATTTTCCATTAGGCAACACCTCGATTTCACTCGACAACCCAACTTCATGTGGTCATCCTTCCATTCCCACCAGTGGGCAATTGCCGACAGGTTATGTACCAATGGTCTAGATCCTACTGAAAATACCGCTTAGATAAAGGGAAACACTGACAGGGTGGCTTATATGCTTCTGATTTGTGTTTCCACAGGCACTGATCAGGAGCGAGGAATTATAAGCTGGAGTCCTGTTCATATTAGTCAACAGACAAAATCAAAGACATATAATCTGCCATGGATATCTGACAAAATAGAGGGGTAAGTTCCAACGACGGAGTCACCAGGGTAACTATTTTGTATCGCAGCCCCAAACCAATAACTCTGATTAAATAAACGCAACAAAATTTCAAATCAACCTAAGACAAGTGACTCATGAATATGCAAATGAAATGATGGAGCATGCTAGGTGAAGGTGTTTGTCGTGAGAACAGGACGCAGCAATTTAATCTGTCGATATTGTTTACTCTTTCCTCATTAATAGGGCTGTCAAAAAAGTAACCTAAAGATCAGAAAAAAGTAACTATATTTTTTAGAAGAAGTAACCTAAAAAAGAAACCTAAAAATAACCCGAGTTATAATGTTATTATCACTTTTGTATCGCTTTATCTCATGTTTATCACGCCTTTGCTGATTAGTGCGCTATATGAAATACACGGTTTGTTTGTTGTTTGTTTGTGAACATAAAAAGTAACTTAATAACCTATAAAAAGTAGCCTAGCCTTCGTAAAAATATCCTTCAAAAAATATCAATTTCTGTTTACAGTTCTGAAGGAAGAATTTAACCAGTCCTTCTTTTCTATCCTCTTTCCGAGTTGGTACTATTTTTCCACTCTCTCTTCGATCTGGTACCATTTTTACAACAAACCGACAACCGAAAGTGACTTAATATTATTTGGCTAACATAGCAAAAACGAGCATAACCATCAAAATGCAATCAAAAAGTGGAAAGCTAATACAAAAGTGAAATATACTAATTGAAAATGTAAATATTTTTAGTAATGGTCGCAACAATGTTCTATATATTGTTTCAATGTAACTATTTATCAAATAGCACGTGCTACAGCTTGTATATTAGTGAGCGTAAACACTGAATGTGTGAATGCCCCTGCCCCCCATATGTAGCACCCTGTGCTCACAGTCATATAAATGTCAAACGTGGGAAAATGGTGCTAAATCACGTGCTAATTCCTGTGCAAGTAAATGCGTACTGTCAAGTGCTACAGTGCAGTATCTGGTATAGAGAGCTCACACATCGTACTAAACCACGCTCCAAACATCTCACGACACCCTCCGGTTCGTGGACATTTCCTAAAATGGAATGACGCTATCCTGCGTACCCAAAAACGTATAAATATCGAGTAGCACAGATATTAAGGTGAATATCAATTGCTAAATCCTAACAGCATAAATTTGGATATTTCTTGATCTTCATCAAGAAATATACTCTATATTATCAAGAATAATACTCCATCTCTTTTCTTATTTTATCCTCACATATATCGTTTTTGTGCCTCTTATCTGCAAAGTCACCGAACTTCGCAGTGAACTTACCTAATAACAAGAAAAATAACAAAAGGTAACCTGACGATATAAAAAGTAACCTAAAAGCAAAAAAAGTAACCTAACGATGAAAAAGTAACTTTTGGTAACCTAATACCTTTTTTAATAATTATCGTACACAACTTTTTTCTAGCAGTTTTGGGTAGCTTATGAAAAAGTGACCTTCAGGTGAAAAAGTAACTTTATTAACTTTTGACAGCCCTACTCATTAACTAAATAATAGTATATACACGATCATAAACTGGGCTTATAAACAATTTAATGGAACTGCTATATGAGTGATATCAGCAGTGGCGGTGCCAGGATTTTTCCGATGGTTGGGCTGAGGGGGGCTAAGGAAAAGGTTGAGGGGACTTGGCGAAGCATGAAGAGCTACACTCGAACGCTGACTACATAATATTATAATAAGGGACTGGACACACTGATTGATTCCTCGAACTTGAACCATAATTACAGGGCTTCATTTACAGTGGTGAGAAATTTTCATGCTCATGATTATGATTTGGCGTGGGGGCTTGACATATTTGTCCCCACCACCCCCATTGGCGCCGCCACTGGATATCAGTGATGCTCATTCATTTCTGTATGCATCCTTCTCGTAAATTCTTCTCGTGTTTGTGAATAGTTATAATTCAGCTTTACTGTATTATATTTCCAGTGTGACTTTATTTTCTAATGTTATTTGCTATTCTCTCTGTGTTGATTGTTTATCAAGTTGCATAGGGATGGCAGTCATGCAATTCCTTGCATTCGTCTCGCACCATTTCATCTTGTTCATTGATTTTAGTTATAATTATAATGATTATGATAGCACTAGCAATAAGGGTAATATTAATAGCAATAATGGTATAATAATAGCACGCATGTAGTAATAATTACTGTATAATGATAGTAAAAGCATACAGAGTGACAAAATCGATTGCCTATCGGAAATGTTCTTAATCGACGAATCTGAACAACTGATGTTGAACTGATGAACGACAATTGACGACGAAACACTGATATTGAGACAATTAATATTTTGGCAGGTGGAAATGGGCGCGGTATATTCCGATCAGCCCAACATATGAACAGCCTTCTCTACCTCAATGTCGACCTCTGTCCATGTGCAGAACAAACTCTTAGCGGTATAATCCTCCTACCACTGTCCAAATACTTCCGTTTGGCAGAACATGAAAATTGGACGCGTCATTGTTGAGTTTACCGTTTGATACCTACCTGGCGAATTGTTTGCATAGAACACATTATGTGTGCTGAATACTGCGATACAAAAACAAATTTGATAAAAAATTCATACCAAATTGAATTTCGCTCCGTTTTTATGTGTTTGTATGTATGCATAGCTTCCTGTGACGTGGGTGATGATAATGTCTATGTGAGAGTGTGTGTGTGTGCGTGCGTGCGTATTTTCGTGACTGTTTGGTATTCGTGTCAATTTATTGTTTCCAAAATGTTTTGTTTTAACATCACGACTTTTTATCTGTGCATGGAGGTTAATGTTTGTTTGTCCTGTATACGACACTGGTTATGTTTGTGTTTAATAATAATAATAGCAATACACGTCCGTTTTATGACTTGGTTTGATACAATCACAAGCAAAGTACAGTGCAAATTACGGCCGCGAGCAAAGAAACTCGTTATACAACAAGGGATTAGGATCATTATGTACAAAATAGCATCTTGGCCCATAATCCGAGTGCATCGCATCCCATTGCCACACCGAGTGCTGGCCAAAATGGTGGATGAGATGGATGGTGTATGATTGACAGAGCCGTAACAACCGCCCCCCGGACGGGGAGCACCGAGTATTGAGGGGGAACAGTTGCCTCACACGTGACATTGGAAATCATCATTAAGTAGCGCATAAAAGTACGTAAGTGCCCAGGAGACTTAGACCATGGGAATCTCAGACCAGGGTATTCTCAGACCATGGGAAAAGGCATGAGCACGTTGTTTCAACAATACATAACAAGAATGACATGACGGGCAATAAACACAATATACACTAATTACACACAATATACACTAACTTTTAATATAATCGTGCTTTATTTATAATGGGCCCAATTATTGCCTTCAGAGGGAGGCATAAGACCTTGCAATGGATTTGATGATTGATTCATGATTGGCTGAAGAGAGCGAAAATTATTATACGATTCGTGGAGGAAAGCGAGTCGCAGTAATTTTTGCTGGAGAAAATTGAGGACTGCACAAGCGTGACTGCTGCATCATCATCAGAGAAGAGACAAATAAAATAAAGTTGGCGGAGCATGAGACGACAGGAGGTTCGACAGATGTTCGTTGAGAAACTGAGATTAGGATCAAAATGCACATCAAGACGACAAAGAAAGTGAGCTCGAGGTGAATAATAATTGGAGGAGATATAATGTGGGAGTGAAACACCAGAATTTCTGAGCTGAAATCATTTAGACGTAGGTTGATGGGAGTTAGCTCCCCTGCGCATGGTTGAGTGCGCTCTTGCGCAGTTAAATATGATCCGGCTACACTCAGTATATACACATGTGTAATATACACACGTATCCATACGCACACACTCACATACACACACGTCTTTGCGTTTACATGCATAAACGCAATAGACACATAGACATATAGACACACACAGACACAAATATTTCATACACTTCATACAAATATTTATTGTTGTTGTTGTTTATTGAATCATATTTATTGTTGTTGCTGTTTATTTAATCATATTTATTGTTGTTGTTGTTTATTGAATCATATTTATTGTTGTTGCTGTTTATTGAATCATATTTATTGTTGTTGTTGTTTATTGAATCATATTTATTGGTGTTATTGTTTATTGAATCATATTTATTTGTGTTGTTGTTACTTATTGAATCATATTTATATTTATTCTTGGATGTTTCTTATTGAATCATATGTATTGTTCTTGATTGTTATTTATTACTTATTTATTAATATTTATTCTTATTGATTGATGGCTGTTATTTACTGAATCACATATATATTGTTGATTGTTATTGTTTATTGAGGAACGTGGGCGGAGTAACATTATGGATTGTTATCGGATGATGGTTTATTATTTATTGTTATATATTTATAATTTTCTTTCCAACTCTCTTTCTAGACTTTTTTCTCTTCGAACTCTCTTTCTCTCTGGATCTTTTGGGCGCTTCCGGTACATGGGGCCACCTTAGGGTGGTAATAGTGCTTGCACTCTTCCCATGCTACTGGATTTGCCTGTAATTAATAATAATAATAATAATAATAATACACACACGCACGCACACACACACTCACACAGGATAGATGGATAGATGGATCACACAGGATATCACAGGAGGGGTGATAGATGTGGTACAGGAGAGAAAAGGGTAGGTGGATTGCGTGTATTTAGATTTAAAAAGGCTTTTGATACGGCGCCACATAAACGATTGCTATGGAAGCTGGAAAATTCAGGGGATATACAGGGTAGATTTTTGGAATGGGTTAGGGATGATTTGTCTGATAGGAGGATGCGGACGGTGGTCAGTGGGGAAGTATCTGAGTGGGGTTCAGTAACGAGTGGGGTGCACCAGGGATCGGTGCTGGGACCAATAATGTTCTTGGTATACATGGATGATATGTCTAGGGGGATCAGCAGCTACATGAACATGTTTGCCGATGATGCCAAGATCATGAAGGTCATCACAGATGAAAAAGTTGTAAGGAGTTACAGCAGGATTTGGATAGGATAGAGGAATGGAGCGGGACATGGGGGATGCAGTTTAATGCGAGTAAGTGTCATGTTATGGAGTTAGGTGAAAGTGCAGGAAGGCCTTCCAACAACTATAAGTTAGGGAAACATTTTTACGGAAAGTTATGAAAAAGTTCAAGGAATAATTGTACAAAAAAATTTGGCCCCGGATAAATATATTGGGAAAATAACAGCACTAGCATATAGAACGGTAAGGAATATTAGAAGGGCCTTCAAATACCTAGATGAGGACATGCTAAAAACGTTAATGTGTAATATCATTAGGCCCCAGCTAGAGTATGCGTCGGTGGTGTGGTCCACTCATAAGATTGTGGCCCCACTGTCATACAACTCTGGGTTGAAGACCACTGGCCAGTTCGACTGGTTGTGTTTGTGCGTGCGCAAGAGAGTCAGTGTACCAGTTGGTGCGTGTGTGGAAGTGTGCATGTATGTTTGTATGCATGTGTGTGTGTTAAGTGTGCACTGTTTTTGTGTTACTTCACATCGTCACTCATTCACTTGCTCGTGTCGTTTCATAGCAGTACATCGTGACAATTCAGCTGCGTGTTATTGCTGATACATTGGAACTGGCCAGTGGTCTTCAACCCAGATTTGTATGACAGTGGGGCCACAAGATAAAGAGCAAGCGTAAATTGGAAATTATTCAGACGACAGCGACGAAAATGGTTGATAGCATGTGTACTTTGTCGTATGAGGAGAGACTAATAGTGTTTTGTTTACCATCTTAAGAACAACGTAGGCAAATGGGCGACTTGATTGATATTTCTAGACATAGAATAGGTATGCAAAAGTAAGATAGGGATAATTGTATAGTTGGGGATAATTCAGGCAAGAGGGGTCATGGAAAAAAACGGAAAAGGACTAGATGTTTGAGAGATGTTAAGAAGTATACTTTCCCATATAGTTGTGTTGATGTCTGGAATCAGTTAGGGGAGAATATTGTAGGAGCTAATAGCGTAGGAGCATTTAATGAAAGACTGGATAGTGTGAAATACTGGGAATTTCAAGGAAGATAGGTTAGAGGGTGGGTTGGAGACAGGACTGCACGAGCATAGCTCATCTCCTGTGGTAAACAAATAGGTGAGTACACATACGTACCTCATTTTACCGGAAATAATTCCTGAAAATCAAACGGAATAGCTGTCGAAAAAACGAAATACTATCTAAGGAACAGCCACAAAGCAAAATTATATTTATTTATAAGTTATATAATTATAATCATTAATTATATATATTCTCGATTCTTCCTAATTCGCGGAGCAGAGGAGAACGGTATTTCTCCTCTGCTCTCCATCGTCATGTATCCCTCGCTGCAGCACCTGACCGTAATATCGCGTAAATATTTCCTTCCTCTCGTTTCAGCATAAACTTTTGTTTTTGCTTGTGTGTACTGTCATTTTATTTATAGCTGATTTATTTCTAGTCTCTTTGCGCCTGTAGGAACCTTGCGAAATACGTACAAGTCATAACTGATGTATTTGCCAGTGAGAATGTTTAAATCGGTGTGTGAATGTATGAAGTGCGCCACGATGAGTGTTGTGTATGTAAATGAAATATCACAGAAGAAAATGTAGGCATTGCCCACACGCCCTTGTATCTGTAGTATCGCCACCTATACGGTCGCTTTGTTTGAAATCTACTGTGTAATCTCCCTGGCCGATACTAGAGGACGTAACTAGAATGTGACACTGAACTTGACCGTGTTGGGTCAGGCAGTCTGGACACAAGTGTCAAGGTGTGCTGTTTGTACGCGCGATTAACGTTGGTTGTATTAACTGTGTTCCGTTATGTTTCTGCTCTGTTTATGATTATCGTTTATTGTGGAAGATTATCGTTATTACACGAAGCCACTACAATTGGCGACGAGGACCCACAGGTAATTTTGGTTCGTGTCAAACCCACTAAAGTTGATATGAGTATTCAGAGTATTACGCCGCCGCTTCCATTTTTTCCACAACCTGGAAAACCATTGATTCCATGGGACGAGTGGAGATATTCCCTTGAGAATTACATGCTCGCTATAGACGGAAACAAGTTCGCCGAGGATCGAAAGCGTGCTCTACTTCTGCACTCAATCGGAGCTGGAGCTCTACGTGTTTCCCGCTCACTCCCACCTACTGTGAAGCGCGAGAACGAATCAGAGAGCGCATTGGCAATGCGACAGTTGTCTGACTACTACGGTGTAATCGGTGTACTAAATGTGTACTACGGTGTAAGGCGAACCAACAGCCGACTACATATCAGCATTACCGGGTCTAGCGATGAACTGCAAATACGGTGATTTGACCGACGAAATCATACGCGACCAGGTGGTCGAGCACACCATCTACCCGAACCTCCGTGAGCGGTTTTCGCAAGATGCTTCGCTCACATTAGACTCGCTGATGAAAATGGCAAAAGCATATGAGTCTGCCAAGCAGCAATCAGCCATGATGAGCGCTCCTCATCTGACGGCGGAATTGTCGGCAATAGAACACACCAACGCTGTTTACAATTGACGCCAGCAGTCACCGCGAGAAACATCTGCACAAAACAATGCAACTCCATCTTGCTCACACTGCGGACGATGTCATGGAACACCGCGTGCACAGTTCTGCCCTGCATTCAAATCAACATGCAACATATGTGGTCATTCAGGACACTGGGCAGTTGTTTGTCGTTCAGCAGCAGCAAAACGAAAACACAAACCGCAGAACAGACACAAGAAACAGACTAAAAATGTCAAGGGAGTCACCATCTTGAACTGTACATCTTCACAGCAGAAGAAACTCACGTGTGAGTCGATCATAACTGTCGACACAGGGAAAACAGCTAATGTGACGTTGCAAATTGACACAGGTGCGAGTGTATCTGTCTTGAGTCTTCCTCTTGCCAGGAAACATTTTAAAGGCGCATCTGTAACTCCCACGGACACTCAACTGTACGGAGTTGGACGTCGACCTCTTGTTGCAGCCCCCTTGGGTCTGGCGAACGACACAATGGGGGACGACAACACAATATATATTCACAAGAGATCACAGTTCAGAGGCGGTTACTTACTGGGGCGAAACAAAACACAAGCAGTGGTGAACAACAGAGCGAGCCAGCAACAGGGTGAGTTCTGTGGACTGGTTATGGAAGAGTGTGTGTGTCGGTGTTTTATACATCGCTGGCGTGTATGATTGGGAATGTGTGTGTATGTGTGTATGTTGTCGCCTGGTGTTCTGGGTCACATATGGTCTGGGCGCACGGCTGTGGACCAGATGTTGCCCTCGATGGCTGCTGCATCCCTGGGTGAGGATGTGGTCAGGCGGATGCGAACCAGATGTTGGCCCTGACACTGAAGAGGGTTGGTGCGCACTGACTGGTGTTTTTACGTGGTGTATGTCTGTGTGCAGGGGACATACACCTCCGGGACGCGACACTGTACCGGGTTGGTGCGTGATGGCTGGTGTTTGTACGTGGTGTATGTCTGTGTGCAGGGGACATACACCTCCGGGACGCGTACCGCTGAAGCGCTGGTAGACTGTGTGCTTGTGGTGTATGGGCAAATGTTTTTGACCTACATTTGCACAGGCGCCACAGGAGCCCCCCTCCAGTTAAAGGAGAAAAACCGACTGGGGGGCGGACAACACGACCGGAACGAGTGATACGCGTACGCAGAACCGGGATTCTTGATCCGGAGCAGTGTCGCGCAGGAGTTTTGCTGGAGGCAGATTGCGGCTGGAAGATGGATACAGCGGTCTCTTGTGGAAAGCTGATGGAAGCGTTTTCCAAGAAAGCCGGTCGTAGTCGGTCCACGCAGATTGTGTCCTCTCCGTTTCGTTCAATCGTAAATGTTTTTGGTGTGCGCTTGAGCACGCGGTACGGACCAGTGTAGACAGGCTGCAAAGGACGACGGTGGCCGTCGTTACGCACAAACACGTATTCTGTAGTGTTTAGCGCAGGCAGAGTAAATGTGTCAGCTGTGGTCGTTGGCCTGCTCTTAACTGGGCGGATCCTTGCGAAGTGCTCCGCCAGTTCTCGTGCGACCTGTTGGGGTGAAATATCACTCATGCTGGCGAACATTTCACCTGGCAGTCGTAAAGGTGTGCCTAAAACCAGCTGTGCTGATGAGCACTGTACCGATTCTTTGACAGAGGCGCGTATTCCCAGCATCACGATTGGAAGGCGGTCGATCCAATTTGGACAGTCGCGTAGCGCACATTTGAGTTGTCGGTGAAGGCGTTCGACGAGGCCGTTGGCGCTGGGGTTGTAGGCAGTTTTGTGCAGTGATTCAGCCCCGATACGTGCCGTGATTTGTTGCCACATGCGAGAGGTGAACTGTGAGCCTCGGTCGGACACAATGGTGTGTGGTACGCCATACCTGGATATCCAAGTGCTGATGAAACAGCGGGCAATTGTGCCTGCGGATATATCAGGCATTGGGCAGACCTCAGGCCACCTGGTAAATCTGTCGATCATCGTCAATATGTACTGCTGGCCTTTACAGTAAGGCAATGGCCCCACAATATCAATGTGGATATTATGAAACCGACCTGACGGTAGACAAAACTGAGCAGGTGTCGAGCGATTGTGACGAGAGACTTTGCACGTTTGGCAATGTGTGCACTGTGTTGTCCATTGCATCACATCATGCCGCATAGATGGCCACACAAATCTGTCAGAGATAAGTTTCAGTGTGGATTTTCGGCCGGGGTGTGACAAATTATGGAGAACACAAAAAACTTGCTTTCGCATGGACTTCGGCACGATGGGCCGAGATGTGCCTGTGGAATCATCGCAGATGATTGAGGCGTTTGCGTGCGTAGGTAACGGCTTGATTGTAATTTTTAAATTTGTGTCATTACCTTTTTTCAGCGTGTTTATGTCGTCGTCGTGCGCCTGTTCTTGAGATAGCTGCAACAGATCGATGATGCTGTGGACACTGGCTATCCTTGACAATGCGTCGGAGACGACGTTATCTGCGCCGCTGATGTGCTCTACATTCATCGTGAATTGCACAATGTAGTCAAGGTGTCGCTGTTCTCGCGGTGAATGGATTGTTGTCGATGACCTGATCGCGTGTACCAACGGTTTGTGGTCAGTGACGAGAACAAATTGGCGACCTTCGACGAACGGCCTGAAATGGCGGATGGCCAGGTATGATGCCAACAATTCTCGCCCAAACGGGCTGTACTTTTGCTGTGCGGGCGACAGTTTTTGTGACCAGAATGCAAGTGGCTTCCACATACCTTGTTGCAGCTGTTGCAGAATACATCCTATGCCGAAATTGCTGGCATCCGTGAATACGCCGAGCTTTGCGTCTGGATCCTGGTGGCTGAGTACAGTGGCGTCGCATATATTTTTCTTGGCTGCAGTGAATGTCTTGTCGGCTGCCTGCGTCCACTCGATAGGCGCCTTGGATCGTCGTTTCTTGTGGTCGACCAGACGATGGAGCGGACCAAGAGTTTCAGCTGCATGGGGGAAAAATCTGTGATAAAAGTTTATCATTCCTAGGAACCTTCTCAGTTGTTGTTGTGTTTGAGGCTTTGGGAAGTCCTTGACAGCGGCGATCTTGTCATTCGTAGGCGTGATACCATGTTCGGTAATTGTGTGACCGAGAAATGTGAGAGTATTTACAGCGAATACACATTTTCCTGGGTTCACTCGAATTCCGAATTTGTCGAGGCGTTTGAAGACAGTGTCGATGTGTTCAAGGTGCTCTTCGTGAGATTTGCTGGCAATCAAAATATCATCTATGTACACAGACGTAAAAGGCAACCCTCGTAGCACCGTATCCATCAACCGTTGCATTGTTTGCGCACTGTTGCGCAGGCCAAATGGCATTCTGGTCATCTCGAAAAGACCAAACGGTGTAGTGATAGAGGGGGTACTTGGCATGAAGCTGCTGAAATGTACAGTTTGAGTTGTTGATGCATAACGCTATTTGCGGAAATGCGCTTGTCTTGTTGCCGCTTACCGTGAGTTTTATCTCGTTGTCGATTAGTTGTCGCAGCCGTGGGTTGACGCTGATGTTGTGATGCGCCAGGAAATCACACCCGATGATAGAAAAATCTATGTCGGCCAGAAGAAACGACCACAGGAAGTTGCGGCGCAAGCCTAGAGACACAGTTACGTCTTTAGTGCCGAACGTGTTGATACGGCTATTGTTGACTGCTTGTAGGACTAGCGGAGATGGCTGATCAGTTGATTGGTACGACAGTATGCTGTACTGTGCACCAGTGTCGATCAAAAACTTGATACCGGTGGTTGAATCCTGGATAAAAAACGGTGTGTCATTCTTGCCAGTAGATGCGATGATGAGGGGCGAACCTGGCTTATCGCTCCTCATTGCAAGTTTAAATCAAACGTGCACGGTTTGACGCAGGCTTTGGCTCTAGCGCCGAAATTTTTGTGGTACCAGCACACGGTACCTGAGTTTGAGTCGTTGTCGTCGAGCTCCGCCAAGCGACCTCGAGACTGTGAACGCCTCTGTACGCGCTGGGTAGAAGAGGCGGGGCGACGTGGTTCCGCGGATAGTCGCTGCAGATGGCGCTGAATTTCGTCCGGCTGACGTTTGACGGCCGCAAGCTCCCTTGCGTTCGCCGTACATTGTGTGCAGCTCCCGCCTGTAGTTTCGCACGGGCGCTCTGTTCTGCGTGTGTGGCCACTTACGGCGCTTATGAGACCCGTCGCTTTCGGCAGTGATGATATCACTCGGTCGGCTGTACCTGCAATTATTTCTAGAGTTGTGTCTGCCGGCAGGAATAGGAGGAACGGAGCTGCTGCTTCAGGCATCGCCTTCATGAAGATCTGCCGTACCAGTTCAGACCCGCCGTCTTTCAAATACGGCGAAGTTAATTCCTGCAAATGACGCAGAAACTGTGTGGGCTTGCGGTCACCTAGCTCTTGAGCGCTTAACACTGACCTGAGCTTTTCCTCCGCCGATTTGCCGAGTCGAGACTGCAACGCGGCGCACAGCTGAGTGTAGCAGTCGTCAGGAGGCTGCCGAATGAGGTCGATGAACTCCATGACGTGGTGCGCTGGCAGCATAGAAACTGCCGTCTGGAACCGCGTTTCTTCATCGCTGATTTTTGTGCGCTTGAATTGAAGCTCGAGCTGAATTACCCAGATGTGTGGGCTGTCTTCAACGAATGGCGGGGGCGGGCATCCCACAGCGGGTTTGTCAAAAGACATAGTGCGCGGCGTAATGGCAAAACAACCACAATCAGAGCTGTAACCGATAAACTCAATGAAGTGATCACGTCGGGGTCACCACTTTGTTGCAGCCCCCTTGGGTCTGGCGAACAACACAATGGGGGACGACAACACAATATATATTCACAAGAGATCACAGTTCAGAGGCGGTTACTTACTGTGGCGAAACAAAACACAAGCAATGGTGAACAACAGAGCGAGCCAGCAACAGGGTGAGTTCTGTGGACTGGTTATGGAAGAGTGTGTGTCGGTGTTTTATACGTCGCTGGCGTGTGTGATTGGGAATGTGTGTGTATGTGCGTATGTTGTCGCCTGGTGTTTTGGGTCACATATGGTCTGGGCGCACGGCTGTGGACCAGATGTTGCCCTCGATGGCTGCTGCATCCCTGGGTGAGGATGTGGTCAGGCGGATGCGAACCAGATGTTGGCCCTGACACTGAAGAGGGTTGGTGCGCACTGACTGGTGCTTGTACGTGGTTTATGTCTGTGTGCAGGGGACATACACCTCCGGGACGCGACACTGTACCGGGTTGGTGAGCGTTGGCTGGTGTTTGTACGTGGTGTATGTCTGTGTGCAGGGGACATACACCTCCGGGACGCGTACCGCTGAAGCGCTGGTAGAGTGTGTGTTTGTGGTGTATGGGCAAATGTTTTTGATCTACATTGGCACAGGCGCCACACTCTTCAAGTTGTCGGAGAATTACAAGCACGTATATCAGTTGGTGCACACACAACGTCGAAAAAGTTTGTTGTCATTGACACTCCTGTCCTTCATAAGTCAGAAGGACTCCTCGGACTATCTACTCTGGCCGAGTTGGGTCTCACCATTTCTCCACAAGACGGAGTTGTGTGTAAAGTTGAGACCAAAGCAAATTCTCAGGAGCTGCCGGCACTGAGGGGTTTCTGTCACAAAATCAGACTCAAGCCAGGTGCCACGCCTAAAGCGTATCCGCTGCGTAGACTACCGCTGGCAATCAGAGAGGAGGTGTCGGCAGAATTGCACAAACTGGTCAACACGGGAGTAATCGAGCGTGTCGACTCATCTGAGTGGGTGAGCCCCATTGTGGTCGCTCGCAAGAAGAATGGTAATATTCGAATCTGCGTTGACCTGAGAGGACCAAACGCGCAAATATTGAGCGACGTTCATCCACTGCCGACATTTCAGGAGCTTTCGAGTCAACTCAAAGGCTGTGTGCTCAGTAAACTAGATTTTCAGTCGACCTACCATCATTTAGAATTACAACCAGATTCGCGTCATATCACTGCGTTCATCACGCATGACGGGTTGTTTCAATATAAACGATTACCCTTCGGACTAGTCTCAGCGGGAGCTGCTTTTCAGCGACTTTTGGATCGTGTGCTGGCAGACATTCCAGGATGCTGTCATTACAACATTACATTACAACGCATGTCATTAAGAAGTGCATGACAAGCGTCTACGACTACTCATGAGCCGACTGAGACAGGCCAATGTCACACTCAATCTCTCAAAATCATCGTTCGCACAGTCAACGCTGCAGTTCTACGATTTTCTATATCACGGGCCGGTATCTCGCCCTCAGACGACCATCTGCAGGCTATCAGGAGTGCACAGCGTCCCGTTGACGGTCAAGAACTTCGTAGTTTTTTTGGGTCCGGCTAGTTGGTTGTCACACTTTGTGCCAGATTATGCAACGGTAGTGAGTCCACTCTATAACCTTCTCAAAAAAGGTACTGCCTTAAATTGGACATCAGAGCACACTTCAGCTTTCCAGAAGGTGAAGCAATCAATCGAAGACGCAAATCCTCTCAGCCGCTTTGAGACGAGCTGGAGAACATAGGTTACCACAGACGCCAGTGAAAAAGGTGCAGGTGGCATGTTGTCACAAATTGATGATCGTGGCCAGGAGCATGTTGTATCATTCTAGAGCAGGTAGTTCTCTCATGCAGAATCAAAATATTCACTCACAGGGCGGGAAGCGCTAGCCGCGGTACAAGCTATCGAAAAATGGAAAATCTTCCTCTGGGGACGTTATTTCACACTTCGCACTGATCATTCTGCGCTCAAGTCGATCCTTTCGGCCAATTTCAGCGGTCGAGCGGAGCAAGAGTCGCGAGGTGGCAGGCTCGATTGATATATTTTCATCTCTGTGGAGGGGGATCAGAATACCTCCACCGCACCCCTGCGTGTCGTAAGAGGCGACTGATGGGTGGTCGGGTTGTCGGCGACTAAACCGGCTCCCCCACTGGTTCCTATCAGTAAGGAGGGTGGCTAAACACTCTGCAGGACGAAATACAAAACCTGTAAAAGGGCGGATGAGCTTTTAACTAAAGCCAACGGCCATTTAGCTCGAGGGTGGAATATGAATTTCGTTTCCATAGCTGTGTGCCCCAGTCTTCCAGCGATGTTCCCATTCTCATCTGTTTAACGGGCTGCACGTTAGACTCTTCCTCTCTTTCCTTCTTTTCTTGCCGCAATCTCAAGCTGTGTAGGCAGGGTGAGAAGATGGATGGTGGCAGCGGCCTTATTTGCCATCGTGACTGTCAGGGTCCGTGTTTCTGGGCGTACTCACGGTTCCACAAACTAATTGCCTTACCTGGTGTGGCGGCACCTCCAGGAATGACCTTATGATCCGCCATCTCAAACATCGTTTCATGGATTTTTCACTCACATTTTGTGGACTGTTTTCTATGGATTTATTGACCTCGGCATGTCCTTCGATACGATTTTGTCTTCACGTTGGATTGTACTGTTTTGGCTTATTACTCCTCTGCGGCGACATCGAAACAAATCCCGGGCCTGTGTTTGAGCGGCGGTCATGTAGGGTGTTATGCGCAAACGTTCGCGGCCTTGCGAAAAACCTCCAGGGCATTTCGCTCGTTGCCCAGTCGCAAGACATCATCATTTGCTCTGAAACCATTGTGTCCAGTCTTCGCCACAAATCTGAATTGCTGATTTCTGGATTTTCAGAGCCTGCGCTTATCTACCGTGATTCCTCCGAACGCAGACGTGGCATGTCGCTTTATGTACGCAATGGTTTTTCTGCTCACCGGTACATCAATTTCGAATGCGACTGTCATGAAGGCCTTGTCATTCGTGTATGTTCAAAGTTGACCAATTATTATATATTCGGCAACTACCGCAACCCGGACTCGGACGATTCCATATATGATTGCTTCATTCGTACAATGTCTGTGATCCAGGAGAACGACCGTAAAGCGGCCTTTGTCTTTGCCGGTGATTTCAACGCACATCAGAGCGAATGGTTTTCTAGAAGCACGACTGATTCACATGGTCGTGCTGCATTGGATTTTGCCAATATCTCCGGTTGTGATCAGCTGGTTACCAGTCCGACTCATTCATCCGGCAACTGTCTCGATCTGGTTTTCACTGATGTACCTGATGTCGTCAAAGTGACCATCCTCGCTCCACTTGGATCTTCTGATCACTCTGCTCTGAGCATTCAGCTCAATCTTCGGCAGTCTGTGCCCGTGCATACGATCAGAAAAGAGGTGTCCATGAAGTCACGTGTTAACTGGGACAATGTAATGAACGATGTGCGTAACATTCGTCTAGGTCCGATTTTGAGTAGCGACGACCCTGTATCGTCATTAAACGACCAACTGTCAACGATCATATCTCGTCGGGTGCCCGTTAAGAAACTTTCCTTCCGTTCCAATGATAAGTCCTGGTTCAATGCCGATTGCCATTCTGCCCGTCAAATAAAACAGGCAGCTTACCATCATTGGTCCAGGTCCAGGACTTCCGAAGCTTGGAATGAGTATGTGACGGCCAGGGCTTCTTGTGCGGCGACTTACCGGCAGGCCGAACGGCAGAGACACAGTTCTGCCAAAGAATTGTTGTCGTCGACGTCTGACCCTCACAAATGGTGGTCCACTCTCAAGTCCATCATTCACGGTGTGCGTACAACTCTCCCGCCTCTCCTCTCTGCAACGGGGAAGGTGGTGTCAAGTCCGACTGAGAAAGCAGATTTGCTCATGCGTCATTTCGACAGCAAACCCTCTCGTCGTCCTTTATCTACTGATGACACTGTATATGATAAACCTGCGTTGACGGGAGTGGCTTTCAGATCTAAGGAAGTGAAAAGTCTGCTTGAATCTCTTGACTCCAATGGCGGCACTGATCCTCTGGGTATGTTTCCCTTATTTCTGAAAAAGACTGCTGTAGCATTGGCTACAAAACTTAGTGCCGTTTTTAGACGACTAATTAGGCGCGGCAGTTTTCCATCGTGCTGCCGAATCGCCAATATCACTCCAATTCCAAAAGGTCCTTCGTCATCCGATCCCAGTCAATACCGGCCTATTTCAATAACACCTCTGCTATCCAAGGTTTTCGAACATGTGGTTTGTCGTCGTCTGGCTCAATACCTTGAAAAACACAGTTTGCTGCCGCCTAATCAATTCGCATATCGCAAAAATCTCGGCACCACGGACGCCTTGCTCTCCATCACTCATATTGTGCAACAGGCCCTAGATCGAGGACAGGTAGCTGTGATAGTCCAGCTAGACTTTTCAGCCGCGTTCGATAGAGTCAATCACGATGGCCTGATCCGAAAGCTAAAGTCTCTCAGGGTCGGAGGAAGAGTCCTATCAGTTATGACCCAATTCCTTCAAGGTCGCAAGCACAGAGTATGTGTTGATGGTAGGCACAGTGAATGGCATGATGCTCACTCGGGTGTTCCCCAAGGGAGTGTATTGGGTCCTCTCTTGTTCAATGTCTGCACATCAGATCTGCTCAGCCTAACTTCGCATCCTGTTTTTGCTTACGCGGATGATGTAACTATGGTGGCTACCGTTGACACTCCAGAGCGGCGACCCAATGTGAGTTGGTCACTGAACGAAGACCTGCGCAGAATATCCATATGGTGTGACACTTGGAATATGAAGCTTAACTCAAAAAAGTCGAAGTTTTTGTGTGTTTCTCGGTCTCGCACATTGAATCCATCGTTCGATCCTTTGTTGGTCAATGGCTGCGCAGTGGGAGAATGTAACGCAGTCGATATCCTTGGAGTTCGATTCGATTCTAGGCTGACTTTTGAGAAACAGGTTCGTCGTCTTGTGGTTTCCGCTTCTCAGAAACTTGGAATTCTTCGAAAAGCATATCGTGTACTCAATGATCGTTCGATATCTGCCTCATGTTTGCGCTGCTTCGTTCTTCCTGTTCTCGAGTACTGTGCTCCTGTTTGGTCGTCAGCTGCTGATTCGCATCTCTGGCTCATTGACAGAGTTGGCTCCTCTGCCAGCTTCCTCTGTGGTGGAGATCCATGCTGGAATCTTGGTCATCGAAGGGACATCTCCAACGTTTGTATGCTGTTCAAGATATTGACCAAAGAAAGACACCCTCTACACGGTGCTGTGTCTCATCAGCGACACTTTGCTAAGGTCACTCGACTGGCAGTAAATTCACATTCGCTCTGCCTAAGAGCCAAAATGCAGAACGAATCAGTTTAAGCGTAGTTTCGTTGCCAGCTCTGTGCGGTTGTGGAATCGGTTGGATGAGGGTGTGTGCAGGGCCAGCACAGTCCGATCATTCAAAAGTGCTGCCAACAAAATTTTGAGAAATTGACGAGTTTAGTTCCACCTAAATTATTTATTTATTCATTTATTTGAGATTTATTTTGAGATTGACCTATGTATTTATTTAATTATATTATTTATGGATCGTTTTGTGATGTGTGTGTATGTGTGTGTGCGACTATCGTGTATGTGTGTTTGTGCGAGTGCGTTTATGTTAGTGTGTGTGTGTGTGTGTGTTTCTTGCGAATTAATCTAGTCAAATTGTTGTTCTGCACTTCTCGTGCAGCATATTGTGCAATTTCTTTTGATCTAGTCATTTTCGTATGTATCGTATCAATTGTATGTGTGTGTGTGTGTGTGTGTGTGTGTGTGTGTGTGTGTGTGTGTGTGTGTGTGTGTGTGTGTGTGTGTGTGTGTTCACTCTTGTTTGAGAGATTGTCCTGTGCGGATGTGTTTTCGTGTTGCTCCTGCTATTTGCGTTTTCGTGGTGTTCAGTGTTGTGATCGTGGTTAAGGATTTCGCGGCTAGGTGCTATTTTGTGCCTGGTCCGACCCTTCGTGTGTGTGTGTGTGTGTGTGTGTGTGTGTGTGTGCGTGTGTGTTCAAACACCGGCCGGCGTCTCTGTGCGTGGGTCGTGTGTTTGTATGCGCGTCTGCCCGCCCGACCCTTCCTGCGTGTGAGAGTGCGTGTGTGTGAGCGTTCGTGTGTGTGTGTGTGTGTGTGTGTGTGTTTGTGTTTGTGTGTGCGTGTGTTTGTATGCGCGTCTGCCTGTGATTCGCCTTGATCGGTGATTTTATCGCACTCGTAATGAGTGTGGTAAACAAACCAACCGGACTCCAGCCCTCCCGTGCTGCCTCCCCTCCTGCCGGCACCAACTGTGGCGTGTGCAAAATGGCTGTCTCTGTCTCGGCACTGTGCTGCTCAAAATGCAGCAAATATGTGCACGTGAAATGCTCACGTCTGCCCAGATACGTCGTGATGAATTTCTTCACGACAAGATGCGCTTTCACTTGTGAGAGCTGCATTCTGGCTCGCGACTCAAACTCAGCCGAGATGCGCGCATGGCTTGACAGTGTTTTTCACTCGTCACCCTCCGCCAAAGCTGATGAATGCCCACTTGACAAGCCCGCTGACAGTCAGTCACTGCAAGATCTGACTAAGACTGTCAATGAAATCAAGCAGCAGCTTCAACTGGTCTGCAAGCAAAAACTCTCGTCTCCGCTTCTTCCTACGCCGCCATCTCTCATGCCAACTCCTCCATCTCTCATGCCAACTCCCACATCTCTCCTGCCAACTCCGACATCGTGTGCGGTGCAGCAACCGCGCACATATTCGCAAGCAGTATCCCGCGAGATCATTGTGAAGTCTTCCGATGAAGTCGCGGTGGATTCCAAGCGCGTGTCAGAGGCACTTCAATCTGTACCAGTGCTGGCTATGACGACCACCAAGCGTGGTGCTGTCAAGGTTAAATTGCCAGACAGCAAGACTGCTGGTCACGCCTTGAAGGCAATCAAACATGTTGCCCATCTGAAAACGTCGTGCCCTGGAAAAGTTCTGCCCAAGTTGACAATCACTTCTGTCAGCTCTGATATTGCCAACGACAACATCACCGAATTTGTCAGCAGAAAAAACAGCCAGGTCAAAGCTGCAATCAACCGCGCAGCTGATTTCCGTGTGCTGTTTTCAAAGAAGTCGTCGGAGCACACCAAAACAGTTGTTGTGGCTGTCTCCCCTACAATCCGTGACATCATCATGAAGTCCGGATTCGTCTACTTGGGTGACAGCAGATGCCTGGTATACGATCGCTTCTGGGTCACGCGCTGCATCAAATGTCAGCGACATGGCCATAAGTCTGACAAGTGTAGAGCCCAGGAGGCCACTTGTGGGTGGTGTGCTGGAAAGCACACTACCAAATCGTGCCCGGCGAAGAATGCCCGCAAGTGTATCAACTGTGCACGTGCGGGTCGTGCGAACGTCGGCCACACGTCATTCGACCCGTCGTGTCCTTGCTTCGCGTCATCGAGGACTCATCTGATCAGCCGCACTCAGACCATCGAGGATTCCAACTCGGAAAACTAGATGTGACCTCCGGCCTGACTGATTGTGCTCAGCAGTCGACTTCGGAAAGAGATGCTGGATCTTCAGTTCTGCTTCCTTCAATCAGCAATTCATCCGCTGATAAGTGTCTTTCTTCTCTCTCTGATTCATTTTCTATTAATCCTCGTTCTAAATGTATTAATGCAATTGGTTTATTAAAATGTGCTTTCTTGAATTTTAGGTCTATTAGGTCTAAAATATCACTTTTTGCGTCCATCCTTCCTAAGTATGATATTTTTCTGGTTATTGAATCGTGGCTCTCTGTTGCTGAAATATCCTCCTTTGACCGCTCTCTTCCTGCTGGTTACTCAGCTTTTCATAAATGTCGCCCTTTGAATGTCACTAATTCTACTAAGTGCTCTGGCGGTGGTGTTTCTTTTGTCTATAATTCTAGCATCATTAATGCCTATCTATGTAATGTAGAAATTCCTATTAAGTCATTTGAATACATCTGTTGTAAAGTAATAGGTAAAACTACTCTGCCTGTATGTATTGTCAACATTTACCGTCTTAATTCTTTCTCTATTTTTCTTGATGAGTTTTCTTCTCTTATAGACACACTTCTTCCAATTTTCTCTTCTAGGATAGTGATTTGTGGTGACTTCAACCTTTGGGTTGATGCGCCCCATCTCAAGTCTTGTTCTTCTATGTTTTTACAATTAATCGATTCACTAGGTCTTCGTAATCATATATGCTGCCCTACTCATGTTCACGGTCACACACTTGATCTCCTCCTTTCTTTCTCCGATTCTACTATTCTTATTAGAGATCTCACTGTTTTTCCTATTGATTCCTTCATTTCTGATCATTCATTAGTTGAATTTTCTGCCCGCCTCCCTATCACTTACAAATCTCCCAAACTTATTAGTTTCTCTGATTATCGTAACGCTGATTTGGACTCTCTTTATGTCAATATGCATTTGTCTTTCGCTACTGAATATTTCGTTCATATACCACCTAATTCTCTCTTAGGATACTTCAACTCATCCCTCGATTCTCTCAAATCAACCTTTATTCCTGTTAAAGTCTTCCGTTCCACTAATACTCGCTGTCCTTGGTTTAACTCTGATATTAAAAATTCAAAAACCTCCCTGCGTCGTCTTGAACGCCAATGGCGTCGTCTCAGGACTGACTCTTCGTGGCAATATTTCTGTTCTGCCCGCCGTCATCATCATCTTCTTTGTGATTCCGCCAAAAAATCTGACTATAATTCTAAAATTTCTTCCTGTCTCAATTGTAAGAAACTTTGGAAGCTTTTTGACAGTCTTTTAGGTAATTCCCGAAGTCTTGTTTTCCCAGATTTAGCCTCTAATCAGTTACCTTCTATATTTATGAATTTCTTCCAGTCTAAAATCGATAAGATTCGCTGCTTGTTCCCTGCTGCCCTACCATTATCCTCTCCGCCCTTACCCTCCTCTGTTTTTCACTCTTTTACTTTAGTTACCCTTTCTGACTGTAGAACTATTTTAAGGCATGTTAAAATCCATTCTTCATCTCTCGACCCCATTGATCTTTCCAGGATTCCTCACTCCATTGAATTGCTCCTTCCTTTCTTATCTAATTTCATCAATGCTTCTTTCACTCTTGGGGAATTTCTTGCATCTAAAACTGCCAGTATTCTCCCTATACTTAAGAAATCTGATCTGGATGCTAACACGCTTTCTAACTATCGACCAATCTCTAGAATTCCTTGGCTGTCTAAGGTTCTTGAAATGGCTGCCTACATACAGATATCTGAATATCTTGAATCTAACAATTTGTTTCTTCCTGAGCAGTCTGGCTTTCGTCACTTTCATTCTACAGAAACTTCTCTAATTTTTCTCTATGATTCTATTCTCAAATCTACTCTCTCTGGTAATGATGTTCTACTTATACAACTAGACTTCTCTGCTGCATTTGACACTGTTAATCATCTGCTTCTTATTGATACTCTGTTAGATTTAGGCATTAGCGACACAGCTCTCTCTTTCTTTCGCTCTTATCTTTCTGATAGACTTCAGTTTGTTTCTACCTCTGCTGATTCTTGTAGTGAGTCTTGCCCACTAACTTGTGGTGTACCTCAAGGCTCTGTCTTAGGTCCTCTCCTCTTCAATATGTATCTTACCTCTGTAGGGAAAGTTCTTCGTCGTCACGATGTGTCCTTCCAAATATTCGCTGACGACATTCAAATCCTTCTCTCGTCTGAGTCTATTTCTCACTCTTCAGTCAGTACCATCCTATCTGATATAGAAAGATGGGCGTTCACTCGTCATCTCAAACTTAATCCTGATAAGACTAAGTATATTCTCTTTCCATCTTCTAATAGTACTACTTCTCTTAGTATACCTCTATCCTGCTCTGTACGTAGTCTTGGTATCATTCTCGATAGCTCTCTTTCTTTTGATTCACACATCTCTGACATTATCAGGTGCTGTAACTTTCAACTAAGGCGTATCTATTCCATTCGTAGATATATAACTATCTCTGCTGCCTTTAAGTTAGCCAACTCATTCATCTTTAGCAAAGTTCAGTATTGCTGTTCTCTTCTACTATCTCTCAACCACCGCCAGCTTAGGAAACTTCAATCTATTATTAATAAAGCATGTCGTATGATATTTAATCTTCCTTCGGGCTCTCATGTTTCTTCTTCTTTACAAAAACTTAGGTTACTTCCCATTAAGGCTCTTGTTGAGTATCGTATTTGTTTAATTATTCATTCAGCTCTTCGTCTTCGTAAGCCTGCGTATCTGTTTGACCTCCTCTCTTATAAAACCTCATCTCTTTCTCTTAGGTCTTCTAACGATCCTTTTCTACTAGTTGAACCATCCTTTCCTTGTAGGCATTCTCACTACAATCGTTGTTTCTCTATCTTAGGACCTCGTATCTACAATAGGCTATCTCCCTCAATACGCTCAATCAAATCTCTATCTCTTTTCAAAAAACATAGTAAAAATTTCTTTCTCACTAAGTCTTATTACTGTCTTAATAATATTGTATATATTAGTACTGAATATAAGGTCTGATTGTTTCCTAATTCTGTCTTCTATGTGTATGTGCTTCATGCGTGTGTTTTCCGTTCTTGTGTCTGTATGTTTCTCCATTGTATGCTGTATGTGTGTTGTGTTGAGCTGTTATCTGTGTTTGTGTGTCTGTAGTGTTGTGTTCTCTGTCTATTTGTTTGAGTGTATGTCTTTGTGTGTCTGTTATGATGTGTTTCTGGTTTGTATTTGTGTCTCCATTGTGTTGTGATTTGTCAATCTGAGTGTATGTCGTTGTATGTTTGCTGTGTTGTCTTAATGTGTTGTATGTTGTGTTGTCTTCTGTGCTGTATGTCTGCTGTACTATCATATTCAATATGTATGTGTGTGTGCGTGTGTATTTTTGTGTTTCGGAGTATGTAAACGTGAGTGTATGTTTGTGTTTGTGCGTATATGTACTTGTCTGTTTTGTGTGTGTGTGTGTGTGTGTGTATGTAGGTGAGTGTGTGTGTTCGTGATTGTGTATGTGTATGACTCTTGTGCTTGAGTGTGTGTGTGTGTGTGTGTGTGTGTGTGTGTGTGTGTGTGTGTGTGTGTGTGTGTGTGTGTGTGTGTGTGTGTGTGTGTGTGTGAGCGCTTTTGAGACCCTCGGGTGAAAAGCGCGATATAAATGTCTTAATGTAATGTAATGTAATGTGTGTGTGTGTGTGTGTGTGTGTGTGTGTGTGTGTGTGTGTGTGTGTGTGTGTGTGTGTGTGTGTGTGTGTGTGTGTGTGTGTGTGTGTGTGTGTGTGTGTGTGTGTGTGTGTGTGTGTGTGTGTGTGTGTGTGTGTGTGTGTGTGTGTGTGTGTGTGTGTGTGTGTGTGTGTGTGTGTGTGTGTGTGTGTGTGTGTGTGTGTGTGTGTGTGTGTGTGTGTGTGTGTGTGTGTGTGTGTGTGTGTGTGTGTGTGTGTGTGTGTGTGTGTGTGTGTGTGTGTGTGTGTGTGTGTGTGTGTGTGTGTGTGTGTGTGTGTGTGTGTGTGTGTGTGTGTGTGTGTGTGTGTGTGTGTGTGTGTGTGTGTGTGTGTGTGTGTGTGTGTGTGTGTGTGTGTGTATGTGTGTAAGATGTAAGATGTAAGATGTATATTTGTCAACATCATCAGTATTATATCAGTACATACATATTATATCAGTTTTTTTCATTTCACGTTGACTATGCCCAATAAGCCTATGGCTTCTTTTAGGGCATGCTCAGTAACACAATATTGTGACAATGTACAGTACGTCTAAATAACACTTCTAGCATTCATACATTCGTACACAAAATTCCTACCGCGAACATTCATACATTCATACATTCCTACCGCGAACATTCATAGATTCGCACATTCTTATCGCGAACATTCATACATGCACACATACATACACACACACATTCGTACTACGAACATTCATACGTTCATACACACACATCCCTACTACGAACATTAGTACATTCATACGCACATTTATACTACGAGCATTCATCCATTCATAAAAACTCATTCCTACTTCGAACATTAATTCATTCATACAAACCTACATTCATGCTACGAACATTCATACATCCATACATACATACATTCATGCATTCATTAATATTCACGTTCATGCTACAGACATTCATTCACACAGATATTCGTTCATCAATACCAATACAGTGAACATTCGCTCTACAAAGCTCATATAAACATGAAATCATTTTGCAAACTTCCAGATTCAACTGAACGCATACTACAAATGCAGTATGCGTTCACACACAGGTAGTAGCGTGATTCACACACACGCATGATTCACATGTTTCATTCCGCCATATCATATGGTGGTCCCGCGCATGTGTCGCGTGACTCGGCGGCCAGAGTTGGCGCTATTTACACCACTGGGAGATCGTGTTTCACCTTCGGAACTGCTTGTCGCCTAGCAACACTTGATACTGAAATAACACACAGATTCTGCACTCGCTATCTGTGCAACGTATCTATATTGAATTGTGTGACCCGGTGAGTGAGTCATTCTAGCGTGAGTAATGCTGTCACGCTGCAGCGTGCAGACGTATCGCATTCCTACATATTTTTGTTTGTGCTAAAGCCTCCATTCATACATTCTTTCGTTCTACTACACTCATACACACATTCATTCATACTATCTTCATATCTTCATATCTTCATTCATATCTATCATTCATATATATTCTAGTGTGTGTGTGTGTGTGTGTGTGTGTGTGTGTGTGTGTGTGTGTGTGTGTGTGTACGTGTGTTTGTATGCGCGTCTGCCTGTGATTCGTCTCGATCGGCGATTTTATCGCACTCGCAATGAGTGTGGTAAATAAACCAACCGGACTCCAGCCCTCCCGTGCTGCCTCCCCTCCTGCCGGCACCAGCTGTGGCGTGTGCAAAACGGCCGTCTCTGTCTCTGCACTGTGCTGCTCAAAATGCAGCAAATATGTGCATGTGAAATGCTCACGTCTTCCAAGATACGTCGTGTTGAATTTCTTCACGACAAGATGCGCTTTCACTTGTGAGAGCTGCATTCTGGCTCGCGACTCGAACACAGCCGAGATGCGCGCATGGCTTGACAGTGTTTTTCACTCGTCACCCTCCGCCAAAGCCGATGAATACCCACTTGACAAGCCCGCTGACAGTCAGTCACTGCAAGATCTGACTAAGACTGTCAATGAAATCAAGCAGCAGCTTCAACTGGTCTGCAAGCAAAAACTCTCGTCTCCGCTTCTTCCTACGCCGCCATCTCTCATGCCAACTCCTCCATCTCTCCTGCCAACTCCCACATCTCTCCTGCCAACTCCGACATCGTGTGCGGTGCAGCAGCCGCGCACATATTCGCAAGCAGTATCCCGCGAGATCATTGTGAAATCTTCCGATGAAGTCGCGGTGGATTCCAAGCGCGTGTCAGAGGCACTTCAATCTGTACCAGTGCTGGCTATGACGACCACCAAGCGTGGTGCTGTCAAGGTGAAGTTGCCAGACAGCAAGACTGTTGGTCACGCCTTGAAGGCAATCAAACATGTGGCCCATCTGAAAACGTCGTGCCCTGGAAAGGTTCTGCCCAAGTTGACAATCACTTCTGTCAGCTCTGATATTGCCAACGACAACATAACTGAATTCGTCAGCAGGAAAAACAGCCTGGTCAAAGCTGCAGTTAACCGCGCATCTGACTTTCGTGTGCTGTTTTCCAAGAAGTAGTCGGAGCACACCAAAACAGTTGTTGTGGCTGTCTCTCCTACAATCCGTGACATCATCATGAAGTCCGGATTCGTCTACTTGGGTGACAGCAGATGCCTTGTATACGATCGCTTCTGGGTCACGCGTTGCATCAAATGTCAGCGACATGGCCACAAGTCTGACAAGTGTAGAGCCCAGGAGGCCACTTGTGGGTGGTGTGCTGGAAAGCACACTACCAAGTCGTGCCCGGCGAAGAATGCCCGCAAGTGTATCAACTGTGCACGTGCGGGTCGTGCGAACGTCGGCCACACGTCATTCGACCCGTCGTGTCCTTGCTTCACATCATCGAGGACTCATCTGATCAGCCGCACTCAGACCGTCGAGGATTCCAACTCGGAAAACTAGATGTGACCTCCGGCCTGACTGACTGTGCTCAGCAGTTGACTTCGGAAATAGATACTGGATCTTCAGTTCTGCTTCCTTCAATCAGCACTTCATCCGCTGATAAGTGTCTTTCTTCTCTCTCTGACTCATTTTCTATTATTTCTCGTTCTAAATCTAATAATGCAATTGGTTTATTAAAATGTGCTTTCTTGAATTTCAGGTCTATTAGGTCTAAAATATCACTTTTTGCGTCCATCCTTCCTAAGTATGATATTTTTCTGATTATTGAGTCATGGCTCTCTGTTGCTGAAATATCCTCCTTTGACCGCTTGGCTACTCAGCTTTTCATAATTGTCGCCCTTTGAATGTATCTAATCCTACTAAATGCGCTGGCGGTGGTGTTTCTTTTGTCTATAATTCTAACATCATTAATGCCTATCTATGTAGTGTAGAAATTCCTATTAAGTCATTTGAATACATCTGTTGTAAAGTAATAGGTAAAACTACTCTGCCTGTATGTATTGTCAACATTTACCGTCTTAATTCTTTCTCTTCCTCAATTTTTCTTGATGAGTTTTCTTCTCTTATAGACACACTTCTTCCAATTTTTTCTTCTAGAATAGTGATTTGTGGTGACTTCAACCTTTGGGTTGATGCGCCTCATCTCAAGTCTTGTTCTTCTATGTTTTTACAATTAATCGATTCATTAGGTCTTTGTAATCATATCTGCTGCCCTACTCATGTTCACGGCCACACACTTGATCTCCTCCTTTCTTTCTCCGATTCTACTATTCTTATTAGAGATCTCACTGTTTTTCCTATTGATTCCTTCATTTCTGATCACTCATTAGTTGAATTTTCTGCCCGCCTCCCTATCACTTACAAATCTCCCAAACTTATTAGTTTCTCGGATTATTGTAACGCTGATTTGGACTCTCTTTATGTCAATATGCATTTGTCTTTTGCTACTGAATGTTTCGTTCATATACCTCCTAATTCTCTCTTAGGATACTTTAACTCATCCCTCGATTCTCTCAAATCAACCTTTATTCCTATTAAAGTCTTTCGTTCCACTAATACTCGCTGTCCTTGGTATAACTCTGATATTAAAAATTCAAAAACCTCCCTTCGTCGGCTTGAGCGCCAATGGCGTCGTCTCAGGACTGACTCTTCGTGGCAATATTTCTGTTCTGCCCGCCGTCATCATCATCTTCTTTGTGATTCCGCCAAAAAATCTTACTATAATTCTAAAATTTCTTCCTGTCTCAATTCTAAGAAACTTTGGAAGCTTTTTGACAGTATTTTAGGTAATTCCCGTAGTCTTGTTTTCCCAGATTCTGCTTCTGATCAGTTACCTTCCATATTTATGAATTTCTTCCAGTCTAAAATTGATAAGATTCGTTGCTTGTTCCCTGCTGCTCTACCATTATACTCTCCGCCCTTACCCTCCTCTGTTATTCACTCTTTTACTTTAGTTACCCTTTCTGACTGTAGAACTATTTTAAGGCATGTTAAAATCCATTCTTCATCTCTCGACCCCATTGATCTTTCCAGGATTCCTCACTCCATTGAATTGCTCCTTCCTTTCTTAGCTAATTTCATCAATGCTTCTTTCACTCTTGGGGAATTTCTTGCATCTAAAACTGCCAGTATTCTCCCTATACTTAAGAAATCTGGTCTGGATGCTAACACGCTTTCTAACTATCGACCAATCTCTAGAATTCCTTGGCTGTCTAAGGTTCTTGAAATGGCTGCCTACATACAGATATCCGAATATCTTGAATCTAACAATTTGTTTCTTGCTGAGCAGTCTGGCTTCCGGCACTTTCACTCTACTGAAACTTCTCTAATTTTTCTCTATGATTCTATTGTCAAATCTACTCTCTCTGGTAATGATGTTCTACTTATACAACTAGACTTCTCTGCTGCATTTGACACTGTTAATCATCTGCTTCTTATTGATACTCTGTTAGATTTAGGCATTAGCGGCACAGCTCTCTCTTTCTTTCGCTCTTATCTTTCTAATAGACTTCAGTTTGTTTCTACCTCTGCTGGTTCTTGTAGTGAGGCTTGCCCACTAACTTGTGGTGTACCTCAAGGCTCTGTCTTAGGCCCTCTCCTCTTCAATATGTATCTTACCTCTGTAGGGAAAGTTCTTCGTCGTCACGATGTGTCCTTCCAAATATTCGCTGACGACATTCAAATCCTTCTCTCGTCTGAGTCTATTTCTCACTCTTCAGTTAGTACCATCCTATCTGATATAGAAAGATGGGCGTTCACTCGTCATCTCAAACTTAATCCTGATAAGACTAAGTATATTCTCTTTCCATCTTCTAATAGTACTACTTCTCTTAGTATACCTCTATCCTGCTCTGTACGTAGTCTTGGTATCATACTCGATAACTCTCTTTCTTTTGATCCACACATATCCGACATTATCAGGTGTTGTAACTATCAACTTAGGCGTATCTATTCCATTCGTAGATATATAACCATCTCTGCTGCCTTTAAGTTAGCTAACTCATTCATCTTTAGTAAAACTCAGTACTGCTGTTCTCTTCTACTATCTCTCAACCACCGCCAGCTTAGGAAACTTCAATGTATTATTAATAAAGCATGTCGTATGATATTTAATCTTCCTTCGGGTTCTCATGTATCTTCTTCTTTACAAAAACTTAGGTTACTTCCCATTAAGGCTCTTGTTGAGTATCGTATTTGTTTAATTATTCATTCAGCTCTTTATCTTCGTAAGCCTGCGTATCTGTTTGACCTTCTGTCTTATAAAACCTCATCTCTTTCTCTTAGGTCTTCTAACGATCCTTTTCTACTAGTTGAACCTTCCTTTCCTTCTAGGCATTCTCACTACAATCGTTGTTTCTCTATCTTAGGACCTCGTATCTACAATAGGCTTTCTCCCTCAATACGCTCAATCAAATCTCTATCTCTTTTCAAAAAACATACTAAAAATTTCTTTCTCACTAAGTCTTATTACTGTCTTAATAATATTGTATATATTAGTACTGAATATAAGGTCTGATTGTTTCCTAATTCTGTCTCCTATGTGTATGTGCTTCATGCGTGTGTTTTCTGTTCTTGTGTCTGTATGTTTCTCCATTGTATGCTGTATGTGTGTTGTTGTGTTGAGCTCTGTTATCTGTGTTTGTGTGTCTGTTGTGTTGTGTTCTCTGTCTATTTGTTTGAGTGTATGTCTTTGTGTGTCTGCTATGTTGTGTTTTCTGGTTTGTATTTGTGTGTCTATTTTGTTGTGATTTGTCAATCTGAGTGTATGTCGTTGTATGCCTGTTGTGTTGTCTTAATGTGTTGTATGTTGTGTTGTCTTCTGTGCTGTATGTCGGCTTTGCTATCTTATTCAATATGTATGTGTGTATGCGTGTGCATTTTTGTGTTTTTGAGTATGTAAACGTGAGTGTATGTTCGTGATTGTGCGTATATGTACTTGTCTATATGTCTTTTATATGTCTGTTTTGTGTGTGTGTATGGGTGTATGTATGTAGGTGAGTGTGTGTGTTCGTGATTGTGTATGTGTATGACTCTTGTGCTTGTGTGTGTGTGTGTTGTGTGTGTGTGTGTGTGAGTGTGTGTGTGAGCGCTTTTGAGACCCTCGGGTGAAAAGCGCGATATAAATGTCTTAATGTAATGTAATGTAATGTGTGTGTGTGTGTGTGTGTGTGTGTGTGTGTGTGTGTGTGTGTGTGTGTGTGTGTGTGTGTGTGTGTGTGTGTGTGTGTGTGTGTGTGTGTGTGTGTGTGTGTGTGTGTGTGTGTGTGTGTGTGTGTGTGTGTGTGTGTGTGTGTGTGTGTGTGTGTGTGTGTGTGTGTGTGTGTGTGTGTGTGTGTGTGTGTGTGTGTGTGTGTGTGTGTGTGTGTGTGTGTGTGTGTGTGTGTGTGTGTGTGTGTGTGTGTGTGTGTGTGTGTGTGTGTGTGTATGTGTGTGTGTGTGTGTGTGTGTGTGTGTGTGTGTGTGTGTGTGTGTGTGTGTGTGTGTGTGTGTGTGTGTGTGTGTGTAATAATAATAATAATAATAATAGCATTTATTGCAATCGCAACATAATAGGCGCTTTTCATTGCAATAATCAACACACACAAAAAATAAAAAATAAAAATAAAAAAAAATAAAAGAAAAGAAAAGAAGAGACACAAATTTATAGACAGATAGGAAGCAATTTTTCAAAAGAGTTTCGAGGCAAAATAATTAAGTCTTCTGTGTCCCGCATCAGTATTCGTCCTCGGAATTGATATTGTGTTCGTATGACGTAGGATATTCGACTGGAGATTGCGTATTTCGATTGTACGGTATAGCTGTGCTGGTCGCTGCGTTTTGAAGATCATAGATAGAAGTCGTTTTCTATTGTTCGTGATGAGTTGTTCAATGGTCGGCAATTGTAGTAATTCGTATGCTGATGAAATGTGGTCGTATTTCCTCTTGTTAGATAGGATTCGGGCGCAAAAATTCAGTATTCGTTGTAGTCGTCGAAGCTGCGTGATTCCGGCTGTTCCATACACCGTACTACAAAATGACAATATCGATAGTATGAATGCGTTGATCATGGTGCGGTGTGTGAATTCAGGCAGACTCGACTTCGCATGGTTGATGCATAACAAAATGCCAGTAGATTTTCTCACTAGATGGTCTATGTGTTGGTTGAACTGTAGGTGCTTGTCAAGCTGCATGCCCAATACTTTCATTGATGTTTGCTGTTGTATTATATTTCCATTGAAAACTATGCTTATTTCAGGATACCCGTTCAGCAAGTACTTTGTTCCAAAAACTGCAAGTTGGGTTTCGTCAGGGTTAATCTTCATTCTGTTCGTTCGGTAATAATCAGCCAATTCTTCAAGTTGGTGCTCTAACTGTCGGATGGTGCGATGCAGGTTATATTTCGTTGTCGTTATCATAATGTTCGTGTCATCGGCGTATTGCACTAACTGAAATCTGCTCTCGTCGTCTGGAAAATAGCATGATAAGTCGTTAGCGTATATGAGAAATAAAGCACAGCTGAGACTACCGCCCTGGAAGATAGATAATTTTTCGGTAGTTGTTTTTATATCGGAAAATGTGAGTCGACTGTCTGGATGTCTTATTCGCACCTGTTGTGAATGGTCTGACAGATAGTTTGCGAACCAGCTCGAGTCAATGTTGAGTGCTTCCATCTTAGTGAGAAGGATGTCGTGGTGCACAATATCAAAGCATTTAGAAAGGTCTACTGATACTAGTATCGTAGCCTCTCTTTTGTCCATCGCAGCGTAGATTGTATCGGTGATAACGGATAATGCAGTTTCGCACGAGTAAACCCTGCGGTAGCCATGGTGAGCTTCGCTTATCAGATGGTTGGACTCTAGGTAATGTACGAGCTGTGTTTGCACGACCTTTTCCAGAATTTTCATGACAGGTGGTAAGATCGATATGGGTCTGGTGTCTTTATTGTTGTTCTTGCTGTTTTTTGGAACTGGTATAATGATTGCGTGCTTCATTCGTTGAGGTATCTGGTTGGTGATGATGCTCGTATTGATAATATCTAGTAATATATGACACATTCCATCAAAACACATCTGAATAATCTTTATGCTTAGTCCATCGGCATCTTCGCTAGTGGTCGTCTTCATTTTTCGTACGATGGTCGCCAGTTCTTCCATAGTAATCGGTCGTAATTCGAGTCGTCCTGTATTGACACGCGGTAAGCGGTTACCAACGGGTCGTATCGGAGGTGGTATTTGGTTCGATGTTTGTATACCAACAGCGATGTACTGGTCGTTTAAATCATCAGCATTCAATGTACACTGAGCCTGATTCTGTTTACGGCCCACAATCATCTTACATTCTTTCCATATTTTGCTGAATGGCTTGTTCTCCATTTTTTCGGTGATTTTGCTGCGGTTGTATCGACGTATGGCTGATCTACAAGCGGCGTTCAGTTGTTTGTAGTGATCTCTGCTATTGTTGCGTAGTGCTTGTTTCCGTTCGTTGTAAAGTTGTCGTATATGCGCGGGTAGTGGTTTCCGGTCGGTGTTACGGATCCGGGTGGTTCGATAAGGACAGCAAACATCTAGTACTCCGATCAATCGTTCGACGAAGTGACTGTACTTAGTATGAATCGACTGAGATGAATACACGGGGGTCCAATCAGCATTTCGTACGTAATTATTAAGAGTTCGTAGATTGATGTATTGGTAATTTCGTTTGCGTGTAGTGAATAATTCGTTTGTTGGTTCGTGTCTAAACTGGCATTTCACAATCGTCCAGTCATGCGGCGTGCCGTAATGACATCGAATGACGTTGGTGTCGATGATGGAATTGGTATCGCTCAAGGCTACGATGTCCAGCAATGTGCTAGCAGGTCGGTACGTTGGGTATGTCGTGTTACATACATGTAAGTTGTACGCTTCTAGGACTGACATTAGTTTTCGACCAGGTGTGCCATTGCCTTGTTTAAGTACACAACAGTTTAAATCACCGCAAAAAACCACTTTCGACTTAGGGTGTAGAACAGTTATCTGCTGTAGTCGCTCTTCTAGGTCGCTGAGGTCCTCGTTGACTTGTGCTGCTGTGTAATCTGGTGGACGGTAAACATTCACAAGTATTAGTGTAACAGATTTTTGCACCGCTACCTTTACGCACAACAGTTCAATATTACTGTTTTCGCTGCTAGTCGTGTTGATCACTTCGCTGCTGAATTTGTTCTTTACATATATTGCGACACCGCCGTATCCCTCTGCTCTGAGTGATGCTGTCGGTCGATCGCGTCGAAGTAAACAGTAGTTTGGTATGCTAAGAAATCTAGAAGGTGTATGTTCGTTTAACCAAGTTTCGCTCAAGAGCAGGACATCGAAATCGTATTCAGAGGCAGTGTCAATTCGTAGATCTGGTAATTTACCTTTCAATGACTGTATATTTAATTGAGCGACGGTGAAATGTGTTTTTGAGTCGAAATGATCACGCGAAACATCACTCACTTTTTTGGAGATTCGTTGAGAGTTTGCTGCATAATGCGGTTTTTGGCGGCTTGGAAACAGGGACAGTTTGTGGAGAACGCAGCGTGCGCCGTTTCGAAGCGTTTAGTCAACGAACAATTGGCGCACTTGACCTCACCGTTACGCGTGCACTCGATGGTCTTGTGTGCTTCCGAGCAATACCCACACACAACATCATGTTTCTGACAATCTCTCGTTTTGTGGCCGAATGCTTGACATTTTGTACATCTGAGTACCCAATATCTATCGTAGACCCGGCACCGAGTTGTATTGATATACAAATAGCCTGTGGCCATAACAGCGTTTCGTATAGCTGGAGTAGTAGTGATTACTACCTGTTTGCTGTGTTCATTGACCATCTTCGAGAAAAGCACTCGAAAGTGGTTCGGATTATTGATCAACGGAGCGATGGTAGGATTTTTCAATTTGATATAATCAACGATCTCCTGGTCTGGTATGTCATTTTCTACTTGTGTGACGGTAAGTTTTGGCATCAGTTTGGGCAGCATAGATGCAGTATGAGTGTTGGCAGACTGCAGCATCGTGACAACGCTGTCAGCAGCCCGCGAGTCTGGTAACGTCACCCGCAAATCTCCGCTACGTGTGTTGGTCATTCTGATGATGGGAACATCTTTCAAAGTTTCTGCAATGAACTTTCTGTCCACTGGAGTGTCTTGTTTAGATTTCACAACTACGTTGTAGTCGGATGTGTGTGTGTGTGTGTGTGTGTGTGTGTTTGTGTGTGTGTGTGTGTGTGTGTGTGTGTGTGTGTGTGTGTGTGTGTGTGTGTGTGTGTGTGTGTGTGTGTGTGTGTGTGTGTGTGTGTGTGTGTGTGTGTGGATGGGTGATGTATTGATCTGTCATGATTATGTGTGTCATATTGTCTTTGTGTATTTTTTCTCTTTCTCTTTGTCTTATTCTCCAAGTTCAAAGTGCGCAGGGGCTGCATGATGCAGTTTATAGCGCTTGCGCTCCTCCTGTTTCACTTTGTTCGTTTTGTTCAATAATAATAATAATAATACGTAGTGGAACACGTCGCTGGTAATCGGTTGACAGTGGCAGACGCTTTGTCCCGGCTCACACCCAACAACGAACATGAGAACCGCGACAACGTGGAAGAACATGACTGCGACATCATCGCAACGATTGACGATCATCCGAGTATATCAGAATCTACGGTTCGAGAAGTTAGCTCGAAGGATCCGGAACTAAACGATCTATGTCAGCTGATACGGACTGAGTTTCCCAGAGATATCAGGCAATGTGAGTCGCAGATAAAACCGTATTTTCCGGTTCGACACAAAATATCTACGGACGGTGATCTAGTATTGCGCGCAGGACAACACATTATCGTGCCACGCGAGCTGAGATTCGCGTATATCAGTCGGGCGCACGCATCACACGACGGTATCATACGGACAAAGCAGATGCTGCGAAGTTTAGCATGGTGGCCGAATATGGACGAAGACGTAAGGGCTTGCATCCATAACTGTATTCAATGTCAAAGTTGCGACAAGACCCTCAGTGCTCGACTTCGGACGGCACCACTCCAGCCCGTAAAGTTGCCTACTAAACCGTGGTCTAAACTTGGCATTGACATTGTCGGTCCTGTGTATACGACAGAAGAAAATTGTCGTTACGCAATCACTGTCGTTGATTATCACTCCAAGTGGGCCGAAGTCGGTCTTGTTTCATCGGCAAATACACGCACCGTGATTGAATTCCTCAACTCATTTTTTGCGCGCGAGGGATATCCGGACGAGCTAGTCAGCGACAATGGTACACAGTTTGTGAGCCAGGAATTCGAAGAATACCTCCGACACCGTGGCATCGTCCATCGACGATCGGCTGCATATTGTCCACAAGGCAATGGTGCCGTAGAGCGGTTTAATCGGACGTTGAAGACGTGGTTCCAAAATCATCATCATCATCAAGGACCGCATCCGGCAGCTATTAGCTGGGTACAGGGCGACACCTCACTGCACAACGGGCGTCGCACCGTCAGTTTTGCTGCACGGGCGAAACATGCGGTTGGTACTGCCTGTTACAGCTGTACCGACGACCAGCGCTCTTCATGATCAGGTTCAACGTCAACAGGATCGTAACCGAAGAAATTACAATCGCAGACACGCTGTGCGAGAGTCAACACTGTGTCCAGGAGACTGGTTGCATGTACGGACACCCGAACGACCCGCAAAGCTGTCGCCGAGTTTCAGCCCGCCACTGCAAATAGTCAAAAGGCAGGGCTCGTCATTTCGGCTGGAAGACGGAACCGTTCGGAATCCGGCTCATCTGGTCAAAGCTCGAACCAGGGACACGGATTTCCAATGTCTACCGCTCGACAAAAATCAAGATTGTGCTGGTGCTCGAGACGAGAGCGCTATAGAATGCGAGGCACCGGCGATCGAGGCAGAAGGAGCTTTGAGATCAGATGAGTCGGAGGTGGACGAACCAGAAGCAGCGCCTGAGCTAGCTAATGCGCGGAACGTGCGTAACCGCCGCCGTCCCGTTCGCTTTGATGATTATGTGGTTTTGATATATTATCTTGTCATATTGTTGTAGTTGAAGGTTTTCGTTATGTGCATGTGTGTGCGCATGTGTGCGTGTGTGCGTGTGTGCATGTGTGTGTGTGTGTGCATGTGTGTGTGTGCTTGCATTTGCTGGCGTAGTGCTCCGCATCGTGTATGTACGTCTGTGTGCGGATGTATGTTTGCACAATGCACTCGTTGCAAGGTGCTGACGAGGTAGCAGGTGTCAGCGATGCGTTTTGTTTTTATCTAGTGTCGTGTTGATGGGAGACAGTACGGTGTTGAATCTCGGCGTGAAGAGGGAAGTGTGTGCGAGTGCGGTGGAGATATCGTTGTGATACGCAGATTGTATTTTAACTGTGTAGTTTGTGTTGCTGGCTCAGTGGAGTCCGTGTTTACATTGTACATTTGTGTTCACCATTACTTCAATATATTCAACCACAAGCTAACCGGCCAATATCGGATGATGGCAGTGTCGGGCAGTGACTACACAATGAGACCGTTCACAGGAGAAGGAGATGTGGCTGCGTGGCTCAAGAAAGCAAAACTAGTGGCGAAGCTGAAAAAGGTGACGGATCTTGCCAGCTTCATTCCTCTCTACTTAGAAGGTGATGCTCTTGCTCTGTTTCTGCAATTGAACGACGAAGACCAGGAAAATGCTGACAGAATCCAGTACGCGCTGCAAACGGCGTTTGCAGACGATCCGTTTATTGCATTTCAAAAGCTGTGTGACAAGAAATGGGAAGGAGAATCAGTTGATGTCTTTGCCACTGACATTAGAAAGCTTGCTTGTTTGGCTAATTTTGGTGGTGAAGCATTGGAGAACATCTGTAGATTGACGTTTGTGAATGGGTTTCCCAGTCATGTCAGAGCGAACCTGCAAAGAATGCAGGATGCTTTCTCAATGGAAATGTCTGTGCTGATTAACCACGCGCGTGTGCTCACACGGAATGATGAACAAGTCGCGGCTGCGGATGCACCACAGAGCGTATGCAAATCAAATGCAAGACCAGTCGACACTCAGCAAATTCAGCAGTTCAGAGGCAGTTGTTTCTTGTGTGATGGACCTCATATGGCTCGAATGTGTCCAAAAAGACGAGCAATTACGTGCTACAATTGCGGGAAAAAGGGACACATTTCGCGACAGTGTCGTCAGGGAAACGGTTCAGGAGTAGCTGGTGCGCCAGCAGCTACTCCAAGCAATCAGTGAAGGCGCTCATCCGACTGCCAATCGTCGAGGCAAAACTCTCAGGTGAGACGATTCACGCACTAGTCGATACTGGTTGTTCTGGGGCTATTGTTCGGTCACACCTTGTTAATTGCATCGCAGGCAGTAGTTATTTAACGGCTTTTGACGGACGAAGGGTAGAGTGTCGTGGCACGGCTGTGATTGATATCGAGATATCTGGAAAATGTCTAAGAGTGTGTGCTATGGTCGTTGATAATATTGTGAATGATGTCGACCTTGTGATTGGGATGGAGGTAATCGAGAAGATTGGTGGTGTTTTTGTGTGTGGCTCTCAAGTCAAATTTGGCTCCAATGACAATGTTGCAAGCGCTGCGGTTTCCAAAAGTGATGAAGTGCAATGCTGTGCTAAACGGAGACTGGAGATCACTGATCCGGACTTCACCGCTGTGTTCGATGGTGACAAATGGGAAGTGGAATGGGTGGCGAAAGCAGGTGAACCATTCTTGTCAAAAACAGTGGGTTGTTACAACAAGACAGTGACTGAAGATATCCGTGGTGAATTTGACACCGAGGTGCAGCGGTGGATTAAGGAAGGAATTATCGTTCCATGGACTGATTCAGACTGCACAGGCGTACTGCCACTCATGGCAGTGGTACAGCCCACTAAAAACAAAGTGCGACCAGTGCTGGACTTTCGAGAGTTAAATGTATTTGTCAGTAGCCACACGGGTGACGAGTTTATAGATGTGTGCGGAGAGAAGCTGAGGAAGTGGAGGCGCATCGTTGGACCAGCTTCACTCGTTGATTTGAAGTCCGCGTATTTGCAGGTGCATATCGTCCCGAATTTATGGAAGTACCAGCTGGTGAAATATAATGGCCATGTCTTCTGCTTGACTAGACTGGGTTTTGGACTGTGCTCCGCACCGAGAATTATGACTCGAATAGTACGCACCGTTCTGAGTCAGTCGGAAATCATCAACAAGAGCACGGATTCATACATCGATGACATTATCGTATGCGAATCGGCTGTGTCCGGCAGGGAAGTCGTCGACCATTTAAACAAATATGGCCTGCAAGCGAAAGATCCGGTGTCTATAGAGGGAAGTGCTGTGTTGGGTCTCAGATTGAGTAAAGACAATCGTGGTCGTGTTGTGTTTCGCAGGGGCAATGCAATTCCATCCGTCTCAGACAACATGACGAAGCGTGATATATTCTCGTTGTGTGGAAAAAATGATCGGGCATTACCCAGTTGCTAGGTGGCTAAGGATTGCCAGTAGCTACATAAAGCGTCATACCGATAGAATACAATGGGACAGTGCAGTTAGCGATTTTGTTATGCAGATGGTGGCTGATATGGTCCAAAGAGTGAGATCTGATGATCCGGTTGGTGGAAAATGGCATGTTTCTGTCACTGACAAAGGTGTCGTGTGGTGCGATGCGAGCAGCATTGCAATGGGTGCAGCAGTGGAGATTGAGGGCCACATCGTTGAAGATGCTGCTTGGCAAAGGAAAATTGATGATGTACATCATATCAATGTCGCGGAACTTGATGCAGTACTGAAAGGTGTGAACATGGCGGTGAAATGGCAATTGAAGGATATTGATATTCGCACAGACTCTGCAACAGTAGCCGGATGGGTAAGCACAGTGATCGACAGGGAAAGAAGAGTGAAGACAAAGGGTGCAGCGGAAGTCTTGATCAAGAGAAGATTGGGAATTTTGAGCGATCTCATTGCAGAACTTGGTTTGAAAATATCCGTCACGAGTGTTCCGACCACGCAGAATAAAGCTGATGAACTGACTCGCGTGAAAAAGGGATGGTTAGTCAAAGCTGGAAATGCCGTCAAAAGCGGCTGTGAACATGACAAAGAAGACAGTCATATATGTGCAATGACTGCAGATGAAATTCGGCAGATGCATGGCATGCATCACATGGGCGTAGACAGGACTCTTTTCTTAGCCCGACAAGCGTACCCTAGTGTGTCACGCGACGCTGTGCGGCGAGTGGTGAGAGCCTGTGAGCGGTGTCAATCCATTGATCCCGCTCCTTCACGTCATGCTGCAGGACATCTTAGTGTGAACGAAGTGTGGTGCAGACTGGCCGTGGATGTGACCCACTATGAACACCATCAGTACTTGTCGATTGTCGATTGCGGACCAGGTAGATTTGCTGTGTGGCGTGAGCTTCGGTCTGAGACAGCGGTGCAGGTATGTAAGCATCTTGATGAAGTTTTCCGAGAGAGAGGACCACCTCGTGAGCTGTTAATGGACAACGGGAGAGCATTTCGTTCCAGAGAAATGCAGGAGCTGCTGGACAAGTGGAAGATTCGGCCGTTTTACCGCGCAGCCTACCGCCCTAACGGCAATGGCATTGTTGAACGTCACCATCGGACGATAAAAGCGCTCGCCGAAAGAAGTAACATACCACCGACTACGGCGGTATACTGGTATAACATGTCTCCGAGGGTTGGTGTGGAGGGATCGTCAGTGCCTCATCGCAATGTACACAAGTATGAGTGGTGAAATACATTTGTAGAATGCACTGTCGATAATGATTCGGAAGAATGTGCTGTTCACATCGGCGAGGAAGTGTGGGTAAAACCACCAGATCGGAAGTGTACTTCGCAGTGGACCCGTGGTACTGTAACGGGGGTGAACTCGTCAAATAATGTGTCGGTGGATGGTGTACCTCGTCACATATTGGACTTGAGACCTGTGGTCATTCCGGCTGACGAAGAGAACGGTGATCACTCTGAGGCCACCGAAACACCAACTTCGGAACCGCCCATCAGGCAAAGCCCTAGACGAAGTGTACGAGAGAGACTACCTCCGGTCTGGATGAATGATTACGTGTCCGAGTGATCTTGAGATCTAGGGGGGATGTGGTTTTGATATAGTATCTTGTCATATTGTTGTAGTTGAAGGTTTTCGTTATGTGCATGTGTGTGCGCATGTGTGCGTGTGTGCATGTGTGTGTGTGTGTGTGTGCATGTGTGTGTGTGCTTGCATTTGCTGGCGTAGTGCTCCGCATCGTGTATGTACGTCTGTGTGCGGGTGTATGTTTGCACAATGCACTCGTTGTAAGGTGCTGACGAGGTATCATGTGTCAGCGATGCGTTTTGTTTTTATCTAGTGTCGTGTTGATGGGAGACAGTACGGTGTTGAATCTCGGCGTGAAGAGGGAAGTGTGTGCGAGTGCGGTGGAGATATCGTTGTGATACGCAGATTGTATTTTAACTGTGTAGTTTGTGTTGCTGGCTCAGTGGAGTCCGTGTTTACATTGTACATTTGTGTTCACCATTACTTCAATATATTCAACCACAGATTATGTAGACTTTTAAAGTGAGGGGATGTGTAGTATCGCCACCTATACGGTCGCTTTGTTTGAAATCTACTGTGTAATCTCCCTGGCCGATACTAGAGGACGTAACTAGAATATGGCACTGAACTTGACCGTGTTGGGTCAGGCAGTCTGGGCACAAGTGTCAAGGTGTGCCGTTTGTACGCGCGATTAACGTTGGTTGTATTAACTGTGTTCCGTTATGTTTCTGCTCTGTTTATGATTATCGTTTATTGTGTATGAGAATCGTTATTACACGAAGCCACTGCAGTATCATTATGGCGCTATACGCAATACATGTTGTTTATTGTATTTACATGTGTGAAATGTTGTTGTTGTTGTTGTTTCAGGTTACTGCACATAGCCAGGTTAGGCTCAAGTGCAGGTTGACGAGAATGTCATATGATCAAGTTATGCTCCCCGCGGAAGAATTGAGTCACATATTGAGTCACATGTGTGAAAGCAAGAACCAGGAACTGATAGTTTTGTCATAGCCGCGCATGTTTATATATATTTACGTATCGCATAGGCACTTCCACTAGTAGGCGGTGGTGTCGCCTGGATCATTCTAGTGTGTTTCGGTAATTCATGGGCTATCTATTGATGAATTTTTCCATACAGTGCGTGTTCAGTGCCGCTGTATATTTTTGGAGACGTTCACGTGTTCGATTTCCTTGATCTTGTTTCACTGTTACTTTGTCTGTTACTTTCCCTTGATTCTAACCAGTCTGGTTTTCGCCCCTATCACTCCACTGAATCTGTTCTTATCTCAGTCACTCATGGTATTCTGTCTTCCTTTTCCTATCGCAAATCTCTTCTCCTCGTATTACTTGACTTGAGCTCAGCGTTTGATCTCGTTGACCACTGCATTCTTATCGATGATCTCTCTCATCTTGGTGTATCTCAGTCTGCCCTTGCTTTACTCCGCTCCTACCTACAAAATCGAACCTACTCTGTTCAATTCAACTCCTCTGTTTCCAATCCACTCCCCCTTTCCTCTGGCGTTCCCCAAGGATCTATCCTTGGTCCTCTCCTGTTCAATCTGTACATGTCCTCACTCTGTCCGATCCTTCGTCGCCGCTCTATTTGCTTTCACATCTATGCTGACGACATACAGTTCTATATCCCCTGTCCATTTTCCCATCCAGATCTCCTGTCTGACATTCTGTCTGATATCACCTCCTGGTCTTCTTCTCGTCGTCTCCTCCTGAATCCTTCTAAATCGGAGTTCCTTGCTCTCCATCCTCCACGTATTTCCCCTCCCCTCCTACCTTTCCCTCTCTCATTGTCTGCCAAGAATCTCGGTGTAATTTTCGATTCCTCCCTTTCCTTCTCAACTAACATCCAATCTACTTCACGCACATGTCGTCTGATACTTCGCTCTCTATATCCTATCCGGCCTTGTCTTGATCAGTCTTCTGCTATCAAACTTGTTCACTCACTCATATTTTCCCGACTCGATTACTGCAGCTCACTTCACCTCAATTGTCCTAAATCCTCCCTCATTCTCCTCCAGCGTGTTATTAACCAATCCTGTCGCTTTGTTTTATATCCTTCCTTCTGCCGACACACCTCTCCCTTTCTCTTCAAATTCCGTTGGCTCCCTATGAAATCACGAATCCACTTTAAAGTATGTTGTATAATCTATAAACTTATACATGATCCTCTGCAGCCTTCATACCTATCTGATTTGTTATCTCCTTCCAGCTACCTTTCCTCCCGACTTCCGGTTCCTCTCTCTTGTCCTCGTGCCATAAATGAATCCTCCTGGTCCTCCAAATCATTTTCCTTCTATGGTCCTCGTATTTACAATTCGCTTCCTCCTCACATAACATCCTCTTCAACCTATCGTTCATTTACCTCTTCCCTGCGTAAGTTCCTATTTGAAATATCTTTTGATCCTATTACTCATTCCTTAACGCCGTTTGCTTCTCTTCAATGACAGCTTCTCTTCTCCATCTTGTCTCTATCCATATCCTGTGTCCGTGTATGAGAGTTGTAAATGGGTATTGTGTGTGTGTGTGTGTGTTGTGAATGCTCCTGTGTCGCGCGCCAGCTTGTGATTTATTGCGCCATATTGAATTGTATTGCTTGTTTCTCTTTATAGTAGTTTATTTTGTATTTATTTAAAATGTTGTTGTTTAGATGTACTTAGATTCTTTATTTATTAGTATATTGATGGTCATTCGCTTATCTGAGTGTTTATTCTTGCCGATCGACATTTTGCTCTTTGACCGATATTATGCGCGCCTGTGTCGAATGGGCGCTATACCAAATACAAATGAAATGAAATGAATGAAATGTGGTATTTCTATATTTGGTGTCGTTTTGGTATGTACATTCAAATCCTTTGGTACCAATTCATGAATAAATGGTTATTCATAACTATTATGAGTTTTCCGAGCGTATTGGGTGCAATTGGGCTATTATGCCGCAAATACAGTACACATACGGATTGGGGTAATTGAACGTGAGCACTGACTGTTGTGTCGTGCTTCCCATGTGAATTACTCAGACGTTGTTTTGCGAAGTCTTCCGGTAGTCAAGCGGAATTTTTAGATGATAATTTGTGCCAATATGTGTTCATGTCTGTCGTTGTGTGACTGGATACGTTTGTGCGTTGATATTTTTTGTTGTTGCATCTTTTGACCTCTTTTACCTCTATGCTGTACAATTTATCATTAAACAACCAATTTGTATTTCTCTTTGTTTTGTCTCCGGTTCATTTCTGATGCGCTGACGTTATCGGTGGAGCAGTATACAATACATGCATTGACTTTGAGATTCTTGATACACCATTATTTTATCATGCTACTTATAACGATAATACGTGTGTGTGTGTGTGAAAGGACGGTCGTCCGTGTGAGCGGTACGTGGCGCTGTTTGTGAGCGAGTGGTGGCGGCGGCGCTGCCGTATCACTGCGGACCGCATGTGTGCTGCGCCGGCCGTCGCGTGGCCGTCGCCGGTGCGTGGTTGCGCGGCGCTCATGTCGGACAGCGACGGTGTGGCGGCGGCGGCCGGTGACGACCACGCAGACACTCGTGCATCGAGCGGCTTGTTGGCCGTGCAGCTGGCGCGAGTCGGCAGGACGGCAGCGGCGGCGGCGGCAGTTTCCTCGACGCACGCACAGTCTCCGTCCGTCAGGCGACAGCAGCAGCAGCAGTCGTCGTCGCCTCCACTGACATCTTCTCCGTGCTCGCCGTCGCCACTGATGTCTATTCAACGCACTGTGCCGTCTCTGCTGGCACTGATCACTCAGTGTGGCGACCAGCAGCCAATCACTGGTGGCACGCAGCCTCAACAACAACAACAACAGCGACAGAGGCAGAGGCAGGGCGACCAGTGGTGTGACGGTGGACGGACGCGAGCGGCAGTGGTGGGCGGTGGCAGTGACAGTGGCGACGACGGCGCGCCCACCATGGGCTTCCAGATCACGTCGGTCGGGCCCAGTCGGCTGGCCAGCGATCACGAGGACGACGACGATGACGAGCAAGATGATGACGAGGCTGATGATACAGGAGATGACGTGCCGGATCACGCTGATGGCGGTCGTGTGCAGGCAGCACTGCAGCAGCGGCAGCAGTCGAGATGTGGTCTCGAGACGGCCGTCACGTGTGCGGCGACTGGCGAGCTTGACAGACACCAGTGGCACGGCCGCTTCAAGGTGATCACTATTGCACTGAATGACAGCGGCGGCGCCGGCGGGACTGGCGTGCCGTACAGCCGCGGTCGCTGGCTGTGCGTCGACTCTGTGCGTGCTGCGGCGAACGGCGGCGGCGACAACACCATCGTTCATCGCCGCTCCGTCGACGACGACACATCGGTGGTCACGTGGCACGCCACGTCGCACGTGCCGCGTGCTGCGCTGGCCGGCGTGACGGACGGTGTGTCGCGGCAGCCAGCGACGGCGTTGGCGGCGGCCGGTGCGTGTCACGTGCGACAACGCAGCGCGCCTGTTCTGCACTCGTTCTCGCCGCACGACACGAGGCGCACTGATGTCTCGTCCCAGCTGCATGGTCGCAAGTCAGTCTACGGCACACACACACACACACGCACACACACACACACACACTCACACACAAACACATAAACACACATAACACATAAACACTTAACACATAAACACACACACATAAGCACATAAACACATATCACATACACACACATAAACACATAAACACACACATAAACACAAACACACACACAAACACATAAGCACACACACACACGCATACATACACACAATTCTCAAAATATAATATAAATCACAGTTTTGGCCTACAAAAACGCATGATTAATAAGGACATCAAAAAAATAGTTTCCCAAACAGTGTAGTAGATAGATGGAATAGGTTACCAAGTGACGTAGTACACCAACCAACGACACAACTGTTTAAGAAGACATATGCCAGCTGGAAGGCGGCAGTCACGAGCCTCTGACTCATTGCTGCGAAGACAACTAGAAAGAACACACACACCCACACACATACATACATACATACAGCAGTGATATGTGGAAACAGGTGCTATGCTGGTGTTTGGTCATAGCGGGGAATTGTTGGTTGCGATGATGTCTGCTATTTGGGATAATTTGCCTTATATTTGTTTTATTTGTATTTTAGGTTTTAGCCTCGAAAAGCTGTTATTCCGTCAGTCGTATTTTGTTGGCACTGGAAGTGTTTTGGTTGATATTTGTGCGTGTCGCATCGCAATCCCGAAATCGCATTGCTTTCTCGGTCGGAGTTTTATCCGTTTATTAGATTAGTGGGCGTGGCTACATGAACCATTTTGTTGGGGGTCTGCATGACGTGGAGCAATGCAACCTAGACTCTAGATCTAGGGGGCGTTGCGTGGAGATCTATTAGGTATCAATTGCCCGGTTTGGGACGTCACAATGCAAACCGTCGCATGCAACCGTCCATGGGAGGTTGGGTACCGTCCATGGGTACTGTTGATTGCATACTAGTGCATCTTCGTGGACTACCGATGGATATGCGCCTTTTCAACGAATTATGATCTGAAGGTGGGGATCGGAGGGAAAGTGTATTAAACTGGACGTTTGGTGCTCAAATGAGATTAACATAATTTGACCTCTAACGACTCGTTAGAGATCCGTGATTCCGCCTATACAGGGATTATATTGTTGGGTTTGGTGGCGTATCACGTCGTCGTCATCCATAGTTATACCGGACAGCGTCGATATTACTTTTTAATGTGGACACAATTCGTATTTCCTAATACGGTTAGCTGAATTGAACATTCAAATGTAGTGCACACCACTGTCCCTGATGCGGTTTTGGGAATGAGCTGCGTGCAGTACAATGTTTGTCTTTATATGTTTCACATTCCCGTCTTCGGATCGGATACAAATATGTCAATCATTGCGTGCCGTTTGGTTCATTGGTCTTGTTTTGAGGACCAATATTGATATATTGATATATTGATATATTGATATATTGATACTTGCCACGTGCTAACGGATTGGCTTCATGTTTCTTCTTGCGGCACCCACGTTGTGTTTGGGACAAATTGTGCTCTTTTCTCGTTGTAGACCTAATCAAATGGACTTTTCGCGAGAATTCTTGACTAATAATTCTTTATTTAATTTCGTTGGAAGTATTTGCCTTTGGTACTGCACAGATCGTCGGAATCCGGTGCGTCTGAGTGGGTTGAATTGCCAGCCCAAATGATATAGATGCTGGCTAAAGTTGCTCAACGTTACTCAGGGGTTTGCTAAAGACCGCCACGTGAGAATGATCATGAATTCATTGGCGCTGAATCTCGCTACTGCTACAATTGTGTAGAAATTGGAGCGCACACTGAATATGTCAGTCCAGTGCAGAAATGTCACTGGTACCCGTTCATTTCTAAGTGGATTTGTGTGCAAAGCAGCAAGACGCATTCGTAATTGAATTTTTGGCCTTCGAGCTAGCGTGCCGCAGGCCCATACAGTTGAATACACTCAATTTCATATCCACTGGATGGCAAAATGTCGATGATTTTAAATGATATTTTACATTGGCCGATCCCAACCTTTTTGGCCACTTTTCGGCTTTGAATGGTGAGTCGTTTTTTTAAATATCATCGCTCAGGTAATATAGACACCACAGAAGTTGCTGCTGGCAAGAGTGGGTATGTTTTTCAGCGCACCAGGAGGTCAGGGCGTATATTTGAGTTGAGTGGAAGCTCGGGGTGATGACAGCCATCATGCATTAGTGGTCAAAGTTAGCTCAGTTGGTCAGTTGCATGGGACCCTTAACTATTTCTGCCTATTCAATTACAATACACACATACCCCAATGAAAATTATATTATGTAAAGTAAATGTTTTCACATATTTATAATTTTTACCTTTTTCGTGTATTGTTATTTTTGTTATGATGGTGTTGATGATAATATACCAAATAAAATGAACTCAGTTGAATTATCGGGGGTATATTTGCATATTCATACCCCCAGCCCATTTATCGGGGGTATATTACCCCCATACTCCCCAGGATCTACGCCCATACAAGAGGTTATGATAATAAGTGATGTTATTTCATTCATAAATGTCTTATGAGAATTGAAGAAGATTGATGTTTATCTAACCGTAACAGTAATTGTTATTGCAATAAGTGGTCTCTCTCCTACGAAAACATACGACCGATTTTTGGTCTAGATTTTTGGTAAATTTTTTACTTACAGCGAAATATGAAATTGAATGTTTTCGACTGTGCCTTCGTGTTCTCGTTTGCTGGTGCCCGCATTCAGCACTGGCAAGATATGTGGCAATCTTGTGCTTAGTGTTTTTGGATGTTGAAACTGTTGCTTGCAAGTGACTATATTACTCAACATCTGTATATACCTATTACAGTGTGTTGGCGGAACTTATCGTTTGGTTCAACATGCGCGCATGCACGGGTTGTTAATCTAATTTTATGGTGCGTGCAGGGTGTTGTATCGTGGTACTACCAGGTACGGAAACATCGGTCGGTGTGTATGCGTGTGTGTATGTTTGTTCGGGTGGGGTAGGCTGACTCCACTTTGCGGCGGGTTTTACTTGGTTTTGAGTGCTGTGGTCGGCGTTGTCTTGATTGTGTGTGCGTGTGTGTATATGGTTGTGTGCGTGTGTGAGTATTGTAGCCGGCGTCAGAATGGGTAGCGTTCAGTAGCATGTCGTTGGCGGTGTGTATTGATGCCTGGTGGTTGTTTTTGGTGCTCTACATGCTGTTGCTTCTAGTATGGCGCTAGTGGCGATTTCCTAGTACCGCTCATTGTGAGTGGGTGTTGGAACGGCAGTATTGCTTTGTGTGGAGTGGTGGTTGCCCGGCGGTGATCACTGCGTCGTTGCGACTCGGCTAGGTGCTGAAGGATGCATCGACCGCCGATCACATATCTAGTGAGGTTTCCTTGAGAAATACACTTACCTCAGCGCAACATTGGACGCAGTCGGTCATGTTTGACGCCGTCTAGAACCAGTGTCGCCAAGTGGCTGCCGTGTGAACATGCAGCGGCAGAATTCAGTGGAGCGCGTGGATGATTCGAGCAGTTGCGTGTGTGTGTCGATGAGGAGTTCGGTGGACCCTAGCCTTGTGGCACGCATCGACAACTTCTTATCGTTGCTGTTGTCCACCAAGTGTCGGCAATGGCACGCACACCACGTCCGCGACAACTGCTCATACTACACCAAGAACTGTTGCGATGCGATCATCAGGAAAGACGGCGGTGACGTGCTGCTGGCATCGAGCTGCTCAGCAGAGAATTGCAATCAGCGGTGGGATGTACGTTGGTGTGGTGACCACGAGTCGCACTCTCTCCGAGGTCCCTCGCTGGCCTCCTTCGTCACCACACCATCAGATCAGTACCACTACGGACCTGAACAAGATCGTATCAGGTGTGTGCGATTGGGGATGTTAGAATTATCATAGGTTGTTTCGTTAAGATGTGTTCGTCGCCGTCTCTCGTCAAGGTATCCGTCACCGACTAGTTCGTATCAGGAGCATGTATGAATGAACAGATGTCTTCCTCGCATACTCACACGCGATATCGTACATTAGGCCGCCTGTTTTTCTGTTGTCCATTGTTTTCCTTTTCCCAATGTTCTCTTATTTGTCAGTTGACCAGTTGGTAATGAATTTAGTTGGTTAACTATGATGGACGTGGAGTTATTCTGATTTTCTTGCACGTTATCTTTTGTAAATCCCAGCAGTATTTAATCGGTTTTTATATACGCTGTGCTCTAAACTGTTCTGTGCTGTGCTGTAAACTTTATATGTGTGTATGTACGTGTATATGTGTAAATTTTGTCAATTTGTCAATTTGATGTATTGCCACACATAGACAACAAAACAAGTTATACAGTAAACACAGATTAATAAGGCAACGATTCGTCGAGCCGTGACTCTTGGACGAACGGATAGTGTAGAGTGCATTCAGTTGTACAATCATGTGAATGTGCTCATTTGTGCGTGATATTTATATACTTCAATGGACAAATAATGTAGCAAACAACGAAAATCATATGTAGACTATATATGAAACAACACGAGACACTGCATTTATGTATATGCAATTTACATGAATTACATCGAAATAAGACGGTCTTATCAACATACACCGTTAAATGTTTGAAATCATGTCGGCTAAATAGTGTTTTTTCAGAGCAAGTTTGAACCCTTCCAGAGAACTTGTTTCATTAATACATTTTAGGCTTTGTGGAAGTTTGTTCCAAATTTCAGGGCCTTTATGCAAAAAGCAATTTCGAAGCAAAGTAGTTCTAAATTTTGGTAGCATAATATTATATCCATTTCTCATGATGCGATTAGAGCCGTTAGCACGTATGCATGTATATATATATATATATATATATATATATATATATATATATATATATATATATATATATATACTAGCATATTTACCCGCCCTTTGTGCGGAACAATTCATAAAATGAAATTCATGTTTAATTAATAAAAAATATTGCAAATTAAAAAATATATAAGGTAAACTCATAAAAATCTTAATCAATTGAAAAGTCTAAATTTAATTATTTTTATTATAATTTTGACAATATATTTTCCCTCAAACCTCCTCATATTTATACCCACCCGTCATGCGGAATAATTCAGAACTCCAACACGATCCGTTCTGGATCTTGATGTCAAATCCGTTAGTTTTGTATAAGAATTCATTCTACAGGGGAAATTGAGCGTCCTATTGTATATAGTTGCTGCCCGCGGGACATTTTTATTTCATTTACATGAGCCATCGTTTCGTTTACGTTTGAAGCCCCTGATCTATACCATTGAGCCCGCGCAATTATGTCACCTTGTATTCAAGCATACACACACATAGACAGACTGATAACTTATTTTATATATACAGTTGTGAACCCGCTCGTAGTGCGGAATAATACATAAAGTGAAATTCATATTCAATCCATAAAGGAAATTGAATACACATTATAAAAATATAACCTGTAAATATATTAACCAATAGAGCAGTCTAAATGTGAACATTTTTATTTTTATTTTAACAAAATATTATTTCTCAATCCGCCTCATATTCAAACCTGCTCGTCGTGCGGAATAATTCACACTATTAAATTTGTATTCAATTCACAAGAGAAAAGGAATTAAAGAACGAAAATAGTAAACCCATAAAAGAGTCTAAATTTCTATATCTTGACATTTATTTTGACAAAATAGTTTGATAAACCGCCTCATATTTAAACCTGCCCGGTGTGCGGAATAATTTGGAACTCAGACACGAGACAATGAAAAATTACTAAACTTTTTCATGATAATGTTTCCGAAATATATTTATAACTTAATATCACCATCTAGCATTGAACCCCGCCCTTTGTGCGGAACAATTCATACAATAAAAGTAATATTCAGTTCATAAAAGAAAAGGAATACAAGTATAAAAATTAAAAAGTAAACTCATGAAAAGTCTTATCCAATAGAATAGTCAGGATGTGAATATTTTATTTTTATTTTTGACAAACTATTTTCCCTCAAATGGCCTCATATTTAAACATGCCCGTCTTGCGGAGTAATTCAGAGCTCAGACACGAATCAAACAATTAAAATTGTTTAAAATGATTAAACATTTCATCATAGTATTTCCAAAATGTATTGAGAACTTAACATCATTCCCCAACATCATTTGCTCAAGTGCTGTTCTACTTTGACCGCCATAATATTTAGAACTAAATTTATATATTCCGCTATCAATCAAGTCCGATATAACCTGCATTTTAACCCGCCCGTCGTGCGGGTCAATTCATAAAAAGCGAATACAAATCAAACAGCTAAAAGTGAAATCTATAGAAAAGTAAACATTTAGTATCGAGATTTACAAATTTGCTATAAATTGTCATATTGTATTACGCGCATATGTTAGGAATATGTGTTTTTCATCCCTATTGGTCCATGTCATTATAATTCTAGACATTTGACTTTAATTATAATTCTAGAAATTATTATAATTCGAGGCATGCAGCCTGAATATATTTTGTGCTTTTTATGCTGGCCTTACAAGTCTAATATGACACCTATCATATATCCCTAGCATTTAAACCCGCCCTGCCTTCAATATGTCTACAGTACACCTATATTTACCGATAAAATATACTAATGATTATGCTAGATTGAGCACAAACAGTTCATTTTGCTGTTTAAAATCTAAAAAGGACATGTACATACAAAAATTGTGTATTTTAATGAGTATAATTATTATTTCCAGTATTTTTTTTATCAGGATAATACTTGAAACCGTACAAGTACCGCGGTACTTCGAGCCCAATATTGTACATTAGTAATTTTAACTGAGCTGTGTTGGTGTGTATGTGTATGCAAATGTGTGGGCATGTGTCGGTGCGTTTCTACATGGCAGGGTTAGGAGACCGCAGGTGTGAGCCACAAATACCACAAATACTTGGGCAAATTGATTTTTATTCTCAGAATCGCAGCACACCTCAAATGGCCACGATATAGCGCGATATAGCATGATATGTCCGCGATATAGCTGAATTTATCATGGACATGTGGGCTTTCCAGTTGAACAGCGTATATGCATGCTTTCTACCCGAATATGGCCCTGAGTAACAGTCCAAAAAATATTTTGCCGCGTGTTACCAGAATGTATACTGGTGAATGTAAATATATTGTTTTCTATTAGCATGAAAAACCGCCCGTTGTGCGCAGCAATTCATGTAATAAAATTAAATAAATAATTACCTTATTAAAACAAATATTGCAAATAAAAAAAGTAAACTCATACAAATATGAACCAAATGAAAAGTCCATATTTAATCATTTTTGTTCTCAATTTTACAAAATATTTTCCCTCAAACCATTTATATCATATTTAAATCCGTCCGTCCTGTGGAATAATTCAGAAATATAACACGAAACAAACACAATGAAAAATGATGAAAACGTTTCATCAGAATGTTTCCGAAACATATTTATAACTCAACATCATTCCCAACATCATTTGTTCATGTAATATTCTACTTGTACTGCTACCGCAACTTTAACCGTTATCATATATTTCGGTATCATTTAAACCCGATATAACTTGACCCACACCTACCAAACCCAACCCAACCATCCCATCTTGACCTAACCCAGCATAATCTGAGGTGACTTATTAGTTTGTGTTCACAAAATGAACCGACTCGATCATAATTTCTAATCAGAAGTTTGAGATTATCTACGCCAGGGGTCTCAAACACGCGGCCCACCAATACTTTTCTCGCAGCCCGCCAATATAGTATAGAAACCAAACTGTAAGACTGATTAAATCACATTTATTGTATAATGTGATTTAATTATACATAATTTAATTCACATTTTCATTAGTGAGTCTGGATCTTGAAGTCAATCCCGTGAGTTTTGTATATGAACTCATTCTACACGGTAAAATTGAATATTTAAACCCGCCCGTCGTGCGGAACAATTAATAAAACAAAAGTAATACATATTTAAAGGCAAAAAGTCAGAGTAATAGAAAGCTCTAAATTGTAAAATCTAAACCAAAAGAAAGTTATAATTCTGAATTTGCATATTCTCATTCTAATAATTGACGAAATTGACTTATCCAGCCGCTCGCTTATCCATGTCGCACGCTCACGGGGTACCAGTTCGTCACCGCCTTTCGTCGGGTGCACACGTGGTTTGTCTTTGATATATATTTTGGACCATATTGAGTGTAGTTTTGCTATTATGGGTCCGAAAAAGACCCCGCCACAGGCTAGTGTTGAGCCTAAGAAAAGATTAAAGAAAATTACGATCGAGCAGAAGAAGGAGATCATTGAAAAACACGAACGAGGTGTGCGTTTGTGTGACTTGGCGTCCCAGTACCAGTACGCTAAGTCTACTATTGCTACCATCCTGAAGAACAAGGAAGCTATTATGGGTGCGTGTGTGGCTAAGGGTGTTTCTGTGTTGTCTAAGCAACGGTCTCAGGCAATAGAAGAGGTTGAAAAACTTCTGTTGATTTGGATAAATGAAAAGCAGCTAGCAGGTGACAGTGTGAGTGAGAGTATCATCGCCGAGAAAGCACGGCAACTTCACTCGGATATAATCAAGATGCAAGCTGGAAGTTCGTCATCGATTGATGATTTCAAGGCTAGCCACGGATGGTTCGAGAAGTTTAAGCGTCGTACAGGGATTCACAGTGTCATTCGTCATGGTGAGGCAGCCAGTTCTGATGATATAGCTACCGAAACGTACAAGGAATCATTTCTCAAGATGGTGGAAGCAGAAGGTTACGTTCCTCATCAAGTGTTTAATGCTGATTCAACCGGTGTTTTTTGGAAAAAGATGCCTAAGCGGACTTTCATTACACAGGAAGAGAAGTCCGTCCCTGGGCATAAGCCTATGAAATATAGGCTAACCCTCCTGATGTGCGGCAATGCCAGTGGCGACTGTAAGATAAAACCAATGTAGGTTTATCACTCAGAAAACCCAAGGGCCTTCAAGAAAAATCAGGTGGTTAAATCCAAGCTTCCTGTAATGTGGAAGTCCAACACCAAAGCTTGGGTTACTCGTCTCCTGTTTATGGACTGGATGCATGATGTTTTCGCTCCTTCAGTGAGGAAATATCTCGAGGAGAAAGGACTCCCTGTCAAGTGTCTTCTTCTCCTTGACAATGCCCCAGCGCATCCACCAAGTTTGGAGGAGGAACTTCAAGGTGATCTTGAATTCATCAAGGTCAAATCTCTCCCTCCCAACACAACCCCCCTCCTGCAGCCCATGGACCAGCAAGTGATCGCAAGCTTTAAGATGCTTGACACTAAGGCTTTATTTACTCGGTGCTTTCACGTGACCAATGACACCGATCTATCCCTTAGGGATTATTGGAAGGACCATTTCAATGTGTATCATTGTGTTCAACTCATTAAAGTTCAACTCATTATCATACTCATAATTGTGTTCAACTCATTACTCATTATCATTGTGTTCAACTCAAGGCTTGGCATGATGTTACCTTTCGAACTTTGAAAGCGGCATGGAAGAAGTTGTGGCCCGCATGCATCCTTGAGAGGGATTTTGAAGGATCTGATCCTCAAGACTCCGTTGTTGTGTACGACATTGTTTCCATGGGACAGAACATGGGACTCCAAGTGGATGCAGATGACGTCGAGGAGCTTGTTGCTGACCATAATGAGGTCCTCAACACACAGGATTTGATTTGCCTTCAAGAGGACAAGCAGAAGGAAGCCATTCAGGAGTTGTCATCTGAGGACGAGGAGATGGATGCAGCATCAAGTGAGGGCATCAAGACCATGTTAGCTAAGTGGAGTGATGTGCAGGCTTTTATCGAACAGTACCATTCTGAAAAGACTGTGGCTATGAGAATCATCGACATGATGAATGATAATGTGATGCCTCAGTGTCGTAAGACCATACAACTGAGAAAGCAACAGGTGTCAATTAAGAGGTTTCTAGTCAGCAAAAAGGATAAAGAGTCACCTTCTAAGAAGCAAAGAAGAGAAGCCACACCGGAGGTTGAGTTACCTACAGTGCTTATGGAAGCTCACTCTCCTTCCAAACACTAACTCACCCCCTCCCTCTTATTTCTGTTATTACAATTCGTTCGTTCAATACAATTATTTTATTACAATTCGTTTTTTTTATTACAATTCGTTTCTTTGATTATTTTCGTTTATTTCTTTAATTACAATACAATAAAACATTTATTATGCATACAATAAGGTATTTTTGTAGTCTTAAGGCTTATTTAGTAGAAAATTATGTTTATGGGGACCTGGGAACGGATTATTCTGATTTGTATGGTTTCTTATGGGAAATAAATGTTCGGAAGACGAACTTTTCGCCTTACGAACACTTTCTGGTAACCAATTATGTTCGTGAGCCGAGGTATCACTGTATATGTAAATGTGATATGTAAATGAATCACTTCATCATGGTACAATCAATATATTTTAGTACTAAAATATATTGAGAAATATATTCATTTACATAATATTTATATTTATACCGGGTGCGTCAGTGAAGATCAATTTTGATATATATATATATATATATATATATATATATATATATATATATATATATATATATATATGTGTGTGTATGTATGTGTATTTATGTGTTTTCACGTATGCATGGGTGTGTGTGTGTGAATGTGTGGGGCCGTGTTGGGCGGGGGCTATGTGCCGTGTCGGGGCGCATTGGCTCGTTTGAGGGGCTGGATGGTGGCGGGAGTGTGGTGGAGAGGAGTGGTAGTTTGGCAAGAATGGGGGAACGACTGCAACAATAAGGAGCAATAATCCACCTGGGCTGGCTCCTTTTGCAGTCGTTCGGTGATTGAATTAAATAAAATGTAAACAGTTATGGTTTATTATTCTGCGCAAGACTGAGGCTATGCGTAGAGCTGCTGCTGCGCTTGACCTATTGGAGGGACTGGGAGTTATTTTACGGTATATGTCATCGTAGGCGGAAATATACAGAAATTCTGTTTTATCTTTCTGTCTCTGTCTCCTATGGTTAAATAACCAGGGGGATTTCCCTCTGGAATAGTCTCGCGTCACAACATTCTTCATTCATCATATCTAGTCAAGTCATTTATTTCCAAAGCATTAATTGACCTTCAATCTATGTTTGGTTGCGTCAGTGTCATTGATCATTCGATGCGTTGTAAATAGGTGCAACGTGTTGGACAATTAAATTTTTCTGAGTTTAGGGCGATCTGGAACCACTGAGGAAACTCATCAACTAATCCTCGACGCTTTGTTGATGATGTTTATTGTCCACGTTGTCTATCACTCTACTAATTCAATACGCCGTATGTGTCTGCGAAGCTCGCAACATATTTATGCTATCAACATTTATTGGAAGCCTGGAAGCTAGTACCACACATTCCGTCTACTCGCATCGGAAACGGGGAAGGGGAGGCTGGGATATATTGCAAAGCGTTGTGCCTATCGTTTAGCGATGCTGCATCAACCTTTCCTGGTACAGATGCTAATGGTATCAAACTATCCTCATATACTAACATGCATCTAGCTATACCGAAAGCATTGACGTATTGTGTTTCAATGTTGTTTTTGTTTTTCTGGCTACAAATGCTAGGTCCAGACCGAAATTATTTTTGTTCATATCATTAAGTCACGATTGCAGGCTTGTGCCGTCTCTATACGAATCTTCAGTACAATCAGATCAATTATGCCGGTCCAAAGTGGCTGATTACGTTTGATTGCATGTATAAACATTACGGGCAAAACATTGGTTCATCATATTTAAACCTACATATTGCACGTTAGTGTTATCTTGATAGTTGTATGCGAAACCACTATATTGATTCATGTTTTCATACGGTTCACTAAATTCAAGATGAGACCATATGAACCTCATGGAAAGTTGTTTGCATTATAAGCATGCAATATATTTTCCAGAATTTTCTGAAATATATTGAGCAACCTCTAAATTTAAAGTCAAATTAAATATAATTTACATGTTGTTTATTCATTACTTGGAAGGGTTTCCGGGCGTAAGGATCCCAAAATAAGAGATATTGAACATAGGGACTACCCTAATTGCATGTTGATGTGCATCTGAGTGTATTTTTCTTTGTATTGTCATGTAAATTTGTTTTACGCGTGTTTTTGTGTCATTTTCTATGATGACTGCTATTTTGTTCACAAACTGTATTAATGCGCGAAATATGGTTATTAATAGTTTTCATGAAGCTAAGTTAATGCTTGAAATAAAGTATGAATAACATCTAGCCGCGATAATAAAGCTGCAATACTTGGAACCAAGCTGTGATCTTGTTTGTGGTGGACATTTTGGTACACAGCGTTTTCTATTTCGGACAAATGTTTGTTCGTTGTAGTTGTGACAGGTTTGATTGCGTCAGAGTTGTTCATGCTTATTTTTATTCATAATAATGAGCTTGTAGTACGTCATATACTCTTGTAGGAAGAATCTAGGAAGATTGGGTTAGGTTAGGTTAGGTAGTGATCCTAACTTTGGCCTGGCCCTGGTTTGATTTTACACAAATCGTTTACACAAATCACGAAACACTAAGGGTGAATCAGAACAAAACAATTAAAAACTAAATAAAACAAGATTGACAAAACAAAATTATGCAATTAAACATATACATGAACGAAATGTTTGTATAAATTCCCGATGCATATTTAATTTACACTCGGATAATATTTGTACATTTTCCCGATATTTTCAATATATGCTGCTTGTTATGGACAATTTTGATGTACAGTACTCACTGGAACTCACTGGAATCACGCTCTGTGTCTCATCTATACCATTTGCATGTTGATTTGCTCCATTTGCATGTGGATTTAATCCATTTGCATTTTGATTTGCTCCATTTGCATTTTGATTTAATCCAAACGTTTTCGCTGTATATGTAGGTCAATGTTTATCATCTTCTACACCTTCATATATTTGGTATGCTTATCTATTTGTCAACTTTTAATATATTAATATATCAATCATTAAGATAATTCATACAAATATTATATTATCGAATCAATTCTAGGCGTTATGCATTGCATTTGGTGATGAATGTGTATGCAGTAGTTTGTGAATGTCTGTAATGATAAATATGCTTATTACAATTATCAAAAAATGGTCTATAATAGAGTATATGGAAAATCTGTATATTGTAAAAAATCAGTACAAATATTAGCATAATATTGAACAATGTATTTAAAACTATTCATTGAATGTAAACTAAGTTAAAATATTCATAAATCGATCCCACTAATTGATAAATTGATTGATTATGTAAAAAATATGCAAAACATTTTGAATATTGATGTTTATGTATGAATAACTCACTTGGATTAATTCAAAATGTAAATGGATTAAATCAAAATGCAAATGGATTAAACCAAAATGCAGATGGAGCAAATCAAAATGCAAATGGTATAGTTGAACAACTAGCAACAAGCAGTGGTCGAGGGCCGGGTCCTGACATCACTTCACCATGCCGTTGTATGGTATCCACAACACAGTCTCTATTGAAACCCCAACAATGACATTTCGCGACCGTTTTTTAATACTATCCACGTATTTACCACCGCTGAACTGATTCATCATGTGAGGAGAGGCCACCACCATTTCTAAGAGTGAATTTGCTTTCTGTAATTTGCGACAAATCGGTCAATGTCATAAATTTTTTAAATGACATATTTGTATTTAATAATATCATATATAAACTCTCAGCAAAATAATAGTTAACTATGAATTGCGTGCCTTTTTGTAACCATATTTTTAGCCGCTTTTAACGGCCAATGACTTAAACCGTGTTTGTGGAATATGTACCGATCGGAACGTGACGTTTTTCCCTGCTGTGTTTCCAACATCCCTCTTAATCAAAAGAATACCTATTTGTAGCTTTACGCCACTCAGGACTCCTTTTCTCGCTGGCAACATTTGTTGGCATTCGGCGTTAATTGGTAAGATTACCGTAAAGCGTCTGTTTGAGCGGCACCCCTGATTAAGCGCCACTTTGATGAATTCGTGTATCTTGGCAATAGCTTTGACTGACTGGCTTTTATCGGTTATTTTGTTATTACTGACCCATAATCACCCCGTAATCATAACGTATTTGTGTCTTATTTTACAAATATGTGTGCGTTACCAGATCCTTATTTCATCCATATAATTTACCGTATTTTCTCAAAATTCGGACCAGCTAGTCGAAAAATATAACGGCACCTTCTAATTTAATGGCACTACGGCAGAGGGTTTGAAAAATAGAGCAGCATGCCGTTCAATTTAAGGTTGTTAAACATAAACACGTTATATAGACATTGTTATAGTAGAGCTTTTGAACTGACGGCATCACTTCTCTAATTCCCGTCGTGCGCGGGGTCATAATTCCGGAGTCACGTTTTGTTGAGTCGGCAATTGTTTCTGAAGTTGAGATGCTTGTGCATTGAGGTTGATTGACCGCGCCCAATGTCATCTGCTTGACTTTTTCTGCACTTGTCATTTTCGGTCGTGTACTTATGGTGACTTCATTTGTATGTGTACGCGTGCGTGTGTGTTTGTATGTGCGATGAAGTGTTCGTTTGCCCTTGCACTCCTCCATCTGCCCTCCGCAAATTCGTCAATCGATATCAGTTGGTTTTATTTTTAGCGTTTGCGTGTGCGTGTACGTGTACGTGAATGTTGAGGGTCAAACGGATATCAGCTGTTCCTCAGTATTGTGTGCTGCATTGCACAGACTTCTTTGTGTGGTTGCAGCGACGCGCTATATGTTGCCCTGACACGGAGTACAGTTGCATCTAGCTTGTGCTTGTGTTTTTGCTGTGGCTGGTCGTTGGTGGCCTAGTCGTACATGGTGGCGGTCGTAGCGCGTGTGGTGTGGGTGTCGTGGCAGTAGCGAAACTGTGACAGTTGGCCGCGTGTTGACGTAGCCTGCTCGCAAGACAGCGAAGTCGTGCGGCCAACACACTGCAACCTCTTGTGTTATAAATGGCCGCGCCATGAACTCGTCTCTGCTGCGTCAGTTCTCGTTGACGCTGTTCCCGTCGGGTGTCGACAGCGGCGACTGCTGCGTGCATTTGTCGCCGGACGTGTCGGGCAGTTGTCACGCGCAGCGGCAGCAGCAACAACAGCCGAACTCGCACCTGATGGGGCCGCTCACGCCCAGTGATGCCAGGTTCTATTGTTGGCCACTTCTGTGCCCGACCTGCTCCTATGATAGCGTCCATTTTGTCCGTTTAGATGCGTGCTTTATTGGTGTGTTGTGTAGCAACAAGTTTGGTCTTCTCAAAAGCACTGTGCATTCAATGTATTGTGAACTCAATCGAAATACGCATGGTAATTAATGCTAGCAAATTCCAATTGAGTCTTTTTTAGTTTTCACTATAGCCTGGTAGTTAGCGTGTCAATCTGACGTCTTTAGCACGATCGCCAGTGATTGCAACGACTTTTGAGCAGGCGCTTTAATGGGCACATTTCCTGGCCAGTCATTCAGTGAATGATACCAGATGCCTACCACAGGTGCATGATTTTTATGGTCGCACTATTTCTGATACGTCTTCCATCGTTGCGACACAGTGTGCAAAGTTTCTGGTTTGGGTTGACAGTTGGCTGTAGGATATATTATGTAGCACTTTTTTTACTTCACATGTATAAAACACTTTTTTCTAATTCAAATTCAGATTGTATTGAACACTTGTCCGCTAGGTGGTTATTATGAGTACCTTACATTTTTAGTCCTTATGAGTACCGTCCGTCCAAGTATATGAGAATTTATAAATGAAAAATATTAAGTGTCAATTGGCGTAAAGTTAGTTTGAGCAGAAAGGATGTAAAGTTTTGTTATAAAGTTAAATGACATATATATATATATATATATATATATATATATATATATATATATATATATATATATATACCAGCGACAAATTCCGCACTTCGTGCGGTTATTGTCGCTGGTAGATCCGCACTGCGTGCGTCTCGTAACCACTTCAATTATAGTGTGTGAGTGTGTGCTTCCTTATACAGTCTAACAACACAGATTTTAATTTGATTTACGCACACAGAATCACTCACAAATTCACACACACCCACAAAAATACACACATAGACGAACACACACATATAATGCAGCAGAATGCAAGTGTCAAATATGCCCGTTTCTACTCATCCCATTCTGATGTGTGTTTATGTCACTTTTTGCGAAATTTCTCCAGTACAATTAGCGTGCGTGTGTGTGTGTGTGCGTGTGCTTGTATGTGTATGTCAGTGTGTGTGTGTGTGTGCTTGTATGTGTGTATGTATATACGATCGCTCCGCTGCTGCAAAATTATGCAACTACAGTTCGCAGAGATGAGAATGTGCATTCTCGCAGGGAAGTTTCGAGCATTCGCTCAACTGAATGACGCAGTGTATAGAATGAGGGTGAAAAACAAACACTGATAGAAAAATCAATGTTATTTACAATTACAGTATTGGTAAGCTACACATACACGCTCGAAAAAGCGTTTCTGGAACACGCACATACACGACGATGTACTCAATTAAACGATCAATTTGGAATCGCACTCTGTCCGCCACTGTGCATTTGCAAACGCTGCTGAGCTCTGCAAACGCTTGCTGTAATGCATGTATGTTCAACACACAGACACGCACACCAATATATACCAATGTGCCGTTGGTACACACACACACACTCACAGACACACACACACGTACGTTGAGGTTTATTTTTATTAAGGTGATATTTTGGTGCACTGAAAATAAAGTAAAGTTGCGCTAAATAATCCTAAAAGTTGCGTTAAATAGTTGCACGTTTAATTTTGCAGAAAATTCACTAAAAATCTTGAAAGGGTAGTGAAAATCACTTAATTATGGGGAATACACTTTTTGTGTGAAACTGTTGTATTTTTTCAATACATAAGTATTACTACGACTCGTACGATACTTTCACGGTTTTAATCATTGGCGGTTCAAGGAATGCATGCTTCAACTGTCACCTCGCTGGCGACAAGGGTGGCATTTGGTTGCGCTAAAAATCGCAAATAGTTGCGCTAATAATAGTTGAGCTCAATGTTTCGCTAAAATATCACCAATCTCAAGTTAAAGGGTAATGAAATGTAAACACTGAACTCAGTCCTGAACATTTGGGAGTTTCACGTTTTTGTTCATACATAAGATTATGTTTCACATGCTTTTCTAGTTTGTCGAATCTGTCGCACTGATGCCTGGTAGTGACATTTATATCCACAATGCAATTTGAAAGACTCACTCGATTTTAATTTTCCGAAATGTTCCAAAGTCTAAATTGATTTTGCAGATAAAACATGTTGCTGTTGATCTAACAAGTTGCTCTAAAGTTGCACGAAAAGTGAAAAAATATATTTTAGTTTTACTGCACAAATATCTATACCAGAGTGATATGCCAATATTTTATTGTCGAATGTATATTATGTGAATGTGCGCGTGCACACGCAGGATGTCTAGCAGCGCACACGGGCACAATGTTCACCCGCCTTCCAGATACATGCTTATCGAGTTTATGTTTACAATGCACGAATATATGCTGTATGGTACAACTTTACAACTGAAAAAAAATTCCCGATAGTGTGAAATAATTGTTATAAAAGTTAAAAAGTTGTCCTAAATCTAAATTGTTGCTGATAAATATGAAAAAGTTGCGCTAAACAAAAAGTAGCATTTATCTCTTTTTTATTATCTACCTCAGTAAAATATTAATTTTTGGGCTTCTCAGGGTGAGCAGAGTGTATGATGAAAAAGATGCATTTGCAACAAAAGGTCCTCCTACTTATTATATAGATATATATACACATGCATGTACATACATACCATTATACACACATATACTCATAATTTATATTGGTCATGGTGATGGATAAATGAATGTTGTAATATAATGTAAACATGTATGAAATAAATACGTGTGAGCTGATGATGACTGCTACTTTGCCGCTAAAAGTTCGTTATATACAACGACCGTCCGAGCTGGAAATTGTCTTTTCACGCAGCTAAGTCTGGTAGAGGGCACCTCCAGCAGTCCAGCGTTTGTGGCTCTTGTCCTGCGCGAAACCTGGCTGCGGCGTTTGAATAAGGCTCTCAGCGATAGTGGGGTCTTGTCGTTGTGAAGAGAAACCTTGACTAGGGCAACATGTCGCTTCTTAGCATTTCTTTGGTCGAGCGCCACTTGAGTCTTCTCAAAGCCTCCGATACACTGTCGTGTTTCCTTGTGTTCACAACCAGTGGTGCGGCCCATCTTAGCACTCCGTCGATTATTTCAGTGTTCTGCAGGGTGGTGCCTCCCTATACTTCTAAGCAGTAATTGATTTTCGGGAAGATGAGGACCTCAACTAGCCGTTCCAATACATCTGAAGTGAATGTACGACGAAGTTTGTATAGCGTGGGCAGAATACGGTTACAGCTTTTGACGATATTGGCTATATGTGTCTCGAAGGACACAAGTAAACGACGTAAGTAAGACGGCTATATGTGTCTCGAAGGACACAAGTAAACGACACAAGTAAGACGTGACCGCAAGTAGTTTCACCGTTTTTTGCGTGTAACCTGGGATATTGTGCATGTGCACACAGCCACTACCAGTTAGTTTGAGTTGTTCCTTAGTGCCAAGCAACAAAAGCTTCGTCTTCTTGAGCTTGATCTGCATACCGTTCTGTCTGTACCATTCGCATGTGACCGCCATACACTCTAGCGTCTCTGATCAGTTTAGTTAATGACTGAGCATCTGGACGCGGATGCCACGCGAATGTCGTCTGCGTAGGATATCTGGCTTCCACTAGTGACACTGCTGCAGAGTGAGTTCGTGTATAGAGAAAACAGCAGAGGACTGAGGGAGGATCATTGTGGTTATCCATGTCCCACACTCATAAAGAGCTTTTTTCCCATGGAATGATTCTCTTCTGCTCTGTTCGGCTGTCTCTACAATCTCTTTGTCGAGTGTCGTGTGTCTATCATGTTACGAATCGTATGTAACTATATTACTCGTACATGTTTATACCTGTAGTATGCATCTATATGTTCTTGTATTGTGTACTCGTATCAAGTTCTTATTAGATGTAATCCCAATCCTCTTTAATCCAAAGTGTGATCATATGAATTTCTGTTTTGCTGCATATGCTTTTAATATTACTTACTTTGATTCGTATTTTTGAAACATTAGTCATTTCGGGGGATTAATTGCTCCCTTGTCTTGCTTGCTGCACTACAATATATGAATCGGGTATTATGTGCTCACTATTTGAAGCGGGAAATGCTCCTGGTGTCTGACTGTTGTTCGATTGGCGCCTCCTATCGTGCGTAAGTTTGTCAATGACAGTATATAATCTTATTTCTATGATTCGCCACTTCTCAATGATCCCACTCTTCATTACCACAACAGCGCTGAGATATCTAACAAATTCAATCACTCCACCTAATTATACGTTATAAATTCATCAGGAACGAAAAAATCCACATTGGGATTGTTGAAAACAAACATTTGGCCTGTCCGACATTTAATTCCCCATTTGGCAACCTTTCCAATTCCCACCAATGGAGGAACTCTCCACAGGTTACGAACTACTGTGCATTTTCGTATGCTTGGCTCATCTGGAGAGGTGGACGCTCTAGACGTCCATATAGGACTCGCCAATGTTTCAAGCACATTTGAATCACATGTGTTCGATAAACTTGCAGTCTTTTAACGTGGAACACTTCTCTTTTTGTCGATTTGCTATTTTATTTTGGTCGGTATTGTTTTGCATATGGTCGTGATATACTGGGTAGAGGGATCATCACCATATCATAGTGTCGTATATGTAGTAAACAGTTCAGTTCAGCCCAGTATATATTTGAAAAACACACAGTGCAAAGATACAGAAAAAATGTGTATATCAAATATCCTCTCGAGTATTTGCTCTTTCGGTCATATACACATAACACATACAAATTAACATTACATCGTTGTAATGTAAGTAATTTTTACATCAATACACATTGCGACATTTGTGGACTCCGTGGTGCAGTTGTTAGCTTACCCGCCTAACAAGCGGGAGGTCCGTGGTTCGAAACCCGGCGGAGCAGAATTTCATTGGGCGAATTCTACAATCCCACAGCCCCTGTCCACCCAGCAGAAAATGATGGTACCAGATATCAGTCATGAGTTGTGCCATGCATTCTGGGGAGGTGGTTCTCTCTAATACGTACCACGTCCTTGTGGCGCCATAGCGTGGAGAGGGTCTGTTCTGCGGTGGCAGCGAGCTCCACGGGGCACGCCTGTGTGTTCATAAGCTTCGGCTTCTTCCCGTGTAGCAGCTGCCACTTAGGCATTTAACCTTTAACCTCCGCAAAACATTTTTCATACACACGGATACCCATACTAACACACACACACACACACACCTATTCGCATGCATGTGCGCACTCATACATACACCTACATGTACAGAGGAATACACATTATTTCACTCTGCCTAGCGTTTTTCAATAAATGATGTTTCAGTTTGTATTTGAAGTAGATCATGTTGCCGCTCGCCATAATATGTTTGAGCTCACTTGTCAAAGAAGTCCATATAACGGGTCCCGAATACAAGAGTGAATTTTTAACGGTGTCGCTGTGTATGACGGACAAGATCTTATTGGTTGTCTGGTATTGGCTTCGAGATTTTGTGCGTGAAATAGTTCCCCGTTGTCAAACCTTTTTTATATACCTGAAGAGGATTGTTAATAAGAAATACTTTGAATTGATTTTACGCTAAATAGTTTATGATTAGAGAAAATATCACTTTCCTCGAAATTTCCCGATAAAAAAATGGTTCTCAGTATTGATTTTTATTGTATGCACATTATATATGCATGTATTTGGACTACGTGGTGTATTGGTAGCAAACCCGCCTCACAAGCGGGAGGACCGTGATTCAAAACCCGGCGGAGGAGAATGTCTATGGGCAAATTCTATGATCCTATAGCCTCTGTTTACCCAGCAGTAAATGGATACCAGATATCAGTCATGTGTTGTGCATTACATTCTGATAAGGTGGCCCTCTCTAATACGTCTTCCTTTCTTTTGACGCCATAGCGTGGATAGGGTGAGTTCTGCGGTGGCAGCGGTGGCGGTTGGGCACACCTGTGTGTTCTAAACTGTGTGTGTTGTGAACTTCTTCCTGTGTCGCAGCTGTCAGACATTTAACCTTTAACCTATGTATATGTATTGTATATGTATGCAGTGTTATATATCGTGTATACTTGAATATATGAGATTGTATCATGGTATATAGTGCGTTAACGTTTTATTGTTGTTTATAATATTGGCATTAATTCTGACGAGGGAACGCCTACGTGTGTGTGTGTGTGCATGTGTGAGAGCAGTACCAGTGCTGTGGTCCAATCGACAGCGATCGGTGATGTGACGGCAGCAGCCGCCAGTGGTGTCCCTGTGTCCAAGGATGTCGAACCAATTGGCAACAAAATCGGCCAGGCAATGGTCAGTGCTGACGCACACACAGTCAGTCATTACGCACACGGAGTTAGTCTTGACACATACAAGTAGAATGAGTCTACCAACACTTGGCTTTATCATTTATCCTTGTGTTATTCTCAACATTTTGCACAAGGGTCCAGCATGCTTTGTGATGTGTCCGTGTTCGTTTACAATAGCGACTGCATATCTAGAAATACAGGTGCCTAAACGTGCATACGATAAGAAGAAGCTGATGTCATCAGTTCCGTTAGACATTTTTTCCGTTCTTACCAAATGCATTAGGACATGCATTGTGATGCATTAGGACTTGGATGCAGTTGTATCTATGGTTTTGCTCGTAAATAAGGGGTAACTTGCTTACTTGCTATCGCTGAACCTGCTACCAATAAACTAGGAAATTTTCTAGTGTAAAAAATCTTTGTTGGATTATTCGATCGATGGTGACTCATGATGGACCGACTCCGACTCGTATATTTTTATTAGCTCTACAGGGGGATCGCAAGTTTAGTCAACTCGATATCAATATCCATCTATCACGCCGACGCTCAACACTGGAATGAGCCGAAAACAGTATCGCTTGAGCCGCATCACAATTCACAATTCGTGTTGACAATTCGACGACATACGCCTAGTTTGAAAACCACTGAGTGTCGCACAAAACGACCATGACTCATCACTAGGGCTGTCAAAAGTTAATAAAGTTACTTCTTTACCTAAAGGTCACTTTTTCATAAGCTACCTAAAACTGCATGAAAAATTTGTGTATGATAATTATTAAAAAAGTTATTAGGTTACCAAAAGTTACTTTTTCATCGTTAGGTTACTTTTTTGTTTTTAGGTTACTTTTCTATCGTCAGGTTACCTTTTGATATTTTTCTTGCTATTAGGTAAGTTTACCGCGAAGTTTGGTGACTTTTTGCAGATAAGAGACACAAAAACGGTATATATGAGGATAAAATATGAAAAGAGATGGAATATTTGGTCTGAAGATCAAGAAATGTAAAAATTTCTGCTGTTAGGATTTACCAATTGATCTTCACCTTAATATCCGTGCTACTCGATATGTATACGTTTTCGGGTACGCAGGATAGCGTCATTCCATTTTAGGAATTGTCCACGAACCGGAGGGTGTCAAGAGATGTTTGGAGCGTGGTATAGTACGATGTGTGAGCTCTCTATACCAGATACTGCACTGTAGCACTTGTCATTACGCAATTTACTTGAACAGGTATTAAAACGTGATTTTCAGGGCGTGAGATAGCGCCATTTTGCCACGTCTAACATTAATAAGTTTGTGAGCACAGGGTGCACACATATGGGAGGACGGGGGCGTTCACACATGCAGTGTTTACGCTCACACTAATATACAAGCTGTAGCACGTTCTATTTGATAAAATCTTCCATTGAAACAATATAAAGAACATCATTGCGACCATTACTGAAAATATTTACATTTACAATTATTGTTTTTCGCATTTGTATTAGCTTTCCACTTTTAATTACATTTTGATGGTTATGCTCCTTTTTTGCGATGTTAGCCAAATCATATCAAGTCACGTTTGGTGGTTTGTTGTAAAAATGGTACCAGATCGGAGAAAGGGTGGAAAAATAGAACCAACTCGGAAAGAGGATAGAAAAGAAGGACTGGTGTATTTTCTTTCTTCAGAACTGCAAACAGAATATGACCTTTTTTGAAGGAGGTTATTTTTAGGTTACTTTATTGGTTATTAAGTTACTTTTTATGTTCAAGAGCAAACATAAAACAAACCATGTATTTCATATAGCGCACTTATCATAAAAGGCGTGATAAACATGTGATAAAGCGATTTAAAAGTGATAATAACATTAAAACTCATAGGTTTTACGTAAATTTTTTAGGTTACTTTTTCTCTAAAATGAAGTTTCTTTTTTCTGATTTTTTGGTTACTTTTTCGACAGCCCTACTCATCACTAGAGTTGGGAATTTTATGTGATCACATAAAAAATGTTTTATGCATGATATGCCTTTTTTAAGCGAAAACACATAAAATGCCATTTTCACTGAAAAATGTTGCCAAATATATAATTATATGTGTTGCGCCTGGAATTAATAATTGGTTATTTTGTTAATAATTGTAATTCACAGGTCACGGATTTAACATGTTATGATACACTCGAACACTGCATTTAGGTGCAATATTAACGCCAGCAACGCTAACAATGGGAATATAGCAACGTTCCTGATAGATTCTTGAGTCCGACAACATGGCAAAGGGTTTCAGAGGGTCTGCAATAACTCGCTATGCAGATAAAATCGCTCCAAGCTGCATGCACGGGTCATTGGCTTTTTGGAAATTGAGGGTTCTACATAAATGTACTTACTATTCACTTTTTCGGGAAATATTCAACACAAATTGCTCAAATTGTGTTTGTGTTGTCACGCTCAAAAAGGTTGAAGGAATTCAATGTGAAGTCGAATTTTCCCAGAAAAACATGTCTGATGGGAGCAGCATGTGTTGCGTTGCATGTGACAAAGACGTGTCCGCTGGTCACAAGTCACAGCTCGAGTAGCACAACAAATCGGCTGCTCACTCGAAAAACATTAAATAATAATGTACATGTAGAATCTAATCATGGGATTATTGCGCCTCGAAGCAGCATTCCAAATTGACACCCCTACCATGAACATTTCGAGTGTAGTTCCTCATGTTTCGCAGAGCCCCGCATCTTTTTCCTTAGCCAGAGGAGTCCTGGCGCCGCCACTGCACCTCTACCTTATCGGAAGGGCCCAATCAAGGTGAAACTTTCTCCACGCACTACGAAAATTTCCCCTCCCTAAAAGTGGTCCCAATAGAATGTCGCTAGATGCATGCTTAAAGTGCAAATAATCTACGAAACAGTCCAAAATTATAAAACTATGAAAATTGAATAACATTTTAGGGTTCAAGTCAACATATTTTGCCATTTCTCGTCACAAAATAAAAACAAAGCGTTGAAAATTATCACATATAATTCCCAACTCTACTCTCTCACGCACGCATCAGCTACGCCACTCAAGCGTCCACCGTGGCGCGCGTAGAAAGAATGCGAGAGCGCCTGAAATGTGTGGCACTTTCGACCTGTGGACAAAAACTACCACTTGTCTTGCTTGCCATTACGGGGCATAATTGATGATAGCGTACCAACCCCAGATGTCACATGAGCACGAATAACATGAATACGTTTATCTCATGTGTATGTACAGCGTCCTGCTACATATTTGTCCAGCCGCAGTCGTCACTGCTGCATTGTCCTTGTGAGACGCGCGGCGTTGTTATTCACATGTTTTACATGTTTATTAAAATAGCCGGTGCTACACGCGATATTCACACCGATTACAAACTATCGGCAACCTGTAACTACAGTATATATTTTCATTTATTACCAATTTCGATATCAATACACCCTGCTGTAGGGGATAAGTATACTGTCGCCGTATCTACTGCGTGTCGTAAGTGGTGACTAAAAGCGGAACTCTTTTCTCCCAGTTTTTCGGTTTTCATTGGGCGTTGGACGACACGAACAACCAACACAACCTCACAACAACCTCTTATAAGTAATTACAAATATCAATATAAGGTCCCACTACAGGATCATGCTAGCTTGTGGGGCTTATCCACAATAATAGAAATCGGAATTGTCTAATAAAGCCGCTATCTGTACTGATACGAGTAAATCCAACCATTCAAAATGTTCGTTAATTACAAGTTAATGAATCCTCGAAATATTTCCTCAAATCAGTCCTTCAGAACATCATGAAATCCTTGTTATTCGTGTTTTATAACAAACACTAGCATTAAAACCCGCCCGTTGTGAGGAGCAATTCATAAAAATATTGCAAATTAAAAAATAAATAAGGCAAACTCATAAAAACCTCAATAAATTGAAAAGTCTAAATCTCATTATTTTTTATTTTATTTTGACAAAATATTTTCACTCAGCCCGCCTCATATTTAAACCCGCCCGACGTGCCGAATAATTCAGAACTCGAACACCATCCGTTCTGCGTCTTGAAGTCAAATCCATTAGTTTTGTATATGAATTCATTCTACACGGTGAAATTGAGCCTTTTATTGCTGCCCGCGGACATTTTTATTTCATAAAAATGAGCCAGCGCTTCGTTTGCGTTTGAAGCCCCTTATCTCTACTATTGAACCCGCGCAATTATGTCACCTCACGTTAACTCATATGATGTTAACTCACGCACCCGGTATAATTATAGATATTATGTAAATGAATCACTTCATCGGGTACAATCAATATATTTTAGTACGAACGTTTTCGCCTAACGGCTTCTTCAGATACTGAAATTCATTCAAATTAACGGCCAAATTGCACAATTGTATAGCAGACAATATAAAAAACACATGCATCATAACAAGTGAGTAACTCTCGTAATTAAGCGCTGTAAAAAGGAGAATTAATTGCCAATTGCGTTATCTTTAGAATTGACATTTTAAATATTTCCCTGCAGCCGTCCGTATTTATATTCCCTTGCAGCCGTTGATGAGCGATCCATCATCATGCTGTCGTATGTAGGCTGCTTCAGCGTACTTTCTTGTCGACTCATCTCTGATGCCACTGTGGATGATACACCAGCTGATGGATAATGGAGAGTTGGTGTGATGCTCATTGTTGTGTTCGAACACCACACCGTTCAGTTTTGGGCTAATATGCTCCTGCACTCGTATTTTCACAGGTCGACAGATTTCACCTATGTAGAATCTTCCACATATCGTACAAGTTATCTTATAAATCACATTCTTCTGCCAACATTGTGACCTTTTCGTCGCACAGGAGCATGTAAAGCAACCGGACTCGCATGTCAGTCGCTCTTTGGGAGGTGCAAATATTCTTTTTAGTGGGCGACCCGGGTCAAAGAAAATCCGCACTTTGTCTGCGAGACCCGTTCTTCTGAGCAGTGGTTGACACTGTCGCTTGTTTGCCTCTCCCAAGTATGACAACTTTACATAATATTTGCGTTCGTCTTTTTTTTCTTCTACATGTCCAGAATTGCCCGCATTCCTTAGTGCCCTATATCTTGTTTTTCCGATCACATTCATGAGATAGCCATTCACTTTCAGGCGATTTTCAACGGTTCTCAGCGATTTTCGTAGGTTCAGCTCATTGTTGGCTCTTCTTGACGCCCTCACAAACTTGCCGTATGCAATGGAACATTTTGCTGATGTTGAGCCGTAGGATTGCCATGGCGTTAACGATCCACTGTGTACAGTTTTCACATGTAATGTGGTGTCGAATTTTCGACCATCATGACTGATGAGGCAGTCGAGATATGGCAAGCTGCCGTCCTTTGGCGTTTCGATGGTAAATTGGATGTACGAGTTGATTGAGTTAACAATCCGCATCATATCATCAATGTTTACGTCATCGTACCACGCAATGAAAATATCGTCAATGTACCGCTTATACTCCAGTGGCCATGGTAATTTTTCAATTATTTGGCGGTCCATGTAGTCGGCATAAATAATGTCTAGCTGCGGTGCCATAGAATCGCCCATTGAAAGGCCCTGTACTTGTGCATAGTGCATCTCACCTTGGACAATCACATCATTTGAAATGGCCAAATCAATGAGCACTACAACATCGTCCTCATCCATCAAGGTGAATATTTAATCTCCATCCTTGTGCTGATGTAGAAAGTTTGTTACGACTTCCAGAAGCCCACATCGTTGTTGCTGGAGCTCCGAGGTATTGTGCCGTACAGGTTACAATATCCAATAACCCGCCCGTCGTGCTGGGCAATTCATAAAGTCAAATTCATATTCAATCCATAAAATAACCTGAATACAAATTAAAAAGCAAAAAATTTAACCTGTATATACGTTCACCAATAAAAAACTAAATCTGAATATTTTGTTTTAAATTTGACAAAATATTATCTCTCAATCCGGCTGATATTTGAACCTGCCCGTCGTGCGGAATAATTCAGAACACAAACATAGGGGAATATCACAGGGTTATAAACTAAATAATATTTAAAATAGCGTATAGATCGCTCGCTACAAACTCGCAAATTTGAACACATTTCGTCAATAAACTTCGCATATTTCTGATTGAATTTTAAAGCTTAATATAATGAAACAATTGAGCTCGACATATACAAGAGATATACGCCTCATTTAAACCCACCCGACTTGCGGAATAATTCAGAACTCTAACACGATCCGTTCTGGATCTTAAAGTCAAATCCATTAGTTTTGTATAAGAATTCATTGTATACGGTAAAATTGAACGTTTTATTGTCTATAGTGTTGTGAATATGTCTTACGCGTTTGTAAATATATTTGTTAGTGTGTCAAAAAAACTTGCACACACACACGTACACCTAGTGAACTAAATGAAGCGAGTGTGAATAACACATATATGAACACATACAATACACATTGTTAGTCATACTAAATGCGACACTCACACACTAACACACGCTCTCTCGCTCACAATACACACTAACATATCAGTTACTCGTTCATCGAAAACATTTTCCGTGTTGAGTCCAGTATGTACATGATTGAAAAATATATGTTAGCCATTTATATTTGCTGAATTGTTTTTTATGCTTTTCAAAGTGTAAGTGAATAATTTAACAAATATCTGTCGTTTTGGCGTTCGTTGCAAGTGCGTTTTGGTCCAGTGCTCAACGGTCCCTTGAAACGAAAATGGTTGAAAACCACTGATATAGTCGATTCCTATGGATGTCTGACACAAGTTGATATAACGGGGGTTTGGTAAATAGTTGGCATGCTTGATGGTCGGCATATACTGGATGAGGCGGATGTTGCACAACAATTTCCCGGATGTAACCAAATTAGCTTCGTTAAACTGGATTCCTAGGTAAAAATGGACTCGGCACCAACTGGTAGTATCCTGCAATTGTAAGTGTGTGCATGCGTGTCGAATTTTAACGATGAGGAAAAACTGGAAACCAGCACAGGATGTGATATTTGTCGTTTTCATGTTAAAATCATGGGAAATACAAATACCATGGAAAATTTGAACCGATAAACCAAGGTTGACATCGTGTATATTCCAGTACATGCTAATTTGTAAAATAAAAACTAATTATCCTCCAAATCAGATCAGAAACCTTTATGCGGTGCAGCTCAATTTCGTGTTGTGCATGCTGTATATCCAGTTTTGTGCTTACGAGCTGAATGTATGGTCACCTCAGATCATCACAGGCGACTGTTGACATTGGCTATGAGCGCTACCACTCCTACACTGATGTCTGACTCCTACACAGATACGAAACAATGAAAACTACACTAACTACAATGGCAAACTATTTTGTAAAAATAATATAAAAATAAAAAATAAATATTTCTCATGGGCTTACTCTTTTATTTTTTAATTCATATTCCTTTTATGTTATGAATTGAATACAAATTTAATAGTATGAATTGTTCCGCACGACGGGCGGGTTTACATGCTATAACTTCATTGTTTGTTACGTGTTTGTGTTCTGAATTATTCCGCACGACGGGCAGGTTCAAATATGAGGCGGATTGAGGGATCATATTTTGTCAAAATAAAAATAAAAATATCCACATCTTTCAGTTATCTTACATCTTATGAGTTTTTTATTGGTGAACGTATATACAGGTTAAATTTTTTGCTTATTAATTTGCACTCAGTTTATTTTGCTTATTTTGCATATTTTGCTTGTTTTGCTTATTTTGCTTATTTTGGTTTATATTGCTTTATTTTGCTTATTAATTTGCTCTTCTTCTCCGTCGGATGAGGCGGATGAGGCATAACCCGCCAATATCCAATAACCCGCCCGTCAATCTAGCATTTAAACCCGCCCGTTGTGCGGAACAATTCAAAAAATTAAATTCATATTTAATTAGTAAGCATATTGCAAATTAAAATAGATTAAAGTAAATCCATATAAATCCTAATCAATTGAAAGGTCTAAATTTAATTATTTTTATTGTTATTTTGACAAAATACTATCCCTCATCCCGCCTCATATTCAAACCTGCCCGTCGTGCTGAATAATTCAGAACTCGAACACGATCCGTTCTGGACCTTGATATCAAATCCGTTAGTTTTGTATATGAACTCGTTTTACACGGTGAAATTAAACGTTCTATGGTCTACAGTTGATGCCCCCTGGACATTATTATCTCATAAACATGATCCATCGCTTCGTTTACTTTTGAAGCCCCTGATCAATACCATTGAGCTCGCGCAGTTAGGTCACCTCATATTCAAGCATACACGCACACAGACAGACAGATAATTTCTTTTATATTTATATATATATATATATATATAGATTTGAACCCGCTCGTCGTGCGGAACAATTAATAAAGTAAAATTCATATTCAATCCATAAAATAAACTGAATACAAATAATAAAGGAAAAAATTTAACGTGTATATACGTTCACCAATAAATACTCAAAATGTGAATATTTTAAATTTAAATTTGACAAAATATTATCCCTCAATCCGCCTCATATTTGAACCTGCCCGTCGTGCGGAATAATTCAGAACACAAACACATAACAGACAATGAAAATTCTAGCATATTAACCAGCCCGTCGTGCGGAACAATCCATACCATTAAATTTGTATTCAATTTATAAGCGAAAATAAATATGAATTAATAAAGAAAAGATTAAACCCATAAAAAGTCTAAATTTGTATATTTTTATATTATTTTGACAAAATAGTATGCCTAAACCGCCTCATATTTAAACCTGCCCATCGTGCTGAATAATTCAGAACTCTGACACAAAACAATGAAAAATGACTAATTTTCTTATCATAATGTTTTCAAAATATATTTATAACTCAACATCACCGTCTAGCATTAAATCCCGCCCTTTGTGCAGAACAATAAATAAAGTAAAATGAATATTGAATTAATAAAAAATGATTAGAAATTAAAAAAGAAAAAGTAAACCCATAAAAAGTCTTAACCAATAGAAAAGTCTAAATGTGAATGTTTTTATTTTAGATGTGGGAAAATATTTTCCCTCGAACTGCCTCGTATTTAAACCCGCCCGTCGTGCGGAACTATAAATAGAATATAATGAATCAAAAAGCAAAAAGCTTATTCAATAGAAAAATATAAATTTGTAAATTCTTGTTTTAATTATTGACGAACTTTTTTTCCTCAACACTGCTAAAGCTCACACGAATCCTTCGTGTGTAGTAATTCAGAAGTGTAACACTATCAAAACAATGAAACCTTCTGTCATCTCTATAATTCCAGAATTATGCGTCCGCTAAAACAGCATATTTATATAGTTGGCATTGCATGATATTACAACCCATATCCTTATGCAACTTAAGCTTATGCAACTTGAAATTAAACCAATTAAATTATACAGTAAAATTCAGTAGTTAACTTTGTTCCCAGTAGAATTTTACCCGCCCGTCGGGCGGAACAATTCATGTGTAAATATTGAGGACAATAAAGCCTTTCTATTCAGTATAGTGTAGCATTAATTAAACTGTACCCAATAAAACTACACCATCCATGCTTGGAGCTAATATGATACATTCTTAATTGTGATTGGGCTTCAGTGAAATTTAATCGGTGTATATTCCTGTGTACTCACAAGTGCGCATATTAGCTGTCAATTAGGCAATATGTCTTTTGGATTTTACACCGCCTTAACTTCCTTCAGATACACTTTGGAAAATTACAAATTATACCGTATTGTAGAAAACAAAATGTCTAGCACGATGGTTTAATTTATTGTAATGTGTGACAAATATTTCTTGAGAAATAGGTAGAAAATTGAATTCATTTTAATCAGCCGATGTTCAAGTGTAATTTTGGATGTATTTGAGAATTTTGCCAATTTTACACGTTTTTTGTATCATTTGTGGGTATAAGCTATAACGTTTCTTGTAGCACACAAAATTATCTACACAGTAGTATATTCCTGTGTGATCGCAAGTGCGCATAATAGCTGTCAAATTGGCAATATGTCCTTTTGACTTTACACCGCCGTAACTTCCTTCAGATACACTTTGCAAAATTACAGATTATACCGTATTGTAGAAAACAAGATTTCTAGCACGATGGTATAATTTATTTTTATGTGTAACAAATATTTACTGAGAAATAGTAGAAAAATGAATAAATTTTAGTCGCCCGGTGGTCAAGTGTAATTTTGGATGTATTTGAGAATTTTGCCAATTTCACACGTTTTTGTATCATTTGTGGGTATAAATTATAGCTTATCTTGTAGAACACAAAATTATCTACACAGTAGAATTTTCCTGTGTAATCGAAAGTGCGTCAATTGTGATTGGACTTCAGTGAAATTAAATCAGTGTATATTCATGTGTAATCGCAAGTGCGCATAATAGCTGTCAAATTGGCAACATGACATTTTGAATTTACACCGCCGTAACTTCCTTCAGATACACTTTGGAAAATTAAAAATTATACCGTATTGTAGGAAACAAAATGTCTAGCACGATGGTATAATTTATTGTAATGTGTGACAAATATTTCTCGAGAAATAGGTAGAAAAATGAATTCATTTTAATCAACCGATGTTCAAGTGTAATTTTGGATGTATTTGAGAATTTTGCCAATTTTACACGTTTTTGTATCATTTGTGGGTATAAGTTATAACTTTTCTTGTAGCACACAAAATTATCTACACAATAGTATAATTTTTATAGCTGTACCATTGCTGGTTTATGAGGAATAGATAGCGGAATATTGACCAAAATATTCACGTTTTTTTGTGCTAATTTTGCCTTTTTGCCTTTTTGTCATTTACACTTCACACCGCCGTAACTTTTTTTTAATACACTTTGAAAAATAAAAAATTACACCGTGTCGTAGCCAAGAAAATTCCCAGCATGATGGTATGATTTATTTAGATGTGATCATTAGTTTTCGAGAAAGAGAGAAAAAAGTATAGAAAATCGGACGCGTGGAGTTTAAATAAAATTTTGAATGTAGATTGATTTTTTTTCCATTTTACATGTTTCATATTTAATTTTTGGGTATAAATTATAATTTGTTGAGTAGAACAGAAAATTTTCTACACAGTGGTATAATTTGTATAGTTGTACCATTGTTGGTTTAGGAGGAGTAGTCTTCAGAAAATTGAGCAAAATTTTCGCATTTTTCAGGGTTCATTTTGTCTTTTCACCGCTATAACTTTTTTTATTTCATTTTTGAAATTTAAAATTTAATCTAAAGTGTAGACAACAAAATTTCCAACGTGATGGTATAAATTGTTAGCAGGTAGGCCAAGTGGTGGCCAAATAATAGCTGATAGAAAGTGGACCAAGGAGGGTGGGACAAACACACACACACACACACACACACACACACACACACACACACACACACACACACACACACACACACACAGAGGATCTCTTATATATATATATAGATATGTATCCCTATATTTAATCCCAGTAGTTTTGTTATTTTATCCGAACCGGATTTTCTGTTATTCATTTATTGGACGTGCCGATTTTTTGTTTGCAATGATGTCATTTGGGGTCTGATTAGTATTTGTAAGTAATGGATGCAAACTTGCTTGTCTTGTATGAACAACTATGATGATTGTAGTGTTCAATTGGTTGACACAGGTACTTTACTTGCTTTCTGTTTCTCTTCGTACATGCATAAACTCTTGTGGATTTACTCCTGTAATTGTGACTGTGACCGCAGCTGATGATTTGAGCTATTTTCTCCTGGTTGTGTGCCGACATACTCACACTCGTACAAAACAGAATTGATCACTTGTTTTGAGATAGCCGTTATGTTTTCTGCGCTGTGTTGTGCAATGTCTGTTTTTGCAACGATGCAGGTACAACGTTTGAATAGTGATGCTCTTACGCAAGTGTCGTCAGATAATCGGCTTTATTTCATTTGACAGTTGTCGTTTTTCAGCCGGACGCAGCCGGATCATTGACGATATCAATCCGTATCCTGTCCACGTTCAACACTTGACCATATGTTTTAGTTCGAGCCAAGGCGATTTAATACTTGCTATTTCGTCCGCTGTTTGTATGCTGTCTCAAATTTTTGTTGCTGTGTTTACTGTACACAGTGATTAATATTTCAATTATTTCCTACATTAGCCACACTTCAGTCATGTCGTGCTGAAGTTTTGTGATTTTTCCTCATGATTGTGACACTGGTTGCATTGACCAACATCGTAATATTGATCATAATAACACCATAATATTGCGTTCTGCTTTGAAACTAGCTGCTAATGTTCATGGTAGTTGTGTGCCAGCTCAATTAGAATTGTGTACTTGGATAAAAGGATACGCATTTTTTAGTTTAATGTATCCTTTTATAATGTGCAATAGAAAAGAGTTTGTATGTTTCGGTCATGCTTTGTTATGAATCACTTGGATATTTTTCAGGGTGCTGGCGTAGTTTTTATTTTCATTTGTGTGTCTGTGTACATTCATATTCTCATTTTGTGAGTGAAGATGCTAGTGTGGCTTCTGTCTTTTATAGCGACCGATGTACCATCAATGTGGTTTCTTTGTCTTGTTTGGAGGTTCAGCATGGACTGACATGCCAATAATTCTCCTGCTCATCACTGATTTATCAAGATATGCATGATACTCCTATATCATTTCCAGGATGCATATTTCATTTATTGTCATTGGTTAGTGTTGCAAGGTCGCTGCACAGCGTGAATGTATCTGTGTTATCGCTATATCGATGTCGGAATACCAGAGTAGGTCATCTCATCATTTTCCCGTATCAACTGTTGAATAACTAGATTGTCGCTCTCGATTATATATATGTTCAAAGATCAACGCATCACTCGGAAGTCGAACTCATGGCGTCGAGTCGTTAGATTAAAGTAGTAACGTTAGGCAGTTTAGTCTGTCGACAAATTTGTGGTTGCATGCTAATTATTGCCATCAGTGTTTGTCGAGGTGCCATATTGTCTGACTGGTCAGTGCGTCACTTAAAAATCGACAATCAATGAATATAGTTGTACTGGTCGATTCAGTCATTTTTCCTTGTGTTATCTCCACTTCGTCATCTTGTTTTTTCTATCCATAGAGATTGTGTTTACGCAGTGGATCCAGTCATTAACTAAACCAAACACGTCCACATGGCTCTGTGCATTTTGGCATTGGCTCATGCAACTCCAGTTTCGGTGATATCTGCACGTGCAGAGCTGCAAGTGCAAGTGCAAGTGCTGTTTAGCTAACACCACCTTGGGGCGGCAGAGGTCACCTTATTTGGTGTTCTCATTCCAGACACTGTTATCCCGAGCGGCCATCTATGGCTGTTTCGCGTCACGTGTGACGTTCGAGGCTGGCATGGACACCATGTTCCATGTGTTTTGTCGTAGACTTGGTGTCTGCGAGTGTTGTGTGAGTGCATGTTTACGATAGGCAGTGATTGGGTACGTCGTGTACTGCGATCAAGGTTGTTTACACCATGCGTTGAAGTAAATGCGTCTCGTCAGGCCGGGGTTCCAGCACAGCTTTGCTTTAATATTAAGATTGCGTAGGATTAGGATGTCAGTGCGATACCTTAGTCTTTCCATCATCCTTTACGGTGACTTATGTCATACCATTGAATGTACCGTATAACCATTGAATGATTCCATTGAATGCATTCAAACACTTGACTTAATTAATAAGAACGGGTGAGGCGAGGACGCTGAATGAAGACACATTTCTATTTGGCAATGCGTGACCAATATTCAGGTGTGTTTTATGACGAGTGGCCTGAAGAGCGATGTCTGCATCTTTTTTTAGTTCATTCTAGTCAATATTCAATCTAACATCGCGCATATATTATGTAAATTGATAACATTCACCTTACCTTGTCTATTTCTATACATTCGCTATGTGCTACTCTTGAATTATTCATTGAACTTTTGGCGTTTCCGTAGGATTTTTTATTATTTTTTTATTCATACGAAAGGTATGCATGACTTGTGAATGTTCTCGAATATTCGCATTGCTTCTGCACGAGGATGTATTGCTGCTGAACGATTTGCATGTTCAGTCATCCTTGAAACACACTGGAATGTCTGCGTCGGACTCAATATCACTGAACAAGCGGAGGAATGTTGTCTTGCCGGTTAATTCATTCCTTACGTGAATTTTAGAAGAAGAAGAAGAAAAACATGTATTGGCGCTCCGACTGTTAGTATGGAGCGCTGCTCCAATTCACAATACATAATAAACTATATACATCGCAAATATATACACAATACCAATATATAACAGTATTAGTTTGAAAATTCATAAAATGTCTTTATCAGCAATGCATACGATCATATCAAAGACCATGCAAGGTCCATCGCAATTGGTTATCATGCAACGCACATTTTGAAGCATTCATCGACAAATTTTTGCAAGGTTCTTCATAACATCAATGTTTTTGCACTTCATCAATTTGACAACTTTGTATTGCGGTTGCACTTGCCAGTATTGTTCCGGTATATATTTTAGATGTGGGCATTGCGTATGAAAACTCCTGCTTGTGAATCTTGACATCACGAAAATGCCGCCAGCGTGTTGATGACGTGCAATGGTATTTGTGAGCTGCCCAAGTGAAGTTATATTTATCAATGTCTGGCATGTTTTTGCGTGTGAAGGAGCACTATTTCCTTGCAACACAATAGCACCTCTGGTAACCTGTATTCTTGCCGGCTAACGATTCTTTGCAAAACTAGCGAAAAGTCCACATGTGGGCAGTTCTTACTTCTTTTTGCCGCATCAAATCACCTCCAAGTGTATGTAGCTAAACGTACGATTTCCATTTATCTTTTTGGGCGCTTCCGGTACATGGGGCCACCTTAGGGTGGTAATAGTGCTTGCACTCTTCCCATGCTACTGGATTTGCCTGTAATTAATAATAATAATAATAATACAATTGTATATTAATTATATAAATTGTACCATTCAGATTACACAGGGTAACAAATTTTTGTGTCATGCTTATCAATCAGTGAATATTGTACAATTTTTCACGCTGATACCATATCTGGAGTTAGTTTTTTTCTCAAATGCTCTAGTTTTGTTGCAATAAACGTATTTAGAAATCACACAACTTTGTCATCATAGCGTTGACGTTGTATTGTATTATGAAGGATATGCTTCAAAATATATTATAAATCTATTTTATATAGTTGGTCAACAACAAAATAAGTGTATAGTGCATAAATGTATTTAAAATATCACAATTTGAAGGAATTCCCCAAATGAACAGTGGTTATACTCTATATTATACTGGCAATATACTCTATATTATGACACGTGTCTTTATTATGTGACAAAGCCCGATTGTTATTTAACTGGCATGAATTTGCGCTTGTAACTTCTGGGTCTGTGGATATTAACAGGAAATTCGCGTTTGATGCTGCAGAGGTAACCTGTCATCATATATTTGTCCCATCTTCCTTGGTAACGTTCTTCTATAGTCTTGAGGTCCTGATGGAAGCGCTTACCTTCGTCGTCACTTACAGCTCCTAGATTATGAGGGAATGTATCAAGATGACTGTTCAAGTAATGGAGTTTGTAATTCATGTTTTATCCAAGGTCACGAAAAGATAAAACATACTCGCTACAAGGATTTCATAGCTGAGATCTTTTTTGTTACCGAGAAACTTTGCTATCAATAAGCGGGAGGTCCGTGACAAGAATATCGGTGGAAAAGAATTTCATTGGGAAAATTCTACAATCCAACAGCTCCTGTCCATCCAGCAATAAATTGATATCAGATATCACCCATATGTTGTCATGCATTCTGGGGAGGTGGCCCACTCTAATTCGACTTCCGTCCTTGTGGCGCCATAGCGTGGAGAGGGCTGGTTCTGCAGTTGCATTGAGCTGCACGGTTCGAACCTGAGCTCATAAGCTTCGGCTTCTTCCCGTGTAGCAGCTGTCATTTAGGCCTTTAACCTTTAACACAGTCATGCATTTATTTTCTTGTCATTCATCTTTCTGACAAATTATTGATCACGCACAAGTGCACGAATCTGTGGTTCATCAATCACCCCTTCCTTGATCTTCTCGAAGCACAAGCTAGGGAGCACAGAAAATTTGTGTTGGAAACATTCACCTTCAGGATTCAACGCCTTCACAAATTGTTCCATCAATCCAGCTTGATATGAATGGGAAGAAGTATATTTTATCGACTGACAATTGGATTGTAGACAATATTTGGCATATCTGCTTCCAGAGTCTCACTTATGGATCATTCCTTCTGGACCCAGTTATTGTCTCGAGCTCTACTGTCTCACATGCACTGATAGCAGGGGTACTTCGTAAATCCTTTTAGTTGACCTAGAAGGAAATTGACTATTTTGAGGTCCACACAAATTGTCCAGTTTTGCTCGTGGTTCTTTAGTAGGCCAATCACAGTTTTAAATCACATAGGGCATACACACACATACACACACACACACCGTCGCAGGACATGTACAATTTGCAGGCACAAAATCGTGCAGGCACAATCGTACACACAATCGTAACCTAACCCTAACCCCGCACAAACATAATCACACAGTGTGATTATGTTTGTTAGTGTGATTCACACTAACATGTTCACATACTCACTCACACACAGTATCTCACTCTCTATCACCTTACACCTGCGCACAACAATATCTTGAAACATTTCAGCAGCAAAGCACTTGCGGGTTAGCTAGTATAAGCATCGCAGGTAATATACCAATGTGACAACAATGGAAAAACTGGGGTATGCCACTGAATGGAAAACTCCAAATTGCATTAATACTGGAGCATGCAGAGCTAAACCGAGTTCACATTCGGATTCAGCAGACCAAAATACCTAAAAATGTGTGAAAAAATTCCCTGTGTTATCGTTCAATTCCCACGCAATTATGTTTACTTTGTGAAGCAACACATGGTTTGTTGGTAGACTACAATGGGAACTTTTGACGCGACTGTTTTGTCATTTTAATTACTCACTTGAGCACAGCACTTGTGAAGATCATAATTTCGTAAGAATACTTATTAGAATCGTAAGAACTTTAACTTTCGTAAGAATACTTATAGATATTCGGATCTGCTTTATGAAGCGAATCCAAACGTTTTATCCCATCAAACCCGCATGAATCGCGTACAAGACGTATGTGTAAGGAACTCGACAACTTGGTAGTACGGCTGGGCAGGAACCGTGAAAATTGATACTCACGGTTCCGGATCCGTAGGGCAGTGGAACCGTTGGAACCGGTTCCGGAACCGGTTCCGCTTGGATGAAAAAATATATTTTATGTGCGCATGTTTAGAGATCACCCAAAGGGAGAAGACACAAAAGAGAGTTGGCATAGATGAACGTGTGACTGGGAAAATAACAAATGTTTATATAAATTCAAAATTTTATTCAAAGTCAAAGTTCTATCAGTTTCATTATAGTGGGTATTCTCACAAAATTAAATTCAACATTTCATGAATTTCATTTTTGTGGGGGATCCTCATTTTGTTTTTTTTGGGTGAGTGAGGCATATGACTCTTGACTACGGCCGTGTAATTTGAAGAAAAGCTTTAATATTCAATGAAGACATGTACAAGGCATTAACATCTCTATATTTAGCAACAGAAAAATGCATACAATGCTGACACAATAATGTGGCTAATGCTGCAAAAATGTGCTAAATAGTCAATGTACTTTCCAATATAAACAATGTTTGCGTATCACCTGTTACATAATATCTCAAACAAACAATAATTTGATTTCGGCTATTGCCCGAAAACGTTCGCTTATTCCGTAACGCACACGTTCACACACACATACACAAAACGCGTATATATTACACATTTTTATTCAAAAAGAGAATCATATTTATGTTTTCTTCTTTGAGACTGTTCCGTCTGTGTGATATCCATTCACCGGCTTTTAAAAATAAACGTTCAGATGGAACGGAAGATGCCGGTGTGCACAAATAATTTGTCGCCACTTCATGTAGTCGAGGCAGTAACAACGCTCGGTCCCTCCACCATGATAATGGATTCACTTCTCGGGAGACGTGAAATGGAAAATATGAAAAATATGAATTTGAATAGTTCTATATCGAGGCATATTGGCAATTTCACAACAATTCCATATTAGCGATATAATGGGCGTTCTCGGGTAAAAAAAAGTTACATTAGGGAAGAAGTATGTTAGTTATTAGTATGACTAAATGCTTAAATGATACAGTATACGCCGAGTTCAATAAAAGAGTGATTTTCCCCTTAGCGACCTCATTGAGTGATCATTATGAGATACAAAGATGAATACTGTGAACATTTTCGTAATAATCGCAATGTCACTCAAAAAAAAATTGAAATTGATAAACATGCCATTTTATTAAGTGCAAACAATTTGTAATACTAAACATTTATGCACGCTAATGTATAAAAATATGGCAAAGACAAATTTTACTCACCCCTCAAGTGTACACGGTGAACCTCACTAGATTCAACTAAACAGCTCAGACACTAGTTGAGATGCTGGCGCTGGCAGTTTGACTGACAAATTATTTGTCCTTAGCCGCGTACAACCAAGACAGCCTGCTGATTTGAGTCATAACAGATTCTGAGTGAAAACACGGTTTCCACACAAATATGACAGGATTCATCAATGTCCACACAATCTGACTTCCATCCAGGATTTTCACGCACATTTCGTTCGATACAAACAAACTTAGCAGGCATCTTTCTCGCCTGGCTCACACCTGTATGGGTTTTCACATTATTTGTGGGCGACACGTCAAATGTGATCTATGTGCCGTGATCACAGCTTTGGTCATGTATGCTTGTGTGCATTAGAATGTGTGGATTCTTTACTTTTCCAAAAGTTTAACTAGTACCAAGTTGCGGTATATACATTTTTCATGCTGATTCCGAAAATGTATATTTTATTGGATTCAATGAGAAAACCTTTTCCGGAAGTCAAGTTGAAACATTCATTTTGTCGTGAAATTGCGATCGTGTAGCGTTTAATTGGCTGTCTTTGATTTTAAAATTAGTGTTGTTTGTTTGTTTGATTGTTGAATTGTAATTAAAGTCACCATGGAAAGGATGCAGTTTTCACGCAGATTTAGAAAAATGTTGTATCAACATTCATGCGATACTTTTTCGCTCAAATTAGCTGAAAATGCGGTTATTTAATTAAATTCCGGTAATCATACGCCAAAAAATAATATATTAATAATATATTCAATAAAATAAGCGTAATAAATAATATGTATTAAATTTAGTATTATACCTCGTGTAATATGACTCTGCGCGCACAGACTTACTTGCAAATAATGTACATGTATTTCAGAAAAAAGAAGACAATATAATACGCATTTTTTAAACACACGTGAAAAACTGCATTCACCGCAATTTCATATTAGCGTTAATTCTAAAACGCACCGTAGTGTTCATGTAGTGTGTGCGCAATGCGCATACATTCCAGTCAGTCCTGATACTAAGATCCGTGTGGACCCGGGTCCGAGAATCGGAACCGTGTGGACTCGGATCCGTGTGGACCCGGGTCCAAGAATCGGAACCGTGTGGACCCGGGTCCGAGAATCGGAACCGTGTGGACTCGGATCCGTGTGGACCCGGGTCCGAGAATCGGAACCGTGTGGACTCGGATCCGTGTGGACCCGGGTCCAAGAATCGGAACCGTGTGGACTCGGATCCGTGTGGACTCGGATCCGAGAATCGGAACCGTGTGGACTCGGATCCGTGTGGACCCGGTTCCAGAACCGGTTCCGAGTCTCGGACCCGGTTCCAATACCCACGTAGCAGAACCGTCAGAACCGGTTCCGGAACCGGTTCCTGCCCAGCCCTACTTGGTAGCTTTATTCTAGAGTACGCTTTCTCGTTGTTAAGCATATGAGTCTATCCAGCCGTAATCGTCACTGTTCAGCGTGTTTTGAGTGCCACTGCTTTCACCACTCTGTGGTTTGTATTGTATTAGCTTGTTTGATCTGAATTGGCTTCAATTCCGGGATCTGTTGATTACTGCCGAAGCATTAGCAGCGGATGACACCGCCCCCAATGGTCGGTGATATGTGTCAGTAGAATAGTAGATAATCGATGAAGGAATCAAGTATACTTTTACTAATAGTCAAGGGTACGGTGGTTGGAGAAAACCTGTCTTTGCACATCAATATAAGATCACATCACAGTTTTCAAGGCTTTGGGGGGTTCAGCAGTAGAGTTGGTTTGGAGAGGAGTGCGGGTTTTTGGGTGTAAAAAATCAGTGATTCACGCGCATGAGCGCATCATGTGTCCGATCAATTTATGGGTACGTGTGTGTGTGTGCGTTGATATGTTCGTACTATCTAGCGATGTCGGTACCTGGCAGAGCCTGGTACGCTTGCTGCTGAGCTTGTTGATCCCGGTGTGTTTGTATGTCCGTGTGTGTTTGTGTGTATGAAATTTGGTCTGGCTTCAATTAAGCTCGCAGAGACATTACCGCGCGATTTAATTGCATCAATCGTACGTTTTTTTTCATTTGAGAAATTTGTAATGGGTGTTATGATTGCCGATATGTCTATTGTGTATGATACAATGTCAGGCGAATAGTTTGGACAGTTTCAGCACTCAGCTGTGTGTGCTGGTGATTGGTGCTATTCTCCGCTTTGTATCGCCTATTACACCGTGTATGTCGAATGGTGCACCACCTACACACATACACGTATACGCGTGCGCCAGGATTATTGCAAGTGTGTCTGCGCGCTGTCACTGCTGGTCTTCAGACGTGTCGTTCGCGTTGTACGGCTCAGTTATCGTTGGTGCGTCTTTGAGTCTGGTTGTGCGCTGTCTTCTTACTGTCTATCAATCGTGTTCGGAGCAAGTGATTGAGCTAGTCTGAGGATCTGCTCGTGCTCAAGCGTTAGACTTGCCGGAGCTTGCAAGTCCACTTGTTGGTGTCTGTGAGAGAGAGAGATTTTGGCGGTCTCAATGTTGAACAGTCGCTTGCCGGTCGACTTCTCGTCGTGTGCCATGCATGATACAGTTTCACTGGCGGCGCTCGGCGACTTTGCCGCCTCGCCGGCCAGTGTGTGTCGGTCGCAGGCGGCTCTCAAACGACGCTGTCCCAGCAGCTCGGCCGTCGTTTTCGACGTGATGCTCAATGGCGATCATGTGTATGTGGTGGTCGAAGAGGTGTGTTCTGCTACTGTGCTCGTGCAATCAGCACTTGCTTATTGGGCTGTTCATATTGGACTTTGCGGGAATGTTGAACGCATGTTGAATGTTTCATTCGATATGCTACTTTGAATATAGACAGTCACAATCGCTAGTTGAATATAGACAGTTGCAGTCGCTAACAAATCACTCATTGTTGATTTTTACCACAACTGTTCTGGTGTTTTCATGAGGAATGTAGTTTCTACTTGAGATAGTATCCGGCTTCTGCAGAGATCATCAGGATGTGGTTCTACCAGTGTTACTTGATTATGTGTACTGTTTTTGTTTTTCACTCTGAAATCTTTTCCGTTTTAGGTTTCATGGTTGAACGTTCTGATCTGTTATTGTCTTATGGGTGTTTGTGAGCGTTCCTATTCTTATTCAACATTACTGAATCACACCCAAACCGTATCCCTGCTCTACTCACTCAAGTTATGATCATGTGTGTGTGTGTGTGTGTGTGCGTGCTGACGACAGGATCTTGTCAAGTCGCACCTGCTGTTGGCCGTGCGTGAGGAGGTGGACGTGCTCAAGGCCAGCATCGACTCGTTGATGGAGCGCATCTCGAGTCTGGAGCGCGAGAACGCGGCGCTGCGCGGCTGCGTGTCGGCCGACGTGTTGGTGCAGGCCGAGCATTTGCGACGTGGTGGCTCTGTCACCAGTCGACCTGCCGCCGCCACCGTCTCCTGCTCCTCCCCTTCTTCTTGCACGTCACCAACACAGCACACGAGCGGCGGCACGACGTGCGCGTGTGTCGCAGGCTCGCCGAGTGATGGTGCCTGTTCAGCCTCCACTGCCACCCAGCACCAACAAACACAGCAACGATGAAGCAGCTCTGTGTCCGGCCGTGTGTCGCTGTCGAGCCGTGCTGTCTCGTGCGTCGGTGTTGTTGTTGTTACGCTTGTTGTGTTTAATTTATTGCGCTGTCTCCGGGTGGAAATGTTTGTGATTGTCTTTCTTCTGTTGTCTCGTGGATTCGGCGGTGATTTTGCTCGCGGTCGTCCCGTAAGGTAGCAATATTCTAGCTTTCACCATGTTGTGTGATTGCCTCATTGTTTCCGTTAAGTATCGGTCTAGCATTTGATCAATGCTGAATTTGTGCACATCTCGCTCTACTTAAGCTCCTGTTCCCTTTATTTGGTCATAAATGTTGCGGTGCATTCTTCATTGTGTTGAAAGGTTTCACTAATCTTCCTGGCAACCTGCTTCCTACTGTGTATTTGCTATTGTGGTTGAACTTGTGCATATTGGCTTAACTGCGACTTGTGTTGTGGTTTTATCAACTCGGCGGGTTAACTGTGATAACGTTGTCTTCGTTCAACCTATTGTCATTTGTGTTCGTAGTCGGATTAGTAAATGCATGCGATGTGATTTAGAGAACGTGTTCCAATGCAGTCATGCTCTAAATTTATTCGTGTTGATGCGAACATTTTTGATGAGAAAATTGGCATGGATGTGAGGCTCTTGTTTTATCTGGAAAATACCTTATTCGATTATGTTGGATACGTATATACTTAATTTTTAATGGCGTGAGATTCACTGGCAGTCTATCTGGGTCTCGCAGGGTCTTAGATATTTGTTCATAGCGTGATAACATGTTAATTGTGTTTGGCTGTAATTCGAATTGTGATACACTATGTCCGTCCGACGGATGAACCTATTTTAATAGTCGACACTTTGGCGATTGCTCCCATCGCTGCGACCAGAATGGGACTGCACTGTTCATCTTATATTAGAGAGCAATATTTTAAACTGTCCTGGATGTGTAAACAATATACTGGTGTGTGCATGTTGAATTTTCCGCATACACACACGCACGCACGGTGAAACACAACACATACGAACAAACACACTACATTGCCGACATTTGGCGGCTATCAGGACAGATAGGCGAATTCGCAAATGCTAACCACTGGAGGAGTTAGATATGGAGATCTCGTCAAAATCCTCAATATTTATACGGAAAAGAACAAATTCAAATGTTGTATTTTTTCATAATCAAACTTTTCAATGGGGATTTAAGGAGGTTTCCCTGCTCAAGTGTGTTTGTGTCTTCAAGCAATTTTGTGCTTTCACTCAGCTCCAGATAATTCAATGACAAAAGTTTTATATTTTGATATGATTGCCGAATGAAGCCAGTGAAAAGCAGAGGTCGGAAACATATGTGATCACATATAGAATAGTATTTCACCTAAAACCCTGTTTTTACGGCAAAAAAATACCTAAAACTTAATTTCTAGAAAATTGTCACCTAAAATGGGAGATACATCGACGTAGATTTGTGTCGAGGTTCGGTGGGATGACAGCCATCATCCATTAGTGTTCAAAGTTGACTCAGTTGGTTAATTGCATGAGATCCTCAACTATTTTCAGCCTATTCAATTACAACACACATACCCAAATGAAGTGTATTGCGTAATATATTTTTTCACATATATAAAATTTCATGCATTTTTGGCCTATTGTCATTTGCCTTCTATGCTGATTTTGATGATAATATACCCAATGAACTGAACTCAGCAGAATTCTTTGGGGGTATAATTGCATATTCATACCCCTAGCCAATTTGACAGGGGTATTACCCCCCATACCCCCAGGATTTACGCCCATGTCGGGAGAATCCACATTCAGTATCAAATGATCACTGTATCAAACTATTGGTGTGTGTGTGTGTGTGCGTGTGTGTGTGTGTGTGTGTGCGTGTTGAAGTAACCAATACACTGTTTCAGGAACGTTGGCTTTATTCAACTCTAATGCCACACAAGAACTAACCAAGAACAACGCACACACGATCAAGTCCACTGAACACACACGCACACACACACACACACATACAACCAGTACACACACACACACACAAAGAGAACGCTAACTAGCGACACAATTACACACTACACATAAACGTACAGTATAGGCATTCATAGTTCCAATGACAAACAGCATAGGCGTTCACAGTTTACACCACATTCTCCCCCGCTGAATATTCAAAGCGCGCCACGACTTGCTGGCCAAACTAGCAATCGAAACGAGAGAGCCGAGTTCAATCAAGAGCGACACTCACGTAATCAGAGAGGTAGGCAGGTTGCCGTCTGACTCGACCCGAACGACGTGGCTCTTCAGTAGCCGGGATATCCTTCGTATGCGGCTCAGTCTGAGTCATGTTAACATCTCTAGTACAGCCCTCAGTTCTGCTTATAGAAGATGTATCTGGAACAATAAAAAGTTCTGAAGTTTCTGCTGGATGTTCGCCCACGTTGTCACCGCGGTGTTGGTGCATCGTTTTCTGTCCAATATCTGGAGTTTGTACCGAAGATGTCGTTCGGGCTGCCGGTGCCAGTCGACGAATAGACACTGTGGATTCTTTGCCGTCCTGATGTGCGACGCGAGCCCATTGCGGATTCACATGAAGGAGGCGAACTTCTTCTACTTCGTCGTCGTACTTGGAATGTCGTAACGCTTTCTTTAGCAGAGCCTGGTTATCGGCGGATAGCCATGAAGGAGTGGCTTGACCATATGTTGCTTTCCGTGGATGAGCAAACATGCGTTCATGAGGAGTTTTATTAGTTGCGACACACAATAGAGAACGCATACTGTGGAGTGCGTCCAGTAGTACTGTTTCCCACATAACCACAGGGAGCGACCGAGATGACAGAGCGAGTCTTATGGTGCGCCACAGTGTTCCATTGAATCGTTCAATTTGACCATTACCCCGAGGATTATACGCCGATGAGTAGCTGGTGCCCACTCCTCTCTGGTGCAAGAAATTCTGATATTCTGATGATATAAATGCGGGGCCTCGGTCGGAGTGAACGTAGTCGGGTAATCCCCAAGTGTAAAAGAGTTCGGACAAACATTTTATGGTTGAACTGGCAGACATATCTTGTGTGGGAAATGCAAAGGGGAATCTACTGTACTCGTCTACGATGTTGAGAATGTATCTGTTCTTCGAAGTTGACGGCAAAGGTCCTTTGTAGTCGATGGACAGTCTCTCGAATGGTCTTGTAGCTTTGATAAGTGTTCCTGTAAATCTTGTGAAATTTGGTTTTACGGAAGCACATGTGTGACATTTTGCGATCATCGTTCTAATTTCATCAATAGAAAAAGGAAGGTTTCTTTGCCTCACTATATGGGAACTCTATTGAACTCGGCTCTCTCGCTCTATTGAACTCGAACTCTATTGAACTCGCTCTATTGATCACTATATTGAACTCGGCTCTCTCGTTGATGGCTGTCAAAGTAGCATTAGAAATTTCTTCTTTCATTTCTATCAACGACCTTGTAGCAGCGTCGGATAGAGGAAAAGTTTTCGTATCGATCAATGGTCGAATTTTTTCTGAAAAATTTGGCACCCATTTGGCATAATGCGATAGCAGCCCCAATGTTCTTCTTAGGCTGGGCACGTCGCTGGGAGGATTCATCTCGATTAGAGGTCTCATTCTTTCTGGATCAGGCTTGACTTGGTGATCTTCTATGACGTGTCCTAGAATGGAAATTTTGGACTGCGCATATGTACTCTTCTTTTCGTTTACGGTCAAATTGTATTTCTCTGCAAATTTTTGGAAACGCTCCAAGTTGTGGTCGTGCTCTTGTCTGGAGTGTCCGCAAATCGTAATGTCATCAATATATGCGAACGTATCTTTCAGATTTTCAGCAGCAATCAGTTCGTCTAGAACTTGTTGAAAGCACGTCGCTCCGTTTGTAACACCGAACGGCAAACGAGTGAACTCATAAAGCTTTCCCCCAGCTTCGAACGCAGTGTATGGCCGATCGCTGACTTTCAGTGGGATCTGATGGTAGGCGCTTTTCAAGTCGATGGAGCTGAACCAACTGTACGACGATATCTTTTCTACCATTTCTGAAATTCCAGGTACTGGATAAGCAATGAGATCGGTGTATTTGTTGATGGTTTGAGAGTAGTCAACGGCCATTCTCTTTTTGTTTGCCTGGTCTACCACAACCACCTGGGCCCTCCATGGACTACGGCTTGGAGTTATTATGCCTTGTTTGAGCAAACTGTCCACTTCGCCTATGATAAATTGAATATTTTCTTTTGAATATCTCCTGGACTTTATTTGAGTAGGGCGGCAATCAGATGGAAGGTTTGAAAATATAGCTGGAGGCTCAATGTCAGCGGCGAGAAGGCTGCACAACTCAAGTGGAGGCTGACAACCTCCGAAACTCACCGTAATTTTCTGATGCTGACTTAGAAAGTCGTGACCGAGCAGCACAGGCGCACAAAGATCGTCCATCAGGTGAAGACAGATGTCACTGTATGATTTTCCATTCACGATGATGTCTACCACACAACACTTTGTGATTTCAACCGATTGTCTGGATGAAGCCATTGAAATTCGACCAGAAGAAGGAGCGACTTTTAATCTCATGCGCTTTGCCACGTTCGTTTGTATAAAACTTCTGCAGCTGCCGGTGTCTACCAGAGCATCTATAGAATCACCACTGCTGAACTGCACTGAAGTAACAGCGGGTGAGAGGCCTTTCAGTACGCCTGAAGAAGAAGCAATCATTGCACCGTTTGTTGTGGCTGAAGTGGCTTGTTTAAAGTGCGGCGAACGTTGTCGTGCTGAAGACTTGCATACACGGGCGTAATGACCGATTTTATGACATTTAGCGCAACTAGCATTTCGAGCAGGACAATCAGATCTGGCGTGAGCGGCTCTTCCACAAAAATAACACTTTCGCGTATGCGTCACAGCAATATTTTCACAGGAACCGATCAGTGATTCTGCTTTCTTGTGTGAATTCTCACAATGTGCTGCTTGTTGACTCTGGTATTTTTCAGTGACCAGCGAAACAGTGGATGGTAGTGAATTGTCAATGGAATATGAAGCTGAATGAAGTTGAGCCATTTCAAGAGCTCGTGCTTGACTTACTGCGGAAGACAAATTTAGAGACAGATTCTCCAGCAAACGCTGTCTTATTGCGTTAGAAGATATACCTGTTATGTAGGCATCTCTGATTGCCAGCTCCTCAGCTTCAGTCGCAGTACAGTTTTTGAAGCCACACTCAGCTGCCAGACTTTTCAAATTGTCGAGAAAAGTGTCCAAGTTCTCTCCATTCTGTTGTTTACAAGTGGCTAATTTGTGTCTTGCGAAAACTTCACTTTTTGGTTTGACAAACCTGGACGCTAGCAGGCTGACGGCTGTTTCATAGTTCCGTGCGACTTTGATGAGCTTGTAGAGTTTCACACTCATGTGAGAACGCAGTAGAGCCAATTTATCCGGTCGCAAATCTGGTGGTATGGCCGCACAGAATGCTTCAAAGTTCTCGTGCCACATGTGCCACTGATCTTCAGTATCTGCTGTCTCTACGTCGATATCCAGAGGCGACGGCCGTAGATATTTTTCCATAATTAGAGTTGAATAAATTGAAGTAACCAATACATTGTTTCAGGAACGTTGGCTTTATTCAACTCTAATGCCACACAAGAACTAACCAAGAACAACGCACACACGATCAAGTCCACTGAACACACACGCGCACACACACACACACATACAACCAGTACACACACACACACACACACACACAAAGAGAACGCTAACTAGCGACACAATTACACACTACACATAAACGTACAGTATAGGCATTCATAGTTCCAATGACAAACAGCATAGGCGTTCACAGTTTACACCACACGTGTGTGTGTGTGTGTGCGTGTGTGTGTGTGTGTGCGTGTGTGTGTGTGCGTGTGTGTGTGTGTGTGCGTGTGTGTGTGTGTGCGTGTGTGTGTGTGTGCGTGTGTGTGTGTGTGTTTCCGGCGGTTCAATAGTGCATTTGATGTTGTATACGCGTATGATGCCCGTTTGGCTGGCGTTCAACGATTAACAGGTGTAGTGTCTCTTGCACGTGTTAGTGAAGGCTTACAATTCAAACACGATGACGATATGCACATGTGCCGGAAAGACCATACGGGAGATATTTACTGATATAAATGACCTAATCTCTTCCGTAAAGAAAGATTTCCTCGGGGCTCCCTGGGGGATATGTATCCAGAAATACATCAAAACCTGTCATCTGCCATCAAAACCTGTCATCACAAGGTGGGGGACGTGGATAGAGGCCGTGATATTTTACGCGAGGTATCTGAATTCTGCCAAATCAGTTCTGAGTGAGCTCGATCCAGACGGAGCTGTATCAATACAGAAAACACATCATATCATTCAGGATGCACAGCTTAAAGTAGATCTGGCCTTCATAGTTGGGAACTTGTCGTGTATTCTTATTCACTTGAAGACGCTAGAGACCACAGGGTTGTCTCTGATTGAGGTACTGATTCAATTTGATTGATTCAGAAACAAAATCGAGAAGTTCGTGGTGATAAAGGAGATCGACTGCGGCAGAAATTCCGGGAAATTTTTACAATAAACACGGATTTTGAGCTACTGTGATCTATAAAAAATTGTAAGAAATTATTGATGGAACACAAATTCCTAAAGGTATGTTACCAGAAGACCTAGCGAATCTCAAATTTTCCCCAGTTAACAACTTTCACGTTGAAAGAAGCTTCTCAGTGTACAAAAGCTTACTGATAGATAGACGGCAAACACTAACGGAAGAAGATCTGAAGAAAAAAGTTATGGTTACAAACTGTTTCTACAATAGTTTATCTCTGATTAATTAATTAATTTATGTTTATTACATTGAACTCACTGTCATATTTTTATATAATTTTTTTTGTATAAAACATATTGCATTCTCTATATATTTACGTATGTATATTCTATGACGTGCTATTGTCCTTTTAGTTTGTTTCAATGTTCTGACATTGAATACATTAAAAGGTAAAATCACATTTGAGTTTTTTCATCACATATTTTGTAAAAACCAATCACATAAAAATGACATAAACAGTGAAAAATAACCACATATTTTTCCGACCTCTAGTGATAAACATACCGCTGTGTCTTGCCGTACATTCACTATACAGAGGAAACAACGGTATCAAATTTGTCCCGCATGTATGTGTGTGTGTGTGTGTATGTGTGTGTGTGTGTGTGTGTGCGTGTGTGTGTATGTGTGTGCGTGTGTGTGTGCGTGTGTGTGTGTATGTGTGTGTGTGTGTGTGTGTGTGTGTGTGTGTGTGTGTGTGTGTGTGTGTTTGTGCAAAAGCGAACGTGCACGGACTCAGCAGACGCTGGATATTGCTATTTAAATTACTATTCTTTTCATTTCTTCCGCTTGACATTTAGCTTGACATTTTCGTAGGTGTAAGCCGGACGGAGTGGACATTTGGCTCTGCCGTGTGATGAACAGTGACGCAATCACTCACGACAACAACGTTCATGTACCATATAGGACGTTGTTCATACACCAGTCAAGAGACTAAGAAGGTTTAAACTGTGGAACAATCCACAAGCCATTGGGAAGACAATGGCGGAAGATGTTGGAGGTGGATGAGGCTGGAGATGAGGATGTTGGAAATTTTGAAGGAATGATTTTTGACAATGGTTGAGGAAATTAGTTTTTTCCAATGTCGCCTCTCTATAAGATATGGATTCGATAAAGGAATATATGTGTCATGCTACCTGTTCTGTTGTTAATTCTGACATTCTACTTCACTCAAGTCCAGTGGCGGGCTTATAGAGGAGCGGGAGTTCCTGGCGCGGACTTTTGAGTGCGGAAAATCAGTAATTATTTAATTTTGCAAACACTGTAATTTTGAACGGTCTTTAAAATAACTTGTATTTTTAGATTTTCTCGTGTGAACATCACATGAATAGCACGTTTTATATATGCCTCACCACAAAGTTACTGTTTGGCAGTTAATTTAATTATAACCATCGGGGGCTCCAAAACTTCAAGCCGCTCCCGGCGCCAAGTTTCAAATATTCGCCACCGTTCAAATCATCTCAAATTTACTGCACCCACACACGGACGGGATGCAAAGGCGTTATTTCAACACTCAGGTGTATTAGCCGCAAACATGCTTAGGTATATTTGTCAAATTTTATGTTTATTTTGAAGGTCCCGGTGTGATAAGCATCATGAAAATATGTGGCGCACTACAACACCAATGAAAAGATAGTTCCTGCAATGTGGCAGCATTGGAGTTGCACTGATCTCATGTGGTCTATAGGAATGAACATGTAAAGTATTTATTTAAGCTATCTGCACATCCGGTTAACGAACTTACAAATACTATGTTCTATATAAACAGTCAGTAGTGCCGACTGAAGACCGTCTCGCCTCGATACTTGTATCAACACGCCCTCATCAGAGCGTGACCTTTCCTGTTGGCGACGTCAAATGTCAATTACCACTATGTTGGAATTATGCAGTTGATTTATTTTCAAACAACTTGTTTTATCATATCAAATTCTAGATTATATATACAGAGTGAGTTTTATAAGTATTTTTGTTTATGAATCAAGTTTTCTCCATAGAACATTTTTATATCAATTACCGTAAGTCCCCAGGAGACCGAGGGGTTGTTTCCATCTGTAAGTCGTACCTCTAGTATAAAGGTGCTTTGTTTATAATGGTGGCCCGAATTATTGTCATCGGGGGGCCCATAAGACCCTGTAAATGCTCTGCAAATATATCACTCGTTTATACTAATCATCCTGCAATAGTCAACTGTTGTCTTGACCGCCTTTGTTGGCTCACTGATCATTTCCGAATTCGCTTAAAAAAATTCTGTTTGGTGTACAAAATCCTTCACTGCCCTTCACCCCCGTCATATCTACGCTCACTAATTCTGGTTCAAGAGTGTTCTTCACGTCGCCACCCTACTCCTCTAATCTGTCCCCCTGCGTTGAACCAGTTCACTTGGTCTGCGAAATCATTCTTTTTCTCTGCACCCCACATTTATTATTCACTTCCTCCTCGCCTCCTCCGAATGAAATCCTACTCATCTTTCTCCTCTTAACTCCATAAGCATTTCCTATATTTGGCTTCAGAGTCTTCGCAAGTTTACTTGTTTGCAATGATATTATTGATTGATTTTTCCTATTGATATGTATTTGATTGATTTTTTATTTAACCATTTCTCTCGTTTGCGCATTTCGTTACATATTCCGGACTCATAATTGCTACATGTTTGTGTTTAAGTTCTGCGCTGCATGTTTATACTTTACCCAGATTGCGCAGTCGACCCAATTTTTCAACTTGCTCTAGTCGTATTTTGCCTGTCGCTCACTTGTAATTATTATGTGCGCTATATTAAATACATGTCTGTTGTTGTTGTTGTTGTTGTTGTTGCTGTTGTTGCTGTTGTTGTTGTTGTTGTTGTTGTTGTTGTTGTTGTTGTTGTTGTTGTTGTTGTTGTTGTTTTAGTTGTCAGCCGACAAGCTGAATTCAATAAATTTCATACGTCCTCCATTTAGGAATCACAATTTCAAATCCCGTTTTCCGCTGTTTGGAGGTGTGATATATGAGTGGGTGTCAACATATCATTCCGCTATTCGGAGGTTTCCGCTGTTCGGATGTTTGAATTCCGCTATTTGGAGGTGTACTTAACATGTATTTGATAGGCTTTTGATCAGGAACAAGGAGATATTGCGCCATTTGGAGGAGTCCGCTATTTGCCGGGTCCACTGTATCTCGTTTTTTCCACTGCATCTTGAACTCTCGCCTCCAGAACATTCAAAGCAAACGCCAGTTTTTACTTAATCAACCATGTAATTGGAAGAGAACGCAATAAAAGCTTTATTGTTGAGTTTTTAGCATGAAGTATATTGTAAACAATGTTTTTAACTTGAAATTTACCCTAAATTCAAACTAATGTCAAGCAATGGGAAAGAACATACATAGTTGAGGTCCACTATGTATACGTGTATATACTAGCGACAAATGTCGCACTTAATGCGGTTATTGTCGCTTGTTGTAATATATGTAATGTAGTTTCAATGTAAGCATACAGCACATTTTGCATAGATGATCGTTTGCGTTCAACTATTTTTTTGGTGCAATGATGCTCTCCAACTGGGTTTTCAGCCGTTGATTGGATCGCTTGAGAAACTGCACTTCCTCCAGATGTCGCCTTTCGTCGGCCTCGCGAATCTCCTGGGATCTTTGCTCGATCTGCTCGCATTTTGCCGCCATTTCTGACAGCTGTCAATCGACACACAAATAACACACACGCTGCATCACGTCCTTGTATCTCTACAGTATTTCCGTTGGGATCTAGTACAATATTGCCCTATGAACATATTAGCCACAAACGCTTGTATACTCCCATACTCTGGAATAGGGAATATGTTCACCTCGGCCAGTGTAGTGTCAAAGGCATACCAGGTGCGGTGAGTGCGACTGTGGCGTGTGTCCAATATGTTCACTTTTCACGATAGCGTAATTTCAATGGTTTGCAACACAACGCACGAGTTTATACACAACAGGTAGCTAGCACCTTACATACTGTGCTGTTATTGGCTAGGCTCAGTAATCTAACTTGACTTAACCTGACCTGACCTGAACTAACCTAGCCAATAATCGCACAGTATGTTAGGTGCTAGCTACTTGTTGTATAGAAACTCGTGCGTTGTGTTGAAAACCACTGAAATTACGCTATGGTGAAAAGTGGCCAAAAGCCGCAGTCGCACTCACCGCACTTGGTACGCCTTTGACACTACACTGGCCGAGGTGAACATATTGCCCTATTGCAGAGTATGAGAGTACTCGGGCATTTTTCGCTAATATGTTCATAGGGCAATATTGTAGTACTCCCTTCCGTTGAAGAACGGAACTTTTCTTATTCGATGATTATTTATTGAAAGAAGACTTTTGCTTACACTTAGACTTTTGTGTTACTCTTTTATACAAACATAAATCATAGATAGAGTAAAGCTAGGCGAATGAACCACAGTTGTTGTTGTTATTGGCGTTTATTAAGCGCGCACCAGCCAGTTGAGACTATATGGCGCGCCCATGTAGTGACCACAGTCAGTACATGACTTTTGGCTGCTCTGTTTTTATCGCGAAAACGAACAAGCCAATAGCACCAATTTCAGGTTGTATTACACACAGCTCGAAAAGGTGCACACCAGTGGCAGCGATAGGAATTTTCCGAGGGGTTGCTGGGGAAAAATTTGTGGAGGCTTGGCGAAACATGAAGAGCTAGACTCAAACGCTGACTACATAATGCTAATGGACTAGGGTGCTCTGATTCAGTCCTCGAACCATTCTTCATTCTCAGTTGTAGGAAATCTTCATTTATTATGGTAAGAAAATTTATCTCCATAATTATCATTTTTGGGGGGGCCTAGGGGGCTTGACATATTTTTGGGGAGGCTGAAACTCCCCCCAATCCCGCCCTTGGTGCCGCCACTGTACACGTGTAACACAAGGAATAATTCACCCCTAAACAGATCTTGCATTTATTTTGCTGTGTGTCTAGTCACTCTCCTCACTACGGGTCCGTCTTAGTCGCTGACAATTCGACCATGAAACTGGCTGTACCGGATAACATGATACCAGTAGCGGGGCGAAGCCAACCAGACAATGTAGTACATTAATGAAGGACCTCAATACACACTCTTAACGCAAAAGGATAAATATACACATTGAACAGTTATGCTTTGGCATAGGGTGTGTGCCAATGAATTGATGGATATCGAGAATAAATACTTGTGTAGGGAAGAGGATAGCGAATATAAATAGATACAGAAATAGATAGAACTAGACAAAACAATAGGAAAAGACATTGTTAATGATATGGAATTCAAGCAGGAGGATTGGAGAAATTAGATGATAAACTTACAGGATATGCCGACTGATCAGCACCACTCCACAGTTGAAAATTATATGCAAAAGTTAATCAACAATTATTCATTAGTAATGCATTATAATTCAAGGATTACTGGACAGCCAACGGAAGAAAAACACTCCCCGACGGGGAATCGAACCCCGGTCTCCCGCGTGACAGGCGGGGATACTCACCACTATACTATCGAGGAGTTAGTGGAAGTCTTAATGCCAGCGATCTGGTGTACCTGATTCTGCAGCTCCTGATTGTTAACCGTCAGTTGTTCGTTTTGCTGTTGCAAGTCTTGTTTTCCGTGCTCCGATTGCAGAGCCTTGCGCATGCCGTACGCACAGCTGCTCTCGTAGAGTGTTTGGTACGCGTACATGGTCATTCTCAGCTCATCACGCACTCTCAACAAGAGCAGTCCTCGCTCAACACAGTTCACCGTCACCTGGCCAATCATCACAACTACATCGAGTGATTAATTATTCTTCATCATCATCATCAACAACACCATCTTATATTTGGCGTAGGTTGCAACAATCATGACAAGACCTAACATAGACCAGCGGAATATACAAACAGTATAATCTACATTGAACTAGTGCCGCCAAAATGTCAAGAGCCATTGTGCTTCTAACCACAGATACATAGTTGTAATTATATCATAGATAACCCGTGTGTGGCGGCCGGACCTACGGTGTGCCAGCCGGGGCCGTGAGGCTTTGCCCCCGCAAAATTACACGCGAACATTGCTTTCTCCACTGCTGTGTTCAAATGCGTAATTATAACAAGAATTATAAGTGATATGAATACCTGAAAACAGCTTACATTGAGACTGCATTTTATGGCATATTTCGTCACCTGGCGTATAAGCTCGTCGAACAACTGAGAGTAGAGCTCCCGTCTCACTGGGCAAATACCGGCCTCGCGTGCTTGCCGCTCCTCTAACTTCCTGTCCAGCAGTTGTTGCAAATCAAGAACGTCAGTTCTTGTGGCTGGAGTGCTGGAGATTCGCTGGCGCCACATAATACCTCCCTCCTCTTGCCATTCTAGGGGTGGAACTATCGAGTCGAGCACTTCGTCCAGCTCCTGCTTGCTGTCTACCATAGGTCCATCTGGTGTTGCACACATAGCAGTCGGATCTCTACCATCCGCTGTAACAGACACGACAGCTGTTTTAAACTTGGGCGTCGCCGGTTGTTTTTCCTTTTCGTTCATCAATACGGCGTTTTCATATTTCACAAGTGAAGTCTTTGGTTCAATCATGATTGAATCTTCCATGATGAGGGAGTATTATTTTTTACACATTCACTTATCGTCTTTGAAGCCCTGAAACAATTGTCATAAAACTTGTTACATACGTATAATATTTTTAGTGCCGAAATTTCTGCATTTCACGTGAATGGTTTGATATGCGCACTCGCGTGTTCATACAGTCGTTATTCAAAGCACAGCGAACCTTCATCTAGTCGTTGCCTTTGTGTAATCGATAGTACCGAACAGTCGACGCAATGGTTGGCGAATATGGAGTTTTCCTAACTTATGCATGGTAAGGGCAAATGACAAATGCAAATGCAATAATCGACTATAACATTACATTATATATAATACAAATATCCGCAAAGGCTGCGACTCATTTGCCCTAAAATCGATTAACAGTATGTAATCGGATGTAATACACACCCACAGAAGTATCAGAGAGAACACAACACTGTTAGATGAGTGTTGGCTGATGAGTGTAGGTAGCTTATCCGCCCTGGAACGGATTTTGTTCGTAGTCATGCAGGGAATCTAGCCACCCTCCTCATTGTCAGTGGCGTAGCTAGGCTATTTGCCCCTAACATGTATGTATGTGGGTCACATAACCGCATGAAACCGCGCTTCAACACAAATGTGAGGGAATTACTAAGTCCATATGTCGATATAGCTGAAAAACGTACCCCTTATAATATAATAGCCTCTCATAATATATTCACCCTCTTATAATAGTGCATGCCTCCAGTCACCTAATCGGATATAATTATTTTCAACCTATCCTGCCTGTATTCAGCTCTTAGTTATTTTAGATTAAAACATCAGTTATAATATAGTGTAGGGAGAAATGCAACTCAGGTATAGCGATAATTCAACGTTTTTAGCAGCTCTTGTATCGCGCCTCCACCGCACGCTACACCACTGTTCATTGTATAACAGCGGAAGAGAGGGTTAGAATAATGTATATGACGTTTATTTATCGATTAACTAATATTTGTACTATTCAAGGTTTTCAAAATCTTCAATTGTCCATCAGCTGTTATATTTTTCGTGCATTTTTTCCGCGAAATAATGTGCAAAGTTCAATTATCTGCCTGATACTCTCGCACTGAGACAGAACATTTTTATTGAATGTGAGAAATGAGTTATCGAGGAATTGTGCTCTATTTAACTGGTGTTGACACAATGTTTCTTTCCAAATTTCTAAAACAAATGTTATTTGCGTTGCGCTACATATTGCCAAGAACAAATGTTGGTATGCAGTCTTTTTAGTTCAATATCAGACTTTTTAATGGTATATATCACAAGTAATCAATATATAACATTAAAACATTTATATATTTTCGTCATAGGTAACGTCAGGTTAATTATATAAATATAATATTTCATATTGACAAATACTGGTGTATAATATTTTTGGTTCAATATAAAATTTATTGGTATTGGTATTCATTGGTATTGGTATTTATTGGTGAATTTATTGGCATTGGTATTTATTGGTAAATTTATTGGTAAATTTATTGGTAAATTTATTGGTAAATTTATTGGTAAATTTATTGGTAAATTTATTGGTAAATTTATTGGTAAATTTATTGGTATTATATTTTAGTGGTATATATCACAAATAACGAATATCACTGTGGCGTTGTTGTCGAGTGGCGTGCGGTGTGACGTCATAGCGGTTCACTTGAGCCGAGTGGTGCGAGGTATGACGTCGCACGTTACTGCGCGCTGATTGGCCGCGACTTGAGCCTAGTGCCGGAGGCGTGTATCAGCTGGCGTGTGTGAAGCTGGCTTTGCGAGCGGTCGAGCGTCATTCGGTTGGTGGCCTGCGCGTTATACGCATCGTTGCCGTGTGTTAGAGATATTTCTGCTCGAGTGGACGAATTCTCGTCGTGGTGCGCGATTTACCTGCGCGAAGGTGAGATGGCTTTGCCCCGTTGTTTTCTCCGCTTGTTTTACAAGCTATTTCGGCTTTATGGCTGAGGCCGTTGGCGGGGGCAAACGTGAGTTTGTCGAAGGGGGTTCCGGTAGCGAATCCGATGACTTCGGTCAGGAGGGTCAGAGACCCGAGCAGCGGGCCGCAGGACCCGTGGTAGATGTTGGCCAGTTGGCCAACATCTTAATGCAGGCCCGAGGGCCGATCCTTGACAGGATAGGGCGGGCTCTACCGCGTTTCGGTGGTGACGTCACCCTTGACGTCACTGAGTGGCTGGCCGACTTTGAGCGGCTATGCCGTGTCCAGCAGGTCGACCCTTGCGAAATGGTCGACCATATGCTGGATGGGAGCGCGCGCCGGCTTTACCGGCGCATGCTCGTGGGCGACGCCTCACAGTGGGCCGTGGTGAAAGCCACGCTGGTCGCCGAGTTTGGCGTGCCTCGCGAAGAGGCGTGGAGGCGTTTCTCGACTCGTCAGCTTCGATCTGGCGAGTCAGTGGACGTCTTTGTGGACGACCTAGAGCGTCTAGGTCGCCGTGTAGGGTTAACACCCGAGAGCTTGGCGTTCCGTGTCAAGTTTTATGAGGGCCTACCCGACTCAATCTATGAGTGGGCTATGGCGAGAGAGGGGGCGTATACCTCCGAGTTCGACAGCGTGCTGTCGGCGGTGCGCGCCAGAATTGGTGCGCGTAGGGCTGCTGCAGCAAGAAACCGCCCATCTGGGGTGGTGGCTGCATCTAGGCAGCGAGTCAGCTACGCCCAAGTAGCGAGCAGCTCGAGGGACCGCTCTCCTGTTCCTCAAGCGTCGGACGAGCGAGACGGCTCTGTGTCTCGGTGGGCGGGCCGTCCGGAGCGCTCTTCTGCGCGCTCTTCTGCGCGCCGGACGCTCCGCTGCTACCGATGTGGCGGCGACCATCTGGTCCGCGAGTGCCCGGGAGCGCAATGCTACCGGTGTGGCAAGCACGGGCATTTCGCTCGTGATTGCGAGGAGCCGGCGTCGACGTCGACGTCACACCGCTCGCGAGCTCGGACGAGCTCGCATTTTCATGCGGAGGGTGCAGCACGGGGCGCAGCGTCCTCCGACATGGAAGTCGACCGCAATTAAGCGGCGGCCCCTGTAAAGGGGCGACGGTGAGTCCCTGCTCTGCGCGTGGACTCATCAGCGGAGCACATTTGGTGCGTCGGGCCCGCCGGGCGATTCGAGGGACGGCCGGTGTATTGACTTCGCGTCGTATGCCGGTCGTTGAAGCTGTTCTCAGCGGTCGTTGCTCCCGGTGTCTGGTTGACACGGGAAGTGAGTGCACAATTGTTAGTGCACGGGTGGTTGCGGGTTCACTTCCCCGTCATGGACGACCGTTGATTACAGCGGATGGTAGGACTTCTCATGAGACGAAGTCCTGTGACGTAGTAATAGGGCTGCAGGGACACTGTTTTAGAGTTCCCGGGCTCGTAGTTAAGGGATTGGAAAACCTTGGGGTGGAGTGCCTCCTGGGCAACGATGTTATCGACCATATGGGAGGCGTGACAGTGAAAAGGGGTGTTGACTCTAAATACACCGTTGAGTGGGGGAAACCTTACCCCGAGGGGCGCTGTCGTGCACCGGCGCGTAAGAGTGTGTCTAATAAATCGACGAAGTGTGTGAGGTTTATGTTGGCAGGTTCCACGGATAGTCCGCAGCCGCTGGAAGTTGTCGACAAGGACTTCGTAGCGTCATTCGCTGAGGGCCGATGGACGGTGAGCTGGCGGTGGTCTGACAAAGAGCCGGACCAGCTACAGAACAGCGTGGCGGAGTACAGATGTACGAGAGCTCCCGGAGTGAGCGAGAGGTACAATGCCGAGATCCGGAGCTGGATCGAGAAAGGCTGGTTAATCACATGGCACGGCCCAGTAAAGAGGATCATCCCGCTGTTGGCCGTCGTACAGCCGACGAAAGACAAAGTTCGTCCTGTTATGGATTACCGTGAGCTGAACGGCTTTGTCGAGTGTCACACAGGAGATGACGGTGTGTCAGTGTGTGCTGACAAGATCAGAGAGTGGAGGCAATGGCAGGGGGAGATCAAGGTAGTTGATCTCAAGTCGGCGTACCTGCAAATTCACGTGAGCCGAGATCTGTGGAAGTATCAGGTCGTGAGGTAAAATGGTGTGCATTATGCGTTGACGCGGCTGGGCTTCGGCCTGTCATGTGCACCAAGAATAATGACGCTGATTCTGCGAAAGGTCCTGTCATTGGACGAGAAGGTGCGAAAGGCGACAGATCATTATGTCGACGATATCATCGTGAGGACGTCCGATGTGAGCGTGCAGCAGCTTCGGGAGCATCTGCGAAGGTATGGCTTTGAGACTAAGGAGCCGGAGGGCCTAGATGGGGGTCGATTATTGGGAATTACTCTGAGGAAGGGACCCGATAGGTGGTTGAATATGTCGAGAGGGACAGCTCTTCGTGACGCTGCACCCGAATTGACAGGGCTGACCAAGCGTGGGTTGTTCTCCGTATGTGGTCGTTTAGTCGGCCATTACCCCGTTGCCGGGTGGTTACGCCCCCATTGCAGTTTTTTGAAACGGTTGGGGTGTGGCGGGTCGTGGGATAAACCGGTGGAGAATGTTGTGTGTGTGCTTGTGTCTGAGCTGTTGCAGCGTGTTCAGAAGGCGGACCCGGTAAGGGGTCGATGGGACGTGAACGCAGCTGGAGACGTCACTGTATGGACTGACGCGAGCACGTTGGCGCTTGGCGTGGTGGTCGAGGTGGACGGCTGCATCGTTGAGGATGCTACTTGGCTCCGTAAGAAGACCGACGTTCTACACATCAATGTGTCCGAACTGGAGGCTGTCGGTCGTGGCATCAATATGGCGATTTCGTGGGGGTTCAAGACGTTTACCGTCGCGACAGACTCGAGGACAGTGCGTAGTTGGATGGACAGCACTGTCGAGGGGCGCGACCGTGTCCGCACTAAAGGTTCTGCCGAGATGCTGGTGAAGCGCCGACTGGCGGTGATTAAGGAGACGATCGCCGAGCATGGCCTGACAGCTTCTCTCCGGTTTGTCACGACTGTGGAGAATAAAGCTGATCAGATGACCAGGGTGGCCAAGAAGTGGCTTGTTCATCGTGACGCTGGTGAGGAGGAGGTGGCAATATCAGCAGCCATTGCTACGAAGAAGAGCATTAAGGACACCGTTTGGGCGGCTCATCTGCCGCATCATTTAGGTGTTGAGAGGACGCTGTACCTGGGTCAACAATTGCGGAGTGATTTGACGAGAGCCCATGTGAAGGCGGAGTTAGCTGGATGCGAGGCTTGTCAACGTATCGATCCAGCGGTGAGAGAGGAGAACCTCGTAGGTCAGGGTAGTCTGGCCGTGGACAGGGACTGGTATCGAGTGGCAGCGGACGTCACTCATTACGATGCCGGCGTTTACCTGTCGATGGTGGATTGTGGTCCATCACGTCTTGCCGTATGGCGCAGATTGCCGAATGAGACGGCGTTGTGCATTATAGCTCAGCTGCGGCAGATTGTGATTGAGCGTGGGCCGTTTGAGGAGCTGTTACTGGACAACTCTACGGCGTTCCGGTCGGCGGCGATGGAGCATTTCGCCGACGAGTGGTGCATTTCTTTGCGATTCCGAGCCCCGGGCGGTAACGGGATCGTGGAGCGAAATCACCGTACGATCAAAAGGATCGCAGCGAGGGGACATATTTCCCCGGAGGAGGCGACGTTCTGGTACAACGTTACGCCGCGCAAAGAGACTCAGGTGAGCACTATTCCCTCGAGGTGTATTTTCAGATACGAGTGGCGTCTTCCATTTGAGACCGGCCGCAGGGACGCTGATGACCAGACAGCAGCGTTTGCCGTTGGTGACGAGGTGTGGGTGAAACCGCCGATCCCGTCATGTACAACGCCGTGGACCCTCGGAAAGGTGACCAGGGTCGTCTCACAGCACGTTGTGTGCGTAGATGGCATGCCGCGCCATGTGCGCGACCTGCGCAAGCGTCGCTGTGCCGGCCATAGTGGAGCCATAGACGAGACCGGCACTCATGGCGACGTGGAACCGACCAGCGGCGGTTGGGATGTGGATGCGACCGGCAATCGCGGAGATGTGGAGCCACCCGGTGGAGCCACCCGGTGTAGCTTGGACCTGTGCGGTGATGGCGGACGGGACGAGGCGGCCGATAGTCCCGGCGGTGACAAAACACCTGACAGCCTGCCACCTGAGCGACTGGCTATTGGCGAGGGCGTGGATGCGGACCGTGTGTCTGTGGAGCAGGAACCTGGTGAGCCTTCAGAGGACGTGAGTGTACATACTGCTCGAGAGAATGTCGGAGAGGGCGTCGCGGCTGAGAGAGTCGAGCATGAGGCTGCAGTCGAGCAGCCGAGGCGGTCAACGAGGAGACGTCGACCGCCGGCATGGTTAAACGAGTACGTGTGTCTATCTGATGATGAAGTTTAACCGTGCGTGTTTGCAAGCGTGTTTGTTGTGAGCTTTCAGGTGGAAAGCTGGGGGAGATGTGGCGTTGTTGTCGAGTGGCGTGCGGTGTGACGTCATAGCGGTTCACTTGAGCCGAATGGTGCGAGGTATGACGTCGCACGTTACTGCGCGCTGATTGGCCGCGACTTGAGCCTAGTGCCGGAGGCGTGTATCAGCTGGCGTGTGTGAAGCTGGCTTTGCGAGCGGTCGAGCGTCATTCGGTTGGTGGCCTGCGCGTTATACGCATCGTTGCCGTGTGTTAGAGATATTTCTGCTCGAGTGGACGAATTCTCGTCGTGGTGCGCGGTTTACCTGCGCGAAGGTGAGAGGGCTTTGCCCCGTTGTTTTATCCGCTCGTTTTACAATCACTAAACTACTTGTATATTTTCATTAAACTTAAATATCCCACGGCATATTCAATTATCATAATATGAAAACTTCTTGATTTTCTGCTTCAGCACTGGTACGTACTATAGGATATCTCTGGCGACAGCATTTCGGGAAAAAGGTGATGATTTTCCTTTATTTATTTGTTCAACTTAGTATTTTCTCATAGGTCGTCTGATTTTACAGCTATTTATTGTTTTTTCGGCTTCGCCAACAATTTGAAGCGAAATTTCAACGTAAAACACAGACTTATACCGATACTATAGAGTTCGCACGATGTTGATTATTTTTAGACGGCCGATAGAGAGCGGTTGACCTGGCTCTAAATCCTCACCACGTGCTTGCGTGACCTCACGTGCACTTCAGTCTTATAACACAATTCGGCGCTGACACAACTACAGATTAAGCATGCTCTCGTGTTTCAGTGTTTTGTTGAGTATTCAGCATTTGTAAACCAATGTTCGCACGGTAAGAAAACGCAAATAATAGTGTGTTTTGATAGAAGAGTGCCACTTGAGGAGGCCAAAAAGTTTGCGGTAGTCCAGCATTGCTGCTGTATAATCGCACCGCACAGCTTTCTGACAACATGCTGCGCATAGAAGTGACTCATCCCGAACTGCAGGCACCAATGCGATTTCCAGCGGCATCATCGCAGCTACCTGCGCCTGGTGTCTGCTACCCAGCCACTTCATCATCAGATCCGGCGTGCTCCGCCGTTCGTCTGGGTGTCGAGATGACCCGCAGTCCACCACTGCTGAGAAAGAGTCATAAAGCCTCTCAGGCAGTCCCGCACGGACAGCGACATCAGAGAAGAAAATCGTATAATCGGCACCAACGCCAGCAAATTCGAGAGCTGCCGTCTGCTTGTTGTGCCAGTAGAACTCCATCGACTCGGTGAGAAACGCTAACAAGCATTATCTCGAAGTCTCTTTGGGACTGCAGACCATCACAATAATAGTGTTGTTATTGGTAATTTGTGCTGTTCAATGTTTGTATTTGCTTTGTAACGTAGAATATAATTGAATGTTGATATGTTTGCAGTTTTATAGCAACACTAGCATTAAACCCGCCCGTTGTGCGGAGCAATTCATAACATGAAATGTATATTCAATTCATAAAAAATTGAAAATTAAAAATGAAATAGGGTACACTCATAAAAATATTAATCAATTGAAAATTATAAGTTTGATTATTTTAATTTCGACAAAATATTTCCCCTCAGTCCGCCTTAGTCATTTTTACACCCGCCCGTCATGCTAAATAATTCAGAACTCGAACACGATCCGTTCTGGATCTTGAAGTCAAATCCATTGGTTGTGTGTATGGATTAATTCTACAAGGGAAATTGAACGTTCTATTGTCTATAGTTGCTGCCCGCGGAGCATTTTTGCTTGTTAAAAAAATTACCTTTTTTAAATGAACCATTTGAAAAAATGAACTAAAAAAACACTTTTTTAAACCCGCCCGTCGTGCTGAAGAATTCATGCAATAAAATTTATATTAAATCCATAAAATATAATGAATACAAATTGAAAAGCAAAAATATAACCTATAAATATCTTGACCAAAATATAAGTTTAAATGTGAATATTGTTGTTTTTATTTTGACAAATATTATTCCTCAGCCCGCCTGATATATAAATCTGCCCGTCGTGTGGTATATTTCAGAACACAAACACGAAATAAACAATGAAAGATGATGAAATCTTTTCATCAGAATGTTTCCAAACTATATTTATTACTTAACATCATTCCCCAACATCATTTGCTTAAGTACTATTTTACTTTTACCGCTATAATATTTATTGCTAAAATTTATATATTTCCGCTATCATTAAAACCCAATGTAACCTGAGTCAAACCTATCCAACCCAGCCCAACCATCCAATCTTGACCGCACTCAGCCTAGTCTGAGGTGATTTAACTTATTAGTTTGTGATCACAAAATATACTGATTCGATCATAATTTGTAATCAGAAGACTGAGATTATCTACCCCAGGGCTCCCAAACACGCGGCCCACCCATACTTATCTCTCAACCCGCCAATATATTATCGGAACCAAAGTGTAAGGCAGCTAAATTCACATTTGTTGCATAATGCGATATAATTATACACCATTATCATATTATCTCATAATTCCCGGTTAATGCTTCCACTAATGCATCGTATTCATACAGTTGTTATTTTTTGGATTACACCGATATTTCAACCTTTGATATTGCAGCCGATATTATATTATGCAATCTATATTCTGCTACGTATTATTCCTAATACATATATCATCAGATCGCAAAATATATTTAAAGGTTCACATCATTCTCCAAAATCATCTGCTTAAGAGCTATTCTACTTTTATCGCTAGAATATTTACTGCTAGCAAAATATCATATACCTCGCTATGATTTAAACCCACTCTTTATAGATACATTTAAGCCCGCCCGTCGTGCGGAACAGTTCATAAAATATAATTAATATTAAATAAATAAAAAAAATTCGTGCAAATTCAAAAAGAAAAACAAACCCATAGGAACGTTTTAGCCAAAATAAAAGTCTAAATGTGAAATTTATTTTTCAATTTAGAAAACATGTTTTTCCACAACCCGCCTCATATTTAAGGCTGCCCGTCGTGCGGAAAAATTCAGAACTCAAACACGAAACAAACACAAAGAAAATTGATGAAAAACGACCAATAGAAAAAGTCAAATTTGTAAATTCTTGTTCTAGTTATTGACGAAGTTTTTTTCTCTCAACACTGCTCAAATTCACACCCGTCCTTCGTGTGTAGTAACTCAGAAGTGTAACACTATCAAGACAATGAAACTTTCTGTAATCTCCATAATTTCAGAGTAATGCTTCCGCTAAAACAGCATATACATATAGTTGGCATTGCATGATATTACAACCCATATCATTATGCAACTTAAGCGTATGCAACTTGAAATTAGACCAATTAAATTACACAGTAAAATTCAGTAGTTTACTTTGTTACCAGCATCATTTTACCCGCCCGTCGTCATTGATTAAACTGTACGCAATAAAAACACACCATCCATGCTTGGAGCTAATATGATGCATTCTGAATTGTGATTGGGCTTCAGTGAAATTTAATCGGTGTATATACCTGTGTAATCGCAAGTGCGCATAATAGCTGTCAAATTGGCAATATGTCCTTTTGACTTTACACCGCCGTTACTTCCTTCAGATACCCTTTGGAAAATTACAAATTATACCGTATTGTAGAAAACAAGATTTCTAGCACGATGGTATAATTTATTTTCATGTATAACAAATAGTTACTGAGAAATAGTAGAAAAATGAATTAATTTCAGTCACCTGGTGTTCAAGTGTAATTTTGGATGTATTTGAGAATTTTGCCAATTTTACACGTTTTTTGTACCATTTGTGGGTATAAATTATAGCTTATATTGTAGAACACAAAATTCTCTACACAGTAGAATATTCCTGTGTAATCGCAAGTGCGTAAATTGTGATTGGACTTCAGTGAAATTAAATCAGTATATATTCATGTGTAATCGCAAGTGCGCATAATAGCTGTCAAATTGGCAACATGACATTTTGAATTTACACCGCCGTAACTTCCTTCAGATACACTTTGGAAAATTACAAATTATACCGTATTGTAGAAAACAAGAGTTCTAGCACGATGGTATAATTTATTGTAATGTGTGACAAATAGTTCCTGAGAAATAGGTAGAAAAATGAATTAATTTTAAGTTAATTAATTTCGCCGGTGTTCAAGTGTAATTTTGGATGCATTTGAGAATTTTGCCAATTTTACACGTTTTTTGTATCATTTGTGGGTACAAATTTTAATTTTTCTTGTAGAACACAACATTATCTACACAAAAGTATAATTTTTATAGCTCTATCATTGTTGGCTTATGAGAAATAGATAGCGGAATATTGACCAAAATATTCACGTTTTGTTTGTGCTAATCTTGTCTTTTTGACTTTGTCATTTACACTTCACACCGCCGTAACGTTTTTTAATACACTTTGGAAAATTAAAAATTATACCGTGCTGTAGATAACAAAATTCCCAGCATGATGGTATTATTTATGTAGATGTGTGATAATTATTTTTTGAGAAATAGATGAAAAAATATAGAAAATCGGACGCGTGGAGCTTAAATAAAATTTTGAATGTAGATTGAATTTATTTCCATTTTACATGTTTTTTATTTAATTTTTGGGTATAAATTATGGTTTGTTGAGTAGAAGATAAAATTTTCTACACAGTGGTATGATTTGTATGGTTGTACCATTGCTGGTTTAGGAGCAGTAGTTTTCAGAAAATTGACCAAAATTTTCGCATTTTTCAGGGCTCATTTTGTCTTTTCACCGCTGTGACTTTTTTGGGTATCATTTTTAAAATTTAACATTTAGTGTTAAGTGTAGACAAGAAAATTTCCAACATGATGGTATACATTTTTAGCGAGTACGTCAAGTGATGGCCGAGTAGCAGCTGATAGAAAATGGACCAAGGAGGGTGGGACACACAAACAGACACACACACACACACAGAGGATCTCTTTTATATATATAGATTCGAAGAATATGATTGGAAAAAACGACAAATAAATTGTGCATCTCTAATCCAGGAAACAGGTAAATTGAGTTTTCTACAATAGGGTACAACAGTAAATCTATAATAGGGTTATGTACAATAACATTGTACAAATACATGTGTGGTGCGCCACGTGCAACAGCGTCACGCACCACTTCGGGGAACCTGCCAGAAGCACACGCGCAGTGTCCTCTGCCCTTGCAGCATTTTGTGTGCGGCATCATATTACACAATCCTATGCATCTGCATGTGCGTTGCAACCTTGTACATGTGTGTCCTGTGTCGCAATAAACAGTCGGTCCAGAACACTCGCTCTGTGTGCTAGTGTAGATTCGTGGCGAGCCAACCGCCACACATGTATAATAGGGTTTTGCACTAAACCGAAAAAAATAGTATGTATAATACGGCTTTGTACAACAACTTAGCAAGGGCACTACTGTAAGAAGTTTATTTACAAAATATAACATACCACCACAAAAAATAAATATATGGAACAATACAATATAAAGATAAGTGCGCTATCGAAACAGCTATGTACAAACAAATATCTGAGCATATAGCTAACAATAACACCCTAGATGACTTCCAATCTGGTTTCTTTCCCGGAAGGTCCACTGAAACTGCTCTGCTTAGTAAACGAAATGACATTTTCCAATAATTTGCCTAAAAAACACCAGTTCTCTTTATTTTGATTGACCTTTCCTCTGCATTTGACCTGGTTAAACACAGAATTATCCTGCATGATCTTCGCTCTTTCCGCTTTTCGGGGCCGGCATTATCCTTACTCAAATATTATCTATCCAATCGATCTTTTCGGTTCATTTTCGGTTTCAAGACTCCTCCCAGAGGTTTCTTCAATCAGGTGTCCCACAAGGCTCAATATTGAGCCCTGTCCTTTTCAATTTTTATATGTTATTATGTGCCTTGCTCCGCTCTCTATATGTGCATCACCTTTACGCTGACGACATTCGGGTTTACCTTCCCCTCTCCAGACACAATGAGATGTCCTCCACAATGAACTCCATTATATCCTGGGTCATGTGGCGTTCTCTCTTCATCAGCTCCTCCAAGACTCAAACCAATATTTTTAGCCACCCTCTATGGATGTACAACTCTCCCAAATACAGAGTCTCGCACTTGTAAATAATCTAGGTATCTCTCTCGATTCATCTTTGAGACTATCCCAACATGTCCTGCAGACTGATCGAAAATGCCGATACATACTCCGAAATTTATATATGATAAGAATATACATCGATCAACATTCTCAGTCCTTTTTTAATGTATTTATTTTGCCATCTAAATTACTGCTCCTCTTTTTTCACTCCCTTCCTGCAAAACATATGAAATCTTTTCAATCCGTACCCAACCAATCTTCTCGTATTGTCTTCAAACTACCCTAATGTCTTCTACTACTACACTGTTTCTACTTTCCTGAAATCACTCGGCTGGCTACCGTTCAAATGAATGATTCAACACAAAATTTGCTGTTTGGCGTACAAGGCACTTCGTTCCGCCCATCCTCCTCCATATCTCAAGAAACTTTTATCTATCACTGCACATAATCACAACACTCGTAAATCTAACTCTCTTCTAGAAATTCGCGCCCTCCCCGAATCTTCCTGGTCGTTAAAATCGTTTCAATTGTATGCTCCTCGTCTCTTTAACCAGCATCCTTCTCATATTGCGGCTGCAAACTCTTACAGCTCATTCTCCTCTAAACTCCGTGAACGTCTCCTTGGTTGTCACCATGAAACATAAACATGTCTGAATGTTGTTTTCCGATATTATGTTATATGCCTTCGATTGACACTGTTTTTATATATTCGCCTGTACTTTGATTAAAGTGGCCGTTTCAATACAATACAATAAATCGAATCTATTATGGGAATAATACAGTGGATGCAAGCCTTTTACTACTGAAATCTATTTTCAATAAATCACATCTGGAATTCACACCGACTTCCAAATCGAGAAACGTCTACAAAATTTAAACACAAACGCTGCTCCCGCTGTGTTTTTGGAGTGACCCAGAACAGAACTTCTCCTTTTCTACTTCTGTCTCTCATTTTCAATTTTTTCCCAAGGTATTTGTGCTTAGATGCCTACTACAGTTTATTGCTACAGTTTTTATTGGCTTGGCATTGTTATACAACATAATTTTGTTTTGAATAGGAAAATATAACCTGATACAGCTCGGATGCGTGCATGGGCTCTATATTACCCGCACCAATCAACACCTCAGACGAAACAAACTCACATCTCATTGCAGATCCAAACACACGTGTATTTCACACTATTATCCACTGCAATACGGAAAATCTCTATTCTGACACTTTTCGAGGCGTCGGTGATAACACATTTGCTAGGCTATATCAATTGAAGGACAACAATCTCGTGTATTCAAACAGAAATTGTGCATTCGAAAAGATATGGCATATATGTAGAGTGATTGCATTTAATCAGAGACTTGATTATATGTCACGTGCTAGTAATTTTCCCGCCAATACAGTCTTATTCTGGTGCATTCAGTTTATGTCCACTACGAAATTTTGCTTCATCATAGCATGATTTATATGTGGTATACAATATATATATATATATATATATATATATATATATATATATATATATATATATATATATATATATACATATATATATATTATAGTATACAATTATATATAGTATATAGTTGTGTGATATCGGGTGATTTGCCGCGTTCTGCTCTCTTTCGTATTGTACTACACGCAGCAGGCGCAGTGCCAGTATACGCTGTGGTAACTTACTTGGTATTTCCTCCTGTTTCGTCATGTTTTTGCGAAACGTCTGTGATCCATATCAGTTCAACATGATCTCGCACACGTAGTGATATTCATTACTGCAAGGCTTGTCAAACCACATATGGAACATGTCTTTCCGCGTGTCGCTGAGAATACAGTCGCTGTTGTTATGGTTATTGGGCTCTCCTTGATACCAAAGGACAAACGAAAGTGGCTGATCTCTGCCCCACTTGTGCACACCTTCCTCTTCAATATCGTTCAACTTCATCCATATCTGGTTTATAGTCACATTGCTGAAGTTGGACTTGGCTATTGCCACTATTCTCTGGTTCTCTTCGATCGACCGAAACACAGCCAAATCGCCGGTCAAATCGAATGTCTGACAGTGTCTGCGTGCTTTTTCCCAAGTTTTTTTGTCAGTGAAAATTTTGTAGCATGAGATCTTGTCCAGACTGATGAGCCAGCCGTCACTGCATTGAGTCACGGCTCTTTTCATCATGCTCACACTGCTACTGTCGTCTTCAGCAGTATCTGGCAAGTGGATGCTGGATATTTTTGCCACAGAGTAGAGGTTGCACGAGGCATCATTGCTGTTGTTCCAAGTGAAGCTGTAGCAGCCATTTTCGCCCACAGTAACACACCAGACTGCGCACGCTGCGATAGACGGCAACATGCGTTGTTGATCAGCTGTTGGAAGACTGGCGTTGACCCTCTTCTGAACAAAAAACCCCTGCGACGAGTCCGACTCAAGTATCATCATACACAGCATCAGGGCTGATATTTTGAGAGACATTTTGGTGAACAAACACATCGTCGATGCCTTCCTGTACAAAAGTGAGTCTGGTGGATTCGACAGCCAGCGTACTATACGACCAACAAAAACATAAACACTGTCATTGCTTGGACACAAACACGAGTTCGAAGTTTTGATGCTCTATGTAAGAGTCCCTTAGGGTTTATATGCAGCTTGTATACGCAGACAGTCACACGAACACACACACACACACACACACACACACACACACACACACACAAACACACACACACAAACACACACACACACACACAAACACGCATGCAGGCAACGTTGTGTTGGGTGTTTGCTTATGTTTTTTCGACATTGTTATTATATTTGTGTCGTAGATTTGTGTCGAGGTTCGGGCGGTTTGACAGCCATCATGCATAAGTGTTCAAAGTTGGCTCAGTTGGCCCATTGCAGGGGAATCTCAGACAATGCATGCCTAGTCAATTACAGCACACATACCTCAATCAAAAGTATATTGCACATAACTGCATACACATATTGGTCGTGTATTCTTATTTTTCCTATGCTGATCTTAATGATAATTAGGGTGACCTTTTGTTGCAAATGCAACATTTTCATCATAGACTCTACCCATCCTGAGTAACCCAAAAATCCATTTTTGACTTATCTGAGGTAAGTATTTAAGAAGCTATAAATGAGGAATTTTTGCAACATCTTGTTTTTGGCCCGATTTTTGCAACTCATTCATTTTAAGAGCAACAATTTGGGTTTAGGACAAATATTGAACTTTTTTGAAAAATAATTGTATACTATCAGGAAAAAAATAGTTGTGTAGTTGTACAATGTAGCATATGTTCGTGTAATGTCAACACAAACTCGATAAAAATGTATCTGGAAGGCGCGTGAACATTATGTCCGCTTGTGGTGATAGGTTGTAGCACACACATCAATTCTGTTCCATGTATGTCAAATGTGTACACTGTTTTATTGTATTTGCATTTGCCAATTATATCACTGTCACTGTATTACCGCGAGTGTCATTACGTATTTATTCCGTTATATAACAATTATGTGTGCACGGTGTTTGTATATGCTTTTGATTATTATTGCTCTTTTATTTATCGCAAAATGTTAGACGCGCATGCGCGTCAGACAAACACACACACACACACACACACACACACACACATACACATTCATCATGTTGCACACGGTAGCAGTGACGTCACGTGTAACACCACACCGTACGGTTACAACCAATGCCACCTAGACTATAGGCCCTTCCACGAAAGTATGACGTCATCGCTACGTCACAGTGGTTCGTGTATTGTTTCAACTGTCAGCATGGCAGTTGCACGTTAGCGAGCGCACGTGGTTAGTGTTCTCGCGTATTTAGTGTTTTATCGCGTGCTATTCTTGGCGATAATTGACGTATTTAGTGAGTTTCACTTCAGTGTGGTTTAGAGTGAAGTGCGAATTTGTCAGATTTCGTGTCAAGTGTGATTTGCGCATCCATTTTGTGTTCATCACTCGGATGATTCTGCATATCATCATCCTGGACATTTTGCTGCGGTCAGAGTTTTCGGTTAAGTGGATATATTCAGTAAAATATGTACATCTCTTCGTATGTAAGTAGTTTTGTATTAATTAAATGCTAATGTTAAATAAGGTATCACTATATTGATATTAACGTCAACTGATGTTTGCACAGTTTAGTGTTTGGGTATCGATTTTCGTCTAGCTGGATAACATTTGGATGAAGTTTTTGTAATGCTTATATTATAGGTTTCACTTAATTCACTTGCGGTACGGTTATATCATTGTAGTGAGATTCGTTTCAGTATGTGTGGGCTTAAGCGTCTTGTATTTGCTGGCTTGGAATTATCCCTAGTGTTCGCAAGGTGCTGACGAGGATTGTAGATATCACGTGGCGGATATCGAGGGTCTAGGCTAAATGTGTAAGGATTCGATAACATTGAAAACGCTAATTCTTAAAAAACGCTTAAGTAACGCACAAAAACGTTTCTATATTTTTCATAGAGTTTAGGTTAGGTTAGTTTTAGCGTTCTAATGAAATGTGCTGCCTTTGCAGGAGGCGAGGGACTGGAAGAAATTCTTTAAATGAATTTTTCTCAATGTAATTTTCTTGAATCCTTACAAATTTAGCGTCAACCGATATCGAGTGTTGTGTGGGTGAGTGGTGCTTTCTTGTGAGACAGTGAAACCCCACGCGCAACTCTCTTTCAGTACACGTGTATCTGTTTCTGTGTGCGTCCTGCATTTTAGTGAATGTTGGTGTTCACATCCCCATAAATAATTTAAGTAATAACTAGGGCTATTAAAAATTATCCTAAAAACAGAAAATAATAACCTAAAATATACATGTGCTCCTTCGCAAAGGCTAAATTATGTGTGTGCGTGAGCATAGTACATGTATGTGAGTGTCCACGTCTACATGTAAGAATAATTTGCTGACTGTATTATTATATGGGGGCACTGATTCGTCTCATGAGTTCAAGCGTGGGAAAATGACACCGTCTCACGCTGCAAGCATCACATGATACTCCCTGTCTCGTGCGTATTGACAAGTGTTACTGCGCAGTATCGAGTATAAACAGCTCAGACGTTACATTATCCCACGCTCCAAACATGTACTCTGGCTCATGTGAATTTCTCAATATGATGAGAAGTAATCCAGCGTATCCAAAAGCATATACATTAGCCAGTGCCACAGAATAGAATATAATAGTAATAGCAAACAAATTGGCTAGTTATAAAATGTATACAATGTGGAATTAACAAAACAGTATCGCATAAACAAAGATATAAGCAGCGATATACTATGAAGGAACAGCTGAAAATAACTACGGATCAAAAGATCACAGTTATTCACACAATATAATTATTCATCAGAGGAGACACCGAGAAGATATGTACAAAGAGAAGTGGAAAAAGACCTGTAAGAGAGAGAAGATCGAATTAGTAAGCAATATACATGTGTAAGCAAGCAAATGTAAAAGTTTCGAATAATCTTTATTGCGCTGAAGGCACTGCACACTTTATTCAGATAATTTTGCGTTGGTGGACAATTTGCAATGTGAAGACACCATATAAAGGCTCGAGGTTGAGAAATGTTTACGCTCATCCGTTGACTGGTTCAGCTGCTGATGCTAGGCATATTTTTTTGGAGCATTTTCTGAAATGGTTGGACGAGTGGAGGTTAGGGAGCAATATGGTCGGCTTGACTAAAGATACGTTTATGGCTGTGTATCACACAACGCATGCACTTTGTGAAATCATGCAGTATTGTGTAAATGAGTTAGGTTTGTCATACATTTTGCCAGGAAAGTTTCAGACGGATTGTTTGGAGGAGCGGTTTGGTCAGTACAGGAGGTTGTCAGGTTGCACTTATATCATTTCCAACCGTCAATTATTCGAGTGTGAAAAAAAAATCAGAGTAAGATCATTGATTGATTTAAAATTGCCCGTGCTCAAAGGTAGTATCACACTAAAAGATGTTACATGCTCACCAGAATACCATCCCGATAGATTAAGACAGGCAGCCGAAGGTTTTATTATTTATATTTGTAGTGCAGATATCCAAAATTGTCAAAAATATCTCCGTCATTGTTTATGTAGCCGGTTATTGCTCCTCTTCTATTTAAAAAAAACAACACTGTGATTCGTGTAAAAGTATTTTAACTAACAAAGATGAAACATTGTCAGCCGAACACTTTTCATATGTTAAAGGAATTGATAGAGGATGTTTACAGTATCCTAGCGATATCGTTGTTAATATTGTCATGTTTTCTTATTTAACTGTTAAAAAATGCTTTGAGGTTAGGGAATTTTCGACTGTAGGTAGGCAAAGGGAAATTGCTCTTTTTCACGTTTTGCAACAGCTCAATGACCACGGAATCATGTTTAATACCTCGCATTGTGTTAACAACCATAAACTAGATTCAGTTGTAGAAAAAATTGTGTGGGCGAGTGTGAATGTACTTCTTAATAATTATTGTTCCGATCCAAATTCATGTATTTGTGCCAAGATTTCAAACGAAGACTGTCAACGTTGTCGCGTGTGTAATCGTTGTATGTGTGTGATTTGCCTGTGTGGTTTTATAATATATTCAATTGTTAAGCTTACAATTGATTTTAATTGTGCAGAAGTGTATTAAGTATGATAAAGTGTGTATTATTGAAAACCAGAGCGATGATAGGTTTCCTGCACTAGAAAAACTGAGTGATTGCGGTGTTATGCTTGTTTACTTGTACTGATCTAAACATCGTAATTTACAATTAATTGCTGGAAATTTTTTGTGCACCTCTGTAAATGTTCTTCTGAACAATAGTTGTTGTGACAGAAATTTATCTACGATTAATTAGAGAAATTGAAGCGAAAACGTTCCGCATTGTATCGTGTATGGTCGTTGCATGTTTGTTTTTTTTACTGTTTTATGCCTGTGTGGGCTTATAATATATTCAGTTATTCTATTTTCAATTGTATTTGAAGCTTCTTATGTTGGTAACATGATTTTCAAACTTAATTGAGCCGGAATGCAAGTCAAACATCCGCACTAAGCACAATTTCTAATAACAACGCATATCACCCGTACGAGTGAAGCCACCGCAATCGATGACGTCATACTTTCGTGAAAGGGCCTGTATCTAGGTGGCGTTGGGTTACAACGTGCGGTATATAAAGCGTGCACTTTCGGCAATAAAGGTCTCTTTCACGTCGTCGGCTCTAAGTTTGACTGGTCTCCACGGTACCGCTCCCGCTCCCTGTAAAATTAGCGAGTTAACCTACGCAATATACATTTCGGTCTTTTTAAAGACCACATCGCCCTCACAGCGTTTTTCCAAGGATAGATTGTGCTCTGCCGCCTGCCTTGGACTGAATAACGTAGCCGGTTATTCCTCCGAGACAGACACCCATAGTGGTGGGCTTGAGCACATTTGATTCTGAGGCATCAGACGTTCGCTTTAAACCGTCGAGTCTGGCTAGTGTCACTTAGCGGTGCACTCCCAGCTCGGACGTCTCTTAGCAAGACGGAAGGTTTTTATACCGAGCGTCGCGCTGTAGGGTAGTCGATTTCGGGTCGACAGACAGGGCACAGCCTGTCGTTCCAGTGCGCTGCAGTTGGCGTTAGTGAGTGACTGGGTCTCACACCCTCCGTCACTCGTAAACTACGCCACTGGTTCACGGCACACCTGCTGCCACAGCCACTGGGACTGATCGCTAGCGGCATCATGCCCATCAGCGACACTGGTGACCCCGTGCAGAGCACGGCAGCGCATGGCGCTCAGCCTCATGGCTCCGAGCAAGCGGTACCCAGACCCAGCACCACATTCCGACTGCCAGTGTTCCTACCGGAGGATCCTGAAGTCTGGTTGGTACAAGTGGAGTGTGCGTTTGTTGTGGCCTGCATCGAGAGCGACGAGACGCGCTTCAAACTTGTTGTGGCAAACCTGCCGCCACACATCGCCACGCAATTGAAGGACGTGCTACGTGGACCTAAATTGTTCGCTGCCTTGAGCAGCGCCCTGCAGGAACGGCTCGCGCAGTCAAACGCCAGTCGACTGGATGCGTTACTGTCCAACCAACAACTGGGCGACCAGAAGCCCACCGCCCTGCTGCGCTCTATGCGGCATGAGCTACGTTCAGCTGGGGATGTACCTGCAGACACAGGCCTTCTCCGCACACTGTTTCTTCAGCGCTTACCACAGGAAGCACGTGCTGCTCTGGCATTACTGCCAGCTTCTAGCACACTGGACGAGCTCGCCGGCGCCGCCGATCGATACCTGGAGGCCAGCGGTCTTTCATCTCGACCCACAGCAGCTCAGCACGTCACGGCCATCCAGCAGCAACACCCACCTGCTTTGGAGCAAGTGCTTTATACACTCGTGGAAGCAGTGCAACGACTGGAGACGTCCAACAAGGAGCTACGCACAGCGCTACATGACCGCCCGACTTCACGTGATCGGCAGCAGTCCGTCGCGTACAACAATCGCCGGCGTTCACTGTCACCACGACCTACACGGCATCGCCAATCCTTCAGTAGAGGTGAGACGCACTACAGTGCATCACGCTCACCACAGCAGCCAGCACATTCACAGCGGGGGCGTATCTGCCATTACCACGCGCGCTTCGGTGCCGATGCTCGTAAATCCTCACCTCCGTGCTCATGGGCGTTAAACTGATGAGCCCCCAGCACGTGGCGCAGTGTTTGGGAGGCAATGCAAGGTTAGTGCCATTATTGTTCGTGAGTGATAGGGCAACACATGAAAAATATCTCATAGACACTGGTGCACAAGTGAGTGTCTTGCCATACAAAAGCAACAAACATTGCTTTTCACGCATTGCAAATCAGACACGACTACGAGCCGCCAACGGGTCTGCCATTGAGATGTACTGCACTAGACACCACACCGTTACCTTCGGCAACGGCGCAACGTGTCCGTGGACATTTCTGGTCGCTGACGTAAATATGCCTATTATCGGCGCGGATTTTCTGCGAGCACACAGATTGGTCGTGGACATCAACCAGCAACGGCTACTACGAGATGGCGTCGTCCTGAATACGGGCTCGATTCAACAGCTGACAGCACCCGGCATTCAGGTGATTGCAATGCCGCGCACCGCCTACCAACACGTCCTGGACGAGTTTACGGACCTGACAGCTCCTCCCACTGCGCCGTCACAGGTGAAGCATTCAGTCACACACCACATCGTGACCACCGGCCAGCCAGTGTTCTTCAGGCCCCAACGTCTGCCACAGGGTCGCGATGTCATTGCCAGACGCGAATTCGACAAGATGTTGAAACTCGGCATCATACGCCTATCGTCCAGCAACTGGGCATCACCACTGCATCTCGTGCCGAAGAAAACACCAGGTGAGTGGCGCCCATGCGGCGATTACCGTGGTTTGAACGCACGCACAGTGCCTGACAGGTACCCGCTGCCGTACCTCAGAGATTTTTCAACGCATCTGCACGGCTGCACGTTATTTTCTACGCTGGATTTGGTACGCGCTTACAATCAGATTCCTGTCGAACCGGCGGACATTCCAAAAACTGCAATAACAACGCCGTTTGGGCTTTACGAAATGGTGCGTATGCCATTTGGCCTTCGCAACGCGGGACAAACTTTTCAACGGTTCATCGACGAGGTGTTGCGCGGAGTTCCTCATTGTTTTGCATACCTGGATGATATTTTACTGGCCAGCCCGTCTGAAACACACCATAAGAACCTCCTGCGAACCGTTTTCACTCGACTTCAACAGTACGGCATCGTCGTAAACAAGGACAAGTGCGTACTCGGTGCCAAACGCGTCAAGTTCCTGGGACACATGGTAGACTCTGGCGGTGTCCACCCACTTCCTGAGAGAGTGGACGCCATACGTCACTACCCATTGCCATCCAGCCAGTCCGGACTACGACTCTTCTTGGGTATGGTAGCGTACTACCACAGATTCATTCCGAACGCCGCCCATATGCCTCAGCCCCTCCATGCGCTCATCACACATCGCGCCAAACGCTCCAGAGCTGCCGTCGCCTGGACTGTGTCAACACAAGATGCGTTCGAATCCATCAAACACACGTTGTCACAAGCAACTCAGCTCGCCCATCAACGGCCTGGTGCTCCGCTCAGCATCGTAGTGGACGCATCAGACACTGGCGTAGGAGCAGTGCTGCAGCAAGAAGTCAACCATCAGTGGCAACCGCTGTCATATTTCTCAAAATCACTCGACAAAACGCAGCGCAAGTACAGCACCTTTGGACGTGAGCTTCTCGGTGTGTACCTGGCAGTGAAACACTTCCGACATATAATCGAAGGGCAGCATCCCTGTGTATTCACCGACCACAAGCCGCTCGTGAGTGCACTCGGTGCCGCATCCGATCGTCATTCTCCCCGTGAGCTGAGACATCTTGACTTCATCAGCCAATTCATCGGAGACATTCGGCATATTCCTGGCAGGGACAACGCAGCTGCTGACGCTCTATCGCGTACTGTGACTATGCTGACACAACCAAGCGTACCCATTGACGATTTCACCGCACTCGCGCACGCTCAAGTGGAGGATCCGTCCATAGAGGAAATCCGTCGTTCACCTGGCTCACTGAAGCTCAAGGACGCAAATTGACAGACGACACTACACTGCTGTGTGACAAATCGACCGGATCTTCGCGTCCAGTCTTACCGGTGGCATTGAGGCAACCTTACACGAAGTTTCTCCACGACATTTCTCACCCGGGTGTCGACGCCACTGTGAAGTTGGTGAGCAAGCGTTTCGCATGGCCCAATATGGATAGAGAAGTGAGGCACATTGCTAGAGCTTGCATCCAGTGCCAGAAAAACAAAGTGACTCGTCACACCAAATCACCAATCGGAACATTTGACGCACCAAAAGAACGCTTCGACCACATCCATGTTGACCTCGTGGGTCCTCTACCCCCGTCTCGTGGATGTTCTTACATCCTCACTTGTGTCGACCGTTTCACTCGATGGCCGGAAGCCATCCCCATTCCAGATTCACGCACCGAGACAGTCGCACGTGCGTTCATCAGCAGCTGGATCGCGAGGTACGGCGTGCCAACCACCATCACAAGTGACCGCGGTGCTCAAATCGAGTCGGCGTTGTGGAGTGACATGCAGCGCATGCTTGGTTGTCAACGAAAGCGCACAACCAGCTTCCATCCGGCCTGCAACGGCATGGTGGAACGGCTGCACCGGCAGCTGAAAACGGGCCTGAGGGCTCACGATCTCACCTCCTGGACAGACGCTCTGCCTCTGGTTCTGCTAGGCATCCGAGCCACGCACAAACCGGACATCGGTGCCACAGCAGCGGAGCTCGTGTACGGCTCTACGGTGATATTGCCCGGAGAGTTCTTTCACTCTTCAGCACCGGCTTCTGACCCGTCTTCGTACGTGAACAGACTGCGACGTCATATGGCGAAACTTAGGCCAACTCTGCCACGTCCGTTTCAGCAGCGTTCATACGTTCCCAGTGCCCTGTCAACGTGCACTCACGTTTTCGTGCGCAAAGATGGTCATCGCTATCCCCTGGAGAGTCGGTACGACGGTCCCTTCTTGGTGAAGGCCAGGACTGGCAAGACCATTACCATCATGAGACGCAGCAAGGACGACGTCATCTCCATTGATCGCTGCAAACCGGCATTTGTCGAAATAGCTGAAGACCGTGCTGCTTCATCGCCGATCATAAACGACTCCACGTCAACAGAACCTGACACTACCGAGTTGTTTGTCAGAACCGACGCGCTTGTTCACCGGACATATGAGTGCACAGACAGCAACACGCACAGAACTTCACAGCACACACACCCACCGGTGGTTACAAGTAATTCGTGCATTAGAACACGCAGTGGACGCATTGTACGTGCCCCACAGAGATATCGACATGTCGCCTTTGTACTCGACAGTCTAGTGAGGGGGTAGTGTAGCACACACATCAATTCTGTTCCATGTATGTCAATTGTGTACACTGCTTTATTGTATTTGCATTTGCCAATTTTATCACTGTCACTGTATTACCGCGAGTGTCATTACGTATTTATTCCGTTATATAACAATTATGTGTGCACGGTGTTTGTATATGCTTTTGATTGTTATTGCTGTTTTATTTATCGCAAAATGTTAGACGCGCATGCGCGTCAGACAAACACACACACACACACACATACACATTCATCATGTTGCACACGGTAGCAGTGACGTCACGTGTAACACCACACCGTACGGTTACAACGTGCGGTATATAAAGCGTGCACCTTCGGCAATAAAGGTCTCTTTCACGTCGTCGGCTCTGAGTTTGACTGGTCTCCACGGTACCGCTCCCGCTCCCTGCAAAAATCAGCGAGTTAACCTACGCAATATACATTTCGGTCTTTTTAAAGACCACATCGCCCTCACAGCGTTTTGCCAAGGATAGATTGTGCTCTGCCGCCTGCCTTGGACTGAATACCGTAGCCAGTTATTCCTCCGAGACAGACACCCATAGAGGTGGGCTTGAGCACATTTGATTCTGAGGCATCAGACGTTCGCTTTAAACCGTCGAGTCTGACTAGTGTCACTTAGCGGTGCACTCCCAGCTCGGACGTCTCTTAGCAAGACGGAAGGTTTTTATACCGAGCGTCGCGCTGTCGGGTAGTCGATTTCGGGTCGACAGACAGGGCACACCCTGTCGTTCCAGTGCGCTGCAGTTGGCGTTAGTGAGTGACTGGGTCTCACACCCTCCGTCACTCGTACACTACGCCACTGGTTCATGGCACACCTGCTGCCACAGCCACTGGGACTGATCGCTAGCGGCATCATGCCCATCAGCGACAAGGTAACCTGTGTGTTTTTATTTTTTGACACACCGAAATTCCACCGTTGTCACTGTAATGTAGTGTTTTCGCTAGGCTCGAAGTGGAAGCTTTGGGGGTCGGGGACCAGGAACCATTGACCAGGGATTCATCACTCACGTTGAATGAGGCGGTTGATATTGGACTCACATTTGAGGCTAATCGAGCGCACATGGCTGTTTTTCAGACAGATTACAACACTGTCAATGCTCTAGCAAATTCAAAGGGATCTAGTAGAGCTAGCAACGACAGCAACATCGCTAAATGCAGATACTGTGGAAATTCGCATGCTCCTGATAGGAAACAAAGCACTTGTTACAAATGCAATAATGTCGGACATTTTGCTTCCATGTGCAAATCTACCGGGCAATCATTTGGGTCTCGACGAATACACACAGTTCATAATAATGACACTGTTGAAAAGCCGGAATGTTCTGGTGGCGATACATTCACGTTTTGTAACACCGACTTTACGGGTAACTTTCACAAGAGAGAAGTGCTTGTATATTTATCCGCGAGTATCCCAGGGATGAAAGGCATTCATACCTTGAGGGCTAAGGTTGATACTGGAGCCGATGGTAACATTTTGCTGAAACGGTGTTTAGATAGAATACCCAACACTGTTGATGTTCAGCAAGATGAGACAAAGATTCATGTCTACGGTGGAATTCAAGTAGATCAATGTGGATTTCTGACCATTGATTGTATATTTGAAGGAAAAACATAATCTCTGAAGTTTCACATTTTGAATACCACTGGTCCAATTTTGATCGGATTGCCAGTCTGTATTGAGCTGGACAGGGTGAAGTTACATCAGAGTGTTTATGCCATTCAACAGCAGAAAATTACAGGCATTGACGGTTTGATAGACAAATTCCCGGATGTTTATCAGCGACTGGGTTGCTTGCCTGGTATTGCCCACTTGGACGTGAACCCAGATGCCCCGCCTGTCGTTCATAGCCCTCGACAATAACCTATCAGTGTCCAAGAGGAATTGAAAGCTGAACTACAGAGAATGCAAGACTTAAATGACATTGAGCGTGTGCAAGCGCCCACCGATTGGGTATCGAGCATTACGGTTACAAGAAAACCAAGTGGTACACTGCGAGTTTGCTTGGATCCACGAGATATCAATAAGGCCATTAGACGACCGCATCATCTTATTATTACAACCCAAGAAATAACATGCTATGGCTGGATCGACTGTTTTTTCTAAGCTTGATGTTAAATCGGGATACTGGGCTATCAGACTTGATGAGCACTCGAAGAAACTGACAACTTTCAATAGCCCTTTGGGAAGGTTCTGTTTCAAACGGCTACCGTTTGGCATCTATGCTTCACAAGACATTTTTCTACTGAAAATGGACCAATTTTTACAAGGTCTCACTGGTTTTATCAATATTGCAGATGATATTGTTGTGTTTGGCCAGAACCAGGATGAGCATGACTTACGCTTATTTCAGTTGATGAAACGAGCACACGAATGTGGGATCGTACTAAACGCCGAAAAGTGTAGCGTTGGTGTTGATGAAGTGATATTCTTTGGCAATGTGTACTCCGCGAAAGGTTGCAAGCCAGATCCACGCAAGGTGGACGCTCTGAAGGGTATCTGTGTGCCCAAGTCGCGGTCCGAATTGCAATCTTTTCTGGGAATTTGTACATATTTATCGAAATATATTCCAAACTTTTCTGAGAAAACTCATCGTCTGCGACAACTCTTGAAGTCAGATGTGGAATTTCAATGGCTGACGTGTCACACAGATGAATTCGAGACTCTCAAGTCGGTTGTGAATTATGATGCTGTTCTATCTTTTTATGACCCGACAAAACCTTTAGTCGTTGACGTTGACGCTTCTGGTATAGCATTAGGTGCTGTGCTGTGGCAAGTTGGTCGTCCTGTAGAATATGCTTCAAATATTTTACATATGCAGAAACACGCTACAGCAACATTGAGCGAGAGCTGCTGGCGGTTGTATTGGCTTGTGAAAAATGTCATGTGTATCTGTATGGTCGCGAAACAACAGTTATTTGCGACCATAAGCCATTGGAAATGATTATGCTGAAACCAATATATCGAGCTCCAGCTCGCTTGCAGCGGGTGCTTTTGAGGATTAGCGACTACAATATCACGATCCAGCATCGACCTGGTAAAACATTAACGATCTCCGATTCTTTGTCGCGTCTCCCGAACGTGAGTCTTAAATCCAGCGACGCGATTTCCCTAGATGTGCGTGTCAGTCTAGTGTCTTTTTCATCGTCACTTATGGAAGAGCTGCGTCAAGAAACAAAGACCGACGAAGAGCTGATGCTGTTGTGGCGCACTATTTGTGCTGGTTGGCCGAGGCGCATACAAGAGATATCACCGTTGATTCAACCATACTGGAGTGTGCGCGATACTCTTATCATTGATGACGGACTTGTGCTAAATGGAGATGCCGTTGTTATCACTGTGTCACTACGACTGTGGTATCTGAATAGGATTCACGAAGGCCATCAAGGTGTAGTAAAGATGAATCTGAGGTCCAGGGACACCGTGTTTTGGCCCACCATTCGCAGGGACATTGAAAGGCGCGTGGCATAGTGTATCCACTGCCAAAAGGCTCGTCCTTGCACCAGTGCTGCTGCTTTTTTGGAGGAACATCAGCACCCGATTCCCTCTGCACCGTGGGTGGAGGTCAGTGTGGATTTGTTTTACTACAATGTTGCTGACTATATGCTAGTTGTGGATCACTACTCGAAGTACCCATTTGTGAATCGTCTAATGGAAGATACAACGAGCAAACACGTGATCAATCAATTGGCAAAATTGTTCGCTGAACAAGGATCACCGCACTCACTTTACAGCGACAATGGACCGCAATTTGCAAGTCATGATTTCAAGCAATTTGCAAATTTTTCGAGTTCAATCATGTTACTTTCTCGCCTCACTACGCACAGAGTAACGGCATTGCTGAACGTCACGTGCGAACTGTTAAGGAGCTAATGAAGAAGTGCACAATGAGAGCCGAATTTTACGCTGGTCTGCGAACTCTGCGTAGCACTCCTATTGATTCGATTTTTCCATCTCATGCAGAATTACTGTTCCGTCGCTCAATTGATACTTTGCCTCGTCACACGAATGGTAACGCTGTTGTCCGAGATCGTCTTGAGCATGTGCGCGAGTAGCAGCGGATCAACTATAATCAGCGATACAAGCGACCCTCACCACCGGCCGTGTTCAAACCCGGAGAAACTGTGTATACGCGTGATCCCAAATCACGGATGTGGAAGCCCGCTGAGGTTGTCGGTCGTCACACTGCATCTGCATCTTACTTTTTGAAGAGCATACCGGTTGCGTCTCCAAAAAAGGCAGCGGACGATACTGTTGCAGTTCCGTCTCCGAAGAAGAGCCCTGCCGATTCGCCGCCTCCACGTAACGAGACATCTTCAACTGTCGCGGGTTGGTCACCGGACAGCACGCCGGAAGAATCTACGTCAACTACAACTCGTATGTCAAATGGCGCACAGCCTGTTACCTTCAGGAGGTCCGCGGCGCATAACCGATCACCATATCGCACGCGCTCCGGACGACTTGTGGTCCCTCCATCTCGTTTACAAAACAAGGGGGATGTAATGAAGTGTTTTCGCTAGGCTCGAAGTGGCAGCTTTGGGGCTCGGGGGTGGGTGTGACTACGCCGGCGGTGTGTGTTTGTTTGCATAATGTTTCGGGTATATTTTGATGTATAAAGTTTAATAGTTGTTTGTGAACCCAATACAGAGTTGGTTTGGGATCTTTATTAATCACCAACAACATAACATTACAGTCACCAGTGAGGTGTCAGCTTAAGCTTATTAAACATGCAATCCTAGCGCAACCCTGAATGCTCAAAACGTTTTGTAATAATAATTATTTAATGTAAAATGCTCATATTTTTTACTCAAAATGTAAGTTTTGCATAATTAAATCACCTTCACTACCCTTTTCATGGGTTTCAGAGAAATTTCTGCAAAAAAATGTTGGCGCAATATTTAGGATTTTTAATTCGACGTTTATAGATTTTTAGGGCACCAAAAGGTCCTCTAACGATAATATACCCAATTAAATTAATTCAGCAAAATTATTGGGGGTTTTATTTGCATATTCATACCCACCGTCAATTTGTCGAGAGGCACATATACCACCAGGATCTACGTATACGATCTCGTACTACATCCGCATCTAAAGCCCATGATTGACAGAATACCGTACAGCAGAATACCACGAAGGTTGTGTGGCTCGGTGGGAGGCTGAAACTCCCCCCAAGCCCGCAATTCGTGCCGCCACTGTACACGTGTAACACAAGGAATAATTCACCCCTAAACAGATCATGCATATATTTTCCTGTGTGTCTAGTCACTCTCCTCACTACGGGTCCGTCTTAGTCGCTGACAATTCGACCATGAAGCTGGCTGTACCGGATAACATGATACCAGTAGAGGGGCGAAGCCCAACCAGACAATGTAGTACATTAATGAAGGACCTCAATACACACTCTTAACGCAAAAGGGTAAATATACACATTGGACAGTTATACAGTGATAGTTAGACAGTTATATAGTTATACAGTGACAGCATAGGTGTAGCGTAGTAGGTTTTTGTGTACGCCGACTCACGTCAATCGTTGCTTATATTTGTTATATTTTATGTTTTATATTTTATATATTTGTAACCATTGTAAATGTGCGCGTTGCGCTACGTACGCATGTATGTTATATTTTCGTGAGGTGGAAGTGATTCTGGCGTGTAACTATCCAGAAGTGCCACGTAAGAGGTTAAGGCGTACTGGTATGTATCTGGTGTCTTGGTGGGATTCGATTGTGGGATTTGTTGTTATTTATTAAATTATACTTTTACTCAGTGTTGGCTGTTGTTGTTTATTGAATCATATTTATTGTTGTTGCTGTTTATTGAATCATATTTATTGTTGTTGTTGTTTATTGAATCATATTTATTGTTGCTGCTGTTTATTGGATCATATTTATTGTTGTTGTTGTTTATTGAATCATATTTATTGTTGTTGCTGTTTATTGAATCATATTTATTGTTGTTGTTGCTTATTGAATCATATTTATTGGTTTTGTTGATTATTGAATCATATTTACTTGTGATGTTGTTGTGGTATATTGCTGAGCCATTAGTGTGTGTGTGAGTAATAAAGCTGATCGACTCACACGTGTTACAATGTCTTGGATCAGCGCACACCGAGAGATGGGTGACTGTATTTATCGAATGACGGTAAGTGAGATGCATGCTCAGCATCACTTCGGATTGTAAAGGAAAGTTGTGGGAGCTAAAGAAAAAGTTGAGTGGGCTTGGCGAAGCATTAGGAGCTGCACTCGAACGCTGACTACATAATATTATAATAAGGGACTGGGGTACACTGATTGGGTCCTCGAACTTGAGCCAAAATTACAGGACTTCGTTAACAGTGGTAAAAAATGTTAATGTCCATGATTATGATTGGGGGGGGGGGGGGGGGCTTGGCATATTTTGGTGGGCTGTAGCCCCCCCCCCCCCAAGCCTCTCTTGGTGCCACCACTGTTGGAGGCACCCGCATATCAAACCAAACATTCCTGAAAAAGACGATGGAGACTTTTTTAAAGTGAATGAAATCTGGGTCAAGCCGCAAGGAGCGCGATGTACGACACGGTGGGCCCGTGGAAGGGTCACAGGTTTGGTTTCACCTATCAACGTCGAAGTGAGCGGTGTGTCGCGTCATATCGTAGACGTTCGGCGTATATTTTAGAATGAATCTGATAGCGACAAGGAGGTTCCCCAAGAAGTATCAAAGTAATCAGCACCTGAAGAGAATAGCAGAGGCGTTGAGAGCAACATGCAGCCAGAGCTCATACTAAGGAGATAAACACGAGAAAGGAGGAGATCAGCGTGTCTAAGCGATTATGTGTAGTGTCTTGTATTTGTTATTCATCTTTGTATGATTTTTATATCACGGGGGCGTGTGGTGCCGGCGCAGTGAGCGCAAACATGTGTGAACATTCGAGTGTGACCTCGGGTGGTTCAAGGTCGCGCGGTGTCACGGCGGCACTGATACTGACATGTAGTTGTATGTGCATATGTACGCACGCGCGAGTGAACTAAACGTGAGGGCAGTGAGCTGAGGGTGTTGATCAATGTATGAGGGTATGGGTCGTTGCCCAGTGTTACGCGCTGTTTTCTGTTAGTGTCTTTTTCTCTGCCAGGTAATCATATATTCATCTTTTTGAATACATTATATTACAATCCAGAACTATACTCCATATTTTCCATCATTGGCTCAATGGCGCATTCCGGAGTAAAATATTCAGTTTTCCAAATATTCATTTACCTAAAAGTAATAGAAACATTAAGTATGACTTATATTAATCTTAATATAGCACAAATTTGTGCAATGGTTTAATTAAAAACATATATTAACATGTAAATGATAGGAAAGGACAGATTTTTAAACATAATGTGTTTATGGAATATGAGCATTTGAAAAATACTAACAGGATAATTTTTACAGTTTTGGGTGGGCTTATTGGACCGTACTACTTAAAAATCTAGTATTTCAGGCCTGAAAAGTGGCATGGGCTTAATGGCAAAGTGGGCCTAATGGCATTTGATAACAAAAGGTCATTGAATGAAATTAATGTATTGACAATTTACATTTTTATATGTGTGGTATTGTACACTAATTATTTTATCCTTTCTTATCGTTTCTTACATTAATTTCGTTTATTACCGTGACTGACGGTCTTGATGCATTTATAAATGCTCACACAGGCCTAATACGGAATATTCCTACAGCACCCCTGATAATTGATTGAAATCACACCATCTGTGGTAGATTTCAACACCCTATTTTCAGAGCGATCATCTCGCAAATTATTGCATTTATAAAGTAGTCAGTTATAATTTTTTCAATTATGAAATAATTAGCTATTTAAATACAGCTAATCGACACCAATTTTCATACTACATTGCAGGGCAATATAATGAGTATTAAAGATTTGAAATTTGAAACAATGTAGGAAACCATTTGCCCTATACAAGATAAAACCTATTCTACACTTTTTCACTCATTAATCAAAACAAGATTGATAAAAAAGCAAGTTGGGAGTAAAATGGTTACTTTTATATTTCAGCAGCATTCAAATTGTACACATTTGTACCTACGTTAAATGCACAAAGTGCATCAATAGGGTTTCGGATAGTTCCAATGTCAAATAATTTTATATATACAGTATACATAAATTACACACAACAATGAGTAATAAATGCGATACTTGCAACTTATTTCATATATGCTAACGGCGACCAAACGTCGGTGGAAGTCAATTAAAATTAAATGAATTAAATTGATCGAGACAAAATGAATAAATGTGAAATTTATACGTGTAACGCAATTGTTTGTTTTTCACTTATCAAGAACTACCTTTGTGCGTTGAAATGACGATGAAGTGTGATGGTCTCACTAGAATTGCGAGCGTGCGATATGTTCCACTGACATTTGAATCGATTGTTTGCACAGCTTCATGTTCGTTTTATTTTTGCTACCAACGTAAATATTGCCGCACTACCATTACTATGTAATTAAGCCAAGGGCTAGTGCAAATTCTTCGATTCAGACACAAGGTGCTAGAAATCTATATTCACGGCAATAACTACTACTTTACAGGACATGTACAGTAAGGTGGGTGGATTTTTGAATTTTTGTTAGTGTTAAGCTGCGATAGAAGCACTTTTATGTGTATATTCTATTAATATGTATAATATTGCGATTATTACAGTACCTTTCACCGGTAATGCATTTAAAAATTACACTTTTTATCAATAACTAGCATTAAAACCCGCCCGTTGTGCGGAGCAATTCATAAAAATATTGCAAATTAAAAACAAATATGGCAAACTCATAAAAACCTTAATCAATTAAAAAGTCTAAATTTCATTATTTTTAATTTTATTTTGACAAAATATTTTCACTCAGCCCGCCTCATATTTAAACCCGGCCGACGTGCGGAATAATTCAGAACTCGAACACCATCCGTTCTGGTTCATGAAGTCAAATCCATTAGTTTTGTATATGAATTCATTCTACACGGTGAAATTGAACGTTTTATTGCTGCCCGCGGGACATTTTTATTTCATAAAAATGAGCCATCGCTTCGTTTGCGTTTGAAGCCCCTGATCATTGAACCAGCGAACCATGAACCAGCGCAATTATGTCACCTCATATTCAAGCATACATACACAGACAGACAGATAATTTCTTCTTTATGTATATATATAGCATTAAAACCCGCCCGTTGTGCGGAGCAATTCATAACATGAAATTCATATTCAATTCATAAAAATATGGAAAAATAAAAATAAAATAGGGTACACTCATAAAAATATTAATCAATTGAAAATTATAAGTTTAATTATTTTTATTTCGACAAAATATTTCCCCTCAGTCCGCCTGAGTCATTTTTAAACCCACCCGTCGTGCTGAATAATTCAGAACTCGAACACGATCCGTTCTGCATCTTGAAGTCAAATCCATTGGTTTTGTGTATGGATTAATTCTACAGGGTAAATTGAACGTTCTATTGTCTATAGTTGCTGCCCGCGGAGCATTTTTATTTTTAAAAAAATACTTTTTTTCAAATGAACCATTTGAAAAAAAATGAACTAAAAATGGAAACACTTTTTATAAACCCGCCCGTCGTGCTGAACAATTCATACAATAAAATTCATATTTGAAGTCAAATCCATTGGTTTTGTGTATGGATTAATTCTACAGGGAAAATTGAACGTTCTATTGTCTAAAGTTGCTGCCCGCGGAACATTTATATTTTTAAAAAAAATTACCTTATCTTAAATGAACCATTTGAAAAAATGATCTAAAAACACTTTTTTTAAACCACCCGTCGTGCGGAACAATTCATACAATAAAATTCATATCAAATCCATAAAATATAATGAATACAAATTGAAAACCAAAAAATGTAACCTATAAATATCTTAACCAATAGAAAAGTCTAAATGTGAATATTTTTGTTCTTATTTTGACAAATATTATCCCTCAACCCGCCTGATATATAAATTTGCTCGTCGTGTGGTATAATTCAGAACACAAACACGAAACAAACAATGAAAGATGATGAAATCTTTTCATCAGAATGTTTCCAAACTATATTTATTACTTAACATCATTCCCCAATATCATTTGCTTAAGTACTATTTCACTTTTACCGCTATAATATTTATTGTTAAAATTTATATATTTTCCGCTATCATTAAAACCCAATATAACCTGAGTCAAACCTACCCAACCCAACCCAACCATTCAATCTTGACCGAACTCAGCCTAGTCTGAGGTGATTTAACTTATTAGTTTGTGATCACAAAACATACTGATTCGATCATAATTTGTAATCAGAAGAATGAGATTATCTACCCCAGGGGTCCCAAGCACGCGGCCACCAATACTTATCTCTCAACCCGCCAATATAGTATCGGAACCAAACTGTAAGGCAGCTAAATTCACATTTGTTACATAATGCGATATAATTATACACCATTATCATATTATCTCATAATTCCCGGTTAATGCTTCCACTAATGCATCATATTCATACAGTTGTTATTTTTTGGATTACACCGATATTACAGCCCTTGATATTACAGCCGATATTATATTATGCAATCTATATTCTGCTACGTATTATTCCTAATACATATATCATCAGATCGCAAAATATATTTAAAGGTTCACATCATTCTCCAAAATCATTTGCTTAAGAGCTATTCTACTTTTATCGCTAGAATATTTACTGCTAGCAAAATGTCATATACCTCGCTATCATTTAAACCCACTCTTTATAGATACACTTAAGCCCGCCCGTCGTGCGGAACAGTTCATAAAATATAATTAATATTCAATTCATAAAAACATTATTGAAAACTGGAAAAAAAATCCAACCCATAGGAAAGTTTTAGCCAATATAAAAGTCTAAATGTGAAATTTATGTTTCAATTTAGAAAACATGTTTTTCCACAACCAGCCTCATATTTAAAGCTGCCCGTCGTGCGGAATAATTCAGAACTCAAACACGAAACAAACATAAAGAAAATTGATGAAAAACGACCAACAGAAAAAGTCAAATTTGTAAATTCTTGTTTTAATTATTGACGATGTTTTTCCCTCAACACTGCTCAAATTCACACCCGTCCTTCGTGTGTAGTAATTCAGAAGTGTAACACTATCAAAACAATGAAACTTTCGGTCATCTCTATAATTCCAGATTAATTCTTCCGCTAAAACAGCATATGCATATAGTTGGCATTGCATGATATTACAACCCGTATCCTTATGCAACTTAAGCGTATGCAGCTTGAAATTAAACCAATTAAATTACACAGTAAAATTCAGTAGTTTACTTTGTTCCCAGTAGCATTTTATCCGCCCGTCGTGCGGAACAATTAATGTGTAAATATTGAGGACAATAAAGACTTTCTATTCAGTATAGTGTAGCATTAATTAAACTGTACGCAATGAAACCACACCATCCATGCTTGGAGCTGATATGATGCATTCTGAATTCTGATCTGGCTTCAGTGAAATTTAACCAGTGTATATTCCTGTGTAATTGCAAGTTGGCATAATAGCTGTCAAATTGGTAATATGTCCTTTTGACTTTACACCGCCGTAACTTCCTTCAGATACACTTTGGGAAATTACAAATTATACCGCATTGTAGAACACAATATTTCCAGCACGATGTTATAATTTATTTCTATGTGTAACAAATAGTTACAGAAAAATAATAGAAAATGAATTAATTTTAGTCACCCGGTGTTCAAGTCTAATTTTGGATGTATTTGAGAATTTTGCCAATTTTACACGTTTTTTGTATCATTTGTGGGTATAAATTACAAATAAGGAGGCGGAGGAATTCATAAAATGGAATTAATATTCATAAAAATTCATATTCATAAAAAATATTCCTAATTTAAAAAGAAAATGAAAACTCATAAGTGTCTCACTCAATAGAAAAGTCCAAGTGTGAATATTTTTATTTTTATTTTTAAATAATATTTTCCCTCAACCCGCCTCATATATAAACCCAACCATTGTGCGGAATAATTCAGAACACAAACATGTAACAAAATATGCAAATTCTAGCATGGAAACCAGCCCGTCGTGCGAAACAGTTCATACTATTAAATTTGTATTCAAGTCATAAGAGAAAATAAATATGAATTAAAAGAGAGTTGAGTAAACCCAAAAAAATCCTATTTAAACCTGCCCGTCGTGCTGAATAATTCAGAACTCTGACACAAAACAATGAAAAATGACTCATTTTTTATCATAATGTTTTCAAAATATATTTATAACTCAACATCACCATCTAGCATTAAAACCCGCCCTTTGTGCAGAACAATAAATAAAGTAAAATGAATATTAAATTAATAAAAAATGATTAGAAATTAAAAAAGACAAAGTAAACCCATAAAAAGTCTTAACCAATAGAAAAGTCTAAATGTGAATGTTTTATTTTAGATGTGGCAAAATATTTTCCCTCGAACTGCCTCGTATTTAAACCCGCCCGTCGTGCGGAACTATAAATAGAATATAATGAATCAAAAAGCAAAAATCTTATCCAATAGAAAAATATAAATTTGTAAATTCTTGTTTTAATTATTCACGAAGTTTTTTTCCTCAACAGTGCTCAAGTTCACACCCATCCTTCGTGTGTAGTAATTCAGAAGTGTAACACTATCAAAACAATGAAACCTTCTGTCATCTCTATAATTCCAGATTTATGCGTCCGCTGAAAAAGCATATTCATATAGTTGGCATTGCATGATATTACAACCCATATCCTTATGCAACTTAAGCTTATGCAACTTGAAATTAAACCAATTAAATTATACAGTAAAATTCAGTAGTTATCTTTGTTCCCAGTAGTATTTTACCCGCCCGTCGGGCGGAACAATTCATGTGTAAATATTGAGGACAATAAAGCCTTTCTATTCAGTATAGTGTAGCATTAATTAAACTGTACCAATAAAACCACACCATCCATGCTTGGAGCAAATATGATGCATTTTTAATTGTGGTTGGGCTTCAGTGAAATTTAATCGGTGTATATTCCTGTGTAATAGCAAGTGCGCATAATAGCTGTCAAATTGGCAATATGTATTTTTCACTTTACACCGCCGTGACTTCCTTCAGATACACTTAGGAAAATTACAAATTATACCGTATTGTAGAAAACAAGATTTCTAGCACGATGGTATAATTTATTTTTATGTATAACAAATAGTTACTGAGAAATAGTAGAAAAATGAATATATTTTAGTCGCCCGATGTTCAAGTGTAATTTTGATGTATTTGAGAAATTTTCCAATTTTACACGTTTTTTTGTATCATTTGTGGGTATAAATATAGCTTATCTTGTAGAACACAAAATTATCTACACAGTAGTATATCCCTGTGTAATAGCAAGTGCGCATAATAGCTGTCAAATTGGCAATATTTCCTTTTGACTTTACACCGCCGTAACTTCCTTCAGATATTTTTTGGAAAATAACAAATTATACCGTATTGTAGAAAACAAGATTTCTAGCACGATTGTATAATTTATTTTTATGTATAACAGATAGTTACTGAGAAATAGTAGAAAAATCCATTAATTTTAGTCGCCCGGTGTTCAAGTGTAATTTTGGATGTATTTGAGAATTTTGCCAATCTTACACGCTTTTTGTATCATTTGTGGGTATAAATTATAGCTTATCTTGTAGAACACAAAATTATCTACACAGTAGTATATTCCTGTGTAATCGCAAGTGCGTAAATTGTGATTGGACTTCAGTGAAATTAAATCAGTGTATATTCATGTGTAATCGCAAGTGCGCATAATAGCTGTCAAATTGGCAACATGACAATTTTATTTTACACCGCCGTAACTTCCTTCAGATACACTTTGGGAAATTAAAAATTATACCGTATTGTAGAAAACAAAATTTTAGCACGATGGTATAATTTATTTTTATGTGTAACAAACAGTTACTGATAAATAGTAGATAAATGAATTAATTTTAGTCGCCCGGTGTTCAAGTGTAATTTTGGATGTATTTGATAGTTTTGTCAATTTTACACGTTTTTTGTATCATTTTTGGGTATAAATTATAACTTATCTTGTAGAACACAAAATTATCTACACAGTAGTATATTCCTGTGTAATTGCAAGTGCGCATAATAGCTGTCAAATTGGCAATATTTCCTATTGAATTTACACCCCCGTAACGTCCTTCAGATACACTTTGGAAAATTAAAAATTATACCGTATTGTAGAAAACAAAATTTCTAGCACGATGGTATAATTTATTGTAATGTGTGACAAATAGTTCCTGAGACATGGGTAGAAAAATGAATTAATTTTAATCACCCGGTATTCAAGTGTAATTTTGGATGTATTTGAGAATTTTGCCAATTGTACACGTTTTTTGTATCATTTGTGGGTATAAATTATAACTTTTCTTGTAGAACACAAAATTATCTACACAATAGTATAATTTTTATAGCTGTACCATTGCTGGTTTATAAGGAATAGATAGCGAAATATTGACCAAAATATTCACGCTCTTGTGTGCTAATTTTGCCTTTTTGACTTTGTCATTTACACTTCACACCGCCGTAACTTTCTTTTAATACACTTTGTAAAATAAAAAATTATACTGTGTTGTAGAAAACAAAATTCCCAGCATGATGGTATTATTTATTTAAATGTGTGATAATTAGTTTTTGAGAAGTAGAGAAAAAAATATAGAAAATCGGACGCGTGGAGTTTAAATAAAATTTTGAATGTAGATTGATTTTGTTTCCATTTTACATGTTTTATATTTAATTTTTGGGTATAAATTATAATTCGTTGAGTAGAACATAAAATTTTCTACACAGTGGTATAATTTTTATAGTTGTACTATTGCTGGTTTAGGAGAAGTAGTCTTCAGAAAATTTACCAAAATTTTCGCATTTTTCAGGGTTCATTTTGTCTTTTCACCGCTATAACGTTTTTTGATTTCATTTTTGAAATTTACAATTTAATCTTAAGTGTAGACAAGAAAATTTCCAACGTGATGGTATAAATTGTTAGCGGGTAGGCTGAGTGGTGGCCGAATAATAGCTGATAGAAAATGGACCAAGGAGGGTCGAACAGACACACAGACACACAGACACACAGACACACACAGAGGATCTCTTTTATATATATAGACTAGCATTAAAACCCGCCCGTTGTGCGGAACAATTCATAAAAATATTGCAAATTAAAAATAAATAAGGCAAACTCATGAAGACCCGCCCGCCCGAAGGCAAACTCATGAAAACCCGCCCGACGTGAGGAATAATTCAGAACTCGAACACCATCCGTTCTGGTTCTTGAAGTCAAATCCATTAGTTTTGTATATGAATTCATTCTATACGGTGAAATTGAACGTTTTATTGCTGCCCGCGGGACATTTTTATTTCATAAAAATGAGCCATCGCTTCGTTTGCGTTTCAAGCCCCTTATCATTGAACCAGCGAACCATGAACCAGCGCAATTATGTCACCTCATATTCAAGCATACATACACAGACAGACAGATAATTTCTTCTTTATGTATATATATATATAGCATTAAAACCCGCTCGTTGTGCGGAGCAATTCATAACATGAAATTCATATTCAATTCATAAAAAATATGGAAAAATAAAAATGAAATAAGGTAAACTCATAAAAATATTAATCAATTGAAAATTATAAGTTTAATTATTTTTATTTCGACAAAATATTTCCCCTCAGTCCGCCTGAGTCATTTTTAAACCCGCCCGTCGTGCTGAATAATTCAGAACTCGAACACGATCCGTTCTGCATCTTGAAGTCAAATCCATAGGTTTTGTGTATGGATTAATTCTACAGGGTAAATTGTACGTTCTATTGTCTATAGTTGCTGCCCGCGGAGCATTTTTATTTTTTTTTAAATACCTTTTTTAAATGAACCATTTGAAAAAAATGAACTAAAAAATGGAAACACTTTTTTTAAACCCGCCCGTCGTGCGGAACAATTCATACAATAAAATTCATATTTGAAGTCAAATCCATTGGTTTTGTGTATGGATTAATTCTACAGGGAAAATTGAACGTTCTATTGTCTATAGTTGCTGCCCGCGGAACATTTTTATTTTTAAAAAAAATTACCTTTTTTTAAATGAACCATTTGAAAAAATGATCAAAAAACACTTTTTTAAACCCACCCGTCGTGCGGAACAATTCATACAATAAAATTCATATCAAATCCATAAAATATAATGAATACAAATTGAAAACCAAAAAATGTAACCTATAAATATCTTAACCAATAGAAAAGTCTAAATGTGAATATTTTTGTTCTTATTTTGACAAATACTATCCCTCAACCCGCCTGATATATAAATCTGCCCGTCGTGTGGTATAATTCAGAACACAAACACGAAACAAACAATGAACGATGATGAAATCTTTTCATCAGAATGTTTCCAAACTATATTTATTACTTAACATCATTCCCCAATATCATTTGCTTAAGTACTATTTCACTTTTACCGCTATAATATTTATTGTTAAAATTTATATATTTTCCGCTATCATTAAAACCCAATATAACCTGAGTCAAACCTACCCAACCCAACCCAACCATTCAATCTTGACCGCTCTCAGCCTAGTCTGAGGTGATTTAACTTATTAGTTTGTGATCACAAAATATACTGATGCGATCATAATTTGTAATCAGAAGACTGAGATTATCTACCCCAGGGGTCCCAAACACGCGGCCCTCCAATACTTTTCTCTCAACCCGCCAATATAGTATCGGGACCAAACTGTAAGGCAGCTAAATTCACATTTGTTGCATAATGCGATATAATTATACACCATTATCATATTATCTCATAATTCCCGGTTAATGCTTCCACTAATGCATCATATTCATACAGTTGTTATTTTTTGGATTACACCGATATTACAGCCCTTGATATTACAGCCGATATTATATTATGCAATCTATATTCTGCTACGTATTATTCCTAATACATATATCATCAGATCGCAAAATATATTTAAAGGTTCACACCATTCTCCAAAATCATTTGCTTAAGAGCTATTCTACTTTTATCGCTAGAATATTTACTGCTAGCAAAATATCATATACCTCGCTATTATTTAAACCCACTCTTTATATATACATTTAATTCGCCCGTCGTGCGGAACCGTTCATAAAATATAATTAATATTCAATTCATAAAAAATTAGTGCAAATTGAAAAAGAAAAACAAACCCACAGGAAGGTTTTAGCTAATATAAAAGTCTAAATGTGAAATTTATGTTTCAATTTATAAAACATGTTTTTCCACAACCCGCCTCATATTTAAAGCTGCCCGTCGTGCGGAATAATTCAGAACTCAAACACAAAACAAACACAAAGAAAATTGATGAAAAACGACCAATAGAAAAGTCAAATTTGTAAATTCTTGTTTTAATTATTGACGATGTTTTTCCCTCAACACTGCTCAAATTCACACCCGTCCTTCGTGTGTAGTAATTCAGAAGTGTAACACTATCAAAACAATGAAAACTTCTGTCATCTCTATAATTCCAGATTTATGCTTCCTCTAAAACATAATATGCATATAGTTGGCATTGCATGATATTACAACCCATATCCCTATGCAACTTAAGCGTATGCAACTTGAAATTAAACCAATTAAATTACACAGTAAAATTTATTAGTTCACTTTGTTCCCAGTAGCATTTTAACCCCCGGGCGGGACAATTCATGTGTAAATATTAAGGACAATAAAGCCTTTCTATTCAGTATAGTGTAGCATTAATTAAATTGTACCCAGTAAAACCACACCATCCATGCTTGGAGCTAATATGATGCATTCTTAATAGTAAATCTTCTAAATAGTAATTCAGAAGTGTAACACTATCAAAACAATGTAACTTTCTTTCATCTTTATAATTCCAGATTAATGCTTCCGCTAAAACAGCAGATGCATATAGCTGGCATTGCATGATGTTACAACCCGTATCCTTATGCAACTTGAAATTGAACCGATTAAATTACACAGTAAAATTCAGTAGTTTACTTTGTTCCCAGTAGCATTTTACCCGCCCGTCGTGCGGAACGATTCATGTGTCAATATTACGGACAATAAAGCCTTTATATTCAGTATAGTGTAGCATTAATTAAACTGTACGCAATAAAACCACACCATCCATGCTTGGAGCTAATATGATAAATTCTTAATTGTGATTGGGCTTCAGTGAAATTTTATCGGTGTATATTCCTGTGAAATCGCAAGTGCGCATAATAGCTGTCAAATTGGCAATATGTCCCTTTGACTTTACACCGCCGTAACTTCCTTCAGATACACTTTGGAAAATTAAAAATTATACTGGATTGTAGAAAAAAAAATTTCCAGCACGATGGTATACTGTATATTTATGTGTAACTAATAGTTACTGGAAAATAGTAGAAAAATGAATTGATTTTATTCGCCCGGTGTTCAAGTGTAATTTTGGATGTATTTGAGAATTTTGCCAATTTTACACGTTTTTTTGTATCATTTGTGGGTTTAAATTATAGCTTATCTTGTAGAACACAACAATATCTTCACAGTAGTATATTCCTGTGTAATCGCAAGTGCGTAAATTGTGATTGGACTTCAGTGAAATTAATCGGTGTATATTCCTGTGTAATCGCAAGTGCGTATAATAGCTGTCAAATTGGTAATATGTGCTTTTGAATTTACACCGCCGTAACTTCCTTCAGATACACTTTGGAAAATTAAAAATTATACCGTATTGTAGAAAGCAAGATTTCTAGCACGATGGTATAATTTATTTTAATGTGTAGCAAATAGTTACTGAGAAATAGTAGAAAAAAGAATTAATTTTACTCGCCCGGTGTTCAAGTGTAATTTTGGATGTATTTGAGAATTTTGCCCATTTTACACGTATTTTGTATCATTTGTGGGTATAAATTATAGCTTATCTTGTAGAACACAAAAGTCTCTACAGATTAGTATATTCCTGTGTAATCGCAAGTGCGTAAATTGTGATTGGACTTCAGTGAAATTAAATCAGTGTATATTCATGTGTAGTCGCAAGTGCGCATAATAGCTGTCAAATTGGCAACATGACATTTTGACTTTACACCGCCGTAACTTCCTTCAGATACACTTTGGAAAATTACAAATTATACCGTATTGTAGAAAACAAGATTTCTAGCACGATGGTATAATTTATTTTTTTATATAACAAATATTTACTGAGAAATAGTAGAAAAATCAATTAATTTTAGTCGCCCGGTGTTCAAGTGTTATTTAGGATGTATTTGAGAATTTTGCCAATTTTACACGTTTTTTGTTTCATTTTTGGATATAAATTATAGCTTATCTTGTAGAACACAAGATTATCTACACAGTAGTATATTCCTGTGTAATCGCAAGTGCGCATAATAGCTGTCAAATTGGCAATATGTCCTTTTGACTTTACACCGCCGTAACTTCCTTCAGATATACTTTGGAAAATTACAAATTATACCGTATTGTAGAAAACAATATTTCTAGCACGATGGTATAATTTATTCTTATGTTTAACTAATAGTTACTGAGAAATAGTAGAAAAATAAATTAATTTTAGTCACCCGGTGTTCAAGTGTAATTTTGGATGTATTTGAGAATTTGGCCAATTTTACACATTTTTTGTTTCATTTGTGGATATAAATTATAGCTTATCTTGTAGAACACAATATTATCTACACAGTAGTATATTCCTGTGTAATCGCAAGTGCGCATAATAGCTGTCAAATTGGCAATATGTCCTTTTGACTTTACACCGCCGTCATTTCCTTCATATACACTTTGGAAAATTAAGAATTATACCGTATTGTAGAAAATAAAATTTCTAGCACGATGGTATAATTAATTTTGATGTGTGACAAATAGTCACTGAGAAATAGTAGAAAAATGAATTAATTTTAGTCACCCGGTGTTCAAGTGTAATTTTGGATGTATTTGAGAATTTTGCCAATTTTACACGTTTTTTGTATCATTTGTGGGTATAAATTATAACTTTTCTTGTAGAACACAAAATTATCTACACAATAGTATAATGTTTATAGCTGTACCATTGCTGGTTTATGAGGAATAGATAGCGGAATATTGACCAAAATATTCACGTTTCTTGTGCTAATTGTGCCTTTTTGCCTTTTTGTCATTTACACTTCACACCGCCGTAACTTTTGTTTAATACACTTTGGAAAATTAAAAATTATACCGTGTTGTATCAAACAAAATTCCCAGCATGATGGTATTATGTATTTAGATGTGTGATAATTAGTTTTTGAGAAATAAAGAAAAAAGTATAGAAAATCGGACGCGTGGAGTTTAAATACAATTTTGAATGTAGATTGATTTTTTTTCCATTTTACATGTTTTATATTTAATTTTTGGGTATAAATTATAATTCGTTGAGTAGAACAGAAAATTTTCTACACAGTGGTATAATTTGTAGAGTTGTACCATTAGTGGTTTAGTAGGAGTAGTCTTCAGAAAATTGACCAAAATTTTCGCATTTTTCAGGCTTCATTTTGTCTTTTCACCGCTATAACTTTTTTTGATTTTATTTTTGAAATTTAAAATTTAATCTAAAGTGTAGACAAGAAAATTTCCAACGTGATGGTATAAATTGTTAGCAGGTAGGCTAAGTAGTGGCCAAATAATAGCTGATAGAAAATGGACCAAGGAGGGTTGAACAGACACACAGACACACACACAGACACACACACACACACACACACACACACACACACACACACAGAGGATCTCTTATATATATAGATAGACTAGCATTAAAACCCGCCCGTTGTGCGGAACAACTCTCAAAATGAAATTCATGTTTAATCCATAAAAAAATTGAAAATTAAATAAGAAAAAGGGTACAGTCATAAAATTGTAATCAATTGAAAAGTCTAAGTTTACTCTTTTTTTCTTTTTTTGACAGAATATTTTCCATCAATCTGCCTCATAATTAAACCCGCCCGTCGTGCGAAATAATTTATAAGTCAAACACGATCCATTGCAGATCTTGAAGTCAAATCCGTTAGTTTTGTTTATTAATTCATTCTACACGGTGAAATTGAACGTCATATTGTCTATAGTTGCTGCCCGCGGGACATTTTTATTTCATACACATGATCCATCGCTTCGTTTACGTTTGAAGCCCCTGATCTATACCATTGAGCCCGCGCAATAATATCACCTCATATTCAAGCATACATACACACTGAAAGACAGATAATTTCTTTTATATTTATATATATATATATATATATATATATATATATATATATATATATATATATATATGTATATATAGCATTAAAACCAGCCCGTTGTGCGGAGCAATTCATGAAATAAAATTCATATTATATAAATAAAAAAAATCAAATTAAAAAATATTATATTAAATCCATATATATCCTAATCAAATGAAAATTCTAAATTTCATTTTTTATGTTTATTTTGACAAAATATGATCCCTCAACCCGCCTCATATTGAAACCCGCCCGTCGTACGGAATAATTCAGAGCTCGAATACGATCCGCAAAAAGTTCAACCTGTAAATACGTTCACCAATAAAAACTCTAAATGTGAATATTTATGATTTTACTTTGACAAAATATTATCCCTCAATCCGCCTCATATTTGAACCTGCTCGTCGTGCGGAATAATTCAGAACACAAAGACGTAACAAACAATGAAAGTTCTTGCATGTAAACCCGCTCGTCGTGCGGAACGGTTCATACTATTAAATTTGTATTCAATTCATAAGAGAAAAGGAATAAATTTTTATTTCGACAAAATATTTCCCCTCAGTCCGCCTGAGTCATTTTTAAACCCGCCCGTCGTGCTGAATAATTCAGAATTCGAACACGATCCGTTCTGAATCTTGAAGTCAAATCCATTGGTTTTGTGTATGGATTAATTCTACAGGGTAAATTGAACGTTCTATTGTCTATAGTTGCTGCCCGCGGAGCATTTTTATTTTTAAAAAAATACTTTTTTTTAAATGAACCATTTGAAAAAATGAACTAAACAATGGAAACACTTTTTTTAAACCCACCCGTCGTGCGGAACAATTCATACAATAAAATTCATATTTGAAGTCAAATCCATTGGTTTTGTGTATGGATTAATTCTACAGGGGAAATTCAACGTTCTATTGTCTATAGTTGCTGCCCGCGGAACATTTTTATTTAAAAAAATTACCTTTTTTAAATGAACCATTTGAAAAAATGATCTAAAAACACTTTTTTAAACCCACCCGTCGTGCGGAACAATTCATACAATAAAATTCATATCAAATCCATAAAATATAATGAATACAAAATGAAAACCAAGAAATGTAACCTATAAATATCTTAACCAATAGAAAAGTCTAAATTTGAATATTTTTGTTCTTATTTTGACAAATATTATCCCTCAACCCGCCTGATATATAAATCTGCCCGTCGTCTGGTATAATTCAGAACACAAACACGAAACAAACAATGAAAGATGATGAAATCTTTTCATCAGAATGCTTCCAAACTATATTTATTACTTAACATCATTCCCCGACATCATTTGCTTAAGTATTGTTTTAATTTACCGCTATAATATTTATTGCTATAATTTATATATTTTCCGCTATCATTAAAACCCAATATAACCTGAGTCAAACCTGCCCAACCCAACCCAACCATCCAATCTTGACCGTACCCAGCCTAGTCTGAGGTGATTTAACTTATTAGTTTGTGATCACAAAATATACTGATTCGATCATAATTTGTAATCAGAAGACTGAGATTACCTACCCCAGGGGTCCCAAGCACGCGGCCCACCAATACTTTTCTCTCAACCCGCCAATATAGTATCGGAACCAAATTGTTACAAACAGCTAAATTCACATTTGTTGCATAATGCGATATATTTATACACCATTTAAGTCACATTTACATTAGTGAGTCTGGATCTTGAAGGCAAGCCCGTGAGTTTTGTATATGGATTCATTCCACATGGTAAAATTGAATGTTTGAATCCACCCGTCGTGCGGAACTATTAATAAAACAAAAGTAATACATATTTAAATGCAAACAGCCAGTCTAATAGAAAACTCTAAATTGAAAAATCTATACCAATAGAAAATTCCTGTTCTGAATTTGCATATTCTTATTCTAATAATTGACGGCATATTATTCAGTCAAGCCGCCTCATACTTAAGCCTGTCGTCAGGGATAATTTCGAAATGTAAACACAAAATAAAAATAATTTTTTTATTATATATATGAACTTTTTTCCATAATATTATTCATAATTCCCGGTTAATGCTTCCAGTAATGTATCATATTCATACAGTTGTTATTTTTTGGATTACACCGATATTTCAGCCCTTGATATTACAGCCGATATTATATTATGCAATCTATATTCTGCTACGTATTATTCCTAATACATATATCATCAGATCGCAAAATTATTTGAAGGTTCACATCATTCTCCACCATCATTTGCTCAAGAGCTATTCTACTTTTAACGCTGGAATATTTACTGCTAGCAAAATATCATATACCTCGCTATCATTTAAACCCACTCTTTATAGATACATTCAAGCCCGCCCGTCGTGCGGAAAAGTTCATAAAATATAATTAATATTCAATTCATAGAAAATTAGTGCAAATTGAAAAAGAAAAACAAACCCATAGAAAAGATTTAGCCAATATAAAATTCCAAATGTGAAATTTATGTTTCAATTTAGAAAATATGTTTTTCCACAACCCGCCTCATATTTAAAGCTGCCCGTCGTGCGGAATAATTCAGAACTCAAACTCGAAACAAACACAAAGAAAATTGATAAAAAACGACCAATAGAAAAAGTTAAATTTGTAAATTCTTGTTTTAATTATTGAGGATGTTTTTTCCCTCAACAGTGCTCAAGTTCACACCCATCCTTCGTGTGTAGTAATTCAGAAGTGTAACACTATCAAAACAATGTAACTTTCTTTCATCTTTATAATTCCAGATTAATGCTTCCGCTAAAACAGCAGATGCATATAGCTGGCATTGCATGATGTTACAACCCGTATCCTTATGCAACTTGAAATTGAACCGATTAAATTACACAGTAAAATTTAGTAGTTTACTTTGTTCCCAGTAGCATTTTACCCGCCCGTCGTGCGGAACGATTCATGTGTCAATATTACGGACAATAAAGCCTTTATATTCAGTATAGTGTAGCATTAATTAAACTGTACGCAATAAAACCACACCATCCATGCTTGGAGCTAATATGATAAATTCTTAATTGTGATTGGGCTTCAGTGAAATTTTATCGGTGTATATTCCTGTGAAATCGCAAGTGCGCATAATAGCTGTCAAATTGGCAATATGTCCCTTTGACTTTACACCGCCGTAACTTCCTTCAGATACACTTTGAAAAATTAAAAATTATACTGGATTGTAGAAAACAAAATTTCCAGCACGATGGTATACTTTATTTTTATGTGTAACTAATAGTTACTGGAAAATAGTAGAAAAATGAATTGATTTTATTCGCCCGGTGTTCAAGTGTAATTTTGGATGTATTTGAGAATTTTGCCAATTTTACACGTTTTTTTGTATCATTTGTGGGTTTAAATTATAGCTTATCTTGTAGAACACAAAATTATCTACACAGTAGTATATTCCTGTGTAATCGCAAGTGCGTAAATTGTGATTGGACTTCAGTGAAATTAATCGGTGTATATTCCTGTGTAATCGCAAGTGCGTATAATAGCTGTCAAATTGGTAATATGTGCTTTTTACTTTACACCGCCGTAACTTCCTTCAGATACACATTGGAAAATTACAAATTATACCGTATTGTAGAAAAAAAGATTTCTAGCACGATGGTATAATTTATTTTATATATAACAAATAGTTACTGAGAAATAGTTGAAAAATGAATTAATTTTAGTCGCCCGGTGTTCAAGTGTTATTTAGGATGTATTTTAGAATTTTGCCAATTTTACACGTTTTTTGTTTCATTTGTGGATATAAATTATAGCTTATCTTGTAGAACACAAAATTATCTACACAGTAGTATATTCCTGTGTAATCGCAAGTGCGCATAATAGCTGTCAAATTGGCAATATGTCCTTTTGACTTTACACCGCCGTAACTTCCTTCAGATATACTTTGGAAAATTACAAATTATACCGTATTGTAGAAAACAATATTTCTAGCACGATGGTATAATTTATTCTTATGTTTAACTAATAGGTACTGAGAAATAGTAGAAAAATGAATTAATTTTAGTCACCCGGTGTTCAAGTGTAATTTTGGATGTATTTGAGAATTTTGCCAATTTTACACGTTTTTTGTATCATTTGTGGGTATAAATTATAACTTTTCTTGTAGAACACAAAATTATCTACACAATAGTATAATTTTTATAGCTGTACCATTGCTGGTTTATGAGGAATAGATAGCGGAATATTGACCAAAATATTCACGTTTCTTGTGCTAATTGTGCCTTTTTGCCTTTTTGTCATTTACACTTCACACCGCCGTAACGTTTTTTTAATACACTTTGGAAAATTAAAAATTGTACCGTGTTGTAGCAAACAAAATTCCCAGCATGATAGTATTACTTATTTAGATGTGTGATAATTAGTTTTTGAGAAATAGAGAAAAAAGTATAGAAAATCGGACGCGTGGAGTTTAAATAAAATTTTGAATGTAGATTGATTTTTTTTTTCCATTTACATGTTTCATATTTAATTTTTGGGTATAAATTATTATTTGTTGAGTAGATCAGAAAATTTTCTACACAGTGGTATAATTTGTATAGTTGTACCATTGTTGGTTTAGGAGGAGTAGTCTTCAGAAAATTGACCAAAATTTTCGCATTTTTCAGGGTTCATTTTGTCTTTTCACCGCTATAACTTTTTTTATTTCATTTTTGAAATTTAAAATTTAATATAAAGTGTAGACAACAAACTTTCCAACGTGATGGTATAAATTGTTAGCAGGTAGGCCGAGTGGTGGCCAAATAATAGCTGATAGAAAATGGACCAAGGAGGGTTGAACAGACACACAGACACACACACACACACACACACACACACACAGAGGATCTCTTTTATATATATAGATATATTATTGTGTGTGCGTGCATATGTATTTGTGTGTGTGTGTGTGTGTACGTGGGTGTGATTTTGTGTGCATTGTTTTATGCTCGCACGGAGGTAGCTACGTCACACAAGCGCGAGCTGTGGGTGCATGCGCGTGTGGTATCCTCCCGGAGTCAACGGTCGCTCGTGCATGTTGGGCTGCCCAACTTGGTCAGTGCGTTACTGGTGAAGTGATAGTGTGGTGTTTGTGCAGTGGTATAGTGTGTTGTTCGGTGGAGAGTATTTAGTGTAGTAGTATTTAGTGCATTGTGTTGCGATGTAATCGTGTTGAATTGTGATTTCTTCTTATTTTTTTCGTGCTTACATTTAAATACAATTTTGCATCAGGTCTAGTATTGTATTAAATGTAGATTCGATTGTTTTTTGGTGCACGATAGACGCAGTTTTTACGTAGATTCCGAAAGTGTATAAATTGTGGCAAAATTTCAAGAATTACAAACTTCTGAATATTCCGAGGTTCTCTACGTAGATCATCAGATACGGATGATTCCCAAGCATTGGTGCAGCTCTTCTTAATGGTTTTGTAAGTTGTGTGTGTGTGTGTGTGTGTGTGTGTGTGTGTGTGTGTGTGTGTGTGTGTTTATGTGTGTGTGTGTGTGTGCATCTGTATGTGCTTAGTATTTGTCGACTTTCAGTTCTGCGCGGTGTTTGATGAATATGTGGACGTGCGAGTGCGTTTGTGTGTATGTGCGTGTATGTGTGTGTTTGAACAATATGCTGCCGCCGAGTCGGAGGAGCGGCGCTGGGGCGAGCCGCGACTCGGCACGGAAGAGGTCGTGCTTGCGGGGGGCGTGTGGCGATGTGTTGTTTCTCGGCTGTGTGTCTGGTGCAGTGTGCGGATTAAGTGGTGTTCTGTGTGCGAGAGAGTTCTGTGTTAGAGAGTTTTGCGCGTGAGAGTGCCCTTGTGAATTAATCTGTATTATCGTGACGTTCGTGTATTCTAATCAGAAATACATCTTAACTACTGCTTTGCTCGGCCTGTTCGCTACAGGTTTCCTTTATGATATCAGACACCTACTAAGACCAGAAGTGAAGATTGAAAGCATTCTGCTTGGCAAGTGCATATTAGATAGATCAGGATCCAGAGTTGAAAAAAATTCAGAAAATTTCAGTGAAGATTAATTTTAGAATTTGACATGCATTGGTGTGGAAAGAAAGTTGGATGGAAATACAATGACTTTTGAAGAGCGAGGCACCTGAGTGTTAGGTTGATCTACTGGCATTGTTGGCTGTCTCCAACCACACGGCTGATAAAAAGGCTACGGATATATTCAAGCAGACACACTAATTAAATACTGTCACTAAAAGGCAACACAACGCCGCAGGACGAGCCGCCTAGTGCCAGGCACACACACCGACTGGCTGCTTCACACGCGTACACACAGAATGCACTTGACTTATAGGTCACTGACCTCACAATGTGACCAGTGACCACACAAGGTGAGCGCACAAACGTAACCGCAACATACCCATTACTACAACGCTAGGATACACCCAAACAAGCATACACAGTATAAACGCCAATGCTATAACCAACACACGCGCGTGCATACACCTTGTACAAATGCGAGCCTACAGTCAAACACACATACACACACTCACACAACAAGAGGTCAAAATACGCAGAGGCGGTCAAAGTACCACACACACGCCACAGGAACCCCCTCCTAAAATCACGGCGAGAAGCGAACCGTAGGTTTGACGGCTCGACCTGATCGAGTATAGTAAACTTGTGTTTGTGGCGTGGTCTTTGGCAATTTAGTCTTGATGACCGCTTGTAATGACCAGTCGTTCTCGGGACCACGAGATATTGTTGTGTTCTCGATGAATGCAGGGCGAAGACGGTCGACACCGATGATTTCATGGCCTTTCCGCTGAATGGTGAATGTTTTTGGTGTGCGCTTCACGACCTCGTATGGGCCTTCATACACTGGCTGCAGCGGACGGCGATGGCCGTCGTGACGAACAAACACGAAGTCTGCCGTCGACAGCTCCGGTAGGCTGAATACAGCAGTATCAGCGGTGCGTGTCTGCTGGGGTCGAATCGCATCAAAATGAGCAGATAATTGTTCGGCAAATTTGTGATGAGTGAGTGTAGATTGTTTTGGCTTGCATAACAACTCGCCCGGCAGCCTCAACTTAGTACCGTATACAAGCTCAGCCGAGGAACAATGGAGGGGTCCCTTTATGCACGAGCGTATTCCCAGCAGAACAATTGGTAGTCTGTCTACCCAGTTTATGTTGCCACGTAAAGCGCCTTTGAGCTGGCGGTGCAGGCGCTCCACTAATCCATTGGCGGCAGGGTTGTATGCTGTTGTCATGCGCACCTCTGTACCGAGAGAGTTGTTCAATTTTTGCCACAAGTTCGATGTAAACTGGCTGCCCCTATCTGAAACAATGCTGCCAGGCACGCCAAATCGAGATATCCACGAGGAGATGAATGAACGTACGACGGTGTCAGCTGAAATGTCGGGCAGTGGACATGCCTCCGGCCAGCGAGTGAATCTATCCACCATTGTCAGTATGTATTGATATCCACTGGAGTACGGTAAAGGGCCGACAATGTCTATATGCACGTGCTGAAAACGACGATCTGGTAGCTCGAATTGTCCAGCCTGAGAACGATTGTGCCGTGTGAATTTTGTTGTCTGACAATGGTAGCACTGCTTTGTCCATGTGTGAACGTCACTTCTCATATCAGGCCAGACGAAGCGCTGTGACACAAGTTTAAGTGTGGCAGCTCGGCCTGGATGAGACAGTGTGTGTAACACTTTGAAAACACCGTGACGCATGTGTTCAGGTACAAGAGGTTTCGGAGAGCCTGTAGAAGTGTCGCATAGAAGTGGTTTCTCAGCGGCAGCTTGGAACGTTTGCCATTGTAGTTTTAAGCTACATTTTTTGTCGTGTTGCAGGCTCTGAAGTTGCGTGTCCTGGTGTTGAGCTTCTGCCATTGCTTGCAGATTAATGTTGTCAGCATGCTGTACACCTCAAACTCTTGAGAGTGCATCGGACACTACATTTTCTGTTCCACTCACGTGCTGGACATCAGAAGTGAACTGTAAAATGTAATCTAAGTGTCGCTGTTCACGTGGTGAATGTTGTGACACAGATGAACGGATGGTATGGACCAAGGGTTTGTGGTCTGTGAACAATGTGAACTCCCGCCCCTCGAGATATTGCCGGAAATGACGCGTTGCCAAATACGCAGCAAGGAGTTCTTTACCAAAAGCGCTGTACACAGTCTGAGGTTCAGTTAGTTGCTTGGACCAGAAAGCGACAGGGCGCCATGCGCCTTCACTGCGCTGTTGTAGTGCTGCACCGACGCCTGTGTTGCTGGCATCAGTCACTAAGCTGAGCGGTGCTTCATGATTTTGATGCTGTAGAACTGCTGTTCTACCGGTCATCTGGACGACCGAGGCACTCGCTGCATTCCGTCAATCAAAGGAGGCGCTCGGTAGAACAGCAGTTCTACAGCATCAAAATCCCGAAGCACCGCTCAGCTTAGTTCGATCGTCGCTTGTTATTTGTCAACAATTTGTGAAGAGGTGATAGCAGCGAAGCGGCATGAGGCAAAAAACGATGGTAAAAGTTGACCATACCTAAAAATCTGCGCAGCTGATCGTGTGTGGCTGGTTGCGGATATCTCGTAACAGCTTCAACTGCGTCGCGTTGCGGTGTGATGCCATGCTTGCTGACGGTGTGTCCCAGAAATGTGAGTTCAGACTTACCGAAAATACACTTTTTCGAATTGATTTTGATGCCATTGTCCTTCAAGCGTGAAAAAACAGTATGGAGATGCTGATGATGCTGTTCTTCGTTGTCACTAGCGATCAAAATGTCGTCAATATAAACGAAGACAAAGCTGATTCCACGGAAGATGGCGTCCATTAGTCTTTGCATCGTTTGTGCGCTGTTTCGCAAACCAAACGGCATTCGGAGCATGTCAAATAATCCAAATGTTGTAGTTATTGCCGTTTTGGACACATCATCTGGGTGAACCGGGATATGATAAAATGCTTTTACCAGGTCAATCTTGGAGTACACAGAGGTACCATACAGAGCACCGGAAAAGTCTTGTAAGTACGGTATCGGATATCTATCAGGGATAGTAATCCTGTTGAGTGCTCTGTAATCGCCACAAGGGCGCCAACTACCAGCATCAGACTTGGGCACCATGTGGAGAGCAGATGCGTACTCACTTTGGCTCGGCCGAATGATACCCTGCTTGAGAATCTTCCCAAACTCGTCTTTGGCGATTTGCATTCTCGCAGCGTCTAGCTTTCTCGGACGACAAAAGACTGGCGTGTCTTTAGTATGGATACGATGGAAAACACCGTGCTTGAGATCATCACTGGTGATTGAAGGCGACAAAAGCTCAGGATATTGATGCAATATCTTCTGATACCCGTGTTGGTGATCATCAAGACATGCAGATATCAGTGAAGGAGCATGAGAACCAGATCCTCGCGTTGTGACATGCGTCGTGTTGTCGATGATTTGGTGACAACGTGGATTTACGCTGATGTCATGTCGCGAGAGAAAATCGCATCCGATGATTGAAATGTCCAAGTCAGCGATAATGAACGACCAAGTGAATTCACGGCGTAATCCAAGCGATACCGTGAGAGTTTCACTTCCATGCGTGTTAATGACGCTTTTATTCACGGCCTGAAGTTTCAACGTCGGTGCGGATTGCAAATGAGATGACTTTTGACAATGACGCGAGGATAATATGCTATACTGTGCGCCGGTGTCGATAAGGAACGATACTTTTGACAGTGCATCCCAAAAGAAGAAAGGCCGTGTAGCTCGTTCGCCTGCGATGTCTGAGAGAGCGGAAGTTGGCGAGCACTCCGCCCTCTGCTTTATTTTAAATGCTTGCATGGTACTTGACATGCGCGAGCTTTGTTGCCAAATTTTCGATGATACCAGCATTCTGGAGCAGCGTCGTCGTCCTTGTCTGTAGGCGCTGGTGAAGATGCTCTCGATCGTGAAATTGAACGACGACCTTGGCGGTTACGCCCTCTCTGCTGAGCAATTTCCCAGAGTTGACGTTGTACATCGCGGAGTTGCTTTCTGATGTCAGCTAGCTCAGTTGCCACGGATTGTGCTTGCTCGCAACCAGTGCTGGAGTTGCATCCACTAATGGCGTTAACAGTTGAGTTGGCTTGAGGCAGTGCAGATAAAACTCGGTCTGCGGTACCAGCCAGAGTCTCCAAGGACGTGTCCGGCGGAAGAAACTGCAGAAATGGTGCAGCACGGTCAGGCATAGCCTTCAAAAATATCTGCCGCACGAGTGGAGAGTCTGAGTCTGGGATATATGGCGCCGTGAGATCTTGCAAATGGCGAAGGAATTGGCTCGGTCGCCGATCACCCAATTCTTGCGACTCAAGCAGCGAGCGTAGTTTTTGCTCGTTAGTCGCTCCAAGCCGAGCTTGCAATGCATTACACAGTTGTGTATAGGCGTCTTCTGGCGGCCGGCGAATTAAGTCTATCAATTCGCGTACATGATGCGGTGGAAGAAGTGATGCTGCCGTTTGAAAACGTAGAGTCTCCTGTTGGATGTTGGCTCTCGCAAAATAGAGATCAAGCTGTATGATCCACACGCTAGGGTCGTCTTCTACAAACGTTGGCGGATGACCCATGACGGCTTGAACAACTGACGTGGCGTCTGACTTGTTCGCACCGGTCATGGTGCTCAAGAGAACTGGCGAAATTGCGCAAACGTCGGAGTCACCAATTGTTGGCTGTCTCCAACCACACGGCTGATAAAAAGGCTACGGATATATTCAAACAGACACACTAATTAAATACTGTCACTAAAATGCAACACAACGCCGCAGGACGAGCCGCCTAGTGCCAGGCACACACACCGACTGGCTGCTTCACACGCGTACACACAGAATGCACTTGACTTATAGGTCACTGACCTCACAATGTGACCAGTGACCACACAAGGTGAACGCACAAACGTAACCGCAACATACCCATTACTACAACGCTAGGATACACCCAAACAAGCATACACAGTATAAACGCCAATGCTATAACCAACACACGCGCGTGCATACACCTTGTACAAATGCGAGCCTACAGTCAAACACACATACACACACTCACACAACAAGAGGTCAAAATACGCAGAGGCGGTCAAAGTACCACACACACGCCACAGCATCAAAGGCATCGTCCACCTAACGAATTACAGGGATTCAACCAGCCTAGGCGAATCCATCGCTGAATGTCCTCATCAAATCGCTGCCTGAGTCGCGGATCATGAGCGCAATAGTAGCAGCCCACGGTGTTTTTCAAGACAGGCTTCCATTTCACTTCCATTCCTCTTCACTTCCATTTCACCGACCACATTTCGCTTTCAAATTTTGCTTCTAAATCTGCATCTTCGCTCAACTGATGGGGAACATGAGCATCATTATTTGTCTGACTAGAGCAGCCCCTTGTTGTTCACCATACATGTAGCACTAACAATATATACCATCACGTTGGAAATTTTCTTGTTTACAATTTTGGCTAATTTTTAAATTTTAAAATTAAAAAAAAAAGCTATAGCGGTGAAAAGAAAAAATGAACCCTGAAAAATTCGAAAATTTGGGTCATTATTCCGCCATCTACTCCTTATAAACCATAAATGATACAGATATACAAATTATATTACTGTGTAGAAAATTTTCTGATCTACTTGTTAGGCTATAACTCAAATTCTAAAATTAAATATAAAACATGTAAAAATGACAAAATTACAATCTACATTCATAATTTCATTTTAACTTAAGGCGACCGATTTTATTTACTTTTTTCTCTATTTCTCAACAAATAAATATCATACATCTAAATAAATAATACCATCATGCTGGAATTTTTTTTTCTACAACACGGTATAATTTTTAATTTTCCAAAGTGTATTAAAAAAAAGTTGTGGCGGTGTGAATTCAAAATGACAAAGTCAAAAATGCAAAATTAGCACTGAAAAACGCGAATATTTTGGTCAATATTCCGCTATCTATTCCTCATAAACCAGCAATGGCACAGCTATAAAAATTTAACTATTGTGTAGATAAGTATGTGTTCTACAAGAAAAGGTATAATTTATACCCACAAATGATACAAAAAACGTGTAAAATTGGCAAAATTCTCAAATACATCCAAAATTACACTTGAACATCGGGTGACTAAAATGTATTCATTTTTCTACCCATTTCTCAGTAACTATTTGTTACACATAAAAATAAATTATACCATCGTGCTAGAAATTTTGTTTTCTACAATACGGTCTAATTCTTAATTTTCCAAAGTGTATTTGAAGGAAGTTAAGGCGGTGTAAAGTCAAAATGTCATGTTGCCAATTTGACAGCTATTATGCGTACTTGCGATTACACATGAATATACACTGATTTAATTTCACTGAAGTCCAATCACAATATACGCACTTGCGATTACACAGGAATATACTACTGTGTAGAGAATTTTGTGTTCTACAAGATAAGCTATAATGTATACCCACAAATGATACAAAATACGTGTAAAATGGGCAAAATTCTCAAATACATCAAAAATTCACTTGAACACCGGGCGACTAAAATTAATTCATTTTTATACAATTTATCAGTAACTGTTTGTTACACATAAAAATGATTTATACCATCGTGCTAGAAATCTTGTTTTCTACAATACGGTATAGTTTGTAATTTTCCAAAGGGTATCTGAAGGAAGTTACGGCGGTGTAAAGTCAAAAGGACATATTGCCAATTTGACAGCTATTATGCGCACTTGCGATTACACAGGAATATACACCGATTAAATTTCACTGAAGCCCAATCACAATTAAGAATGCATCATATTATCTCCAAGCATGGATGGTGTGGTTTTATTGCGTACAGTTTAATTAATGCTACACTATACTGAATATAAAGGCTTTATTGTCCTCAATAACGTTCCGCACGACGGGCGGGAAAAATGCTATTGGGAACAAAGTAAACTACTGAATTTAACTGTGTAATTTAATTGGTTTAATTTCAAGTTGCATAAGCATAAGTTGCATAAGGATATGGGTTGCAATATCATGTTATGCCAACTTATGCTGTTTTAGCGGAAGCATTAACCTGGAATTATAGAGATGACAGAAGGTTGCATTGTTTTGATAGTGTTACACTTCTGAATTACTACACACGAAGGACGGGTGTGAATTTGAGCAGTGTTGAGGGAAAAACATCGTCAATAATTAAAACAAGAATTTAAAAATTTGACTTTTTCTATTGGTCGTTTTTCATCAATTTTCTTTGTGTTTGTTTCGTGTTTGAGTTCTGAATTATTCCGCACGACGGGCAGCTTTAAATATGAGGCGGGTTGTGGAAAAACAGGTTTTCTGAATTGAAACATAAATTTCACATTTAGACTTTTATATTGGCTAAAACTTTCCTATGGGTTTGTTTCTCTTTTTCAATTTGCACTAATTTTTTTCTGAATTGAATATTAATTATATTTTATTAACTGTTCCGCACGACGGGCGAATTAAATGTATCTATAAAGAGTGGGTTTAAATGATAGCGAGGTATATGATATTTTGCTAGCAGTAAATATTCTAGCGATAAAAGTAGAATAGCTCTTAAGCAAATGATTTTGGAGAATGATGTGAACCTTTAAATATATTTTGCGATCTGATGATATATGTATTAGGAATAATACATAGCAGAATATAGATTGCATAATATAATATCGGCTGTAATATCAAGAGCTGTAATATCGGTGTAATCCAAAAAATAACAACTGTATGAATATGATGCATTAGTGGAAGCATTAACCGGGAATTATGAGATAATATGATAAGGGTGTATAATTATATCGCATTATGCAACAAATGTGAATTCAGCTGCCTTACAGCTTGGTCCCGATACTATATTGGCGGGTTGAGAGAAAAGTATTGGTGGGCCGCGTTTTTGGGACCCCTGGGGTAGATAATCTCAGTCTTCTGATTACAAATTATGATCGCATCAGTATATTTTGTGATTACAAACTAATAAGTTAAATCACCTCAGACTAGGCTGAGAGCGGTCAAGATTGGATGGTTGGGTTGGGTTGGTTTGACTCAGGTTATATTGGGTTTTAATGATAGCGGAAAATATATAAATTTTAACAATAAATATTATAGCGGTAAAAGTGAAATAGTACTTAAGCAAATGATATTGGGGAATGATGTTAAGTAATAAATATAGTTTGGAAACATTCTTATGAAAAGATTTCATCATCTTTCATTGTTTGTCTCGTGTTTGTGTTCTGAATTATACCACACGACGGGCAGATTTATATATCAGGCGGGTTGAGGGATAATATTTGTCAAAATAAGAACAAAAATATTCACATTTAGACTTTTCTATTGGTTATGATATTTATAGGTTACATTTTTTGGTTTTCAATTTGTATTCATTATATTTTATGGATTTGATATGAATTTTATTGTATGAATTGTTCCGCACAACGGGTGGGTTTAAAAAAGTGTTTTTTAGATCATTTTTTCAAATGGTTCATTTAAAAAGGTAATTTTTTGTAAAATAAAAATGTTCCGCGGGCAGCAACTATAGACAATAGAACGTTCAATTTCCCCTGTAGAATTAATCCATACACAAAACCAATGGCTTTGACTTCAAATATGAATTTTATTGTATGAATTGTTCCGCACGACGGGCGGGTTTAAAAAAAGTGTTTCCATTTTTGTTCATTTTTTCAAATGGTTCATTTAAAAACTTTTTTTTAAATAAAAATGCTCCGCGGGCAACAACTATAGACAATAGAACGTTCAATATTCCCTGTAGAATTAATCCATACACAAAACCAATGGATTTGACTTCAAGATGCAGAACGGATCGTGTTCGAGTTATTAATTATTCAGCACGACGGGCGGGATTAAAAATGACTCAGGCGGACTGAGGGGAAATATTTTGTCGAAATAAAAATAATTATACTTATAATTTTCAATTGATTAATATTTTTATGAGTGTACCCTATTTCATTTTTATTTTTCCATATTTTTTATGAATTGAATATGAATTTCATGTTATGAATTGCTCCACACAACGGGCGGGTTTTAATGCTATATATATACATAAAGAAGAAATTATCTGTCTGTCTGTGTATGTATGCTTGAATATGAGGTGACATAATTGCGCTGGTTCATGGTTCGCTGTTTCAATGATCATGGGCTTCAAACGCAAACGAAGCGATGGCTCATTTTTATGAAATAAAAATGTCCCGCGGGCAGCAATAAAACGTTCAATTTCACCGTGTAGAATGAATTCATATACAAAACTAATGGATTTGACTTCAAGAACCAGAACGGATGGTGTTCGAGTTCTGAATTATTGCTCACGTCGGGCGGGTTTAAATGTGAGGCGGGCTGAGTGAAAATATTTTGTCAAAATAAAATTTAAAATATTGAAATTTAGACTTTTTAATTGATTAAGGTTTTCATGAGTTTGCCTTATTTATTTTTAATTTGCAATATTTTTATGAATTGCTCCGCACAACGGGCGGGTTTTAATGCTAGTTATTACATAAATGCTGGTATTCACCTAATAATGGTGTTGTAATTGGTCTTGTGTGACAGTGATTCTGGTCACCAATTAGCAATGTCTATACACCGCACTGCACGGCGTGTTCAAAACTGAACACGTTCCATAATGTACAGTTAAAACCGTCCCGGTAGCTGTTGTTTATGTGAGTGTGCATGTTTGAGCGGACACAGTGTCACGAGCGGCAGCATAGTGGCACGATGAGGTGGTCGTGTGATATTTGCACGAGATTTTTTAGAGTGCCTGAACGTGCTCAATTGCCCGCCATATCGATGAATTTCAGTTGTGCGAGTTCCAGTGACTGTTTCTGTGTCAGTTGCTATCATATGGTGTGCGCTGTTTATACGTGATATGAGCCAAGTGAGTTTTCTAAATGAGCTAGGGAATGAATGAGAAACGCGGTGAGAATATATTGCAAGCACATGACTAGCAACAACAACAAATACAGCAAAAACAACAAGTGAACTAGCAAGTTTCAAGCGATGATTAGCAATCTTCAAGGCATTTCTACAAGATCTTCCTGCAGAATGGCCGCTGAGTAGTACTTCTCCACTCTGCAGGTGTAAGTTTGCAAGTGCGACGTTTCTATGTTACTGATGGCCTGCAGGGCGATTTCTTCCATTGCGCTGATGCGCTGTTCGGCCATTGAGACTCCACAGTCACCGTGACCAGTCACACCAGTGATTTCGTCCATCCGTTGTCTCAGCTGCCGCTTGATATTGCTCTTCAGAGAGCTCCATAATAGCTCTATGGGGTTGAGAAGGTATGAATATGGAGCAAGTCGAAGCAGTCCACAATACTCCTGACTAGGAAAAAAATTATCCAGGCTGCTGTGTGCCGGCGCGTTGTCCATAATTATTGTGGGCCGGTGACTTTCAGCATCTCTGCATGCCTGCATCAATGACTGCAACCATTGCACACAGTCTTGCTTTTTAAATGCTCCTCTCTTCGTGGAGATTAGCACTACTCGTGAGCTTGTCATGACCCCGATTATATGGAGGTTGGCTCCTTTGCTGGTCGGTAAAACAACTGAAAGTCTGGCACCGATCCTGGACCGGCCCTGACTCCTCCTGCAGTATAAATGAAAATTGGTTTCGTCGACCCATACTGGAGTGCCGCCTTCAGACCGCACCTTGAACAATGCCTCCATGTATGCGGCCCTTTTCATTTTATTTTCACTCGAATTAATTTTGTCGACAGTGGGCCGCACATTTTTTAGCGAAAACATCTCGCCGTCCAACCAGTTTCTTATGGTGTTGACGCACACCTGGCATCCGAATTGTGACCTGGTAATGGTCTGGAGCTCTTCCAACGTGGTGGACGGTGATTTCTCCACCGCCGAAACCAATGTCGTCAACATTTCAGGTGTCTTTTTGATATGGTTCCCGCCTCTTGGCTTTACTGTGTCCTGGTTCTTTTTCAACCAATTGTAGGCTGTTTTTACATTTACACCAAGAGTTCTGGCGACGCCTTTCCAATTACCTTCATTTCGAAAAGCTTCAATAATTCTTTTTCTGTCTTTTTCATTAATTTTGTTGTACTTCATTTTTACTAAAAATGTAAATCCAACTCCAGAACAATTGCCAACTCAGTTTCGACTGTTGAATATTTAGTCAAGTTTCTGCTCAAAGTTTTTTGTAGTGTTTCCAGTTTTCAGCCACATATTTACAGAAACTTATGATTTTACGTTAAGTTTTTTGTTTCAACAAAAATTTGAACACTAAATTATTTAAATTGATTAATATATGATGAAAATATTATTAGCATAAATAAAATATGTATTATTATACAATAAAAAAAATTACTGCGCTGATTAACTCAGTTTTCATTTGGTTTAAGTATATTTTTCTTTGGATTAAGTCTATTTTCATTTTGATTAAGTCTATTTTCATTTGGATTAACTCTATTTTCATTTGGATTAAGTCTATTTTCATTTGGATTAACTCTATTTTCATTTGGATTAAGTCTATTTTCATTTTGATTAACTCTATTTTCATTTGGATTAAGTCTATTTTCATTTGGATTAACTCTATTTGCAAATGATATAGTGTCCGCCACTAGTTGCTTCGTATGAAAGGCCAGGCAACCACATTGAGCAACTGATCCGTTGAGCGAAATTTGAAAGCACGTGACATAGCAACCATGGATCCTCCAGTCTGTTGTTTCTCACAGGTCTTTTTTATGTACCAACCGGGCAGTAGGATAGGCCGATTGTTTAATTGATGTCAGGTAGATTTCGCAGATATTTCGAAAATATATATTGTATTGCGATTAATATAATTAATCTAATCTAATATAAATATAAGTTTTTCCAGGAGTTAAATATTAAATGTATTTAAATATTGCATTTTTCAATAACTTAAGAGCGCGTGATGAGTATTTTACACCAGGTATAATAGTAAATTAAATACGAATCTTATTGTTTTTATGTTGTATGTGTGGCTATGCCGTGGGTATAAACACAAATACAAGCTCAAAATTTAATACAATTGTAAGGCATAAGCCGAAACGGATTGTTTCGGAACGCGTAGCCTGTATGTACGGGAAAGGTCTATAATCCAATATAATTCAAGGGACCATTGACTATTTTCTTGGAACTGTTCAGATATTGACGAGGCTCTTCGAAGGAACAGTCGGCGGTAATCGATGACCGCCTTTTTGAGTATTTACGGTTTTTGCCTTTTAAGATTGTTTATTGATTTTATGTTTGTCTGATACTCATATTCATATCACTCACCCTCACGCCTACTTATTTCATCGCTCCATTGCTTTCATATACTTTGTTTTTATTTCTATTAGATATTAACGGACCGGAAAAACTCGCAATGGCGTAGAAATATCCCAATACACTAAAAAAGTCGGTATAACTCATCAGAACTGACTTGGGTAGGTGTAATTATATGTTGACAATTATTTAATAGTATGGCGTTGGTTTTAGCATCGAGCGTTGTGTGCGTCGTGTGTGATTGCGTGTATGTATATGGTATAAGGTATGTGTGTTCGGGTGAGTGTCAGAGCGGTGATCAGCTGGCCTGAAGCCTGGCCTCAAGCTACATGAAGCTGACCTGTGCTGGCAGTGTGTTTGGAGCCTTAGTGGCAGTGTGACCTTTGTGACCTTGTGACCTTAGTGGCAGTGTGTTTGGAAGTGTGTGGGTTGTCGGTGTTGAGTTATTGTTTTTCATTGTGTTCGAGAGTCTGTTGTTATTCATATTTATTGTATTGCTTCTTCGTGTACAATATATTCTACACTTATTTCAAAGATCATTTGATAAAAGTATACGAAAACAAAAAGATTTATCAATAAATATCCCAGGAGACTGTTTGAAAGTGCTCCGGGTTCGGTGTTTTATGTTTTTTCCATCGAGAAAACCCATGTTTTTTTGAAAGATGGACTTAATGATGTGGATATTTGAGATAATTTGTCAGCAGAACAAAAAAAATTCATTAAGTAATCATGTGTTTTTCTATATAAAAAACAATGTTTTCTATATTAAAAAAAATGCAATCATGATTATAAAACTCGTTTTAAATTCTTTTTATTAATGTACAGATTCAGAAAATCCTGACAGCAGAACAAGACAAATGACAAACGATCTATTGACAAACGTATATTTAAACTAACGCTTTTTGAATGAAACAATTACTTCTAAAACAGTCTCTATGGAAAATTGATTTGATGTACGTTCAAATTCTTTTTGTATATCAAGTAGCCTGCTGGTATAAGCGGCTGGTTAAACCACTTCCCTGGCGAGGTGAGACGGATGGGTTCGTTTCTTAAAGTGATAGCCCAAATGCCGCAAGGCGGGTTTCGTGTGCGCGCAGTCGTACAGTTTTCTGTGCTGGCCGTGACTGCGAAAACCCGTGTGGCGGCTGGACCTGCGGTGCGCCAGCCGGGGCCGTGAGGCTTTGCCCCCGCAAAATTACACGCGAACACAGCCTTCTCTACTGCTGTGTTTAAATGCGTAATTATATATAAACCACTTGATTAAAACTCTTTTTTCAAACCATGTTTTTTTTCAAAATCGATTTTTTTGAAAGACGATTTTCGTATATGTAGAGATTTTGAAAAAAATGCCGACGAATCAAGAAAACTTGAACCAGATTAATAGTTTTGTATCAATAACCTGTTTTTAGAACTGGTTTTATGGATGATGGTTTTGTGGTGCGACACAACTTCCGTCTAGCCCCACCTCCCGACCCTACCAGCTGTGTGTACTCCTGTTTGTTTGTATGTTTGTGTGCCATGTTTGTCCATGTCACCCGCCATATTCGTCACCGTCACCCGCATATTTCAGTTTCTATATACGCCACTGTCAGATTCACTCACGGCCGGTGTCATCGCTCGGCCGGTGCCCAACCAAACATTATCTTACCTAACCTAGCCAAGCCTCACCTACCCTGCCATAAACTTCAAATAGCTGATAAAAATTTTCAAAGATGATCACTCACATAACTCAGTTTCTAGATACGCCACTGTCAGATTCACTATAATAGTTCTAAAATAGTTCCACCAATCACAGTAGCCTACGTGCTCGCGTGATCACATAGCGACCAAACAGGCTGCTATATTTGTCTGATTTTATTGCCTGGCAAATCGTGTTACAATTTTAATACGCGGTCGGGTCGATGCACACGCACGGCCAAGTTTATTTAAGTCCCGTCGCCTCGATGCGCGGGCAGTTGGACTTGTACTTTGGCAATAGCGTGACTGACAGGGCTACTCTGTGTCTCGCTCGCCTTGCGTCAATTCCACCCTAGCATCGTCTGACACATTGTGTTGGACAACGTGCTCGTTGCGATTGCCGCGCATTGGCCTAGGCTATTACTTGTATTATTTGTAACGGTGCAGTAGCTGTTTCAGTGGAGGACTCGCTACACCACTGTTACGGAATTCTGTGTCGCGGCCTTCGCGCCGAGGTTTTGCTGGTCTGCGGCCTTGTGATATTAATTGTACGATGGTTACCATGTTTTTATCATGTATCTGATGTGCTACACCGCTCTTTGTTATGTGCGCGCTCTAAACGAGCTATCGCGTAACAATCTTAACAATTCCGCTTTTCTTCATGGCACATTTTTGGCGCATAAACACGCTACTGTTCGTCATGTTATAAAAAAAACCTACACTTGATCCTACTGTTCCTAGCAATTACCGTCCTATCTCGCTCCTCAGTCTTCCTTCTTAGCTTATTGAGCGCGCCATTTTCCTCCAACTCTCACCTTACATATGTAAGTTCCTTGATCCTTGTCAATCCGGTTTCTGTTCCTCTCATTCTACTGAATCAGTCTTAATTTCACTTTGCAATGATGTTTTCTTTCACTTCTCTTCCCGTCGCTCAGTTCTGCTTGTTCTCCTTGACCTGTCTTCTGCCTTCGATCTCGTAAATCATTCCATCCTCGTTCGTGATCTTGCCTCCCTTGGTGTGACTTCCACTGCTTTTTCCCTCCTCCAATCTCATCTTGATGGTAGAAACTACACTGTTAGTTTCAACACTTTCTCTTCTGATCCTGTTAGTCTATGTTCTGACGTTCCTCAGGGTTCTGTTCTTGGTCCCTTATTGTTTAATCTATATATGTCTTCTCTCTGTCCTATTTTTCGTCAGCATTCCATTAATTTCAAGGTCTACGCTGATGACATACAAGTCTTATGTACAATTCCTTCTTCCACTTCCACTTCATCAATCGTGGCTTCTCTCTGACTTGCTCTTTGAAATTTCCTCCTGAACTGCGTCTCGTCAACTATTTCTAAACATTTCTAAATCTGAATTTCTTGTCTTTCACCATACTCGTCTCTCTCCACCACTCCTTCCTTGTCCCATTTCATCCTCTGTTCGTAATATTGGTGCTATCTTTTTTCATCTCTCTCATTCTCGGACAATATCACTTCTGTTGCTCGCACTTGCCGTCTTATTCTACGTTCACTCTATCCTATTCGTCCATTTCTTGATAGATACTCTGCTGTCAGTCTTACTCATGACCTCATATCCTCAAGACTCGACTACTGTAACTGAACTCAAAGTTCTCCAACGAGCCGCCGCCGGTGCGTAAGCACACGGATGCTTAGCAATGTAGCCCTTCACACGAGGCAGCTGCGGTTGTCGGTGGCGGCAACCGATTTTTTCGGTTGCTCTCTCGGGCAACCAGTGGTGGACACCGAAGCTGCCGCCACCGCTTGGTTAACATTGTTTCCAATAGGAGCTTTCACACGAGGACACTGAGTGGCGCCACTCAGTATGGTTCAGCGTGTATTCAGCGCGTGCAATATGATCTAGCACGCCTTCAGTGCTGATTCAGTGTATTAAGTGTTGTGTATTCAGGGGTAGTTGAGAAATTTAGGGGTTTTGTTGAGAAATCATATTTATTGTTGTTGCTGTTTATTGAATCATATTTATTCTTGTTGTTGTATATTGAATCATATTTATTGTTGTTGCTGTATATTGAATCATATTTATTGTTGTCGTAGTTTATTGAATCATATTTATTGGTATTATTGTTCATTGAATCATATTTATTTGTGTTGTTGTTACTTATTGAATCATATTTATATTTATTGTTGGATGTTTCTTATTGAATCATATTTATTGTTCTTGATTGTTATTTATTACTTACTTATTAGTATTTACTCATATTTATCGATGGCTGTTATTTACTGAATCACATATTTATTGTTGATTGTTATTATTTATTGAGGAACGTGGGCGGAGTGACATTATGTATTGTTATCGGAGGATGGTTTATTATTTATTGTTATTTATTTATTATTTTCTTTCCAACTCTCTTTCTAAACTTTTTTCTTTTCGAACTCTTTTTCTCTCTGAATCTTTTGGGCGCTTCCGGTGAATGGGGCCACCTTAGGGTGGTAATAGTGCCTGCACTCTTTCCATGCTACTGGATTCGCCTGTAATTAATAATAATAATAATAATTGAAATGGAGCAAATTGATTGTCGTGATATAATTGATAGAATAAATGCTATGAAATATATACTATATAATAAATAGGGTAGTTTTCCTCCGTGTTTATTCACATAAATCTCCAAGGAATTTCTCAACTCACTATACATTTTTGTCAAGATTTTCAAATTCCAATTCCATCAACGCCAAAATCATCCCTGCCTCCACTGATACCATATTTACAACTAAAATAAACCATTTTGAATAACACCTGGAAATTGATTCTGACACTTTCAATTTATATTCAGGCTGAATAAAAGTGGCTACAATATCGTATAGTCAGACTTGAAATCACAGTTTATTTCGACTTTTATGTCCAATTTGTTGGCTAGAGACGACGGGAAATTATAATAATTGTCGAGTATTATTGTTAATTGTAACAAATTAATTATTACGTTTAGAACATTGAATTCATAATCTGTAAAACATGCTCGTATACAATACTTATATTTATCCTCACTTGAATTATATTGGATTATAGACCTTTACCGTGCATACAGGCTACGCGTTCCGAAACAAGCCGTTTCGGCTTATGCCTTACAATTGTATTAACTTTTGAGCTTGTATTTGTGTTTATACCCACGGCATAGCCACACATATAACACAAACATAATAAAATTCGTATTGAATTTAATATACATAGTTATATTATTTAATATACATAGTTTAATTTTATATACATAGTTTAAAATTAATATACATAGTTGAAATTTGATATGCATAGTTATATTATTTAATATACATAGTTATATATTTAATTTAATATATATAGTTATATGTATATATGTGTATGTGTGTGTATATGTGTGTGTGTGTGTGTCACTTGTTGTGTGGCTGTTGTGGTGGACGGTTGTGTTTGAGCGAGTGACCTGTGATCGGTGTGTGTTGACTGTTGGTTGTGGTGGACGCTGTGTGTAAACGAGCGACCTGTGAACGGTGACCTTGACGGACCAACACCAGTTGCAGCAAAGGTTTGAGTCAGAAATGAGTGACAAAGCCAAAAGAGACAAAAAGAAAGGTGAGGAAGACAGATTTGATAATATGGTAGTTAAAATCAGGGAGATAGAGGAAGAATTGATGAATATGAAAGAAAGCATCGAGGAAGTGAGAACCCAAAATTATCAACTGAAGAAAGAAAATGAACACAAAGATAGAGTAATTCAGGCTCTTCAGGAAAAAGTAAAGCAAATGGAAGAGAGGACTAAAAATGTCGAAGTGGTTGCTCAATCTGTAAAAGTAGATGTCGACAGAATTGAAAAACAAAGCTCAAACTTCAACATGAACAAAGAGGTTACTGAAATAATACGAAACAATCCTAAGCTGATCAAGCAAACAGTAGATGTGAACAAATCAGTCGTCTTCTTTGGAGTCGAAGAAGAAGACATCAAGAACAGGATATACAAAGACAAATCAGAAGCGGCAAAAATCAAGGATGTTATGAAAACATTAACAGGAAACGAAATCGAAATCGAACACTGCATTGAAGGATTTACCAGATTGGGCGCATACGAAAAAAACATAAACAGACCTCTGAAAGTGACCTATGTAAATTCAAACAAAGTGGAAGAAGTGATCAGAAGTGCAAAAACTCTCAAAGAGTCGGACAAATGGAAAAATGTGAATATTAGTAGATGTTTGAGCAAAGAAGATAGAGAAAAAATCAAAGAACTGCTGAATGTAGCAAAAGAAAAAAATCAGCAAAGAACAGAAGAGGAAGAAAATCTTTTTTTCTACAAAGTAGTGGGACTACAAGTAAAAAAGTGGTATCTGAAGAAAAAAGAGAACCCAACATAAAAATATACAGAAACAAAGGATTGAATATCATCTACTCAAACGTAGATGGTCTTGTATCAAAACTGAATGAGTTCAATGATTATATTGAAGAAAATAGACCAGACGTATATGTGTAACTGAAACAAAAATGTGTCAAAATTTGAACAATGAAGTACTACGTTGTACAGGCTACAACATATGGCGAAGAGACAGGCAAAGTAAGACTGGTGGAGGTGTAATGATCCTAACAGCAGATAAATTGCGAGTAAAAAAGTGTGATCTAGCAAATGAAAATGCAGAACTGATTGCGGTAGAAATCATGATGGACGTCAGAGTAACTGTGGCTGTGGTTTATATGCCACCAAAAACCAGTGCATGGAAATTGGATGAATACAAAAATTTAAGAGAAAATACAATCAAAAGTATAAGAGAGGCTCTGACAAAAACTGAAACAGGTGAAAAAGACTTGATTATTACTGGCGATTTGAATTGTAAAGTCAATTGGAAAAGTCCTTACATTGATGACACATCTGATCATCTGAAAAAAGATTTGATCGACCTCAACCAGGACTACTTTTTAACTCAACATGTGGAAGAAGACACAAGACAAAGAGGAGCTGACCAGTCATCTCTCCTCGATGTTGTGTTCACCAAACGAGCAGATCAAGTAGAAAACTTGACCTATGAACCACCATTTGGCAAGAGTGATCATGTTGTTATTTCATTCAGATATATTCTAAGCAAAGATATCATAATACCTGGAGAAGTCGCTACAAGCATACCACATTATGAGAAAGGTAATTATGAAAAGCTAAACAGGTTTTACTCAAGAAAGAATTGGGACCACGAGATGGATGACTCTGACGTAAACAATATATACAAAACGTTTTGTCGCATCTACAAAGAAGGAGTGGACAAATACATTCCTATCAGAAGAAAAAAGATGAGAAAGAAGCAGTGGTTCAGTGAGGAATGTATGAAAGCAAAAAAAGAAAGAGACCAGCAATGGAGGCGATATCGAACAAACAAGGATACAGAAAGTTATACAAGATATAAAATATGTCGAAATAGATATACGAGAATAAGAAGAGAAGCACAATCAAAATTCGAAGAAGACATTGTCAATAACATCAAAGACAAGCCGAAATTATTCTACCACTACATCAACAGCCGCATTAGAGTGAAAAAGAAAATACAACATATATACGAAAACGGTACGGCATACACAGATGAAAAAGATATATGCGAAATATTCAACAAACAATTTCACTCGGTCTTTTCAGAGAACGACACATGGATTTCTCCTGAGGAAAGCATAGAGAGTACGCCAAAAATGCAGGACATCAAAATATCATGCAGTCAAATAGAAAACGAACTGCTATTTTTGGATAAATATAAATCATGTGGTCCAGACGACATTTCCAGTTTTGTATTGAAGAGTTGTGCGAAAACGCTGAGCAGACCTCTAGAAATCATTATGAACGCCTCGTTGAGACAGGGCAAATTACCAGACATATGGAAACAGGCCAATATTACCCCATTGTTCAAAAAAGGGAAAGCTGAGAATGCTGCAAATTATAGGCCAATATCACTAACGAGTGTCGTTTGCAAAATTATAGAAAAAATTATTAGAAAAGAATGAACCAGATTTCTCGAAACTAATAGAATCCTGTCAGATCAACAATTTGGATTCAGGTCTCAAAAATCAACTACTGCGAATATCATCAGTTTCTATAGTAGAATTATTGAAAATATACAAGAGAGAGAGCAATGGACCGATGCAGTTTACATTGATTTTGAGAAGGCCTTCGATAAGGTCCCTCATGATAAGCTGATCTATAAACTAGTGAAATACGGACAAATTGGCAAACAACTGGAAAAATGGATGACGGATTTTCTGAAAAACAGGCAAATGAGAACATGTCTGAGAGGGCACAAATCTTCGTGGAGAAACGTGAAAAGTGGTGTACCTCAGGGCACAGTCTTGGCGCCGATCATGTTCATCTTATACATAAATGATATTCAGGATGTCGTGCCGCCAGACATATACATGAACATGTTCGCCGACGATGTCAAACTACAAAAAAATATTCGCAGCCTAGAAGATAGTGTAGACTTACAGACATGTATAGAAAATTTGGAACTGTGGAGTGATCACTGGCAAATGTCATTTAATACAAACAAATGTCGAATTGTACGATTTGGGACTAGTAAATTCAGACCAAACTATTCTTACATCATGAATAATATACCATTACATGATTCGCAAAAAGAAAAAGACCTTGGAGTAATAATGAATCACAAGCTGTCTCCTGAAAACCATATATCCGAAATAGTCAAAAAGACAAATTGCAAAATTGCACATATTAAGACAGCTTTCACATATATCAACGCCGAAATGTTAAGAAAGTTAATAATAGCTATCATTAGACCATCTCTAGAATACGCTGTCACAATATGGAGTCCGCATTTACAGAAGCACAAGGAAAAACTAGAGAAAGTACAAAGATCAGCTACAAAAATATCACACGAGACCAGACATTTAGGCTACAATGAAAGACTGAGAAAATTGAACCTTTCTACACTAGAAGAAAGAAGAGTCAGAGGAGATGTGATAGCTATATATAGATATATGACAAGCAAAGAAAATATTCAAAATACCAGTCTGTTCCAGCCGACCAGTTCCACACGTTTACATGCTCTAAGTCTTCAAAAAAGTAGAGCCAAAAAAGATATAAAGAAGTACAGTTTCCCTCAACGTAGTATAGATTTTTGGAATAGAATACCGCAAAATATAATAGGACAGCCAACAACAAGTAAATTCAAAGAAAATTATTATCTCTGGAAGGCAGGAGACACGAGTTTCTGACTCATTCCTGCGCGAACAACTCGGTAAGAACAACTCGGTAAGAACACACACATGCACACATGCACACACGCACACACACATGCACATAACGAAAACCTTCAACTACAACAATATGACAACATAATATATCAAAACCACATCCCCCCTTGATCTCAAGATCACTCGAGTAGAAGAGTACACCACTTTGTGACATATGACGTCACACTTCCCCCTTGTCCCCCCTATGACGTCACCCCACCCTGACGTCACTCTTAACCTAACTTAACCTAACTTTTTTCTCTTTTTTATTTTTATTTTTATCTATTTCTTATTTTTTTTCTTATTTTTTTTTTCTTTCTCTTATATACCTAACCTAACTTTTTTGTGTATTCTATACCTAACCTAACCCGACCCAACCCGACCCAGCCTAACCTAACTTTATGTATTTTTAATATACATACCTGACGGGTTTCGAACCGGGGTCCTCGCAGAGTTCGACCACAGCAGCGTTTTACGGGGAATGTTTAATAGGGCTGAATATTTTTTTGTCTTCAAAAGCTATTTTACGTCACATTTGTATTTAATAATTATTTCGCGTCACATTTGTTTGCGTCACGATATATTGGGATCGCCAAGTCGATGTTTGGCAGAGGCATGAATATAATAATTTTCAATCATACTTGAAATATATATAAAAAACGGTTTGAATAAATCGGTCGCAAAGACAATGTTCCAATATGACGATGAATCACTCGCCACGTTTATATTAAGTGTCTGGTTTATGTCAAATACTGCCGTAAGGTAATCGGATTAAAATACCAGATGAATTCATTGGCGTCAAGCCAAGGATGAATATTTTGAATATGTTTACCTGATACACAGGTATGGAATTAAAACATTTGCCGGTAACAAAGACCAAATTTACACGCAATTTATGTAAATTTAGTCAATCAGTCTCTCGACGACCAACGAAACGAAAAGGTGTTGGTCAACGACGTCAACAGGAACGCGACATCTTTGACAATGCAAAACGTAGACGAATGCGCTTGTGAAATAACCGAGGTATTCTCTCGACCAGTGTTTGAAACCAGTGTGAAATCGTCCAAGACCCATGTATATTACCCGGTGAGTCGACTAAGCAGCGAAGGTCCGTTTGAATTTCACTTACCTGCGCTCGGTAAATCGTCTACGCGTCCATCAAAAACCAAGCTCTATGGCAAAGTACGTGTTGTCAATCGTGACTGTAGCGAACTAATGGACGACGCCAGCGTGAGCGTTGTCAACCTGCTACCACATGCTCTCTTCAAACAGATTGACTATCAAATTGGTGATACTATTGTATCGGATTCCAGCGCGCTCTATGGCTATCGTGCCTATCTTGAGACGTTGTTGTCGTATAACCAGAACGCTAAAAACGGTCATTTACGGTCGGGTTTTTGGCGTAAAGATACTGCTGGACACTTGAATGATGTTAAACTTTTGAACATTGGTTTTAACGAACGCAAACAATGGGTGGCTGGAAGCAAAGTTTTTTATTTTTGTATACCGCTACAGCTGGATACCAACCATCAATGTCGTATATTGCCCGGTACAGTTTCGGAGAAACTCAAACTGATTCGAAACTCTGATCAGTTTGCTCTACTCGGTGCCGTGGGAGCATATACAAGATTGAAATTGTCGACCTGTGTGTGCATGACGAGAAAATAACGCTTTCCGACTCGATGTGGGTGAATTTTCACAAACAGTTCACGAAGACACCAGCCCGTTATCCTATTCCACGAGTTCTACTGAAAATATATACTCTCCCCAAAGGAAACATGAGTGGAACGCTGAATAATATTTTCAACTCACAAGTGCCGCGACAAATTCTGCTGGGACTCGTAAGCACTGAAGCGTATCATGGATCGCTACAGAAAAACCCATTGAATTTTCACCAATACCATCTAAACAGTCTTCAGTTCTATATAAATGGCGAGCCGTACCCCACGCACCCCTATCGCCCCGATTTCACAAAGGGTCTATATATGAGATTGTATCTGTCACTGTTTGACGGCACCGGCCTCGATACGGAAAACCAGGGCCTGGATATCACACATGATGATTATGCGTCCGGCTAAACTCTGTTTATTGTAGATTTAACTCCGGATAAGTGTGGTGGTGATCATTTGCATCCGCGTGAACAATGTGAGGTGTGAGCTGGCATTCTCCTACGCTCTACCCGAGACAATTAACGTTCTAATCTACGCCACGTTTGAAAACGAAATCACAATTGACAGCGCCGGACGTGTCAGCATAGATTTTCAACTATGAACGCTCTTGCATTGGAACGGCTGCTCGACACAGTCGCCACATTTCGGGGGGTTTGGGCGTGCGACCGGCTAAAACATTTCACATTTGCTCGCGGTGTGAGCACATCAATTATTGTGAATATACAGCCGCTCTGGCAATCGGGTCTGCATTGGGTCGTGTTTGCCTGGGACGGTGAAAATCTCCAATATTTCGACTCGTCTGGCAACTCACCCATCTGGCATCACTCGTTTGTAAATTTTATAAACAAACATGTCAATTACAGTCGATGCATGTTGAACACGTGCGTCATTCAGGCGCCGTACTCGGACGTGTGTGGACAGTACTGTGCTCTATTTGTTGCATTGTTTGACGCCGGCTGGGATCTGCACGATTTTGTGTCGTGCCTATCCACCGATCCTGCTATCAACAATCAGCTTTTAGCGCTGATATGGTCATACTTGTAGACTGCGACGGTTTCCAGCACAAGGATTCGCTTTTGTTGTCAAGGAATTGGCTGTGCATGACCTGTGTTCGGGGTACTTTTGGCACACCATATTACCGCGTCCACAGTTGAAACTCAACGCTGAGCGACGCAACCATTTTCTATTTTTGACGGCGACTCTGCACGGCTCGGAATATAATTACAATCCTTAAAACACGCATAAGTATGAAGAAAGGCTACGCGACGCAAGTTCCCTCATACAACGTCTAGCACCCGACCACATCTACGCCAAAGGACTAGACAAGGCTCGTCGACTTTCGCATCTACTTGAACTACACATTGAAAATCTCGAAGACATCCTACCCGACTATTTATCAATGAACGCACGCGACATACATGTACTACCCAACATCACACCGTGTCCATATAATCATGTCATTCCTACAAACTGCTGTATTATACGTTGTCAACATTTCGCTAAATTGATGTATGCAATGAATCTGTGTACACCGCGCATGCTACCATTTTAATAAATTGAACGATTACAAAGTGATTTTTTCCCGCGCAATAATAAAACCCTTGCGACACATCACGAAATGTATTGGTATACCGTACACATATAATAATTCAACAAATTTTGTTCCGTTTACTTTGTGGTTCACCTTAAACCTCCTTGTGCACAATCATCTTCATTTTGTCGGCTTTAAATTCACGATAAACCTTGGTTTCGGTCAAGTACTGTTTTCTCGAGTCATAGTAGCTCATAACAATGGTCTTCATCCACTCCATTGTGTTGCGGGTCTCATCGAGCGGCCGGTAAATCTGAGTCTCGTCATTTCGCACCAACGCCACCGACAACACTTTGAATGATAAAGCAGCTGCAACGGCTCCAAGAACAGCACCTCTCATTGGCCGACTCATAAGTGTATCGATCACAATCTGTAGTGCACGCTCCTCGTTGGTGAATATTCTGACCACGCCGCGACGAAGTTTCCAAAAGGGGTCAAAATATCGCTCCAGTTGCATAATATTAGTAAGCTGTTTTTGTAAGTGTTCGAAATCCGTCTGACTGTATTTTTCCAGTCGTTCGAAAATAATCCAAATCCTCTGCTCCAGCGGGTGTCCACAGATGAACTGTGTGTCGGCAACAAACTTGACCGCATGATGTTCTAATGGTAGGATCCGCTTGGTCGTATCAACGTTTGTATTCACCTGCCTCATGTTAACAATTTCGAAATAAAAAACTACACAACCTCACCCGCGAACGTCTCTAGCTCAATTGCGTATCACGGCTGAGATTAATTGCACTACTTTTCGACGCATGCGTCATAATCATCGCCATCACTCCGTGTTTGATAATTTCGTTCTTACAGTCATTGTTTATCTTTCTTTGTATAAACACCATGAGCTGTGTTTCTCCTGCTACACTAGTGCCTAATTATAACTATCGCTATGTTGGTGGTACTTCGTCAGATAGCAAACACGTCATCAACGAATCGTACAAGGAGTACACAACGTTTGACGTGTGTCTTTCGGACGCTCTATAAGAAAAAGGAAATAGCAAAATTAGAAAAAGTTCAACGAATTGCCACAAAATTAATTCCGGAGTTGGAGAAATTGCCTTATAATGAGAGATTAAAAAAATTAGGTCTGATTACATTAGAAAAGAGGAGAGAACGAGGAGATTTAATAGCAGTTTATAAGTATATGAAGGGAATAGATGAAATGGACAATTCAATGAAAGAATATATACAATCGGGAGGGAGAAGGGGACATAGTAAAAAACTTAGAAAAAACAGATGTAGCAAGGATATAAAAAAATATAGTTTTCCCTTTCGATGTATAGATAAGTGGAACAGATTGAAGGAAGAAATAGTAGAAAGTAAAACGATAAGTTCATTCAAGGCCAAGCTAGATGAATATGGTTACTGAGACGGGACAGTCTGAGCCTTGCTCATCTCCCGTAACACCAACTCGGTGAGTACAACTCGGTGAGTACACACAAACACGCATGCAGGCAACGTTGTGTTGGGTGTTTGCTTATATTTTGTCCACATTGTTATTATATTTGTGTCGTAGATTTGTGTCGAGGCTCGGGCGGTTTGACAGCCATCATGCATAAGTGTTCAAAGTTGGCTCAGTTGGCCCATTGCAGGGGAATCTCAGACAATGCATGCCTAGTCAATTACAGCACACATACCTCAATGAAAAGTATATTGCACATAACTGCAATATACTTTTACCTTCAGTGTACTTTTACCTTCGGCAACGGCGCAACGTGTCCGTGGACATTTCTGGTCGCTGACGTAAATATGCCTATTATCGGCGCGGATTTTCTGCGAGCACACAGATTGGTCGTGGACATCAACCAGCAACGGCTACTACGAGATGGCGTCGTCCTGAATACGGGCTCGATTCTACAGCTGACAGCACCCGGCATTCAGGTGATTGCAATGCCGCGCACCGCCTACCAACGCGTCCTGGACGAGTTTACGGACCTGACAGCTCCTCCCACTGCGCCGTGACAGGTGAAGCATTCAGTCACACACCACATCGTGACCACCGGCCAGCCAGTGCTCTTCAGGCCCAGACGTCTGCCACAGGGTCGCGATGTCATTGCCAGACGCGAATTCGACAATATGTTGAAACTCGGCATCATACGCCTATCGTCCAGCAACTGGGCATCACCACTGCATCTCGTGCCGAAGAAAACACCAGGTGAGTGGCGCCCATGCGGCGATTACCGTGGGTTGAACGCACGCACAGTGCCTGACAGGTACCCGCTGCCGTACCTCAGAGATTTTTCAACGCATCTGCACGGCTGCACGTTATTTTCTACGCTGGATTTGGTACGCGCTTACAATCAGATTCCTGTCGAACCGGCGGACATTCCAAAAACCGCAATAACAACGCCGTTTGGGCTTTACGAAATGGTGCGTATGCCATTTGGCCTTCGCAACGCGGGACAAACTTTTCAACGGTTCATCGACGAGGTGTTGCGCGGTGTTCCTCATTGTTTTGCATACCTGGATGATATTTTACTAGCCAGCCCGTCCGAAACACACCATAAGAACCTCCTGCGAACCGTTTTCACTCGACTTCAACAGTACGGCATCGTCGTAAACAAGGCCAAGTGCGTACTCGGTGCCAAACGCGTCAAGTTCCTGGGACACATGGTAGACTCTGGCGGTGTCCACCCACTTCCTGAGAGAGTGGACGCCATACGTCACTACCCATTGCCATCCAGCCAGTCCGGACTACGACGCTTCTTGCGTATGGTAGCGTACTACCACAGATTCATTCCGAACGCCGCCCATATGCTTCAGCCCCTCCATGCGCTCATCACACATCGCGCCAAACGCTCCAGAGCTGCCGTCGCCTGGACTGTGTCAACACAAGATGCGTTCGAATCCATCAAAAACACGTTGTCACAAGCAACTCAGCTCGCCCATCAACGGCCTGGTGCTCCGCTCAGCATCGTAGTGGACGCATCAGACACTGGCGTAGGAGCAGTGTTGCAGCAAGAAGTCAACCATCAGTGGCAACCGCTGTCATATTTCTCAAAATCACTCGACAAAACGCAGCGCAAGTACAGCACCTTTGGACGTGAGCTTCTCGGTGTGTACCTGGCAGTGAAACACTTACGACATATAATCGAAGGGCAGCATCCCTGTGTATTCACCGACCACAAGCCGCTCGTGAGTGCACTCGGTGCCGCATCCGATCGTCATTCTCCCCGTGAGCTGAGACATCTTGACTTCATCAGCCAATTCATCGGAGACATTCGGCATATTCCTGGCAAGGACAACGCAGCTGCTGACGCTCTATCGCGTACTGTGACTATGCTGACACAACCAAGCGTACCCATTGACGATTTCACCGCACTCGCGCACGCTCAAGTGGAGGATCCGTCCATAGAGGAAATCCGTCGTTCACCTGGCTCACTGAAGCTCAAGGACGTCAAATTGACAGACGACACTACACTGCTGTGTGACAAATCGACCGGATCTTCGCGTCCAGTTTTACCGGTGGCATTGAGGCAACCTTACACGAAGTTTCTCCACGACATTTCTCACCCGGGTGTCGACGCCACTGTGAAGTTGGTGAGCAAGCGTTTCGCATGGCCCAATATGGATAGAGAATTGAGGCACATTGCTAGAGCTTGCATCCAGTGCCAGAAAAACAAAGTGACTCGTCACACCAAATCACCAATCGGAACATTTGACGCACCAAAAGAACGCTTCGACCACATCCATGTTGACCTCGTGGGTCCTCTACCCCCGTCTCGTGGATGTTCTTACATCCTCACTTGTGTCGACCGTTTCACTCGATGGCCGGAAGCCATCCCCATTCCAGATTCACGCACCGAGACAGTCGCACGTGCGTTCATCAGCAGCTGGATCGCGAGGTACGGCGTGCCAACCACCATCACAAGTGACCGCGGTGCTCAATTCGAGTCGGCGTTGTGGAGTGACATGCAGCGCATGCTTGGTTGTCAACGAAAGCGCACAACCAGCTTCCATGCGGCCTGCAACGGCATGGTGGAACGGCTGCACCGGCAGCTGAAAACGGGCCTGAGGGCTCACGATCTCACCTCCTGGACAGACGATCTGCCTCTGGTTCTGCTAGGCATCCGAGCCACGCACAAACCGGACATCGGTGCCACAGCAGCGGAGTTCGTGTACGGCTCTACGGTGAGATTGCCCGGAGAGTTCTTTCACTCTTCAGCACCGGCTTCTGACCCGTCTTCGTACGTGAACAGACTGCGACGTCATATGGCGAAACTTAGGCCAACTCTGCCACGTCCGGTTCAGCAGCGTTCATACGTTCCCAGTGCCCTGTCAACGTGCACTCACGTTTTCGTGCGCAAAGATGGTCATCGCTATCCCCTGGAGAGTCGGTACGACGGTCCCTTCTTGGTGAAGGCCAGGACTGGCAAGACCATTACCATCATGAGACGCAGCAAAGACGACGTCATCTCCATTGATCGCTGCAAACCGGCATTTGTCGAAATAGCTGAAGACCGTGCTGCTTCATCGCCGATCATAAACGACTCCACGTCAACAGAACCTGACACTAACGAGTTGTTTGTCAGAACCGACGCGCTTGTTCACCGGACATCTGAGTGCACAGACAGCAGCACGCACAGAACTTCACAGCACACACACCCACCGGTGGTTACAAGTAAGTCGTGCATTAGAACACGCAGTGGACGCATTGTACGTGCCCCACAGAGATATCGACATGTCGCCTTTGTACTCGACAGTCTAGGGAGGGGGTAGTGTAGCACACACATCAATTCTGTTCCATGTATGTCAATTGTGTACACTGTTTTATTGTATTTGCATTTGCCAATTTTATCACTGTCACTGTATTACCGCGAGTGTCATTACGTATTTATTCCGTTATATAACAATTATGTGTGCACGGTGTTTGTATATGCTTTTGATTGTTATTGCTGTTTTATTTATCGCAAAATGTTAGACGCGCATGCGCGTCAGACAAACACACACACACACACACACACACATACACATTCATCATGTTGCGCACGGTAGCAGTGACGTCACGTGTAACACCACACCGTACGGTTACAACGTGCGGTATATAAAGCGTGCATTTTCGGCAATAAAGGTCTCTTTCACGTCGTCGGCACTGAGTTTGACTGGTCTCCACGGTACCGCTCCCGCTCCCTGTAAAATTAGCGAGTTAACCTACGCAATATACATTTCGGTCTTTTTAAAGACCACATCGCCCTCACAGCGTTTTGCCAAGGATAGATTGTGCTCTGCCGCCTGCCTTGGACTGAATACCGTAGCCGGTTATTCCTCCGAGACAGACCCATAGAGGTGGGCTTGAGCACATTTGATTCTGAGGCATCAGACGTTCGCTTTAAACCGTCGAGTCTGACTAGTGTCACTTAGCGGTGCACACCCAGCTCGGACGTCTCTTAGCAAGACGGAAGGTTTTTATACCGAGCGTCGCGCTGTCGGGTAGTCGATTTCGGGTCGACAGACAGGGCACACCCTGTCGTTCCAGTGCGCTGCAGTTGGCGTTAGTGAGTGACTGGGTCTCACACCCTCCGTCACTCGTACACTACGCCACTGGTTCACGGCACACCAGCGACCCATCAGCGACAAGGTAACCTGTGTGTTTTTATTTTTTGACACACCGAAATTCCACCGTTGTCACTGTAATGTAGTGTTTTCGCTAGGCTCGAAGTGGAAGCTTTGGGGGTCGGGGACCAGGAACCATTGACCAGGGATTCATCACTCACATTGAATGAGGCCGTTGATATTGGACTCACATTTGAGGCTAATCGAGCGCACATGGCTGTTTTTCAGACAGATTACAACACTGTCAATGCTCTAGCAAATTCAAAGGGATCTAGTAGAGCTAGCAACGACAGCAACATCGCTAAATGCAGATACTGTGGAAAGTCGCATGCTCCTGATAGGAAACAAAGCCCTTGTTACAAATGCAATAAGGTCGGACATTTTGCTTCCATGTGCAAATCTACCGGGCAATCATTTGGGTCTCGACGAATACACACAGTTCATAATAATGACACTGTTGAAAAGCCGGAATGTTCTGGTGGCGATACATTCACGTTTTGTAACACGGACTTTACGGGTAAATTTCACAAGAGAGAAGTGCTTGTATATTTATCCGCGAGTATCCCAGGGATGAAAGGCATTCATACCTTGAGGGCTAAGGTTGATACTGGAGCCGATGGTAACATTTTGCTGAAACGGTGTTTAGATAGAATACCCAACACTGTTGATGTTCAGCAAGATGAGACAAAGATTCATGTCTACGGTGGAATTCAAGTACATCAATGTGGATTTCTGACCATTGATTGTATATTTGAAGTAAAAACATAATCTCTGAAGTTTCACATTTTGAATACCACTGGTCCAATTTTGATCGGATTGCCAGTCTGTATTGAGCTGGACAGGATGAAGTTACATCAGAGTGTTTATGCCATTCAACAGCAGAAAATTACAGGCATTGACGGTTTGATAGACAAATTCCCGGATGTTTATCAGCGACTGGGTTGCTTGCCTGGTATTGCCCACTTGGACATGAACCCAGATGCCCCGCCTGTCGTTCATAGCCCTCGACAATAACCTATCAGTGTCCAAGAGGAATTGAAAGCTGAACTACAGAGAATGCAAGACTTAAATGACATTGAGCGTGTGCAAGCGCCCACCGATTGGGTATCGAGCATTACGGTTACAAGAAAACCAAGTGGTACACTGCGAGTTTGCTTGGATCCACGAGATATCAATAAGGCCATTAGACGACCGCATCATCATATTATTACAACCCAAGAAATAACATGCTATAGCTGGATCGACTGTTTTTTCTAAGCTTGATGTTAAATCGGGATACTGGGCTATCAGACTTGATGAGCACTCGAAGAAACTGACAACTTTCAATAGCCCTTTGGGAAGGTTCTGTTTCAAACGGCTACCGTTTGGCATCTGTGCTTCACAAGACATTTTTCTACTGAAAATGGACCAATTCTTATAAGGTCTCACTGGCGTTATCAAAATTGCAGATGATATTGTTGTGTTTGGCCAGAACCAGGATGAGCATGACTTACGCTTATTTCAGTTGATGAAACGAGCACACGAATGTGGGATCGTACTAAACGCCGAAAAGTGTAGTGTTGGTGTTGATGAAGTGATATTCTTTGGCAATGTGTACTCCGCGAAAGGTTGCAAGCCAGATCCACGCAAGGTGGACGCTCTGAAGGGTATCTGTGTGCCCAAGTCGCGGTCCGAATTGCAATATTTTCTGGGTCTAGTCACTCTCCTCACTACGGGTCCGTCTTAGTCGCTGACAATTCGACCATGAAGCTGGCTGTACCGGATAACATGATACCAGTAGAGGGGCGAAGCCCAACCAGACAATGTAGTTCATTAATGAAGGACCTCAATACACACTCTTAACGCAAAAGGGTAACTATACACATTGGACAGTTATACAGTGATAGTTAGACAGTTATATAGTTATACAGTGACAGCATAGGTGTAGCGTAGTAGGTTTTTGTGTACGCCGACTCACGTCAATCGTTGCTTATATTTGTTATATTTTATGTTGTATATTTTATATATTTGTAACCATTGTAAATGTGCGCGCTGCGCTACGTACGCATGTATGTTATATTTTCGTGAGGTGGGAGTGATTCTGGCGTGTACCTATCCAGAAGTGCCACGTAAGAGTTTAAGGCGTACTGGTATGTATCTGGTGTCTTGGTGGGATTCGATTGTGGGATTTGTTGTTATTTATTAAATTATACTTTTACTCAGTGTTGGCTGTTGTTGTTTATTGAATCATATTTATTGTTGTTGCTGTTTATTGAATCATATTTATTCTTGTTGTTGTTTATTGAATCATATTTATTGTTGCTGCTGTTTATTGGATCATATTTATTGTTGTTGTTGTTTATTGAATCATATTTATTGTTGTTGCTGTTTATTGAATCATATTTATTGTTGTTGCTGCTTATTGAATCATATTTACTTGTGATGTTGTTGTGGTATATTGCTGAGCCATTAGTGTGTGTGTGTGTGTGTGTGTGTATGTTAGGGCTATGATGTTTCCGTATGCAAGACTGTATGTTAGCGCGAGTGAAAGTGTGTGCGTGTTTGTGTGGCTGTGGTCCTTGCGCGAGCGGTAGATGTTTGTTTGTGAATGCGTACGTGTCTGTACGCGCAGCACTGGTTGTACAGGTAGATGGTGTGCACGTGTGTGTATGTGTATGCATGTAAGTGTGTGTGTGTGTGCGTGTGCTGGTGTGGATGTGTGCTGAACTTAGTTGGTCACTGTTACTAGGGGAAATGGTGAGTCGTTCCTGAGGCGTGTCTACGAGTGGTGTGGTCTTGTAGGCGCGCGTGGGACATCGCTGTCCCACGCGCGCCTGTCTTTAAATACATATGCTGGAACCGGACAAGAATTTGTTTACAGTTGTTACTTATTGAATCATATTTATATTTATTGTTGGATGTTTCTTATTGAATCATATTCATTGTTCTTGATTGTTATTTATTACTTATTTATTAATATTTAATCTTATCTATTGATGGCTGTTATTTACTGAATCAAATATTTATTGTTGATTGTTATTATTTATTGAGGAACGTGGGCGGAGTGACATTATGGATTGTTTTCGGATGATGGTTTATTATTTATTGTTATTTATTTATTATTTTCTTTCCAACTCTCTTTCTAGACTTTTTTCTTTTCGAACTCTCTTTCTCTCTGAATCTTTTGGGCGCTTCCGGTACATGGGGCCACCTTAGGGTGGTAATAGTGCTTGCACTCTTCCCATGCTACTGGATTTGCCTGTAATTAATAATAATGTGGTGTGATCGTGTGCAGTGAGAGAGAGTGTGTTTGTGTGAAAGATTGTGTGTGCGTGAACGTGTTAGTGTGTCTATATGTGATCGTGTATGGTTGAATTGTATATTGCGTGCGAGAGTGTGTGAGCGAGTGTGTATAGCTGTGTGGGTGAGTGTGTGCAGTTGTTTCGGTGTGTGTGTATGCGTTTGTCGATTATGCATGTCCTGCGGCGGCGAGCGATTGACCGGCTCGCCGCTGATTGGTTGTTGCGGCGGGTGAGGACTGTGCGTGTGTGTGTGTGTGTGTCTGTGTGCTACCGTGTGTCACGGTGTGAGCTTAGAGTCTTGTTCGTGGTGCGATTGTGGTGTGACGTCTTGTAGGCGCGCGTGGGGCAATGATGCCCACGCGCGCCTGTCTGTAATATATTTTAGTTTCTGGTTTCCTTTACAAGCTATTTCGGCCTTTTTGTTTTGGAATTATTTTTGTCTGCGACCCGGTTTCAGCAGCGGAGATGGTGCCTTCCAGCATCAGTAGCGGCCTACCAGCGGAGAACAGCGGTGGAGGTGCTCGGTGGCGTGTCAAGTTGGTGTGCAGGGGGACGGCAGTGCAGCATGATGCCGGCGGGAGGCAGCTGAGGAGCTGTGGCCGAGGGATGCTGGTCGTCTCGCCTGCGCTGGTGTAAGGCACGTCGCCGGGCAACTACAGGATTGTCAGTGGAGGCGACGATCGCTCGTGGAGGATGCTGGTGCTGGACGGCAGGTGACAGAGAGTGGCTGCTGAAGCCGGAGGAAAACATGACGAACGGCGGCGACGGCGTGGCCTGTGTGAACGGCGACGTCCCGGCTGTTTGCGGCAGGTTGCTGAAGAGCATTGGAGTCGACGGGAGCATAGTGGGTGCTGGGGTCGAAGTGTTGTGCCCTGTCGCGGCAGCCGGTGATGAAGAAGACGGCAGGCTGCGGCGAAGCACCGAAGAGCACGGGCGGAGGCGGGAGCGCGGTGGACGCTGGGGCCTGAGGTGTGTGCTTCGCCGCAGCCACGGTGTGTGCATCTGGTGGAGGCCGTCGTCGAGTTAGGTTTTTTGTATTGGTTTCTGGTTTGCTTGGTACGCGTTTTTTAATTGTCTGTTCTTTTGTTGATTTATGTTTCTTTAAAACAGGTGGAGGTGTGGTGTGATCGTGTGCAGTGAGAGAGAGTGTGTTTGTGTGAAAGATTGTGTGTGCGTGAACGTGTTAGTGTGTCTATATGTGATCGTGTATGGTTGAATTGTATATTGCGTGCGAGAGTGTGTGAGCGAGTGTGTATAGCTGTGTGGGTGAGTGTGTGCAGTTGTTTCGGTGTGTGTGTATGCGTTTGTCGATTATGCATGTCCTGCGGCGGCGAGCGATTGACCGGCTCGCCGCTGATTGGTTGTTGCGGCGGGTGAGGACTGTGCGTGTGTGTGTGTGTGTCTGTGTGCTACCGTGTGTCACGGTGTGAGCTTAGAGTCTTGTTCGTGGTGCGATTGTGGTGTGACGTCTTGTAGGCGCGCGTGGGGCAATGATGCCCACGCGCGCCTGTCTGTAATATATTTTAGTTTCTGGTTTCCTTTACAAATAATAATAATAATAATAATAATATCAGAGTGTGTGGTTGTGTATGGTTGTTGTTCGTTATTAAATAGAGCCCTTGTTCGGTGCCGTCTTTTCCCTCCACTGGGTCACTACACATTGGCGACGAGTATTTTTCTACGTGCTTTTCCTTTGGGTTTTCTTTCCTGTTTGTTTTTGTTATGGAAGGCATGTGCGCCCCACAACCTTTCTTACAAAACCCGGGCATGCCCCAAGCGCCATGGGCTAATTTGATGTTCGACTTCGAGAACTATTTACTAGCAATCGGAGGCGAAGGGTTCAGTGACGACCGGCGCAGGGCGATACTGGTACATTGCATCGGCACCGAAGCTCGAAGGGTGTACCTCAGCTTGCCACCGGAAGCGAAGCGTGAGAATGAGAGTAAGTACGATGAGACTAAGAGGGTCATCGGTGCTCACTACTCACCAAAACTGAATGCAATTGTGGAGCGGTTCACTTTCCGGCAGCGCAAACTGCACGAGGCAGAATCGACGAGCGACTATGTATCGGTACTGCGAGGTCTGGCGGCCAAGTGCAAACTCGCCGACCTGACTGATGAGCTTATCAGGGACCAGGTCGTCGAGCATACGCGACACCCACGGCTGCTTGAGAGGTTCCTGCACGATTCTAGTTTGACGCTGGATTCCCTCCTTGGCAACGCTACAGCTTACGAGCTGTCGCTCAAGCAGTCAGCACAGATGACTGGAGCCGCAAAGGACGACAGTGCACAACAGCTGACGGCCAACAAGGTACTCACTGTAGGCGCCATTTGTTCCTTGTAAATATTAATGTGTTATATTCTTGTATTTAGACGCACACTTTTATTACATACATACATGCTACGTGATTCGTTACACTGTCGTATAAATTTGATGAAAAATGCTGTAGCACGTTATTCCAAACTATTGTCTGCGCGAAACATGTGTAGTGTATTGAACCATGTCATAGGGAGCCACGCATAATTAAAACATAATCTTGTTTTGTGTTTAAATGTTTTGTATGTATGCATAAGTGACGTTTGTATAGCTTTTGAATTGTGTACGTCCATGTTCGCTTGTTCATATGCATCAACGTGCATGTGTATTTGCTATTCATGTGTGTTGCCTATTTAGATATAATGTAATGTATTGTGTATGTGGATGTACGTGCTGCACCCCGGTCATCTATGCATTTAGTCGCGTGCTTTGCGCAAAAGCACAACCGTTTTGACCACTATCAGCTCGAGTTTATGTGGTTGTCGGACACACTTCCGGCGTGCTCCGACAACGGCATGAATCATCGGGCTATATAAGGGGGCGCAGAATGTTGAGTGAACTCACTGTTCCTGCGCACTCGCTACTCTCTCCAGCAGCACTTCAAGCACATCTCCAGCTGCTCCTCTGCAATACTCGCCTTGTGTTTAATGTTATTTCGCCGTGCTCTTTTGCAAGTCTACGCTGTACTTGCTAATACACTGGCAAAAACCCAGCTGCTTTTTCTGCATTTTAACTTACCCCTCGCATCTCTTCACGCTTTTTTAAAGGCGCACTCGTTTAGCGATTACCCCTCATAGGCGCCTTTATAAAGGCGAATTTTGTCAACGACTCCCGCCATTTTACGCCTAGCTAAAGGCGACTAATTAGTGAATTCTTGCGCAATCGCGGTGGCCGTGTGCTACACTCCGTGCAGCGGGTTATTCACGCCGGCTGCCATGGCTAAAGACAGTGGTGACTCCCGGCTTGCGGACACTTTCGAGAGCGCGATGTCCCTTGACGCAGCTGCGCAAACGGCTACATCCGAAGTACGCCCGATGGCTACATTCCGCCTGCCACCATTTTCAGCTGAAGAACCCGAGATATGGCTCATTCAGTCTGAGTGCGCATTTGACATCGCTGGAATTTCTTCAGACGAGACCCGTTTCAAGCTGATCGTGGCCAACCTCCCTATCGCAGTGGCAGCTCAGGTGAAGGATGTCATACGGACATCACGATCCTTTGCTGCGTTGAGTACTGCCCTGCAGTCTCGTCTGTCACAATCGCGTACGTCTCGCCTGGAAGCGCTGCTTTCACGACAGCAGCTGGGCGACCAACGACCATCGGCGCTACTGCGCTCCATGCGCAACGAGCTGGCAGCGGCAGGCGACACGCCAGAAGACACCGGCTTGCTGCGCACGCTGTTCCTACAGCGACTGCCACAGGGGACGCGAGCATCACTCTCCCTCTTGCCAACATCTGCTCACCTCCACGAGCTGGCAAACGCCGCCTACCGCTATTTGGAAGCTACACAAACAGCCCAAACAGTGACAGCTGTCTCTTCGGCGCCACGACCATCAGAGGACAACATGGCTGTCCTGCTCGCCAAAATTGAGCAGCTTGAACTTCCGCAGAAACCTCTTGAATCAGCGATGTGTTCCCGGGACAACGCGACGAACTCAAATTACGAAGGGTATCCCGCAAGATACAGGAGCAACTCACTAGACAGAACCCGACGCCGTTCTCCTTCACCGGATGATCGACCCTTGCAACCGTACGACCTGGAGCGGACGACGTTCGTTACAACCGACGCCAGTGAGAAAGGCACCGGAGCGGTATTGTCAATAGGCGACGAAATAGGCGCAAATAAATAGGCGACGAGAGTAACACATCGCAAATCGCAATAAATCTCAAATAGGCGACGAAAATAACACATCCGTTTCGTGTGCACGGTGTGAACATACATAAAATCATATTGCAAAGTGTGTAAATTTATACAATAGCTAGCATTAAAACCCGCCCGTTGTGCGGAGCAATTCATAACATGAAATTAATATTCAATTCATAAAAAATGTGGAATAAATTAAATTAAAAATGAAATAGTATACACTCATAAAAATATTAATCAATGGAAAACTATAAGCTGAATTATTTTTATTTCGACAAAATAATTCCCATCAGTCCGCCTTAATCATTTTTACACCCGGCCGTCGTACTGAATAATTCAGAACTCGAACACGATCCGTTCTGGATCTTGAAGTCAAATCCATTGGTTTTGTGTATGGATTAATTCTACAGGGGAAATTGAACGCTCTATTGTCTATAGTTGCTGCCCGCGGAGCACTTTTATTTGTTAAAAAAATCCCTTTTTCAAATGAACCATTAAAAAAATGAACTAAAAAACACTTTTTTTAAAGTGCGTCGTGCGGCGCCAGTCGTGTCCGCCCGTCGTGCGGAACAATTCATACAATACAATTCATATTAAATCCATAAAATATAATGAATACAAATTGAAAAGCAAAAATGTAACCTATAAATATCTTAATCAATAGAAAAGTCTGAATGTGAGTATTTTTGATTTTTTTTGACAAATATTATCCCTCAGCCCGCCTGATATATGAATCTGCCAGTCGTGTGGTATAATTCAGAACACAAACACGAAACAAACAATGAAAGATGATGAAATCTTTACATCAGAATGTTTCCAAACTATATTTATTACTTAACATCATTCCCCAATATCATTTGCTCAAGTACTATCTTACTTTTAGCGCTATAATATTTATTGCTAAAATATATATATTTTCCGCTATCATTAAAACCCAATATAACCTGAGTCAAACCTACCCAACCCAACCCAACCATTCAATCTTGACCGCACTCTGCCTAGTCTGAGGTGATTCAACTCATTAGTTTGTGATAACAAAATATACTGATTCGATATAAATTTGTATTCAGAAGACTGAGATTATCTACCCCAGGGGTTCCAAACACGCGGCCCACCAATACTTTTCTCTCAAACCGCCAATATAATATCGGAACCAAACTGTAAGGCAGCTAAATTCACATTTGTTGCATAATGCGATATATTTATACACCATTTAAGTCACATTTACATTAGTGAGTCTGGATCTTGAAGTCAAGCCCGTGAGTTTTGTATATGGATTCATTCCACACGGTAAAATTGAATGTTTGAACCCACCCGTCGTGCGGAACAATTAATAAAACAAAAGTAATACATATTTGTATTATGTTTATTGTGTATTGCATGGTATTGTATCTTGTACTATATATAATTGTGTGTGCGTGCATGTGTATTTGTGTGCGTACGTGGGAGTGTGATTTTGTGTACGGTGTTGTGTGCGCGCGCGGAGGTAGCTGCGTCACACAAGCGCGAGCGATTAGTGCATGCATGCGCGGGTGGTATCCGCCCGGAGTCAACGGTCGCTCGTGCATGCTGGGCAGTGCGTTACTGGTGAAGTGAGAGTGTGGTGTTTGTGCAGTAGTTTAGAGTGTTGTTCGGTGGAGAGAGTAGTATTTAGTGCATTGTGTTGCGGTGTGATCGTGTGGAATTGTGCTTTCTTGTTCTTTTTTATTTTTCGTGCTTACATTCAAATACAAGCTAACCGGCCCTTCGAAAAATGGAGTCTTCATGTGGTTTCGACGCTCGCGTGATACCAGAATTTGATGGTCAGAGTGACATTGTGGAATGGTGGACTCGCACGGAGATGATGTGTCAGCTCAAAGGCGTCGATGTGATGAGCGTAGTGCCACTACGTCTCTCAAAAGGCGCGTTTGTTGTGTGGTCCCAACTGCCGGATGAACTTCGCCGTTGTGCGAAAGGAACTCGCAGCGCTTTGTTCTCGGCGTTTGGAGTGGACAGATTCCGTGCATACGCCCTGTTCACCAGTCGTCGTCTGCAAGAAGGTGAGTCGCCTGACGTATATTTGGCAGACTTAAAAAAGCTTGCAGTTTCATTCGGTGGCGTATCCGATAATCTGCTGATATGTGCATTTGTAAATGGCCTACCCGAGCACGTGGCGACCAGTATTCGTGCAAGCACAGTGTCAGAGTCTCTGTCGCTGAGTGATATTACGAGCAGAACTCGCATGGTGTTACAAACGACAAAAAGCCCGCCGAACTGTCTAGCCGCCAATGCCGGGTCGCTTTCACCCCGAAAATGCTATATTTGCAATCAGACTGGTCACTTGAGTAGAGAGTGCCCCAAAAGGAAATATCGGATGCGATGTTACAATTGTTCCAAGTTGGGTCACATGGCGAAGGACTGTCAGGGAAACGAGGAAGGAGAGGGTTCGTCAGCGCCAGCACCCTCTCCTCAGTGAGCAATGAGGCGCTTCCTTCAGTCTCTGTGTTTATTGATCAACGTGAGTCTTGTGTGCTTGTTGATACCGGTTGTTCTCGCTGTATTGTGTGGAGCGGTGTTTGTAAAACATGGACACCAGTAACGACTCATGTGAATACTTTGGGTGGCATGAGCTTTGACTGTTCGGGTGTTGGTGAATGTCGTGTGAGTGTCGAGAAACAGTCAGTTGTTGTAAAAGCACTTGTTGTGCAGCACAAGCCGATGGGATATGATGCGATTCTGGGAATGAACGCCATATCAGCGCTGGGGGGTGTTTGCGTACGTGCTGACGGTGGGGTGCATTTTCAAGTGAGTACCAAGGCTGCATACTGTGCTGCGGCTGGTGATATTCTTGAGTCAAAACCTGGACATGAGGCACGGTTCGATGCAGCTAAAAACATGTGGACTTGCAAGTGGAAGTGGCTTGACGACCACGAGCCGCAGCGTTTGACAAACGAAACTGCACAATATCATGTGAGGCAACACGCCAAGGAGGCATTCGACAGAGAGATCAATGAGTGGATCAGCAACAAATGGTTGATTCCCTATGATGAAAGTGTACATGGGCCTGCCCGCTGTTTGATTCCACTGATGGCAGTAACCCAAAAGAACAAGAACAAAGTGAGACCGGTCCTCGATTTCCGAGAATTAAATAAACACATTGACACTCGTTCTGCAGATGCTGACGTATGCAATGAGAAGCTGAGGGAATGGCGGATGAAGGGAGACAATGTGTTTATCATGGACCTCAAGAAAGCCTACCTGCAGATATCAGTTGACAGTTCATTGTGGCCTTTCCAGACGGTGAAGTTCAATGGTGTGTTGTACTGCTTGACCAGGCTTGGATTCGGGTTGAGTGAGGCGCCCATGATCATGCATACGGTGGTCGACTCGGTGATGGCACAGAACGACCAGATAAGACGTGGGACATCGGCATATGTTGACGATGTTCTCATTGACGGAAACATTGTGTCACCCGAAGCGGTGAAGGAGCACTTTGCCAAGTACGGCCTTGAATCGAAAGAGATTGAAAAGCTCTCTGACGGAACCCGAGTGCTCGGCTTACACGTGTTTTCGTCAGAGTCTGGCAAGCTGATGTGGAAAAGGGACAATGCCGTGGGTGAGTGTCCGGAACAGCTCACGAGACGAGTCGTGTTTTCACTATGCAGCACTGTAGTGTCGCATTATCCTGTCGGTGGCTGGCTGCGAGTTGCCGCTTCGTACATCAAGCGACTTGCTTCCGAAGCGACAAACAGCTGGGACGAACCGATTTGTGACTCGGCACTCCAGAGTCATGTGAACGAAGTGATGTCGAGACTACAGCATAGCGATCCCGTGAGAGGCGTGTGGAAGATCGATGGTGATTCGGCGAATGTATGGGTGGACGCCAGCAACATAGCCATTGGTGCGTTGGTTGAGGTAAATGGCGAGACAGTGGAGGATGCTTGCTGGTTGAGAAGGGACAGCCACCACATAAACCTTAGTGAGCTAGAGGCCGTGATAAAGGGGCTTGGACTGGCGATCAAGCTAAAATTTCGAAAAATTCGGCTTTTCACAGATTCATCCACGGTGCATGTATGGCTCAGGGGACTCCTAACGGCAAAGGAGCGTGTCAGGACCACTGCCTGTAGTGAGTTGCTGATCAGGCGCCGACTAGAGATCATCGGTGGATTGTTGGACGAGTACGACCTGACGGTTGAAGTAATGAAGGTGGCGTCTGAGAAGAATAAAGCAGATTGCCTGACTCGTGTGCCTGGTCACTGGTTGAAACAGGACAAATCAGTGTGTGCCGCAGGTGCTGAACCGACTGACGTGCGTTCTCGCATCAGGCAGATTCACCACGACGCCGGACATCCGGGCATCCATCGAACGCGGTACTTTTGCCGGAGGAAAAAGCTTTACGTGAGCAAGCGGGAAGTCGCAGATGTTGTGAGGTCGTGTGACATCTGCAATTCGATTTGCCCGGCGTCAGTGAAATGGAGACACGGGAAACTGAGCGTGAATCAAAACTGGCACCGACTGGCAGCAGATTTTGTGCATGTGCGTAATTTATTGTATGTGTCTGTCATCGATTGTGGTCCTTCGAGGTTTTCTCTCTGGCGCAAGGTTCGCAGTCGCAGCAGCGATGAAGTGGCGGACATTTTCGATGATATTTTTAGTGAGCGTGGACCCCCAAATGAGATACTTCTGGACAACGACACGTCTTTTCGTGGACAGTCTTTTGTGCGGGCGATGGAACGTTGGGGTGTGAGCATTCGCTATCGGTGTGCTTTTCGCCCAGAAGGAAACGGCATAGCAGAGAGGTCGCATCGGACTGTCAAGACCATTGTGGCGAGGAAACAGTGCAGCGTGAGAGAGGCTGTGATGCTGCACAATTTGACGCCAATGGATGACGCCGGTCGCAGACCTGTTGATGGTGTGTATCGGTACAGAGTACGAATGCGTGATGAACTCCCGCGACAGCGCAGCACATCTGTTCGTGGCTGCGATTATGAGGTCGGCGATCCTGTCTGGGTGAGGCAGCGCGGAGACCGGTGTGATGCTGTCGGTCGCAGGGGTACCGTCACAAGTGTCGTGTCAGACCTTGTTGTCGCCGTCGATGGCATCAACAGGCACGTGGGTGATGTCAGACCACGGGCGGAGACGGAGAACGGTGGCGGTACGAACTCATTGGTCGAGGCGAGCGGTGACGTGGCGGACGACGGCGAGCCTGCCGTCATGGTGTACGGTGAGAGGACTGCCGGGACTGATCCGGCGAGTAGCGGTCAGCAGCAGACGCGACCACAGCGACAGAGTCAGCGTCCGGCGCGGTTCAATGATTATGTTGTGTATAATTCTAATCGGACATAGTGATTCTTAGAATCAGGGGGATATGTATTATGTTTATTGTGTATTGCATGGTATTGTATCTTGTACTATATATAATTGTGTGTGCGTGCATGTGTATTTGTGTGCGTACGTGGGAGTGTGATTTTGTGTACGGTGTTGTGTGCGCGCGCGGAGGTAGCTGCGTCACACAAGCGCGAGCGATTAGTGCATGCATGCGCGGGTGGTATCCGCCCGGAGTCAACGGTCGCTCGTGCATGCTGGGCAGTGCGTTACTGGTGAAGTGAGAGTGTGGTGTTTGTGCAGTAGTTTAGAGTGTTGTTCGGTGGAGAGAGTAGTATTTAGTGCATTGTGTTGCGGTGTGATCGTGTGGAATTGTGCTTTCTTGTTCTTTTTTATTTTTCGTGCTTACATTCAAATACAATATTTAAATGCAAACAGCCAGTCTAATAGAAAACTCTAAATTGTAAAATCTAAACCAATAGAAAATTCCTGTTCTGAACCTGCATATTCTTATTCTAATAATTGACGACATATTATTCAGTCAACCCGCCTCATACTTAAGCCCGCCCGTCGTCAGGAATAATTTCGAAATGTAAACACAAAATAATAATGATTTTTTAGTATATAAATGAATTTTTTTCCATAATATTATCTCATAATTCCCGGTTAATGCTTCCACTAATGCATCATATTCATACAGTTGTTATTTTTTGAATTACACTGATATTACAGCCCTTGATATTACAGCCGATATTATATTATGCAATCTATATTCTACTACGTATTGTTCCTAATACATATATCATCAGATTGCAAAATATATTTAAAGGTTCACATCATTCTCCACCATCATTTGCTCAAGAGCTATTCTACTTTTATCGCTGGAATATTTACTGCTAGCAAAATATCATATACCTCGCTATCATTTAAACCCACTCTTTATAGATACACTAGCATTAAAACCCGCCCGTTGTGCGGAAGAATTCATAAAAATATTGCAAATTAAAAATAAATAAGGCAAACTCATAAAAACCTTAATCAATTAAAAAGTCTAAATTTCATTATTTTTAATTTACATTTTGACAAAATATTTTCACTCAGCCCGCCTCATATTTAAACCCGGCCGACGTGCGGAATAATTCAGAACTCGAACACCATCCGTTCTGGTTCTTGAAGTCAAATCCATTAGTTTTGTATATGAATTCATTCTACACGGTGAAATTGAACGTTTTATTGCTGCCCGCGGGACATTTTTATTTAATAAAAATGAGCCATCGCTTCGTTTGCGTTTGAAGCCCCTGATCATTGAACCAGCGAACCATGAACCAGCGCAATTATGTCACCTCATATTCAAGCATACATACACAGACAGACAGATAATTTCTTCTTTATGTATATATATAGCATTAAAACCGCATCAAAACCCGCCCGTTGTGCGGAACAATTCATAAAAATATTGCAAATTAAAAATAAATAAGGCAAACTCATGAAGACCTTAATCAATTAAAAAGTCTAAATTTCATTATTTTTAATTTTATTTTGACAAAATATTTTCACTCAACCCGCCTCATATTTAAACCCGCCCGACGTGAGGAAAAATTCAGAACTCGAACACCATCCGTTCTGGTTCTTGAAGTCAAATCCATTAGTTTTGTATATGAATTCATTCTACACGGTGAAATTGAACGTTTTATTGCTGCCCGCGGGACATTTTTATTTCATAAAAATGAGCCATCGCTTCGTTTGCGTTTGAAGCCCCTGATAATTGAACCAGCGAACCATGAGCCAGCGCAATTATGTCACCTCATATTCAAGCATACATACACAGACAGACAGATAATTTCTTCTTTATGTATATATATAGCATTAAAACCCGCCAGTTGTGCGGAGCAATTCATAACATGAAATTCATATTCAATTCATAAAAAATATGGAAAAATAAAAATGAAATAGGGTACACTCATAAAAATATTAATCAATTGAAAATTATAAGTTTAATTATTTTTATTTCGACACAATATTTCCCCTCAGTCCGCCTGAGTCATTTTTAAACCCGCCCGTCGTGCTGAATAATTCAGAACTCGAACACGATCCGTTCTGCATCTTGAAGTCAAATCCATTGGTTTTGTGTATGGATTAATTCTACAGGGTAAATTGAACGTTCTATTGTCTATAGTTGCTGCCCGCGGAACATTTTTATTTATAAAAAAAAACCTTTTTTTAAATGAACCATTTGAAAAAATGATCTAAAAACACTTTTTTAAACCCACCCGTCGTGCGGAACAATTCATACAATAAAATTCATATCAAATCCATAAAATATAATGAATAAAAATTGAAAAGCAAAAAATGTAACCTATAAATATCTTAACCAATAGAAAAGTCTAAATGTGAATATTTTTGTTCTTATTTTAACAAATATTATCCCTCAACCCGCCTGATATATAAATCTGCCCGTCGTGTGGTATAATTCAGAACACAAACACGAAACAAACAATGAAAGATGATGAAATCTTTTCATCAGACTGTTTCCAAACTATATTTATTACTTAACATCGTTCCCCAATATCATTTGCTTAAGTACTATTTCACTTTTACCGCTATAATATTTATTGTTAAAATTTATATATTTTCCGCTATCATTAAAACCCAATATAACCTGAGTCAAACCTACCCAACCCAACCCAACCATTCAATCTTGACCGCTCTCAGCCTAGTCTGAGGTGATTTAACTTATTAGTTTGTGATCACAAAATATACTGATTGCGATCATAATTTGTAATCAGAAGACTGAGATTATCTACCCCAGGGGTCCCAAACACGCGGCCCACCAATACTTTTCTCTCAACCCGCCAATATAGTATCGGGACCAAACTGTAAGGTAGCTAAATTCACATTTGTTGCATAATGCGATATAATTTTACACCATTATCATATTATCTCATAATTCCCGGTTAATGCTTCCACTAATGCATCATATTCATACAGTTGTTATTTTTTGGATTACATCGATAATGCAGCCCTTGATATTACAGCCGATATTATATTATGCAATCTATATTCTGCTACGTATTATTCCTAATACATATATCATCAGATCGCAAAATATATTTAAAGGTTCACATCATTCTCCAAAATCATTTGCTTAAGAGCTATTCTACTTTTATCGCTAGAATATTTACTGCTAGCAAAATATCATATACCTCGCTATCATTTAAACCCACTCTTTATAGATACATTTAATTCGCCCGTCGTGCGGAACAGTTCATAAAATATAATTAATATTAAATTCATAAAAAATTAGTGCAAATTGAAAAAGAAAAACAAACCCACAGGAAAGTTATAGCTAATCTAAAAGTCTAAATGTGAAATTTATGTTTCAATTTAGAAAACATGTTTTTCCACAACACTATCAAAACAATGCAACCTTCTGTCATCTCTATAATTCCAGGTTAATGCATCCGCTAAAACAGCATAAGTTGGCATTACATGATATTGCAACCCATATCCTTATGCAACTTATGCTTATGCAACTTGAAATTAAACCAATTAAATTACACAGTTAAATTCAGTAGTTTACTTTGTTCCCAATAGCATTTTACCCGCCCGTCGTGCGGAACGTTATTGAGGACAATAAAGCCTTTATATTCAGTAGAGTGTAGCATTAATTAAACTGTACGCAATAAAACCACACCATCCATGCTTGGAGATAATATGATGCATTCTTAATTGTGATTGGGCTTCAGTGAAATTTAATCGGTGTATATTCCTGTGTAATCGCAAGTACGCATAATAGCTGTCAAATTGGCAACATGACATTTTGACTTTACACCGGCGTAACTTCCTTCAGATACACTTTGGAAAATTAATAATTATACCGTACTGTAGGAAACAAAATTTCTAGCACGATGGTATAATTAATTTTAATGTATGACAAATAGTTCCTGAGAAATGGGTATAAAAATGAATAAATTGTAGTCACCCGGTGTTCAAGTGTAATTTTGGATGTATTTGAGAATTTTGCCAATTTTACACTCAACTCAACTCACTATACATTTTTGTCAAGATTTTCAAATTCCAATTCCATCAACGCCAAAATCATCCCTGCCTCCACTGATACCATATTTACAACTAAAATAAACCATTTTGAATAACACCTGGAAATTGATTCTGACACTTTCAATTTATATTCAGGCTGAATAAAAGTGGCTACAATATCGTATAGTCAGACTTGAAATCACAGTTTATTTCGACTTTTATGTCCAATTTGTTGGCTAGAGACGACGGGAAATTATAATAATTGTCGAGTATTATTGTTAATTGTAACAAATTAATTATTACGTTTAGAACATTGAATTCATAATCTGTAAAACATGCTCGTATACAATACTTATATTTATCCTCACTTGAATTATATTGGATTATAGACCTTTACCGTGCATACAGGCTACGCGTTCCGAAACAAGCCGTTTCGGCTTATGCCTTACAATTGTATTAACTTTTGAGCTTGTATTTGTGTTTATACCCACGGCATAGCCACACATATAACACAAACATAATAAAATTCGTATTGAATTTAATATACATAGTTATATTATTTAATATACATAGTTTAATTTTATATACATAGTTTAAAATTAATATACATAGTTGAAATTTGATATGCATAGTTATATTATTTAATATACATAGTTATATATTTAATTTAATATATATAGTTATATGTATATATGTGTATGTGTGTGTATATGTGTGTGTGTGTGTGTCACTTGTTGTGTGGCTGTTGTGGTGGACGGTTGTGTTTGAGCGAGTGACCTGTGATCGGTGTGTGTTGACTGTTGGTTGTGGTGGACGCTGTGTGTAAACGAGCGACCTGTGAACGGTGACCTTGACGGACCAACACCAGTTGCAGCAAAGGTTTGAGTCAGAAATGAGTGACAAAGCCAAAAGAGACAAAAAGAAAGGTGAGGAAGACAGATTTGATAATATGGTAGTTAAAATCAGGGAGATAGAGGAAGAATTGATGAATATGAAAGAAAGCATCGAGGAAGTGAGAACCCAAAATTATCAACTGAAGAAAGAAAATGAACACAAAGATAGAGTAATTCAGGCTCTTCAGGAAAAAGTAAAGCAAATGGAAGAGAGGACTAAAAATGTCGAAGTGGTTGCTCAATCTGTAAAAGTAGATGTCGACAGAATTGAAAAACAAAGCTCAAACTTCAACATGAACAAAGAGGTTACTGAAATAATACGAAACAATCCTAAGCTGATCAAGCAAACAGTAGATGTGAACAAATCAGTCGTCTTCTTTGGAGTCGAAGAAGAAGACATCAAGAACAGGATATACAAAGACAAATCAGAAGCGGCAAAAATCAAGGATGTTATGAAAACATTAACAGGAAACGAAATCGAAATCGAACACTGCATTGAAGGATTTACCAGATTGGGCGCATACGAAAAAAACATAAACAGACCTCTGAAAGTGACCTATGTAAATTCAAACAAAGTGGAAGAAGTGATCAGAAGTGCAAAAACTCTCAAAGAGTCGGACAAATGGAAAAATGTGAATATTAGTAGATGTTTGAGCAAAGAAGATAGAGAAAAAATCAAAGAACTGCTGAATGTAGCAAAAGAAAAAAATCAGCAAAGAACAGAAGAGGAAGAAAATCTTTTTTTCTACAAAGTAGTGGGACTACAAGTAAAAAAGTGGTATCTGAAGAAAAAAGAGAACCCAACATAAAAATATACAGAAACAAAGGATTGAATATCATCTACTCAAACGTAGATGGTCTTGTATCAAAACTGAATGAGTTCAATGATTATATTGAAGAAAATAGACCAGACGTATATGTGTAACTGAAACAAAAATGTGTCAAAATTTGAACAATGAAGTACTACGTTGTACAGGCTACAACATATGGCGAAGAGACAGGCAAAGTAAGACTGGTGGAGGTGTAATGATCCTAACAGCAGATAAATTGCGAGTAAAAAAGTGTGATCTAGCAAATGAAAATGCAGAACTGATTGCGGTAGAAATCATGATGGACGTCAGAGTAACTGTGGCTGTGGTTTATATGCCACCAAAAACCAGTGCATGGAAATTGGATGAATACAAAAATTTAAGAGAAAATACAATCAAAAGTATAAGAGAGGCTCTGACAAAAACTGAAACAGGTGAAAAAGACTTGATTATTACTGGCGATTTGAATTGTAAAGTCAATTGGAAAAGTCCTTACATTGATGACACATCTGATCATCTGAAAAAAAATTTGATCGACCTCAACCAGGACTACTTTTTAACTCAACATGTGGAAGAAGACACAAGACAAAGAGGAGCTGACCAGTCATCTCTCCTCGATGTTGTGTTCACCAAACGAGCAGATCAAGTAGAAAACTTGACCTATGAACCACCATTTGGCAAGAGTGATCATGTTGTTATTTCATTCAGATATATTCTAAGCAAAGATATCATAATACCTGGAGAAGTCGCTACAAGCATACCACATTATGAGAAAGGTAATTATGAAAAGCTAAACAGGTTTTACTCAAGAAAGAATTGGGACCACGAGATGGATGACTCTGACGTAAACAATATATACAAAACGTTTTGTCGCATCTACAAAGAAGGAGTGGACAAATACATTCCTATCAGAAGAAAAAAGATGAGAAAGAAGCAGTGGTTCAGTGAGGAATGTATGAAAGCAAAAAAAGAAAGAGACCAGCAATGGAGGCGATATCGAACAAACAAGGATACAGAAAGTTATACAAGATATAAAATATGTCGAAATAGATATACGAGAATAAGAAGAGAAGCACAATCAAAATTCGAAGAAGACATTGTCAATAACATCAAAGACAAGCCGAAATTATTCTACCACTACATCAACAGCCGCATTAGAGTGAAAAAGAAAATACAACATATATACGAAAACGGTACGGCATACACAGATGAAAAAGATATATGCGAAATATTCAACAAACAATTTCACTCGGTCTTTTCAGAGAACGACACATGGATTTCTCCTGAGGAAAGCATAGAGAGTACGCCAAAAATGCAGGACATCAAAATATCATGCAGTCAAATAGAAAACGAACTGCTATTTTTGGATAAATATAAATCATGTGGTCCAGACGACATTTCCAGTTTTGTATTGAAGAGTTGTGCGAAAACGCTGAGCAGACCTCTAGAAATCATTATGAACGCCTCGTTGAGACAGGGCAAATTACCAGACATATGGAAACAGGCCAATATTACCCCATTGTTCAAAAAAGGGAAAGCTGAGAATGCTGCAAATTATAGGCCAATATCACTAACGAGTGTCGTTTGCAAAATTATAGAAAAAATTATTAGAAAAGAATGAACCAGATTTCTCGAAACTAATAGAATCCTGTCAGATCAACAATTTGGATTCAGGTCTCAAAAATCAACTACTGCGAATATCATCAGTTTCTATAGTAGAATTATTGAAAATATACAAGAGAGAGAGCAATGGACCGATGCAGTTTACATTGATTTTGAGAAGGCCTTCGATAAGGTCCCTCATGATAAGCTGATCTATAAACTAGTGAAATACGGACAAATTGGCAAACAACTGGAAAAATGGATGACGGATTTTCTGAAAAACAGGCAAATGAGAACATGTCTGAGAGGGCACAAATCTTCGTGGAGAAACGTGAAAAGTGGTGTACCTCAGGGCACAGTCTTGGCGCCGATCATGTTCATCTTATACATAAATGATATTCAGGATGTCGTGCCGCCAGACATATACATGAACATGTTCGCCGACGATGTCAAACTACAAAAAAATATTCGCAGCCTAGAAGATAGTGTAGACTTACAGACATGTATAGAAAATTTGGAACTGTGGAGTGATCACTGGCAAATGTCATTTAATACAAACAAATGTCGAATTGTACGATTTGGGACTAGTAAATTCAGACCAAACTATTCTTACATCATGAATAATATACCATTACATGATTCGCAAAAAGAAAAAGACCTTGGAGTAATAATGAATCACAAGCTGTCTCCTGAAAACCATATATCCGAAATAGTCAAAAAGACAAATTGCAAAATTGCACATATTAAGACAGCTTTCACATATATCAACGCCGAAATGTTAAGAAAGTTAATAATAGCTATCATTAGACCATCTCTAGAATACGATGTCACAATATGGAGTCCGCATTTACAGAAGCACAAGGAAAAACTAGAGAAAGTACAAAGATCAGCTACAAAAATATCACACGAGACCAGACATTTAGGCTACAATGAAAGACTGAGAAAATTGAACCTTTCTACACTAGAAGAAAGAAGAGTCAGAGGAGATGTGATAGCTATATATAGATATATGACAAGCAAAGAAAATATTCAAAATACCAGTCTGTTCCAGCCGACCAGTTCCACACGTTTACATGCTCTAAGTCTTCAAAAAAGTAGAGCCAAAAAAGATATAAAGAAGTACAGTTTCCCTCAACGTAGTATAGATTTTTGGAATAGAATACCGCAAAATATAATAGGACAGCCAACAACAAGTAAATTCAAAGAAAATTATTATCTCTGGAAGGCAGGAGACACGAGTTTCTGACTCATTCCTGCGCGAACAACTCGGTAAGAACAACTCGGTAAGAACACACACATGCACACATGCACACACGCACACACACATGCACATAACGAAAACCTTCAACTACAACAATATGACAACATAATATATCAAAACCACATCCCCCCTTGATCTCAAGATCACTCGAGTAGAAGAGTACACCACTTTGTGACATATGACGTCACACTTCCCCCTTGTCCCCCCTATGACGTCACCCCACCCTGACGTCACTCTTAACCTAACTTAACCTAACTTTTTTCTCTTTTTTATTTTTATTTTTATCTATTTCTTATTTTTTTCTTATTTTTTTTTTCTTTCTCTTATATACCTAACCTAACTTTTTTGTGTATTCTATACCTAACCTAACCCGACCCAACCCGACCCAGCCTAACCTAACTTTATGTATTTTAAATATACATACCTGACGGGTTTCGAACCGGGGTCCTCGCAGAGTTCGACCACAGCAGCGTTTTACGGGGAATGTTTAATAGGGCTGAATATTTTTTTGTCTTCAAAAGCTATTTTACGTCACATTTGTATTTAATAATTATTTCGCGTCACATTTGTTTGCGTCACGATATATTGGGATCGCCAAGTCGATGTTTGGCAGAGGCATGAATATAATAATTTTCAATCATACTTGAAATATATATAAAAAACGGTTTGAATAAATCGGTCGCAAAGACAATGTTCCAATATGACGATGAATCACTCGCCACGTTTATATTAAGTGTCTGGTTTATGTCAAATACTGCCGTAAGGTAATCGGATTAAAATACCAGATGAATTCATTGGCGTCAAGCCAAGGATGAATATTTTGAATATGTTTACCTGATACACAGGTATGGAATTAAAACATTTGCCGGTAACAAAGACCAAATTTACACGCAATTTATGTAAATTTAGTCAATCAGTCTCTCGACGACCAACGAAACGAAAAGGTGTTGGTCAACGACGTCAACAGGAACGCGACATCTTTGACAATGCAAAACGTAGACGAATGCGCTTGTGAAATAACCGAGGTATTCTCTCGACCAGTGTTTGAAACCAGTGTGAAATCGTCCAAGACCCATGTATATTACCCGGTGAGTCGACTAAGCAGCGAAGGTCCGTTTGAATTTCACTTACCTGCGCTCGGTAAATCGTCTACGCGTCCATCAAAAACCAAGCTCTATGGCAAAGTACGTGTTGTCAATCGTGACTGTAGCGAACTAATGGACGACGCCAGCGTGAGCGTTGTCAACCTGCTACCACATGCTCTCTTCAAACAGATTGACTATCAAATTGGTGATACTATTGTATCGGATTCCAGCGCGCTCTATGGCTATCGTGCCTATCTTGAGACGTTGTTGTCGTATAACCAGAACGCTAAAAACGGTCATTTACGGTCGGGTTTTTGGCGTAAAGATACTGCTGGACACTTGAATGATGTTAAACTTTTGAACATTGGTTTTAACGAACGCAAACAATGGGTGGCTGGAAGCAAAGTTTTTTATTTTTGTATACCGCTACAGCTGGATACCAACCATCAATGTCGTATATTGCCCGGTACAGTTTCGGAGAAACTCAAACTGATTCGAAACTCTGATCAGTTTGCTCTACTCGGTGCCGTGGGAGCATATACAAGATTGAAATTGTCGACCTGTGTGTGCATGACGAGAAAATAACGCTTTCCGACTCGATGTGGGTGAATTTTCACAAACAGTTCACGAAGACACCAGCCCGTTATCCTATTCCACGAGTTCTACTGAAAATATATACTCTCCCCAAAGGAAACATGAGTGGAACGCTGAATAATATTTTCAACTCACAAGTGCCGCGACAAATTCTGCTGGGACTCGTAAGCACTGAAGCGTATCATGGATCGCTACAGAAAAACCCATTGAATTTTCACCAATACCATCTAAACAGTCTTCAGTTCTATATAAATGGCGAGCCGTACCCCACGCACCCCTATCGCCCCGATTTCACAAAGGGTCTATATATGAGATTGTATCTGTCACTGTTTGACGGCACCGGCCTCGATACGGAAAACCAGGGCCTGGATATCACACATGATGATTATGCGTCCGGCTAAACTCTGTTTATTGTAGATTTAACTCCGGATAAGTGTGGTGGTGATCATTTGCATCCGCGTGAACAATGTGAGGTGTGAGCTGGCATTCTCCTACGCTCTACCCGAGACAATTAACGTTCTAATCTACGCCACGTTTGAAAACGAAATCACAATTGACAGCGCCGGACGTGTCAGCATAGATTTTCAACTATGAACGCTCTTGCATTGGAACGGCTGCTCGACACAGTCGCCACATTTCGGGGGGTTTGGGCGTGCGACCGGCTAAAACATTTCACATTTGCTCGCGGTGTGAGCACATCAATTATTGTGAATATACAGCCGCTCTGGCAATCGGGTCTGCATTGGGTCGTGTTTGCCTGGGACGGTGAAAATCTCCAATATTTCGACTCGTCTGGCAACTCACCCATCTGGCATCACTCGTTTGTAAATTTTATAAACAAACATGTCAATTACAGTCGATGCATGTTGAACACGTGCGTCATTCAGGCGCCGTACTCGGACGTGTGTGGACAGTACTGTGCTCTATTTGTTGCATTGTTTGACGCCGGCTGGGATCTGCACGATTTTGTGTCGTGCCTATCCACCGATCCTGCTATCAACAATCAGCTTTTAGCGCTGATATGGTCATACTTGTAGACTGCGACGGTTTCCAGCACAAGGATTCGCTTTTGTTGTCAAGGAATTGGCTGTGCATGACCTGTGTTCGGGGTACTTTTGGCACACCATATTACCGCGTCCACAGTTGAAACTCAACGCTGAGCGACGCAACCATTTTCTATTTTTGACGGCGACTCTGCACGGCTCGGAATATAATTACAATCCTTAAAACACGCATAAGTATGAAGAAAGGCTACGCGACGCAAGTTCCCTCATACAACGTCTAGCACCCGACCACATCTACGCCAAAGGACTAGACAAGGCTCGTCGACTTTCGCATCTACTTGAACTACACATTGAAAATCTCGAAGACATCCTACCCGACTATTTATCAATGAACGCACGCGACATACATGTACTACCCAACATCACACCGTGTCCATATAATCATGTCATTCCTACAAACTGCTGTATTATACGTTGTCAACATTTCGCTAAATTGATGTATGCAATGAATCTGTGTACACCGCGCATGCTACCATTTTAATAAATTGAACGATTACAAAGTGATTTTTTCCCGCGCAATAATAAAACCCTTGCGACACATCACGAAATGTATTGGTATACCGTACACATATAATAATTCAACAAATTTTGTTCCGTTTACTTTGTGGTTCACCTTAAACCTCCTTGTGCACAATCATCTTCATTTTGTCGGCTTTAAATTCACGATAAACCTTGGTTTCGGTCAAGTACTGTTTTCTCGAGTCATAGTAGCTCATAACAATGGTCTTCATCCACTCCATTGTGTTGCGGGTCTCATCGAGCGGCCGGTAAATCTGAGTCTCGTCATTTCGCACCAACGCCACCGACAACACTTTGAATGATAAAGCAGCTGCAACGGCTCCAAGAACAGCACCTCTCATTGGCCGACTCATAAGTGTATCGATCACAATCTGTAGTGCACGCTCCTCGTTGGTGAATATTCTGACCACGCCGCGACGAAGTTTCCAAAAGGGGTCAAAATATCGCTCCAGTTGCATAATATTAGTAAGCTGTTTTTGTAAGTGTTCGAAATCCGTCTGACTGTATTTTTCCAGTCGTTCGAAAATAATCCAAATCCTCTGCTCCAGCGGGTGTCCACAGATGAACTGTGTGTCGGCAACAAACTTGACCGCATGATGTTCTAATGGTAGGATCCGCTTGGTCGTATCAACGTTTGTATTCACCTGCCTCATGTTAACAATTTCGAAATAAAAAACTACACAACCTCACCCGCGAACGTCTCTAGCTCAATTGCGTATCACGGCTGAGATTAATTGCACTACTTTTCGACGCATGCGTCATAATCATCGCCATCACTCCGTGTTTGATAATTTCGTTCTTACAGTCATTGTTTATCTTTCTTTGTATAAACACCATGAGCTGTGTTTCTCCTGCTACACTAGTGCCTAATTATAACTATCGCTATGTTGGTGGTACTTCGTCAGATAGCAAACACGTCATCAACGAATCGTACAAGGAGTACACAACGTTTGACGTGTGTCTTTCGGACGCTCTATAAGAAAAAGGAAATAGCAAAATTAGAAAAAGTTCAACGAATTGCCACAAAATTAATTCCGGAGTTGGAGAAATTGCCTTATAATGAGAGATTAAAAAAATTAGGTCTGATTACATTAGAAAAGAGGAGAGAACGAGGAGATTTAATAGCAGTTTATAAGTATATGAAGGGAATAGATGAAATGGACAATTCAATGAAAGAATATATACAATCGGGAGGGAGAAGGGGACATAGTAAAAAACTTAGAAAAAACAGATGTAGCAAGGATATAAAAAAATATAGTTTTCCCTTTCGATGTATAGATAAGTGGAACAGATTGAAGGAAGAAATAGTAGAAAGTAAAACGATAAGTTCATTCAAGGCCAAGCTAGATGAATATGGCTACTGAGACGGGACAGTCTGAGCCTTGCTCATCTCCCGTAACACCAACTCGGTGAGTACAACTCGGTGAGTACACACAAACACGCATGCAGGCAACGTTGTGTTGGGTGTTTGCTTATATTTTGTCCACATTGTTATTATATTTGTGTCGTAGATTTGTGTCGAGGCTCGGGCGGTTTGACAGCCATCATGCATAAGTGTTCAAAGTTGGCTCAGTTGGCCCATTGCAGGGGAATCTCAGACAATGCATGCCTAGTCAATTACAGCACACATACCTCAATGAAAAGTATATTGCACATAACTGCAATATACTTTTACCTTCAGTGTACTTTTACCTTCGGCAACGGCGCAACGTGTCCGTGGACATTTCTGGTCGCTGACGTAAATATGCCTATTATCGGCGCGGATTTTCTGCGAGCACACAGATTGGTCGTGGACATCAACCAG